>OZ024900.1:36951592-37551592 GCA_964017195.1 Siderastrea radians
TGACAGACCTTTAAAAAATAATAAGTTGTTTCAACATCTGACAGCCCGTGCGCTAATGCAATTTTGGCACGTCATTTGATGGGGCTTATTGGAGCCGAGGCGCTTATTTTCGTGGGTGCCATGGAGCACTTAGTAACCTGCGCTTATGGTCAAACTCTGTGCGCATGCATCTTACGAAATGTGGATCACATATTTCCCGAAGCTTTCAGCTTCGAATTATGTTTTCGACCCGTTTCTTTTGCATCCAAATGGCTATCCCTCATTCTCCAATCTTGTGGAAAGGTTATATGTTTTGTCGACCTTTGGGCTTTGGCCAAATCAAATTTTGGTAATATTTTGACGGTAATCAAAATAATCTCGGTAAATCTTAAATGCAAGATTAGCTTAAATCCGCTTTCGAACAATCGGGGCTTGATGTTTTCAACTGGTAGACTCAAATGTGAAACATTAATACTTTTTCTACGCTATAAACTTGTGTCTGAAAGATATCAGAGGAATCCAGTGGGCAATTTTTGATTTTTTTAACACTGTGAATTAAAGAAAGGAGAGGCAAATCAAAGATGCATGAGATTGGTAAAATTCGAGACTTGAAACGCCATTCAGTGAATGGACATCGAGACTTGCACAAGATTTAATAACGTCCAGGATGTAGTCACTTACAGTTGTCGAGCCTCCAATACTGGTGTCACTGAAATTCATAAATCACCTTTAAGTTGCTTGTAGTCTAAGCAATCAACGCCTAAGCACGTGTTTCGATAGGAAGCCTGTGATACCACGAGAATAGAACTGAAGTCAATATCCCTGTTCATTGTAATCGGTCTTTGATGCTAATACCCTTAAAAGGCTGCCTATGTATCATTGATAAAATAACTTCTGGCTGCTTAAATGAAACCGTGTTGTATTGGCCTGGCTTTTGATGTCAAACAGATACTAAAGCAGATATCGAGCCTCTGCCTATAGCGTCATTTGTACAGGGATTCGCAAATCATAATTAGGCCATACAAAGGATCATTGTCTTAACAAAACAAAAGAAAAATCAACTCATTTTACACAGGCTTAGTCCTTCCGGTGTGGGAGGGAAAATTAGTTGAAAAGAGTTCTTTAAAGCTTCTTTTAAAAATCAAAACGTGTGCTCCTATATTAAGGTTAACATTGTAGTTGTTGTTCTATCTTGTAAACAGGACATCATATTTAACATAACAAACTTTCAACTTGCTTGCAGAAGCAAAATAACCAATCATCCTAGATGGCATTTCTATGAAAAGAAAAAAAAATCATTAGTGAAAATAATCTATAGGCTTGTTTGCTCACGATGCTTTTAACACAGTTGAAATCCCTTAAGAGATTTGATGTGCGAAGTGCTAATCGAGCCCACCTTATATCGAGCTGCTAATTAACGTATTAGTGTCTTTGTGAAAACCTGTTGACACTTTGGGCGGGATAAGGTGGAGCGGATTAATGGCTGCCAAAAATTAAAACGGCATAAATGTGAAAATTTGTCATTCTTTGTATCGTTAATAGAAAAGATACTGCGCCCTTAAGTCTCAAGGAAACCCAGTTAATGATCTAAACGTCGAGTAACAAATATAAACATGTGAGAAAAATGTTTGGTTGTTAACAATTTCTCGATAAAAATGTACTTGAACGTTTTTTTTTAATTCCAAAAGAAGGGCACTTTTGCTTTAAGACGAAAAGGAAATTGTTATTTGAGGTCTAGGTAAAGAATGTAATTTAATAGCGTTTTGAGTTAAGTGACTCCCTATTCTATTGTAGTTACAGATCGGGCCAAAACTTGTTAAAAATGAGTGTTTGCACTTATGTGCAATGCATTGAAAGTTGTTTACGAGAGGCCGTCGTCTTATTGCTAAGCGAGTGGACTATAACTGATATTGACTCTCAAAACCTCATCTCTCTGAGACCGAAATAAATTATCCACAGGCATTTAACACACATCGTAATGAAGTAATCTTTTAAATGACACTGAAAAAAACTGCACTTGGCAGTTTCTATGTAAACTAACAGTACCAGAGCCACGCTTGCTACAATCGTGAGGGTGATTACTTTACCTCAGTTTACTCTGTGTCAGCTAGTTGGGAACACAGCTTTATACAATTTCTTTACTACTAAATGGCTCCGCATTCAACAAATATAGTCTTAAACAAGACCTGTAAGTTTCAAGATAACTCATTCTTGCCTCTGGCAAAGTACGCTAATCATTCACCAGCAAGGTATGTACTGTATTTTCATCATGGCAATCTGTTGCTGCTTCAGTCGCGTTGCGTTGTGTATGTTGCAATACTCGATAAATTGGCGGCTAAAGGGCAAGCTCTTTAGTTCAGAGTGGGGCGTGTTTAAAACACGAAATGGCGAAATGACGAAATGGTGAAATGATATGTGCCAAAGTTCAAAAGTTGTTTTCTTTTTGGAAAATTGAAATGATTAAAACCAAAAGTTAACGAAAATACAAACATTGGTCAAGCACGACCATTCAGATTGCAAATCGCGAACACAGAGCACGATCTTTTTTTTTTTTTTGCAAAATAAAAGATTTCCTTTTGGACATGTGTGGATGTTTAATCATAACACTAAATCACCAGAATGTTGGTCTCATTCTTGGCTTGGCAAGAAGACGAAGCATAAAAGCGAGCATAATCAAGAACGTGGCGCAATAGCGCTGAAGGTATTATTCAACGCGTCGTCGCTGGGTGAAACGAACAACGTTCTTCAAATTGACATACCGAATAAAATGATATAAAGAAATGGCATTTAACTATCGGAGAAAAGCAAAGCAAATGATAGGATAAAAGAATTCTCTTCTGACTTGGTTTAAGGGATACGGTCGATTGGTTTGCCTGAAGTGTACAAACAATTCAAAAACGCTGTTATGAGAAGAAATCGAGACAATCTGCCGCGCGCTGTATTTTTGTATCGGCCAATTCTTCTAAACGTGAGCTTAAGGTGATTCCATCGAAAAAGAAGTTGTAATGAGAATTTGTTGAAACTTTGCACAGTTACTAATTACACCTAGTACATTAAAAAAATAAAATAAAAAGAGGGGGTCACCGTGTCTGATTTCACGCTACGGGGCTGTAGTATATAGGTACTTTGCTATCTTTAGACAGCAATATTGAAAAACCTATCCTTGTACTAGAGACACCCATTACTTCAACAAAGTTATAACTAGCAATGAAATATAAGCATTATTCTTATGATAGAAGTACAATGTTACAGTAAAACGTCTTAAAATTGCCGTAACAATGAAACTAATTTGAAATAATAGGCAAATCGAGCGTCCGCACGGTTCCAGTGAAACGCCTAAAATCTGGCTGTAGTAGTGAACAAGAAAGCCGATTGGGCATTTTAACCGGCCATTCTGACCCTCCCCACCCCTAGGTTTCACAAATGTTAGCGCGATCCTGTTTTTTTACGAACCGGCGTGACGAAAAGTGTGATTGTGTGACACAATATTTTGACTATAGCGGTACTGGATGACGTAATGTTTAAACTGATGACTCAGCTTATCTTTCTTATCGCTTTATTTGTGCTGAAAAACGCAAAATCACTCAAACGTTGAATGTCGATATGAATTCGTCCACAACTGAGAATGCTCACACAGGGACGACGAAGTATTTACTGTTGTGCCTAGACCTTAAATACAAACAGTGAACATAGCAGTAGAATCAAAATATAACGCTTGATAAACACGAGCTCGAGCAGATCGTCAGAGTATGGGGCACGTCAAGATATCTCATGACGTGATGTTTAAATCCAGTTTGCTAACCCGGTAAACAAGCGAGCGGGGACGAAAGTCGCCCACGTCTTTGAAAGCTAACGCGCCTGTCGAGCCGCAATCGATTTCGCGCTCACTCGCCTGTTTTTCTTTTCCTTCACTATCTATCTCTGAACGGAAAGTGAGACTGCTCGTAGCCTTTAGCGAACACCACACGCAAACCACACAAATCCGTCGATAATATTCAGATATTTTCGTTCTTTCAATGCAAAAAAACTCGTAACACCTGCCTTATTAATTAATCTCCTTATTAATGACGATTCCTTCGTATCAACTTCTCGCCTCAAATAAACACTCATTTCTCTCCGTTCACAAGAACTATCATGTACTGATGTGCAATCAACTAATATTGCATCATCATACTAGTACCAATTCCTTCTCTTCCTAGCCCACGCCGGCAAAACGCAACTGTCCTTTTTGTCCGCTGCGAAATACAAGTTAGCCAATCAGAAACCTTACAATCCACTTCCCAAACCACCCCCCCCCCCCACCCCCAAAAACGCCAAGGGAAACAGCCTCTCACGCAAAACGCAACTTTCAAAGCAAATCACATTCACAGAAGCGTGATATGCTGCTGACATTCACAAATCCTTCTGACTCCCACATTTTTACACCCCTCAAAATGTCAATCCCAATAAAAAAAACTCCTGCGCTAAAAAAATTTTCACCATAACCACTAACTAGATCAGACAACACAGTCAATTTCGCATTCAATCCTATTTTCGCATTCAATCCTATCAAATATAATGCCGCGCAAGAAGTGGCGCCGCAAGAACACGCAAGCCCGCGCAAGAAGTGAAAGTGCTAGGTTTTTACAGTTTACCCGCAAGAACATTCGAAACGCAAGAAGTTGAAAATCTAGCCGTAAGAAGTTACTAATGTTACCGCAAGCCGCAAGAAGGCGCAAGAAGTACTGAGGGTCCAGCCGAAGAAACTTGTAGTGCTCGTGTTAGTGTGAGGTATTGCAAAAGTAATGAGAGCGAATCTCGCGCTCTATTCTCTTTGAAATATCACCGAGCTTTCGAGCGATTTTTCGCCGTGTTGGCGTGTTGGCGTGTTGGCGCGACAATTCGCCAAGTCAAGCGAAAGTTCACGAGGCTAATCAAAAAATCAAGGAAGCAAATGTTCGAACAACCGAAGTATCGAAGAAAATTCACATCACGAAATGGAATATCCGCCAGCTTTCCGACTGGAAGATAAACACCCGGTAAACATGATCTCCGGCACATGACAAAACATGAACAATTTTTTTAAGCGTGTCTCAGATACAATGATACGGGTTCAGCTCAGAACTGACTCAATTCAGTTTTTTATTCCATCCAAGAAATAGAAACAAAAAGGTCCAAAAGCTATAATTGTGGCAAACTGCGCGAACTCTTCTTTGACAGGCAAGGACAAGACAAGACTTACACATGCAGGATGTCATGCTATCGCGTGGGTGAAGTCATCAAGAATCCCTGCATCTTTACCAGTTTAATTTCCCAGCAAAAAAGGGATACTCGAAGAAATAGCATAGACATATGATTTCAACTACACATTCGCCTTTCGACACAGCTTGCTGCCCGGGGCTTGCTGTCTTGACGGCTTAGAGAACTGCTCATGCATTGCGTTACAAAATGTCATTCAAGCAAATCATACCAAATTTGCATACGGCAGATTTGTGTTTACTCAGGTTAGAATTGACGTGCCGAATTTCTTTCAGATCGCGGAGTTTTAGTTTCCTTCAGACTTTTTTGGTTTATTTCGAAGATTTAAAATGTGATATCGACTTCAGCGTAATGAGTGGAACTATTTTTACAAACATAATGTGTTTTTCCATCTTCTCATCTGAGGGACCATGTTCATTTCTCACACGTGTGAGCGCAACTAATTAAAAGTATTTGTCCGAGTTTAATATGTTGGTGGAAGTACAGCAACACTGAACAGGTGAATGTCGGTTCTTTAATAATGTGACTGATGGACTGTGCTTTGCCATTGTTCCTCATTTAAGTGAAATAAATCAAGCGAAATCTTTCGCGCCGCTAAGCGTACCGCATGTCTGGGACTCCGGGACACATAAACAATAACATACGCGTGCTTCGTTTGAGTCTCGTTTCTCCCTAGCCGTTAAAAGATAACATAGAAGGCGACCAGTGTCAAATTCAGAACCTAGTGAACTCTTTATCGGATAAAAAATTCAAAACCGAAGAAAAAAACTTACAAGGGACCAAATAAACAACTGATTGCAAGTTACAAAGGCAGCCAATTTCGAACGTGCCTTGCGCTACAAAGTGGTCTCTTTTTTACCTTCTCCGGGTTCCGGGTTTTTAAGATGTTAGCGCAAAGACGTTCTTGCGCTTACTTGCGGTCCAGATATCTTACCACAAAGAAGTTCTTGCGGTTTTAACTTCTAAACGCAAAGACGTTCTTGCGGCTTACAGTATTCAAGTGCAGGCATCCTGCAAGTAGCCGCAAGAAGCTCTCCGCTTGCGGACGCAAAAAGAAGTTCTTGCGCGTGCATTATTTTTGGGCTGTACTGTACAGAACCCCCAAACTTAAACAACCCTTCGCCGTTCATATCTTAAATACTGTAAGTTAAAAGACAAAAACATAGGAAGGTAACATTCAGAAGACTGACATGCGCATGCGTCTTATATAAGACAGTACCGCTCTTGAGTACCCGTACCACAAGCTTTACAACACTTTCTTCGTATGTTAAGCCAACTTGCTTTCACCAAAAACCGTGTCCATTTTATAAACCGGCGGTCGCCATGGCGACGGCCGGTTAATCAACTGGAATATTTCAAAATTGAATAATGAAAAGTTCTTCAAATTTGAATATATCATGTAAAGTCGTATTTTCCTTAAATAAATGGAATAAAAAAGTGGGGTCACCGAGTTAGTTTAGGAGAAAACGACCATTTATTTCTCTGAACAGCTCAGCTTCCATAGAAAACCTATCAAGTTCGGAACGCGCGCGCGCTCGTGCGCGCGCTAATCACGCAAAAAATGATGCGCAGAAAGGATGCGCAATGCAATTGAATGGAATCACCTTAAGGAGGCTCGAAACAGTTTTGTTGGGCGCGTGCAGACTGGGTTCCAATTTACCCGTGAGACTCAAAAACAAAAAGGAACAAACAAAAGTGGCGTGGCGCTCTCGTCTGGATTTATTATTTTGCGCCGGTCTTTTAAAAGCTGCGTGTAGGCAAGGTTGAAAACGACTGGAACTTAGGTGACAATTCACTTGAATCATGTCCTCTTCAATGTTATCAACGCGATCGTCAACTCAGCCGCATATGAAGCGCAGTAAGCTTCTACTCAGAGGCTGTGCAACTGAACTGTGCTAGAGAGGACGGTGACTTCAAAACTCTCTCATCTCCAGTGAAATCGTATAAAGGCCCTAGAATATTTGCCTTTTTACCATTAGTTTCTTTCACTGGCTGTTTTGACCACGGAAACCTTTTCTTCGTCCAGGTCGCAGGAAAAAAGACTGGCACCGTTTCCGTGCCAGGGCAAATTTTTCGCGAACTCCGATTCGTGTTTCTGAGAAAACATTCCCATTTAGAAAAGAGACAAAAAAAAAAAAAACTGGCACGCACACACACACGTTTACGGTGTTGTTAGCAAAAACAATGTAGACTACAGTAAAAGGTTTTTATTGTCTTCACATCATGAAATAACAGGGCAAGAATTTAAAAGAAAAAATTAGTGTAACAAAATTAAACTTGCAGTGAGCGAAAAAACTACCTTGTGAAGCAGACAGATTTTGATTCAATAAAAAGACATTCATGTCGAAATGTTGACAAACCAGCCGCTACAAAAAAAATATTACAAACAATCAGGTGAAACATTCGCTTTCTATTTTGCTGAAGTGGTAGTTTCAATCTGTCGTAAATCTGTTTACTTGCCAAACAAAATTAAAAAGCGTACAAGAGAACTTCAAAACAATTCATCGCACGCTATATTTTTATCAGCAGTCGGCTCGCTAAAAACAAGTTAGTTTTTTCAAGTTAGTTTTCTTGGAAATACTCCACATTTCCGGATAAAAGAAGTGCTCTCTTATTTGCTTAATTAAGTGATAGTGCGATAGTTTGGTGGTAATACGTTTTTTTTCCGTAACGCAATATTAAAAGAAAAACCGACCTGTAGAATAATCTCAAAACATTACCGCGCGCTATCTTTGTAAATTCGTTTGGTACGAAATACTCCAAATGTTCGGATAAAAGAAATGGTTTCTATCTTGCCGAACTGGCAATATTGATAATTTGACTGTTATTGGTTTTTCCTGGGGCGAAAACAATCTTCAAAGCGGTTCTTTGAATTGAGTTTTGATCAATCAATCGAACAAGTTTCATCAACAGAAAATTCTTGACAACATTGACACTTATCAAAGATCATCAAAGGTAGTTTTGTCCTCGTTTGAGTACATACCTCTACATAAGGGACTTCTTCAATGTATTGTTTTTATAGTCGGAAATGTTGTCTTTTGGTTAATTCTGTCCTTGTGCTCCTGTAAGACATATAATCCCAAAGTGGTGTCCATGTACGCGTTGCTCAATCCTGAAGTCCGTTTGAAGGAAAACCTTGCCTGATTGCAGTATTTTCGAAACTCCGTTGTTTTTAAGATTTTCAAGCACATTCCACTTTGGTAGAAGTACTTGCTCTCCATCGCATACGTTTCCAATCCTCGTTTAGGTTAAGAATAGTTGACATGTAAATAATTGTATGGTGGTATAAACAGTAAGCTAAAGTCCACCACCGCTTTCGAAAACATGATATTTGTGAACGAACGCTCCGAACGTTTGCAAACATTTCTAGAGATAAGTTCAGTTTCACGGAGTTCGAATAGGCTCTTCAGGCAGACGATAAATCAAAACAAGTACAGAAAGCAGCCTGTCTTACGAGGATTAAGACAATCTTTGTTCCTAAGGTGTGAAAGAAGCATTAGTCGCCATTCTGAGCGAAGTGCCGATGAATTCACTTGAGATAGACTCAATCTGCACGAGGAGGAAAACATTCCGCTATATTTGGTGCCAATGATCCAATGATTTGAAAACAAATGATGTAATGTTCTTCGACAAGCACCGATCCACTCAAAACGTCACCTTTTCAAACGTAAAGAAAGTCATCAGGGCGAAAGAAACGCCCAACAAAATAAACCTGGAATAAACAGACTTGAAACCGCGTGCCAAGGGTGGTGTGACAATTTCTGCGCATGCGCAATTGCCTATCTTGTCGTGTCGAAATTTTCAAAATTTTGTAACTTAGGAAGAACATAATTTCCCTTCCGCTCGGTAAATGTCTTTGATTTTTTGCATGTTAACTCTTATATGCCCAAAGAGTTTTTCAAGCGAGAATAAAAAAATTCTTTCTTACGGGAGAAAAGTTAAAGGTAAATTCGTAAAAAAGTGTTTTTTGCTGAAAGTTTTCGATAGAATTTTCTTTAACTTAATCCTTAGGTAGTTTACTAGAATCAAAGGCCGTATGCAAAATTTAAAGAAATTTCACCGTCAAATTTTCAAGCAAACTTAGGGTATTTCTATTTTATGATCATACTTCGAAACCCAACTGCGTTGCAATGGCAACAAATTTCTTAAGGAATCTACCAAAAATTGGCACTTTGATATTATCATTATTTTGTAGCAAAATTTGATCATGATTGGCCAACTCTAACCTAAATATTTTAACTCCCAAATATAATGCATCTAAAAAACAAGTAACCCTTTCGAGCCACCTTAAACACAATTTTATAAATTTTTTCGTGTGAACTACCGCAAAGATTCAGTTAAACGAAACACTTTCTGTTTTGGTCCCGGGATTTTGGTGAAGGGATAGTTTCGATAGCTTGGCAGTACTTCCAAACATATTGCAAGAAACTTGTAAACAATAATTTATCGCGCATCAACAATTTTAACGGCAAACCAGCTAAGAAGACATTAACACATTCGTTGAGAGCGACATCAGGACGTTTATGTCTGAGTTAATTTCGCTTAGGCACGAGCATATCCTTCCAATTTTGATGGTTTTAAGAACCATCAAAAGTACGATTGATTGATTGATTGATTGATTTTTGTAGCAGATCAGGAAGACGATTGCGTGACACTCACCACTTCACGGTCTGCACCGTAGAAAAAGAAATGTGATCACAATGGACCCGTTAGAAAAATTTTATTATTTACAATTATTTTATTTTTTATTATTTCGCCATTTCGCCTTTTCGTCATTTTGCCATTTCGTGTTTTAAACACGCCCTTCAGAGTGCTTAAGTTAACGCTCTTGGGTATATGGTGGAGGGCGGAGACCGCATGTAAATATGAAAGCTTTTGCTGCTCAGTGTGTTTGCTGTTAAAAACCCAAGCCACTGGAAGAGAGAAGAAGAACGTTGAAATAGTTTAAACTCTAAGGGGGAGTCAGTGAGAGTTCAGAAGGTTTTGAGAGCGAGAGTTTTCACTGTAATCAATTCCAGTGAAATTAAAAAGCACAATTGAACTTTTCGAGAGCGCACGAGAGTCGATGAGAACGCAAGAGAGGCCTGCCGAACAGGAGCCGAAAGTTTCAACTCTGTTCAGTCGGGTAACACAGACTCTGTTCAGTTCTCGATTGGCTTTAGTCCTAAACCCATAGAGAAACTCAAAATGACCCGTGACGCTTATGCAGAAATTACTGAGATAACGTAGTTTAATTTATTTCTGACTAAGGAAACTTCTACTGCCCAAATGTCAAAATGCTATAAGGAAGTACTTCGTCTACATCTTTAACCAACAGCACAAAACTAATCAGCAAAACCTTAGAGTTTAGACTGAGATCTGGATATGGAAAAGCTAAAAGCAACTTAAGCATAGTGGCATATTAAGATTTGAACTTTTACTGAATGACATACACACACAGCTCTCACATTTGATGTAATCAGAAAGTAAAAGGTCTACATTACTACAGGGAAGTACTGTAAACTGTTCAATAGCTAAAAAGTTAGTACTACTTTGTATACATACAGAGTCATAAACATCACCACAGGAAAGTACTGCTCAGTAGCATTCATTTAAATGGGCGCACTTTAGGATTTCATCCACAGACTCAGCGTTAGATACACCCTGTACAGCATAATAAACAACACCAAACAAACAAACCAGAAGAAAGTACTGCTCAAAAGCTTTCACTGAGATGGACTTTTATCCACAGACACAAGCACTAGAACCGCCTTGTACAGCGTAATAAACAATACCAAAGGAAAATATTACTCAACAACTTTTATTAAACGGTCTCAATCGGGGGATTTTTAGTGAAAGTCGAGACTTCATTAACTAAACCCACTGCGCAGTGGCATTCGTTTCAGTGGTTACACTTTTCCGCTGACAAATTCTGAACCATTTTGTACAGTTGAACAGTCCATCTTGTATTCTTGATTGTTGCCTGGCATGAATCGTTATATTACTCACTGCAAAACCTGCCTGCTTGCGGAAAATAGTTACCAACACGGCTACCGGTGATCTGAAGTAGCTTGACTGTTGTTTCTCTTGTCGTGTTCAAATTACACCAAAACAAATGTATAATAAAAGCTAATTCATTGCAATAGTATTCCAATAGTGAGGTTCATTTCGATGTTCAAAATGTGCGAAAAGTGAGTTATCCTGAAATCGGTCGGATGAACGGAGCTTCACTTGCAATTCTCTCAACAGTAAAGTAAAGGTAGACTATCACTCAAACCTAAATGAAACCAAAAAAAGAGGAATATTGTATACAGCGGCCAGGAAGTATCCATTAATTTAAACAAAAAATGTACAGAAAAGAAAACATTCTCGTATTTACGAATTCCTTTTATGGTGAACAAACTCAAGCGGCCCTGGAGCATTTTAAGTAAAATACATACTTGCATGGTATGGTTTAATATGACCAACACAACATAATCCAAGACATGATATCTCTACTACCGTAAGGAATTCTGAACTCTCATGATTCATTGTAGTTGTTTATAACAACTTCTATTCAAAGCAATGGTTTGATAGTAAAGTGTTAAAAGGATGTATTACTCAAGAAGAGTTAGTTTGGTATTGCATTTCATTGTTTTAGTTTCTAAAGCCCTTTAAGAAACAATCCTTTCATGAACAACTTTGTTGCCTGGTTGGAATGCTTGCTGAAGCTTTAATACCGAAGAAACGTTTCATCAACGAACTGCAAAAATTAGGACGAAGCCTTTGTGTGACGGAAACCTGTGTGCAAACAAAGAGTTTGTTATTAGTTATAAAGGGGTCGAAAACAGGTGCAAAAGCGAAACATTTAAGCAAACATTGGGGGCTATTTTCTCAGCAGTGTAGAGATAGCCTAAATAAGATGTTTATACAACTACGGAGCAGATGTGTGGTCGCTATTTTAGTGAAGAAATACGACACTAGACTTTTGAAACCAATATTTTGCTCCATAAGTGAATGTCACAAACGATATTCATCCATCTTTTTTTAATTTCAGGATGGCATTTTGGCACCAAAACATTCAATAAACTGTAGTGTTGTATTGAACAAAGACTGTAATCATTAGATCTTACGAAAAAATGCCTTATGTTCTATTTTAACGGTACTTTTTTTATTGTTGAAATTTATCTCGTCGACGAAACTCACCTAATTCCTTTATTTCTTAAAAAATTTACATTAGATCTTGTTCGCAGGGAATTCGCAACTTCGCGTTAATAGACTTCCGTAATCCAGCTGCCTCAAACATCGACCTCCGGCCTACTCAGTAGGTAATAGGAAGACTCCCATTTTCACGCTGCAATGCACAGAAGCGCTCTGTTAAGGAATAGTGCACAACAGATTCCGTCAAAGTTTTCTTCTTCTTGTCAAACGGTGAACGAAGGCAGCCATAATTGATGACAAGCAATGCTCACATGCACTGCGGCGCTAATTTCAAGATATGACCTCAGAAGCGACCGTCTAGCGTCCCAAAATTATGAATTTAAACATATCGAAAATTGAAAATAAATAAAGAAGAAAAGTACCACACGAACCTCTGCTAAGAAGATTTAACTTGGATGCATGTTTATTCCCAAGAGTTTTATCCAAATTTTCGAATTAGAACCAAAAACTAATGTTAAAATGACAAACTGCTACCACTGAAGCCCGCCCAAAATAATATTTCTTTGTTATGTGTTTACTTAGGTGGTATAAAAGCGTAAGGGAGAAACGCGTTTGTTATTATTGTATTTTTACTGCAAAGTGAAAACAAAGCACTAGATATAACTCCCTAGTTCACTCTTTTCGTCCCGAAAGTTTCAAACAAACAGCCCCACAGGAAAGCACTGCTCAATAGCTTTTATTTGCATGGTCACACCTCGGGATTTCATCTACAGACTCGAAAGGTAGAACCACCTTGTGCAGCACAATAAACAGCACCACAGGAAAGTACTGCTCAGTAGCCTTCATTTCAATGGTCACACTTTAGGATTTCATCCACAGTCTCAAAAGGTAGAACCACCTTGTGCAGCACAATAAACAGCACCACAGGAAAGTACTGCTCAGTAGCTTTCATTTGAATAGTCACACTTTAGGATCTCATCTACAGACTCAAAAGGTAGAGCCACCTTGTGCAGCACAATAAACAGCACCACAGGAAAGGGTGACTGTTCAGTAGCTTTCACTTGAGTGGTCACATGCACTTTCGGATTTAAAACGGCTAAAACTATCTTACATAATGAGGCTTTTATTTCTGGTGTCGCCTGATAATTTACCAGTTTATCAAGTTCATTTAAGATTAACAGAAAACAAAATTTCCCTTATGTAATTCTATTGTAATTTAGCCGATGCCAAAGACACTGTAAAGAACTCAAAAACTCTGAAGTAATCAACTAAAAGGCGACCTAAGGAAATACCGTATCTTTCAGTGATGTCAGTTTAATGGTCACGTTGCAAGCATTTCATTTATTCATTACTGGACTATGTTTTGTATTTACTCCTCTCTCACTGATCAACTGCAACAACATTTCAGACAGGTATCGGGACGACGCTAACTGGCTGAGGTAGCCTTTTTTTGTTCTCATTTGAGTCTGTGGATGAAATCCTAAACTATGATCAGACCACACAAATCTTGCAAGTTCAAACTTTCAGTTTGATTCTGTTGATGGTCGAAATCCTTAGGCTAACGTTTGACCATCAAAATGAGAGCTGTCGAGCCGTATTTTCCTGTGTTAATGTAAGTTTAACTTGATGTACAAGGTGGTTCTCACTTTTTAGCAGTAATTGTTTGGTGCAGTTAGGTTTTTGTTTTGCCTTTTGTCTACAGTTTTAAGTTTGTGTGGCCGTGCACTATCGGGAATGATTGAAGGGTCACATTTTCAAGCAGGAATTCTGCATTCAACCGCAACACCTTGTAACTGATACGGATTACTTTTTCAAGCATGACACATATCCTTGGCTCTCAGTAACCTACTTCCCTTAACACTCCACCAATGACATCGGTCATGGGACGCCATGTTTGTTTGGGACAGATAACTTCACTTATCAACTGCTACAGATCCCATAGCTCGTACATGATAACAAAATGTCATTTGAAGTGTCCACAAATGAAGAAAATAAAAGCGATATCTCTCGAGCTGTCAAATGTACTTTGTTAATGGACAGGGAAGAGGGCCAAAAAAGTTAGACAAGAGCGCAGTTATGGAAAGGTTTTCTTACAGGTGGTACCCCTTGTGCTTGCATCAACTAAAAGCAAACCATTCGAATCAACCAATTCTTTCAATGCGGTAGGCACGTAGCATGAATGAGAAACATGCGGTTTTGCATACTTGGACCATAAATGGGCCTTAAAGAGGTCAACAAGTAGCAAATACCGAAGAAGAGGTCCACTGCCAAGTGTAATTGAGTCCATGTTCATGTCAAAACCCAGCATTTATTTGTGAATGGTAGGTGCCTTTGAGAAACATGGCAGACACTGCCTGAGATCAAACAAAATCCACGTGGTAGGCAAAAAAATTCCTTTCCATCAGTTATTTATTGGTTTTATTTTATGTCATTTAATTCGTGGGCCCCGTACGTGCTGGGCGTTTTATCTATTATTTGGTCATTTAGTTATTGGGATGTGATATTGCAAAGCAGAAGATATTAAATTTTGATTCTTATCGCAAATTGGAGACTCAGGAATTATAAGTATTGCTCAAATAAACAACAATAGCTTAACAACAACAAGTTAAAAGAATTGCAAAAGTTATTTAGAAATGGAATAGTATATATTGCTAAGTATTAATTGCAGAGGTTTCGAACTTTGAACTTCTCAATCTCAGTCTTTAGACAGACTATGTGTTTGATCTCTAAGGTTTAGCATCTGTAAGGGTTTTGCAGGTAAAACACTCTCACTGTTACTTTGCAATACTGACTAGGGCTTCGCATTTGCGTAAATAAATACACCGTCCTGTGAAATCGTGTTTTGTGTAAATTTGTTAGACAAATATTAATTATTTGTGTGAAAGCTAAAAGGATCCTTCGTATCATAAGGGAACCGACACTAAATAGGAGTTCAGACGCTTCAGGATTACAACAAGGCTGAATAAACCTGAAATATACCCCTTTCTGGTCCTCAGCAGCAAGTTGCATTTTAGTTGATTAGTTGAGGAAATCTTAATGTCTGAGAGTAGCTAGAGGGAAAACATAACTTGGACTAAACAGAGCACTAAATTCTTAGTACAGTCGAATTTTTTTCTGAGCGACCAGCCTTGTATATGACCATTTCCCAACCATCTTTATGAAATCCTGTTGGAAAATCATTTCTTAGTCAAATGTTATATGTAGAACTTCTATCGGTCTCCGACTGAGTAGATGCATACCGTCTTCTGTTATATTCTTAGTCGTACTGTTTCAAATAACGTTTGTCATCAGGGTAACTTTTTGAGTCAGTTTTTTGTGAATGTCAGTGTTTGAGAATTGCACCCATTCAATAAAAGCTCTTGAACAATTCTTTCCTGTGGTACTGTTAACTAAGTATAATTTATAAGATTGTCAACAGCTTACTCTTGAGGTTGCGAAATAATTCCAAAAGTGCGACCAAATAAAGCCTACTGAGTAGTACTTTTCTGTTAGTTTACTCTATTCATGCTGCACAAGGTATTTCTTACTTTTAACTTTGCGAATGTATTTCTGAATTGAGACCACTCAAATGAAACTATTGAGTCTGATGGTGCAGCTTTATTTTTGCTTTATTTCGCCCAAGCTATAAGTATAAAGTATAAGAATCCGAAGTAGTCAAAGTTAACGGAGGACTCCTAAGATAGTAAACGTTTCGAGGCTATCTTCGCTGTAACTAAATCTGCCCAGAAAATGTCATAATCCATTTGTTTTCAAATTAAAGATTTCCGTCAGTTATATCCAAACGAGGAATGGTTTCTTTATAGGGGTACTTAATTAACAAGTGGAAAAGAAACCGCAGTGGTAACTGAGATCAGACTCACTCAGAGCATCCGCACCTGAGATATCATTCTATCCATTACTGGCTTGTTTTGACCTTTGTTGACAAGTTAGGGCAGTGTATGAAACAGCTAACATTCAAAGCGCATTGTAGTACTAAAGTAGACTTGGGTTGTTGTCAGTGTCGAGTCAGTGAGTACTCTAACCGAGGTTCTACTTTTCCGAGGATTCTACAGGTCCTTTGGCTATACCTTAAGAGTTTATTTCTAGAGGTAAATGCACTACTGAGCCGTCCTTTTATGCTCAGTTTCCATTTAAAATAAACGTCTGGATCTAAAACAGTAAGTGTGCTTTCTATTCTAAAATGTAAATATTATAAGCTGTATAGGCCCTTTTAACCCGAAGTCCTCTTAGCGCACACGCTCTCCTAAAATTGTGACGTTAGTTTCAATTTAGTCCGGAGTTAGTGACATACAGAATGATTTCAGTTATTTACCAAACATGCTTGTTTTAGTTAGCTCCTCTTATATGAAGTTGATTAGAACCGTTTGATATCAGTTCCTACCCGGTAACCGATTGTGTTTCCTTAGCAAGAAACTAGAACCTCACTTTGAATATAGGGACTGCTAAACACAGTATGACTTTATACTGAGGACTTGTTTCGGAACATCAACATGTACTCAAACGACTGAGAGGATTAGTTACAGTTAAACAACGCTACATGCATCGGTGCTGAAACTAATTTCTTGCATGCATTTTGCCACGTCTTATACACAAAAAAGTAATCTGGGTAAACGTGCAATTAAAAACGAGTTAAACGAAAGAAATGCTTTGACATGCTATAGGTTTCAATGTCCTCTGTCATCGACAGCACTATTGA
Organism: Siderastrea radians; assembly: GCA_964017195.1. Taxonomy (NCBI): domain Eukaryota; kingdom Metazoa; phylum Cnidaria; class Anthozoa; order Scleractinia; family Rhizangiidae; genus Siderastrea; species Siderastrea radians. The sequence goes on from OZ024900.1 coordinate 36,968,625, forward strand.
ATAACTGTCCAAAGAAGACCACAGCTTATATTTATTGGACCTGAACAAACTGCGAAATAACCGTTCATTAATTATGTTGTTAAGCACAATTTTCTAACGCCTAGTTTTTCAAACAGGTTAGTAGAAAGCATCGAAAATGACTGGGAGGCAATTTTTTGTACTTCTCATGGCAATTCTCTCTGCTTTAACGCCACCCCAAATAGCACTGAAGTAGATAAAGTCAGCTTTCGCTTATACGATTTTACGAATAATTCGGTGAAGGAAAACATTAACCCGAAAGGTGGATTCGGATTTTCAGCACGGCTATGAAATGTACGCCCGGATCTAAATCAGTGGCAGAGATTTGACTGTTCCAAACTTCTAAATCGAAACTTCCTGTTATGGCTCGACAAATTCGTTTTGTGGCTACGCCACTGAATTTATGCGACGAAAAAACTGGGCGTCAAACCGCTCATACAGTTACAAAACAGGAAGGCCCTGCATAACTGGGTCAATTCTCGGCACTGATTGTCTCAAACAAGCACTACGATTTCGCTCACCAAATACTGTTCATCAACAATTCAATGAATGTTTTAATCCTCTAAAGTATCATTGATCGGTTGTTAGAAAAACATGCAAGTGAAAATAAAATAAAATAACCAAGGTAAAAGCTGTCCTTCGTGTGTCGTCTTGGTAACATCTTTTCACTGGGTCGTCCACGTATTGTTGATGGATTAAAGCTTTAATATTCATATGCAAACGACGGGCGTTAATTCGTTTCGCACTATTTTCTGTTGAATTGAATTCTCAGTTGACACCAAAATGAGCTGAGATTTTCGACATTAAATCTGTATATATCTATTTCCTATCACGTTCAATATCATTGTTATTATCAGTATAAATGGCAAAAATCGTTTTGTAGGGGAAATAATGGGCTTGTCGAAATTTGCGGTTGTTTGCCTGACCTAGATCAGCCAAAATCGATGTAATTTCTAATTTTCTTCACGTTCACAATAGATTCGATGTTTTAATTAAAAATTCACACAAAGCGAACGAAAAATAAAGGGACTGCTAATTGCAATGCAAAAAGGCAACCATTTTTAAAATAACCACAACAATATCTTCACCAGCGCTAAAATTCCACTTAAGTAAGTGCTTTTCTTGTTTGTTTTTAATATCTCAGACCGAGATAAAATCGATATCAGACCTGGTTTTGCCCTGATTTTGGTTTACAATATGCGATAAACAGTAATTATTGAAATTTTAGACAAATGCTTTACATCTGTTACGAGACAGTGAAATACAACTCCATATCTATGCAAATGTTTCGTAATAAATACTGAAAAACATTTCGTACGACGAAGGCTGAAGGCTATGTACCTTATGAATACCACTGCCCTTTCCAGAAATGTGTGATTTCCTAAAATAAAATTGTTTACTTCTAATATTTAAAGCGCTTTATGTGCATATCTTTTTTGTTTGGTTTCGGATGTATTACTGTAAATACCTCTCTTCCGGTGCTTTTAGGTGTCATAAAAGCTTTCAGAAAGCGATAATCTAATGATACGACAGAACATCAAATGAGACTAGACGTAGAGTATTAGCCTTGAACTCTAGACGGTCAGTCTGAGATTTGCTACAACACTTTCAAATCTCGGCGGTATAAACTGGCCCTACCTTCTTTTAGTTTTCTCTGGCAATAACTATTTGAGATAACTCGGTATTTTGAAACAGATAACCTTTTAAAGATTAAGATAGCTGTTTGCGTTATCGGTGGTTGTTGGCCAAATATTTGGACGATGTCCCTTGACTGACATATCGATAAGCTTTTTAAAGTGTTTTCTTCTTAAATCGCATATCGAGAATCTTGTCGCATTCCAAGGAGTTACTGAGCTCATCCGCACCTGACAGAATACGACCCGAGATTTTTCTGGCGTTGATAGCGTATCTTTTACAATGACACGTTCATGCTGCTCGTTGCCGTTATCTGTTAAAAAAACCTTTGATTCTAGATTCGCAAACATCTGCTCTCGAGGAAAATGTTATTTAAAAAATCATCCTTGGTTATGGTTGGTTCTGTTACCCGTTAATAGAAGACTAGTAATTGAGAAAGAGAGGGTTAAACGTAGTTTATTTAAGTGTTGCCTTCACTTTATTTAAGGCGTGATTAAAGGCATTCTTGGCCCTCAAACTTTCATGACGATCGCTGTGTTTACAGGGACTTTACACTAAAACACGTTATGGTAATTGACCATTGTTGGGTGGTAATCATCAAGAGTGTATTTGACATTCGTTTGACATCTTTAATCGATAAAGGAACCCTCACAGCAATGTAACGCAAAACGGTGTCCTTGTCTTTTGAAAGCGCTGTTTGGACGCCATTTGTAGGGACGAATAATAGAAATATCGAGCAATTAACGCGCCTTTCACAAGCCCTAAGGCGAAGTGCTAATCGTTATAACGCGCTGTCACTTTCAGGCTGTTTTTTCAAAAGGGATCTATTAGCGATTTTTTTCTTGTTTTCAAATGCTAATCGTTTTGTGGAAAATAGTTCGAAAACACAAGGAGTTAGCAAGGGAAAGTTTGAATGGCCACGAACAAAAGATTTGCCATTAATGTAAAACTGCAACAGCTGAATAGAAGATGACACCAACGCAAAAAACAGCTCACTTAGCACCCGTTCAAAAGAAAAAAAAGCTAACAGCTCCCCCCAAAAAGAACCTAAAACTAATATCCAGTATACTGATCGCGTATTACTGTCGTATAGGTTACAAGAAAATAGTAAATACCATTTGTGTTCGAACAACTTTATTCTTTTTGCTTTTGTCGTTCCTTCTCTTTTAAGCATATGATAGCGACTTGAGAACGTCGCTAATCAAAAATGACAATGTCAGCTACGTGGTGTTGAAATTTTCCTCCAACAAAGTAGCTCTGTAAGAAGTGATTTTATTTTACAAGAACTGCGCTGGCCGCAGATAATATTTATATATTTGAACATTTACATCGATATTTCTTATCTGTACAACAATTCAGAATTTGGCAATAAACTTTATAGCTTTTGAAGTCCTTTGCTGTATTCAGCTTTTACAACCCTCTTACTCCCAGAGTTACACCTCAGTTGAGTCAAGTGAAATGCGGTTATAACATTTTGTGGATGAAAATGCGACCTTGGGTCATGTGGAATGTGGTTATAACATTCAGAATTTGTGAATGAAAATGTGACAATTCAAATGAAAGATTCTCAGCAGCTCGTTGTTGTGGCGTTGTCTATTTTTGAAAATTTTGCATGGTGAACTTTGTTTTCGTATTCTTCTTGAACTAGGGCGACACTCTAGAAAGTGAGAGGATTGAGAGAGAGTGTTGCTTCAAATCTTTACTCCACGAGTTCCAAATTAAATATTCTTCATCGCGCGCGTAATTTTCAGTTGTCCTGAATTCGTCTTGTCTCTCTTTTTCTTTGATACAATGTTTGAAAGCCTAATTTTCCGCTATTTCCTCTTTCATCTTTCACTCCACTTTGCGTAAATCTTCTTGTGAGTCAGAAAGTGGTGAATTTTTTAGCCCGCGAAAGTCTTCCATAGCTTTTCCCTCAGGTGAATAGCTCGTCTTAGACAAGTGTTGTCCTTGCTGGTTCATTCTGTGAACAAGAAAATAATAAAACAAACCGTTAGTGAGGTCATGGGACTTTCAATAGATTACAAAGGTTTTCATTGGGATAAGAATTTAGAGAAATTAGTTGGAAATTTGCTAGTAGGAATATCGCTGCAGGCAGTACATCTGTGCGTTTGCCTGGTGCCTAAATGAATAGTCTTTCAATTTATTTTTTTCTTAAGAAAGAGACCAATGTAACGGACTTAATTCCAAAAATGAGAAGCGCATATTATAACGTAATACAAGACATGTGGTCGAGAAAAAGTAATTTACCACGGAACTGTTTGTGGGAGACATGTCTTTAGGATCCCTCAGCGTACATAAAAATTAAGAACACCATTACACAGTTACAAACGGGGTCTTGGATTTGAATGTTTGACACCTAAACTTATACGCAGAAAGTGTGCAGCGAGTGAGCGTTTAATTGTTGGACGTTTTGAGAAGATTGATTATACGTTTAAAGACAGGATGAGGTTTCACGACGGATCGAGTACAAAAGTATCCCCTCGAAAGCTCGCCGTCTATACGTGCATCGCCTCACTGAAACACAAGACTTAAAAGCTGTTTCTCAAGCAAGCGCCTCCAACTGAGAGAAAAAAGACGACGTTTTGATTTTCCATTCACGCACTAATAAAGGAAAATGATTTCTTGAAGCCACTGATGAACATATGATCTCCGTCTACAGGCAGTATTGCTCGAGAAATAGAGTCGCGGAGAAGTGCACGTCTCCGAAAGAAAAGAAATCTGTAAATTTTAAGTTGCTGTTGTTAATAAAATACGAAACGTATTACATGGAAAGGGGAAAAAAAACTTTTATCCGGAACGACATGTGTATTGCCATTGGTGATATTTTATGGTGTACGGGCGCTTAGCCAATATCAAATAAAACAGATATCGTGGTTTTGTTTGCCCATTATCAGTTACTTTTCAGTTGTTTTCGCCGAAATGAGATTGTTGAAAGTGTCTTTAACTGGAAAAATTAATTGTTGAGTCTGTGCTCTCGAAATTTTGGCAATTCAAGCACTGAATGTCGAAAAACAAACCCAAATAGCCGCAAGGGATTTAAGAAAAAAATCGGTTCTTTTTAGATAAGCGTTTACTTGTGGCAGAGAAACTATAGCATTCATGATCAAAATTACAAAGCCAGATTTTATATATACTCAGCAATAAAGGAGTGATCAGGTCAGTTTATTACTAAATGAAAGAGAGCGAAGCTTTTATGCACATTTGTTCTTGTTAAGGTTTGTAATTTTGGGCGTGAATTCTGTATGCCCGACAGACCGGCCTAATGGCTCTAATGGCTCACTCATTACTTTGCATTTTTCTTTTCCTGTGCAAGGTGTCAATGGCTTTGATTCGTCTTGAACCGAGATTTCATGAAGAAGAATAACTTTAGAAAAAAACGCGTCCATGGCAAATATCCAGAGAAGATCTACATTTGTTAAAAGGCATCTGTAATCGCTTCATCAGATTACATTGTGCTAGTGGAAATACAAGCGTAGGTTCCGATAAACTGCCGGAGACAATCGATAAAGAAAACCTAAGCTAAAATCACAAATCTGAGGGTCAAGAATACCTTGTTTAACGCTGTTGCTGCTTGGGAGAGGCGAACGATCACTGCCGGGTTTTTGATGCTCATGTCAGTAAGATTCCATTTAAATAAATACTTCATTAGTTCTCAAGATAGTCTTACTGTGCAATTTGAAGATTACTATAACCTTAAGTTGCATTCAAGAATAATTACGCCTTAATCACACGAGTGCAAACCCAGCATAAAGGGAAACGGAGAAACAAACGATTGAGCTTTCCTACATGTTGAGGAATGTCTAGAAGGAAAACGAAATGTTTTTCTTTTCTCGCTTACTGTTTACAGATAATACTAGGATTTGCGCAGCAACGTTTTTAATACCACACAATCCGCTCCGTCTGTTCGTCTGCGTCAAGGAAATGAGTTTAATTAATATTTGAAGCTTCACGTCATTTACTTTTAATGTTTGCTCGATAAATGCGAAAGCTTGTTATCGCCTTTTTGTGCTGTGAAAGTTGGTCTTGGTGTGAGTGCTGCCCACTTCACACCTTCTACCAGTGTTTGCACGTTAAAGAGATTACATTTTCTCGGGATTCTCTTCTTCAATACCATTCAATTTTTTTACTCTTTTGTATCATTCGTCGTCAACTATTAAAAGCAATTTAAGAAAGATAGGGTTACAATTTCTGGCAAACCATCAGCAACGAGCCCGCGCGTGAAAAAAACACAAATCCATTTGGATTCGTAATACCTCCAAATAGTTATTAGATGAAAAATAAGGTAAACAAATAACCAAATACGCCTCATAATCCTTGCTAAGTATCTAAGAAAATTATCAAATATTCCTTGCACAAACAAATGATAGTAGAGTGGAATTTAAGAGATGTTATGACACAATTCCGGAAGATCTCAGGGGAAACGGTATCTCGACTCAATTTCCTTCATTACACCAGTGTATATAGCAGGTCGATGATATGGATAAAAACCATGTGTACAATATTCACGCGAGACGCTGGTGTTACAGTACACACAATTCTCTGGCGCCATATCCAAAGCAATGAAGTGCTTTGTCTCGTACAGTATAGGCTATTATTGAATAAAAGAAGCCAGAACAAACGCATCTATTTGAAGCAAGTGTGTTGACCACATGCCTTTATAAATATATATATATACACTGTCACCGAGACTGAATATCAATACTCTTATCCGTGCGGTGTATATTTCAGGATTAAGCGCTGTTTTAACCCATCTGTTTTGCTGCAAACCACCTAAACCAATTTAAGAGAAGTGTGGAGCGTTGATGTGACGGAAGCGACCGCGAAGCCTCGTAAATACAGGCATGGATCGCGTTTTCACCACTAAACTTCATCTTAATTTGCCTGTTTCCGTTGCAAATGTGCTGAGCCGAGATTTAAGATTTTGGTGGCGAAAAAGATTTTCTTTGAGAGGATTTCCATGTTTAGGTTTGTGTACACTAGTAAAAACAACAAACGCCACTGACCCAGACAGAGCGAAAGCAAAGCTAGCAATGCGAACGTTTGCAATTGGAATTATGTTTGTTTTTACCTGTTTTTAGCTGCTGCTGCACGATCTCTCTGCCGTCTATTTTTAAACCAGTTGCCGACTTGTGTCGGTGTGAGGCCGGTAGCTTGCGCTAGTTCCCGCTTCTTTGTAGGGTTTGGATACGGATCCTGAAGATACCACTCGCGCAGTAAGCTCCTGGTTCTTTCCTTGAAACAGTGCGTTTTCTGTTCTCCGTCCCATATCGTCCTGGGAAGGGGAAACTTCTTGCGAACTCGATACTTATCAACAGGTCCTAACGGTCTCCCTCGAAGTCTCTCGGCCTCTTGGTAATGAGCTTCTAACCACATCGCTTGCAGTTTGGCGTGCGACTCTTTTCCGAAGCGATGCGTCTCCAATAAGTGGTACATCTCCCGGAAATTGCCCATGTGAAACGCCACAATAGCTCGAGCTCGGAGCACGCACTCGTGTTTGCTCAGTGCTTCTAACGTTCCAGGGGCCACTGGCAAGGACCACAGAAATCTGGCCAAGCGTTCAATGTCACCGCTCTCTTCCAGTGTCTCGCAGACTTGTGCAATTTGCTGCGGCGAGAAGCTCAAGGCTGGAAGCGGGGCAAACATGGCACCGGTTGTGTAGAATTCCTTCCTCTTGGTAGCAGTCTATTAAGGCTAAATGCAGGGGTGTGGTAACGTCTCTGCAAAGTGTCAGTATTTATCAGGAGAGTTAGAAACATGGGGTATATTATCACTGAGATCGAGTGTTACGTTTGTTAGCTCTAGCTACCTGATTGGCGTGGAAAGCTCTAATTACAAGGCTGCCATGGCGACCCTGTCAATCACTAAAGCAAGGTGTTATTAACTCGGCCTATACAATGCTCGGGGCAGATGGGAAGGAAAATATAGATATCGGATAACAGTTCTTATAGCTGTGATTGAAGCCTAAAGTATAAAAACAACCACAAAAAAATATTTCCTCAGAGGCACACTTAGCAATTTGCATTAAAACTGACTTGAAGTGGGCGCTAAGAAAAGCGCTCTCGATTGATCTTCCTTTGAGCGCTTGAGTTTGCTTGTTATCGTAGTGACTGACAGATGTAAGGCAGAAAATCGCATATCATCGCAAAAAAGCTTTACTAGTAGACAGCCTCATCCATCTAAGAGACTCATCTCACACTGTTATACAGTACTGAAGATTCTCAGCCAGATAATACCACAAAAAATTGCCTTACTGCGACCAAGAATGACAATACTCATCACCTTTAATAGTTGATATAATCGAAAGTTAAACAATGTAAGGGGTATACGAGCTTGGCCCCCGATTGAAATTTAAACGTTACGGGCCATGAATGACATGATCGTTTATCTGGCATATTGAGCTCGATGGATTATAACCCGAGTTCGTGCGAACAATACGTAAGATGTCTTAGTTGAATATCTACCCACGCCCCCACATATGAATTTGGCATTATCCCTCGTCTTTCCGGTCAAGTCAATTTGGCTAAAATCGCGATCTGCATGCTGTGTCTATTGATCTAGTCCTAGACAGCCATTTCAAATGTGTTTCTGTTCTCTCTTTTTCACAAATAGAGCGCTTACTAATTGAGTGTCTCCTAATTGTTTTTCCTCAGCGTTGCAACATGAAAACATATTTAAACACACGAGACAATACGTAATTGTTATAAAAACTGATTTTTCGGTAACTTTGTACGGCTTCATAAACATGGAGTTTTTCAATCAACAGAGACATAATATGCCTAAATCTGGCGTCTCGTTGGGTGCAGTAATTATTTTGCATGTACAAAAAACAACATTGAGATATCCAAGCTTATCTACGGGTCAGTCACATATACACCGTTATGAATCTCCGAAAGATATCACGACTGACAAGTCTCCTCATGTTCGAGAGAACAGCAGTTTAAGTTGAATATGTTCACTGATAGTTGAAGAATTTAAATGTATTAGTGCTATGCCTTTGACTCAAATAAAATTAAGCCACATACGATAGAAAATCAGGTTGCGTTTTTGCCAATTGGTAACGTGCTGAGCGGAAAAGAACCTAAAAACCCAAGTAACGGGTTCACCAAGGGCAAGGACACAGCTGCAAGTGAGCTTAACATTAAAAATGCATCATGTCAAACAAGAAAAAGAAACAAAAATTGTTCGATGAAAAACACAATACACACTGAGAAGTACTGAAATTTCTAAGACTTACATTACCACTTCTTTGACGAGTGTCGTTTTCCTTTAGTGCACGTTGCTATACGTGTTATTATTATTGTTGTGTTTATTTTCGAAGTTTAACTTTACGATATGTTTGGACAAAGAAAGAAAACAAAAAACGCGAAAGCTCATTAGCGATGAAACACTCCTCGCGATAACTGTCCTGCCGCCTTGGCACCTCACTTAGCGTGAAAGAAATCCTCGATCTTTGTTTCTCGGTATATTAAGTCGCGTAGCGGTTACGTCAGCTGAAAATGTTTTATCCTTGCTCGATATAGGTAGCAAATATACCAGTTTATTGTTTGTTCGTTGAGAAAAGAAATATTGGCCCTTGTTCAGGTGTTTAGCGACCCGCCGAGCCATTTACTACTCGCTGTGTAACCTCCCCGATTGACAAAACAACCATTTTATGTCTAAGTAAACAAGCTCAGAAAAAAATCTCCGCAGAAAGTAGGCTTGTCGCACGCACGGATTATTGACTTGACATGAAGGAATACTACCTTTGTAGCTTGAATAGCTTAGAGTTCAGTGGAGGACAGAGCCTAAAGTATAAACACCTTATTATTGTCACTAATGATTTGCCAAATGTGTCATCTGCGAATGAAAGTAATTAATTACGACAAGCAAAGCCACACGAGATGGGCGCCATATTTGCATACGATCTTTCACTCCACTAAAATGGCGATTTGGTTTTAGTGGCTACTTGAGCCATTCGTGATATTCCATTCGGAGTTGAAATCCCTGGTGTTACTATACTCCTAAGCTTTGTCTAGCGGATCGAATTTATCGATTTTAAGTATTACGAATATATCGACAAGGGCGGACTTTGTTCTTCTGACTTCGTGTCATTTCGTGCGACTTGTGCCCGATGCTGGTTAAGTACATTTCTTGAGGACTGATCGCACAGCTATATGTAGTCATAGCCTTAGTTGGAATAGAAGAAAATAGCTGTGTACATTTTAAATACGAGTTAAGATAACACGCAATTAGGGAGGAAAATATTGACATAAAACTACAAATAAACCGAGAGGGTTGGTTCGTGAGCGCTGATCCAAAAAACCACAAGTGAATTAGTCCGCATAGAATTGCTGCTTCTTTTAAGTAGAACTTTCGAGCGAATAAGCGCTAAAAATAGCTTTTTGCTGTTCGTAATTTCAGTGACTGGCACAGGCTCAGCGAAACAAAAAAATCACTCGAGGATTTGGTGTTCTTTGGGAAAGAACACAAAGATGTTTCAAGACATTCTGTCTTGCTACCACAAGAAGTACAGAAGAACTGAGGAAAACTATTTGGAATTCTTTCCCCTATCGCACCAGCAAGCGTCAAACAACTTTAAACGACATAAATGAATCACAGCTTTCGTTTTTTCAACGATAATCACATATAAATGAGCGTACATCTATTGAATGCCATGAAAATTACTTCAACATTTATGTGATAAAACATTGTCTCTCACTGAGCCCATCTGGCAATTCGCTTGGGATCAAAAAGTAATTAGAGAAAACTCAAAGATTCAATGACTCAAATAATCAAACTACCAGAAGCCAAACTTCACGAGGAGAATGAACAAATCGTGTACAGGGAAACATTAGTACAACACCACCACTAATAAGCAAATTTTTAAAACGCAAACCATTGTGTTTGTTGTGCATTTAATAAATCATTCATGACAGTGTTTTCGATTTGTAGTTTGGCTTCTGAAAGAGAACTCACTGAGGCCAAAAGTCATCGAAATAGGAGACAAATCTGTGAAAAGTAAGATTTCGTTTCTCTGAGGGAAACATTTCCCCATCATTTATCAAAACCGAAATCTGAATTAATTGTTGTAGTCAAAATCACAAATGATGTAATGTGCTTGTAACTCTGGATGAAATCCAAAAGTATGAACGTACAAATGAAAGCTATTGATGATTACTTTTCTGTTTTGCAGTTTGTTTTTCGATATTCTGCGCTGATCACTGATGAAATTTAATATGTTCCCAGTTCTGGACTTGGGTAGTCTCAGGCCGTTTGACTCTGAAGACAATTCTCGACTGAGTGCATACCAATAAAGCTGTTGCTCGGAACTAAGGCAACGACACGACGGAAAAACTAACGCATCCCGCAATCAATGCCTGTCTGACTCAGCAAATAAACAAGAAGTGCAAAAGCCTGTTTAGCAAATTTAGACCTTAAAATTCCTTCTTTAGTTAATCGAATCTGCAACTTGTGTAAGATGAAGGTGAATTATATTGAGCAAGGTGAATCTGGCAATATGATAAGTCTCTCAAGGCTCCTGATAGACTGCAAAATCGCCATTTGTCTCAGTGTAAGGGCTACAGTGCCCAGTTTGAACGACCGACAGTAATACCCTGTGGTGTCCTCCACAAAAATTGTCGAGCGTAAAATAAAGTTATCTGCCGGGGGCGGGAAAGCTATGAGAAGGGTAACAACACTCTTCAACTGAGAACTCATGTTTAACTCGCTAAAACTAGAGCGAAAATTTATGACATTAGTAAGACAAATCCGAGCTCGCATTGCTTTCGCCTTTCTGTGGAGAGAACTGAGTGAGATGAATCTTGTTTAACATATTCCCGTGTTTATACGTACTATTCAGTTAATAGACTTCCGATTTCACTTAGCACTGTGGATTTATCCTACTTTGCCTACAGCTGAAAGTACCCGGGGAGTGAATGGTATATGATCCTCCGTGTAAGGTGCATTACTAAATGCAAGAAGGGTAACTTCTGGCAAAACTACAATTCAAAACAGCGAAGCTGTAACAATTAACTTTCTTGACCTGATAACTTGGTGTCAGTTTGGCGAACTAGTTGAAGATATAAGTCTTTGTTTGTTCTCAAAACGGCTCATGAAGCCACGAGGTTCGGATTTCTCAGTTTTCGCTTTGTATTGCCTAAATAAAATAAAACATATAAAAAATGTGTTGACGCCAAAACACTTAGGCATTACCTTACCTCACTTGTTATGGATCTATGTCACTCGTGTGCTGCAATGGCCGGTAAGTCGCGCTTGTAATCGTTTCAGATAACTTTGACTGATTAGCTTGCGAGCCGTTCACTTCACTCGTCTTAACAATGGGCAACTGTTTTTTGGGCGTGCTATGCTACCGAGAGATAAAAGCCCCGAGCTCGGGGGGTTTGCTTCTAAACAATGACTATACAAACAGACTGAGAATTAGACAAAATATCGAACACAATATCGGGCCGTTCTATTACAACTAACTACCACTTGTTACGCTCCTAATTGCTTTTACTGTCATATGTAAATGATAGGACATAATAGAGCTCGGCTTGCCATTCACCTAGCGGATTATATAATTCAATCAACCCTTCAGCTTATCAAGGCCTTTGTACCAACACAATGGGCCGTAATGTTAAACAACAAAAGCTTTAATGTTGTTAAGCATCCATCCTATCTAGAAGCTTTCCTATTTGCACGTTGTATCCCGCTGGGAACAGTAATAAACCCCAATAAAGAACAAAAGAAAACCCTTCTAAATCAAATGTCATAGATGGTACTAATGACTCGCGCTGGCGTGCCAATGGGCCTGTTTGAATTAACATTTAAGAAGCGCTACGCCCACTGTATTATCAACCAAATTTCTACTTCTTTGAGGCCGTTACGAGCATTTCAACGGGATTAGCTAAATTAACGTAAAAACTCCCGTACGATAATGGTGCACATGCGAGATTAAAACGTGCTTAGGCCATTTACAAATCCGAACGCGATTCGTTCTTTTTGGTCCTTGCGGGTTCTCCCTTCTTACAACAGCCGTGAAAAACGTCTCGGGTATAAATCTTCGGTAATTATAGGTGGTGAAGAATCTCATTAACCCGACACTATTTTGGAAGCTGGAGAATGTTCTCCCAGTGTGGTCAAAGTCTGAGCCAATAACGATCATGTTTTGACAAGAAGATCTGTCTCGTCCCTCTGACAAGTTGTTGCTCGTTATCATGAGCTATCATGGCACCGTGACGATAGTGAAAGTATAAACGGGTTCTTACGTGAGGACAGTACTCAAGAAGATAAATAGCCTTATCGATGACTCTACGCTAATAGAAACAGTTCTCACAGAACAAATAGAAGTAATTTCTTTCACGCATCGTCACTGAAGCGGGCGATCACGCAACGGTATTTTCAGAACAAATTCCGCTAGGCAAATGTTAGAACTGTATCAAGTTATCCTAACCAAACGCAAATACCAGTGTTGAACATCGACGCAGCACATGTTTTTATTTCACATGACCTTATCCATTATAACTCAAAGTTCATCTAAAGAAATAAAGTGATATGTCTTGATAGCGTGATGTAGCGGCACGCGAGCATTAATACAACTTTCGGTGGCTCAGTGTTATATTAGACCTGACGTAGCTTAAAGCATCCTTGACGTAAGACGCAAAATTTTTGGGCAGAAGTCGTGCACTCGAAAAAAAGAGTTAAACGCAAGGTGGCTACATCCAGGTGGTTTTGCTAAGCTAACGTCCGATCAAGTGATTGAATGTCCTTCAGCTCGAATAATTACGATTACTCAGCCGAAAATAAAGCTCCCCAAGACGGTTAAGTTTAACGATGGCCACAGCACCATCACTAATTCTGCAATCCGTTTTAACATTCATTTGAAAAAAGTCTTACTTTCTTGCTATCTTGGTCGTAGACAGAATCTTAAAATCCGAAGTTTCAATGTGAATTAAACATTAATTAAACTAATATCAAGATGCACTGACTCGGCAGGAGGCTAAGGGAGCACCATAATAACGTTTAATTCATAAAGATATATTTAACTATGTGATTAGAACATCATAAACTAAAGAAGGCTATCAGTTCGCCTTAATTCGAGACCAAATCGTTAAGAGCCGATTTACCTCCTTATCCAGCTGCCTCAACTGAACTCAAAATTCGGCATTTATGTCTAAAACCCTGGTAATTGTCCACTGTTAGAGATCTCGGCGTGTAGCCTTGCTAATTATATTAGGAGGAAAATGATTTCCTACTCTTGTATTTATATTTTGACTTCTTATTATGATACATGAAATAATACTATGAATGTGATACGTTTTGTTTCCGTGATCTTACAAAATTGACTTCCCGTGGTCTCCACTCTAATGAATGAAAGATTAGACAAAAACGGGCACCGCTTAGCGGGCCTTCCAATTATAGTTTTTCTTCGCTATTTCTTCCGCCACGTGTGATTTTGTGTTGCATCCTTGGTGACTTACAAAAGGCTCCTGGCGACCGCCAAACACATACCTTCGAAGGCAAGTGCATTTTAACCTTTCCATTGATCGCAGATTTTCTGAGACCAAGAATCGGAGTTATTTCTCACTGGCTCTACTTGGGTGGTAAATTGCTTAAAGTACTAAGCGCCTTAACCTTCCCAGTGGAAGTTATCTGAGGCAATTTGTTTCATTACTTTGCAATATGTTTCCATCTTAGTATTTTGGCCGCGGAACAGGTTGTTATTGAAGTGGTACTGGCTGGATTAAAAAAGAGTCGAAAGTTTAATGAGAAAAATTATTGCATTAAAGTGCGGCAAAAAATTTTTTAAAAATGATCCTTAATACCTGCTATTTATTTATATTTATATACCAGGCCGTTATATATATAACGGGATCCCTTCACCATCGTACAGCGAGAACCAGATTAATACGCCCAGGACAAAAGCACGGAAATTCAAATTGAAACCCGGATAAAAATGGAAATGATTACAACACTGCGGGTGTACAACTTGGAGGAGGAAAACACTTAAAAAGCGGTTTTTAGTCCTTCGTCATAGGGAGTCATTTGCATATTTGCGGTTTAGAGTTTAATATACTTGTTCACTAGAGTTGATTTCTCATGAAATCACTAGGGTCGGCACTAACGTAAAAGCTAATATTTATTGCCCAAACCCACACTATTAAATATATATGATGTGAACTTTGACTTCACTAGGTTTGAATGCGATCAGTGAAACGAACAGATGAAAAGCATTGTGAGTTTTGTAACTTTAAGGTTGATTTGCTTTGTACAAAGAAATAAAATGTTTATTTTTAAAAACCAGATTGGCTCCTTTGACTCTCGGAAACAAGATAACGAACATGTGTTTCAAAAGGAAAATGATCCCGTATAATTAACTTAAAAACACAGGTGATTACATTTTTTTCGAAAGAAAATTAAAGTCCTTGAGTCCTAATACACTGCATCTGAAGTTCGTGGTTGTTTCATTTTAATTGAAGCGAATTTTATTTAATCGTGTCTTATTCCATGTCGAGTTATTCTTGGATCTTCAAATACGTATGATACCGTGATAAATAGAAAGATAGTTAACAATAGTGGCCATAGATCCAGTACAAAGACGTATAAGGCCACTTAATCAATAAAATAAGTGATTTTCCAGCTAAATCAATACTGTGTATTGAGAAAAGAAGCAACAAATTTTCACCATAAAAGCCAGCAACTATAGCCGCTCAAAGACGATTTAAGCTACAGTGTTTTCACAAAAGCAAACAAAATTTAAGTGTAGTCACAGAAAGCACAGTAAATACGATAAGCATACATATTAGAGACGAAAGAGCGAATATGCGCTATATATTTGCCAGAACGATTGAAATATGTCGGGATATGATAGGATGTTTCAGATCAGCACGCGTCACTATCACATGCGCCGATCATTCTGGAAATATTTAAGTTGAGATTACGCCTTGGCATTGACCTTGTACTCAGTTTTTTTTCTCTTTGATTGCTGAAAGTATACAGTAAATAAATAATCGGACTAAACATGCTAAAATTCCAATAAAGTAAGATACTCACAGAAGAAAGAAGATGGATTACGACCGCAAACAGGGATGAAGATACTAAAATGCAAGTCAGACGAACTCAGTTTGGAGGCATCCAGAGTTGTTGAAGGTCTCAATAGCACTGACTGGTTTCCGTAGTCGTTTTAAACACATATAGACTTGGTCAAGAGTGAGTGGCTTTTAAAAGGAAATATCTCCTTAAATAAGGCGGGAGAGGGTCGTTTTCGGCCCGACTTATATTGATTCGACATGCACTTCCCGTTTAGAGAGCCATGCAAACCGAAATGCTTTATAAAATATACTACTGTTGTTATTTAAGATTGTTTTGAGATTTAGGTGGCGATGATCTATTGCTTGGATGTCTTAAGATAATATCCAAAGGTCGATAATATCGCTGAATAGTCTCGGTCTTGGCAGTATCTTCACATGTCGAGTGATGTTGTCTAAGAATGAATAAAGTTAAATGGCGTGGGAAGGTGCTTATAGTGGGGCAATATCGTACATATCGCACGCTAACACAGACGTCACTGACCTGGTTGTTTTTCTCTCAAGGTCGAGAGGTTTTGTTGTACTGTGTTCTTTTTTAATATCCTTACATCCCGAAAATGGACAAAGGAGAACGTTGACTAATTTTCTTAAATGCCAATTAGGAATTTGAAAAAGAATAGAACCGCAAGAATGTTCTTCTTAGTAACTTTCACTTCAACGGTGACGGTTCTGACAACTCCAGGGTTTCTTTCAAAAATCTGATAGCATTTCTTAAGTTTGGACTCTGAAAGGAAAGCTGTAACGCCTCTGACACGCAGTATATATGAGTCAGTATATGGATCAAAACTGACGGCGGAAGTTACCAAACGTTAACTGAAAATATACTTGACACGGATAATCGCCCATACGGAGAGTATTCAGTTAATGTTCTTCGTGTTAGACCTATGCATGATAGCTATGGTGGCAAACACGCCAAAAAAAAGGACATGAAAAGGAAACGCAGGAAGAAAGGAAAAAAGAACCATTATTGCTCCCCAAAAGTGCAGGCTTACTTTCGTTTCTAACTTTAGGGTAAGAAACTTAGAGGGGCAAGTACCTTTGACAAATTTGGCCACATTTAGCTTCTATATATACTACAAGTGAAAATTAATCAAAGAATAGAGACTATTAATAATAAGAAAGAGGGAGCAATATTTCACGAGAAAATATTGCTGCCAGCAATTTAGCGCTGATGTGAACAAGAAGTTGCTTGGTAATAGTCAAACTTCGAAAGCAAATATTTATTGATCAAAGTAACATGTTTTTCTTTCTTCTTTGTTTCTTGCTTTTATTTTTTTTCAATTCGTCAGTTTTCACTGTTGGCTAGACTGACAATTTCAGAAAAGCTACAAGTTGGTTTTACTGCAAAGGGTAAAAGAACACCAGATTTTGACAAACCCAGCGTTGGGAGTTTTTTATAGCATCATGACGTCATCGGTGCATACTACTTGTTATACTATTGCTGTTTCTTTCTAAAAATAATAACGAGAACAGAAAGATTCAAATGTATTTGGAATCATGATTCTCAGTATAGATGCAAAAAGATAATAAATCTGAACCATTCTTGCCTCAATGAAACTTTTTGGTATCGAAACAAGATACAGTAGTAAACACGGATATGCATCGCGTTATTATCGTAGTGATATTTGCGTTTTGTTTTGATTTTAGCTTTTGTCCTTACTTAAGTCTGAGAAATAAAAAAGAACAGCCAAACAGAATTGATCTCCTTTGGAAGCTTAATGCACGCAACGGAATTCAAAAACCTGAACAACTCCCTTCTTTTCTGCTCCCTCGGCATAAACCATACTTTGTTGATCAAGTAAATTTTTTTCTAGAATCTTCCCGAGAGAACCGGGTTCCCGAGTGATGCTAAGCACCCTGTACTCAATTGCGCGCCAGCAGTCTTGGTAAAGTTAAAGGAAGTTGCCTGTTTCTCACGAGGTTGGTATCTATGACGCACAAGTGATAATAGTCTACTCGAAACCACTCGATCACTCAAAGCCGATATTTTTCTCTTGACGAAAGCAGCTATTTAAAAACAAAACCAGTAAACAAGAGTGAGTTAGCAAAAACCCTCAGATACGTATATAACCTTTCTGATATCAATATCAATTCGCTGGTGAAAATAATTGCGAATAGAGCACGAGCTGATATTATCTGTAGTTTACCAAGGACGGTGTTCAAAGCGTTGCGGTTAGAAATACAAAAGTGTGAAACGCCGAAAAGTGGAGGTGTAATTAGCAATTGTTGTTAGATCATGATTTAAGAATTTGGCAGTTCCGCGGTTTTGATAATTGTTTCAAATGCTGTCTTATGTCCAGTAGATGTGATGTTGAGCCTCAGCGACACGGCTATATAGAATCACATGACACTTGGCTCAAGTCATGAAACCTATAGAACAATCATGTAATTAGCAGCGTGTATATCGAGGCATCGTCACGAACCCAGGATTTGCCAATTTCATGCTTTCAAGACTAATTTAACGATGCTGTTTGCAACAAAGTGAACAAAAAATCAAACAAGACTGAGAAAAATAAAATTGTGAAGGGACAGAAGAATCCACTTCACTGTATTTGTTCTGGGTGGGCAAAGTGGAGCCGATTTAGAAGTTGTTTTGATCACAACACTTCAAGGGCAATACTTGAAAACCCTCTTAGTGGTTAACAAGTTGGCTTAGATCCACACGCATGCTCATTAGCATTCATATGGACCCCGCCTTTTTGCTTTAACAGTCAGACTTTGAGTCGTAGGTGAATTAAAATTCTAAGTGTGACCACTCTCGTGGAACCTCTTTTTGACCGCTTTCTGACTTGCCGTTCGTTATATATATTGTTCGACATGAAATCATATCTTTTTATGTTTTTTTTTTTGATATATTTTTTTATTGTGAGTGAATAGGGTTAAGGGTCGGTAAATCATCGGCCTGTTTTCACAGCTTTACTTTGTGCCACTTCTTTAATAAAACAATGAATTTTTTTACTTTTTACGATTTTTAGTGGCGACGGACAGATATTCAGATATGCGTCATGAGAAATGTGCGTTTCTGGGTCAAATCTGTGCCGTAATTTATACTAAGTAACTTTTCTCGTACAGTACATCCCAAAATACCAATAGGAAGATTACGAAAATATGTGAGAAGTTTAGCCCAGAATGAACTAAAAACTTGGAACTAACCACACTGACATGTTTTCTAGAATCACATTACTACCATTGTTCAACTCATCATTTATACAATAAAATTTTTTGACAGAAGTTTACCCTTAACTCCCAGAGCCAAAACTTTGAGTAAATTGTTAAGGGTTTTAAAATTTTAGGCTGTGGTCAAAATGCTACTGAAAGAGCGGGCGTTCGCATACTTTCTGGTGGTTTTGTTTCTTAGGCTTTGTCAGGTGGGTGTAAAATTTAAAACTGTTTGAGACGAAATCGGAAAGTTTGACCAGTCAAATGAAACTATTGAGCAGAACTTTATTGTGGTACTGTATGTTATGCTGTACCGGGTAACCTAACAGTTGAGTCGTTCGATGAAATTGTGAAGTGTGACCATTAAGTAAAACCTAGTTGGCAGTGTTTTCTTGTGATACTGTTCGTTGTGCAGTATTAAAATTTGCGCGAGTGGTTCAAGTCCTAAAGTTTGACCAGGGCTTTTGGTGTTTGCTTTTAGCAACTGGAACTGAAGATTTAGTTTTGGTTAAGTTTTAACATGGCTCCTCTTGGAAGTGAAATGGTTACTGAAAGTTGTTGCTCAAAAATCCTCAACCGTAAATTTTGTTTACATGCAGGATAAGCATCTTTAATTAAAATTTCGTTCACCAGAAGTGTAACTTGATTAAAAGAAAGACCTATTTTTTTACAACAGATAAGATTACTGTAAATTCTAAAGTTTAATTAAATCTCAAAAGTTAGTTATTAAAAAAGTCGTTAATAAATCACTTTACAGAAATACTGAAATAACCCTGCCTTGAACATGTTAAAAGGAGTATTTTTGAAATTTAGATAATAGAATATATGTTAGGACGATTTGCCGAATTTCAAAATCTATAAAATATATTTTAAGTAGTTACGTAGCCATCGATGGTTGCAATTGTCAATTCCGACTCCCGTCAATAAAACATGTGTAAAACGTCAACACGTGTTAGAGTTACAAAAGATTTACTTGTCTGTAAATCTTCAATTTAGTCGGCGTTATACTTATTAGAAACATCAGATTTTAGCTTCCTAAGGACAACGTTCTGATCGTCCACATTGCCGGTGTACAGGATTTCAAATTAAGCAATAAAACGACAAACCGAAACAATGTTAACTCTCTTATCTCTTATCTCTTATCTGGCGCCAATTGCGGCTATTTCAAAAAGTTCGGAAAATTGAAAAAAGAAAATCCTTTTTTTTTTGGTAATCAGACAGTTAAATTACTGATCAGACAAACAAAACAAAAGCTGCAATAACAGCATTAAAAAGAACTGAATGAAAAACTTTAACGAGCTACAAATTCGTCAGAATTAGGAGCCATATTAAAAACCGCTTATAACTCGGATTGAGCCCTTGTGACCGAATTGCCCCTTAAAGAGTCTGGTTAACTGATGGTGACGATGAGAACTGAAATTCGTCTCTTTTGGGCCTCTGAATGATGACCATAGTGCCAAATCACTGATATCGCTCTAAAAAAACGAAGAAACACGACTTATTTGGAAGAACATGATAAAGAGATAAAGCTGCATTTCAGCGGGTGTGATGGAGAAAACTGCTCAGTTGTAATAAGGAATTTGTTTGAAAATGCAGCTCCCGTGTCATTAGACAGAGCCTGAGATCGTGTGATGTGAAAACAGAAAACGATAACATAAAAAAGCTTTCTTCTTTGCAATCATTCTCAATAGTAACCGATTGAACCAAACAATCTCACTGCTGTTGTAATTCAGTTTAGGAAGACTGAGCTAAACTCACGAAGATAAAATTAAAGTTCATTCATTTCTTAAACTAGTCTCAGCGTAGAGCACGTCGCCAGTGCTAGCGATTAGACAATAACTGACCCTGATGATCAAAGGAAATTAGCTTTCTGTGGTACGTAAAGGAACTATGTCACGGCGTTTTCATTCATTTTTCTGATCTGAAAATTATTTTCTCATTAACGGAAACCTCAAAATAATAGTTTCCTAAGTTAGAAAAACACCAAAGAAGTAATAATTAACCAAAACTAAACAAGGATGGTTACGACTGAGGGAGATTAAGACGGATTACGAATGACAAACTTGAAAAAACTTGCCAGCTTTTTCAAGTTGCGTTATCCGTGACGTAGCTCCTTTAATGACATAAGAGGGGGTAGTATCCTCTTGCTCGTGGTGACTAAAAGGCGAGGTTGCTATTTCAATGTGTTCTGTCGCGTACAAAAACCTCTATATACAGACAATTTTCACCTTATGGACACCACTTTGGCAGACAGGTTTCAGTATTAGAAGACTAAGAAAGTTTCAGTATTATAAGACAGAGAAACTGGGAAAAACACTGCCTCGATATTGTGGACACTCAGTCGCGCTTCCGAGAACCGTTATAACGGGAGGTTATAACGTTATAACGTCATCTCCAGTTATAACGGGAGGTGACTTTGAGAGTCTGAGCGGTAAAACGACACGAAAACAAAACAGCAAGAAGACATCTATATATACTTTTTAGGAGCACAGTGGAGAAAAATGGACAAATATTAATACTGGTAGTGATAGTTAAACTTAGTTTCGGCTTGTCTGGGAATTCTAGGTGACCTTGGTACCTTAAGCATTGTTAAGGACGAGAGATAAGAATCCCCTAATGTCCTGATGTTGCCCCTTCATTTGCTAATTCCTTATGATATGTTACAACACGAGGAACCTGAACTGAACTTCGAAGGTCAAAAAGGATAAAATAAATTTACTCAAGCTAAGGAGAATTGTAAAAATGGTATGAAAGGCGGGTGAATCTTGATGAGTGCCATTACAAGTAAACATGTACAGTTGACCACAGGTTGTCCTCGTTTGAGTAGTTAAGATGCAAAGAAACTTTTACTGATGCGAGGGTAACACTGAATTCCAAAAAATGACTTGCTTTGCTTCACTTCCCGTTTAAATTTTACGCAATAACGACTCGGCCTTTCTATGGAACAAAAAACTTCAGGTACATTTATTTTCACTGATTCTATTTCTACTGAACCAGCCATCGAGTTAAGTTCAGCTAAACTGTCGGATCTATCGACTTCTCCTCAACTTAACATTCTATTTAAGGAAGTTTAAAGAGACTTTCTTCTAGTATAACGTTGAAATAGAACAAGGATAATATTATTGAGCAGTGGGACCGTTTTCTCATAAACTTTGCTCTACTTTGTAGGCGTCAATAAAAACTACCAGCTTAATTTAAATCTTCGCAAAGATTCGTAGTATATTTGCAGCTATTTAAACTGTGAAGCACTAGTAAGAAGCGGTTTCAACCATTACAAAAAAGTCAAGGAAAAAATAACCCTTTAGCTCTTTAGAGTGAACGCACAATACAGGTTTGAGAAATTTTCCTCTTTAGAAAAATTTAAAAGCAAATGGCACCAACAGGACGAATTTCACTCACAGATTCAAAAGTCAGAACCACCTTGTACAGCATAGTAAACATACCACACGAAAGTACTGTTCAGTAGCTTTCATTTGAATATTCACACTTTAGAAGTTTCATTCACAGACTCAAAAGTTAGAACCACCTTGTACAGCATAATAAACAGCACCTAGCAAAGTACTGCTCAATACTGAATCATTTGAGTGATCACACACTACGATTTCATCCACAGACTCAAAAGTTAGAACCACCTTGTACAGCATAATAAGCAGCACCACAGGAAAGTACTGCTCAGTAGCTTTCATTTGAATGGTCACACTTTACGGTTTCGTCCACAGACTCAAAAGTTAGAACCCCCTTGTACAGCATAAAAAACAGCACCACAGGAAAGTACTGCTCAGTAGCTTTCATTTGAATAGTGACACTTTAGGGTTTCATCCATAGACTTAAAAGTTAGAACCCCCTTGTACAGCATAAAAAACAGCACCACAGGAAAGTACTGCTCAGTAGCTTTCATTTGAATAGTGACACTTTAGGGTTTCATCCATAGACTTAAAAGTTAGAACCACCTTGTACAGCATAATAAACAGCATCACAGGAAAGTACTGCTCAGTAGCTTTCATTTGAATGGACACACTTTAGGATTTCTTTCACAGACTAACCATTCACGGCATGCGGATAAACAGGCGTAGCGGGTACGTCCTGCTCAAGTCAATAGATTTCATTCGCGAAAAGACGCTTACGTTAAAAGTATGCACCCTCTTAGGCAAAATATGCAACACGACAGTAAAGTACCGCTTTATGACTTTGGTTTAAGTGGTCACAAATTAGAATTTCTTCTACAATGGCTGTCAAGGAATCGTCACCGTAAAGCATTAGGTTGTCATCCACGGACTAAAGTTTTCACAACATGATTAACAGCAACATCCAGAAAGAACCGCTCAATAGCTTTTATTTACACGATTCAAGGTTGTCTCTCAAATGGAGAAGGTTAATAGACTGAAGGACATTTGCTCAGCACTTCCGTATCGTCAAATGTCCGCCGAGAATCAAATGAAATAAACGCGCATAGATTTATTTTAATTCTATTTTCACCTAAGAGAGCTTTTAAATTCTCATATGAAAGTGCTACACTGACCTACCTTAATATCACGAAGACTATGAAGTCTTCACAATTGAAATAAGAATATTAAGTATTGGACAGCAGTTATAGTTTTAAATTGTTTATTTTCAATTATGACGCAAGGAAGTCGAATCATTTTTTAAAGAATCAATCCAAGAGCTACTGAAACATTAAAAGATTTTATCTTAAATACTGAATTGTACTGAAATTACAAAATGTAGCTAAGGAGAGATTGTTATGTCACCTGCCTGGGTGATACCAAGTTTTGTTTCTTGCGATATCAAAGCTTCGTCAGCCAAATTATCTTTGACTTGAAGATAACTTTAAATTTCCAAATCGATTGCGCATAATAACACGGATTATTTAACCTCCCTCAATATTCTTTTTTGTGCAGAGTAAGCAGGAGACAATCTCTGTAAAAGTGATGCACTATGTTCACATAGACCCATATATGTACACTTAGAGTGACTGACGTAGAAATAATATTTAGAGAAAGTAATAACAGTAATAACATGTTCGTTTCCGAAAGATCAAGTGATGACCTAACTTACGAAGCACACCAGAGTAATAAACCTTCCTGTAAAGAAAATAGCTGTGTTGCAGGCTTTGAGAAATTATAGTTTCAGTGATGTGTGCAGAACTGCAGGTACCTCTCTTCAACTCATGACTGTTTTCATGTATTAGAAAATGGTTATATATATTTTACCGGAAAGAGCCCACAAGAGGGACAATTAAAAGAAGGCGTAGCAGGATGTGAACATATGCGCTGTATTCTTCTGTACTTATCTTACCTGTTGCTGTTCGCTGAAGAGGAAGATACAAGACCTTTGTCAGTGATGCAGTGTTGTATCGTGAAATACAAGTGAATGAAACTCAGCTCACAAAAAATCAATTACAAAAATCGTAACCAGTCAAGCGCGACATAAACATTTCGTGAGAGAGCAGAAGTGCTTTTGCGTTAGTGGCGTAGTAGAACTCAGGCGACTGTGAGGAGAGAGTATCCGGCGTAGACAAAAACACTTGAGTACACACTGGCGTGTGAAGTGAACTAAACATTAGTTGAGAACACAAAAGAATGCCCTGACATAAGTCAAAGCGAAAACATTTTAGCATCGCGTGCGAGGCCAATCACCTGTGTCATTCAGTTATGGGTGTCTAAGCACTCCCTGGTAAATAACGACCCATATTTACAGTGATCAACACCTTACAAAAGCAATAAACTTCAAAAATTGTCTATGTGACGCAAAAGCCTTTTTCTCGCGAATATAAGGCTGCATAAGCAACGAACGCGTTCACTGTTTACATAACGTTGCTATATCCATTTCGTGACTTTCCGATTGAGCATTAGTTACACGTGAAGGCACCGGTTAAAGACCATGTGGAGGTAATTACGCTTCCCGAAATAGACAGTTTTGATGGCCGTAAAATCGACGTAACCAAATTACCATTTGGGGGATAATGAGGGTGAAAAGGAGATAGACTGCCCTTTATGGATCACGCGATGACGCGAGAATGTTCCATACTTCATTTTCTGAGAAAACCAAGGACTTCATGCAATGGGGTTACGCCCTTGCACAAAGGCCATCGTTAACAGAATATGCCTCGTAATTGTTCTCTTTCAAGCAAAACACATAAAGCATAAGCCATAGAAGGTCAGCTAAAAATACGCCTACAACACTATAACAAAGAGCTTCCGTGATTTGTTGTGTATGTAAAATTGTTGGACAAAGTTACGATCAGTAATTCAAGGTCAGTAGTTTGGTCTAATGGCCTTTAAGTAGTTTCAGTGATCAATGAAATCATCCGAAATAGCTGGCAAAGATGTCCGAAATGCGCCGAAAAGCGTCCGAGAAAGTTTTGAAAATGAAAGTAGTATGCACAGGAATAATTTAAACGACATTGCTTTTCACAGTCTGTTTCAACTGAAGACCATTCACCATTTCCATTCTGCTTTCCTTTCATATTTATAAACCTGTTCCGCGGCGCTTAACAATGGAGAGCGGTGGAAAGGCGTGATAAAAACAATGAAATATTGTCAGCACTGCAGAATTCAAGTGGGCGACGCTCTTCTCTGCTAGCCCTCTATGTATTTCCCTCTTACATTATTCTCCATTGCGTGTCATCTTTCTGCTCGCTCGACACACTCTACAGGGCTACCGCATACATCAATTACATTGGTTTGTTTACTTATGAAATGAAAATGTAGGGCCACCATTTTCATGTAACTCACAGTGAAGGGCACCTGTTAATGCCGTAGTCACAAAACAGGTTTCTTTTTGTAATCGAATGTTAGAACATAACGTATATAACGTGTTAGTAACGTACATAACGTGTTAAGGAATATAACGTGTTAGTACAGGTTTGAATTTCCGCAGCTCTGGGCTTATGTCATACAGAGTCTTAAGATGTAACTTATCGCATAACTCATCGACGTTACACATTTTGGATTTTTATCCATACATTCAAAAGTCAAAGCCCCTTCATAACGAATGCGAACCAAAAACCACAGGAAATACTGCTTTTAAAACACTTAAGGATCTCACACACAGCACAATCATGGCTAAAGAAATGTGCTGATCAACAGCTTTCATTCTCAGTGAGTGGTCACCCTAGGATTTCATCAATAGACTGAACAGTTAGAACAACCTTTTAAAGCATAATAAACAGCACCACAGGAAAGGACTGTTCAGTGGCTTTCATTTAAATGGTCACCCCTAGGATTTCATCAATAGACTGAAAAGTTAGAACAACCTCGTACAGAACGATAAAAAGAGCTTCAGGAAAGTAGCACTCAGAAGGTTTCATTTGAAAGGTCAAACTTTGGACAGGATTTCGAGAGTTAGAATCTCTTTCTTTTGGGTGTTGTTTATAACGGTACCACAAAGTGTGGTCTTTATCCAGCAGCTTACGTCTGAGCGGATATCGAAAGAAAGTTAAAGCTACCTCAAATAACACTACAAGTGGAATATGTTGGTCGATCACCTTGTTTAGCTTTCTTCTGCTGGTCTTAGTTCTAAAGGTAAACTACGTTTGAAGGCGGGAAATTAGCTTGAATGCAGTTATTATTAACAACTATCTTTAGATCTAGACTTCTGCAAAAACTGAAAAGTTCAAAGTTGAGAGAACGTTCAAAGGGCAAGCATTGTCATATCAATAAGCAGACACTATATTTGCCGTTACTATCGAAGAAAAGAGAGACTAAAAACAAACTTAACCAAACCATTATGACCTTAATTCACTTTTATGACGCTTTCAGTTAATTATTATCAACAACCAAGATTGATGCACATCTGAAGTGGCCAATTATCGAGATTGCGTGTGTAAGTCCCTTTTTTAGAATCTATCCGACATAACCCCAATATGTTCCTTTCTAATAAAACATGTAATAAAGCCCAATGATAAAGAGATATATTTTAAGCCGTTGTTTGTTATGTTGTCACATGCTTCCATGACGAAGGAGAGGAGACGCAGAGCACACGCCATTTTTCCTCCCCAGGCTCTATGGGCGCGCCGCAACTACTTGTGTGCATGCTTCTTACTTAATCATTGAAGCTTCGCCAAAGTTGTAAGTCAACACTTAGTGTAAACAATGGAACGACACCTTTAGCTTGAACAAAACTTGTAAATATATGTGAAATTTTTCCAAAATCATTTTCACTTTTAGTTGTCAGTTCTATGTGTGATAGTGTTATAAGCCCCGAGGTTAGATAACTGCATAAGATGCATCATGGAGGCTTATAACGAGAGAAACTTTTATCCGAGCTCATAATTGTAACCGGCATCTATCGCAAAATTACATTGTGATGAGTATTAAATGGAGACAGTTACTTCAAGAAAGCGTTATTAGTGCTATAGCGCTGTATAGGGTTCCTGCTAATAGGAAAGTATTTTAGAGTACTTCTTTGCTCTTGCAAGTTTCAAATTTAAATCCAGTTGAATGTAACTTAAGGCCCGCTGGGAATTCGGTGTAACAACATCGTGTACTAACTCTAGATTCCACCGTTTCCTTTGGTCATGCGCAAAGCTGGAAGAAGAGCTCTGCGCTCTAGCAATATACTGTCCACCCCTCAAGTGTTATGTGCATGCACTGAGTAATGCGCGCAACAAATCCAGCCAAGGATGTGTTAGGCTATGTTCATCAACAATAATATACCAGTAGACCTGGCCTCTTTCCTCTTTCGCCAGTATGCTCTATCTTGAGCATTTTGCGTCTAGGTTACTCCCATAAATTTCACATTGTCATCCCTTCACCGGCCTGCCAAGTAAAATAGAGAAATGGAATCAGTAGTGTTTCGCCTAATGCTGCTTGGTGTGTTCCGACTTTTTCTACGCTTGTTGCGATAGACAATAGGTTGGCCGGTATGCAGTAAACGATACACTCAAAATTACGATTGAAAATTCTGATGGCCTATGTTATTTCCAATCAGAATCTTTTGGAAATGCATGGCGACTTCAGTTGAACTTGTTTTCAAAAAGAAAAAAAAAAAAAAGTATAGAAAAGGAAAATAACGCCAGACTTTTTGAAAAGTTTCGACCAATTGGCCAACCGTGAACAATATTTGTTAAATGAACAATTTCAGTGGGATTTTTGTTACCCTTTACGGTAGATAATCAAAACAACTGTTGGAAATGTTTACTGTTTTTGAAATTATGAACAGGTTGATTCCTAAATTGTTTGAAATTCTTGAAGACTAACTGGCAGGTTCTTTCCGAAACAAAAAGAGAGAAAAACTGTTGTATCGTGGATACTCAAAAGCCATTTTTATTGTCTTTGTTGAAACGGAAAGTTAGGAAGAGTGAAGAACTTGACATAAAGAGTAGTTTTAAAAATTCACTTTGCACTTCATCGGCTACTTTGATCTTATAGAATAAACAGACAGATTTACCATCGATTTCCATAACGAAAATTGTGTGTTGAGACATCCCTAAAAAATCCGATACGCACACTGAAATCATTCGCAGGAAAGGTAGGGTCCAGCACAGCTTTTACTTTCACAAAAGTGACACGGAGTAGGCTTGTGTTAAACCAAGTGGATCCAGAAACTAATTAAATAAGGAAAACGCCTGGTTCCTTATCACTCCATAACACTGAAGTGAGAATGTTTTCTTAACCAAGCCAAGCCACTATGGACAACTTCCTTTTCAGATAAATGGTTTGTCCAGAAACGTTTTCGCATCCTCGTCTTCTTAAAAAAATTGCTGTAATTGCCAAGCTTCTAGTAAACGATTTGATTGACAACCGGATATGCAGTATTATAACAATATACTGTTACTGCATACGCACAACTGTTTTATCAACAGGTAGCAAGGTTACGTTTATATTTAAAGTGTAAAAATAATGTGATATAAACAGTTGGCCGCGTGGCCTAATGGATAAGGCGTCCGACTTCGGATGAGGGTTTTACAAGCCTCACGTTGACAACATACCCCAGTAGTTTTTGGAGACACGAATGAATGACAAATGAACAAATCGGTCGAGACACGCACTGAAGACGACCAACCAGTCTCAGATTGCCCCCACTCGTTAAAAATTTCTAAAATTCCCCGAGATCTTGCCTATGAGGGGACTCGAACACTCACTTGATTGAGGGTTCGAGTCCCTTCGTGGTCGGTTCTTTTTTATAACTTATTGATACTTTTAAAAATTGTCTTGTTTCAAAGCATGTCTCCAAGATTTCCCAATCAAAATGGAAAATCAATCAGAAAATCCTCTGTGTTTTTAAGTGTTTCTAACAAGGATCCTACTTCAATTTCGACTGAACCTATGAGTGAATCGATTTTGTTAGCTGACGTTCCCCAACGACGTTTTCCGCTGATCACCAGTGCTCCCGATGGTAGACTGAACAGAACGTAGTTCCCACTCAGAAGAACGACAAGCCGAGTCTTTTTGGAAACTTTTTGGTTAACTCAGAATTGGCAGTATTGCGTTCTTTTGGGAACTGATATTGTTTAATAGCAGCCCAATGTGTGTTTTGTTATTCCTAAATTTGAGTTGTCATAAAGAGTTTAGAATTGTAAACCCGTGTTTAGTTATGAAAGGAATCGTTAAATTGGAGTGTCTGAGCAGTACCCTTTGAATTTACAATCAAAACTCTTCATTACCGAAACCTCGTTATCGCGGACATTACCCTGTGCCGAAGGGTCAAAACTCCACCTCGTTAGAGCGCTTTTCAAATGAGTGTCGAAAAACCAAACCAAAGTAATTACCCCAGCCAATCACAACAAACACAAATTACCTAATGAACCAATCAGAACTTGAAGCAATTAAATGTAACCGGCGCCAAGCGCGGGAAAACTCGTGCGAGCAAGTCACGATTAGTTTGAGTTTTACTTCTGATTGATTGAGAAAGTGTTTTGTTATTCCTAAATCACAGAGCAAGGTAAAATAAAACTAAAGCAAAACGCGAATTACTTTCGACACTCAACTGAAAACCGATCTATCAATACGGACAGTTCTATTTTATGAAATCCTATCTCTGCCCTTTGAAAGCGTTAAAGATCGAATCTAGAAAACCATACCACAATCCATTGAAAAAAAACAAACAAATATATTAATATAGTACTGTTCGATACTGGCTCTCATTTGAATAACCACGCTCTGGGGTATCATCTAAGGTTTGTACAAAAGTAATAAACTACATCAGCGGAGGTATGACTCTTGAAAAGCATCCACCAAAACCTCGTTTCCAGAATGCTACCCGTGAAGATCTCCGTGATCTCATCTTTCATCAGACACGTGATCTCGCATTTCATTCTCACTCGGTCAGCATAACAGCGTACGTTCACAGAGCGTAAATTTGTGAGCGCGCCTGTACTACATGTATTTCGAGTTTATTTTACTGCCGAATACATTCGTTTCCGCTGGAGGAGATTGTTTAGTGCATAATACACAGCACGGCTGTAATCGACTACGCAAGTTTGGAAGGTATGAAATGCAATGCCCAAAATTATATCAAAACATGTTCGTCACGACACAATTTTACTGCCTATTAGACACTGATAAGACTCCTCTTACAAGATTTGAGCCATTAATACAGAATACTCTCTATTTTGCATTCTTGCGAGGCTCGTAGATTTGAATAAGGAAAGTGCGAATGTCTTTTATAGACATTCGCATAGCGTTCAGTAGCTGTATATGAACGCTTTCACTATTGTTTTGGACAATTTCCCGTCGTGGTCACCGTATTCGAAATACAAGTACCGGTGGTTCTTCTTTCATGTCGGCATGTTTGATTGACAAGGCGTAAAGTGGTACTTGCCAACAAACTACATTCCTCTTGAATGTAACTGTATCATTCAAACATTTCATAAGTGTTTGCTTTGTGATAGGTTGGCGTTTTAACTGACAACCCTCACAGTTCTGGCCAGGTAGAAGATGCTTTCATATCCGATTACATTGCGTTCTCACGGCAGGAAGTATTTTCGCTACGTTTTGTATTCTCTTTAAGGACGGTGCCTCGTAATAGATACAGCTATTTCAATTAAGGTTGTCAGATCCGACTCAAGCTTACGCGACAAGACCGAAGGGTAGTGTGGGTAGTTTGAAATCAGACTTAGTTTAACGGTTGTCAGAAGTTGGTCGGGAGCTTTGAATTTCTCAGTACAAGTAATAAATTCATTAATTGGCACCATCTGATTATTGTCAGCGGCAATCCTGATTTGGCTTTCCATTTTCAGTCGTTAGTTCTTGCCTTGAAGTGCAAAAATTAATGTTCCATATTTTTCATGATGCTGTTTTTCCTTCTTCTAATTTACATACCATGCACGTGCTCCACGTGTACCCACATATTTAAAATTTGCAAGCCATTTTGACCCCTTAAACAAAAAGATGAGTGGGATTCAAAATTGTTTTAAATGAAAACTGTATCTTAAAATAATTATTTTAGGTTGTTTGTTTATTTGCTTTAAAAACTCTTTCATATACTTTGCTATTGTAAGGCAAGAAAGATGCTGCTGATTTTGGTGAACTTAGGCATAAAAATCCCATATTACCCTGCGGTCTTGTCGCGTAGGCTTAAACTTTTATCTGACAAAGTTAATTGAAATAGCTGTATGTATTTTTGCAAAGGTTATGACTATGGGGAAAAAGTCGACCTTAGCAAGGGTTATTGGAATCCAAAAAGAAAAAAGTGGTAACTACACATTTTTCAGAGATAATTAAGCAACCATAATTCTAAAAAAGAGCTAAAAAACAGAGAATAAATGGATATTTCTTTCCAAATTTAAATTCAATTATCTCTAAAAAATGAGTGGTTACCCCCAATTTTCGTTTTGGATTCTGATAGCCCTTGCTAAGATCCACTCTTTCCACATAGTCATAAGCCGCGCAAAGGTATTGTTGTAGTAGGGGGCAAATTCCTTAAAAAACCCGAATATCCCGAGATGCGCAGAACGTATGCACAGTAACAAAAGGAGGTACCGCCCTGAATGTGATGTATCTGCCTGGATTTCATACAGTTTATCAACTGAAAATCACACGGAACAAACAGCGTGGCCATGTCAAGTATGCTTCTGTACTTGTACGATAAACTAAGTCCGATGTCTTAGGGATGTTGTCCCTTTAGGGAGAAGGTTGGGGGGGAAGTCAAAACCATGTTGTCATAAGTAGGTTCGCCGTGGCCCATTTCTCTTTCGTAAACGGTCGTTGCCATTTTTGACGGTCGATGCCATCATTGGTAACCAAGCTTTTAGTCATGGTAGAAGTAATATATGCTCTGGATTAATGTACAATAAGGCAACAAATAAATTTTTGAATAGTCTTAGAAAGAACAAAATTGAAGCCCAAGTTGAATTTACGTTAAAAGTTCGGGAAAGGGCTAGGGACACCTATTATAGATGTATCAGTTATGAAAGACAGTTAAATATAATATCTACTTTAATTTTTCAGAATTGTGGCGGATTGGCGTGGTAGTGTAGTGGTAAGGGAGAGAGATTAGGATACGAAAGGACCGGGTTCGAATCTGGGTTGTGAATGTCTTTCTTTTTAGTAGAAAAACTTTCAATAATAGTTAAAATTTTCTAAGCGTCTTAAAAATGGCAACGACCGTTTACGAAAGGGAAAATTGCGTCGCCGTGAGGGATTTTTTTGTGTTAATTCATTTTGGTAGCCCTCGTTCTTAAGCGGTACTTTGGTGAGTTTTCTTATGCCGACGTTTAGGGACAAGGGACAATGGGCGGGTGCTGCAAGAGATTGGTAAAAAAAAGGACCACACCCTACAAAGGTGTTGGCTAAGAAAATGAGGATGTACCCCTGTAAGTTCCTTGGGCTCCATGGAATGCTTGGTGCTTGTTAGGCAGCAGCCTTGCAGAAAGCTTCAGTTCAATTTGTTTGGTTTGCAGATAACATTTTGAAGCTGCGGAGTTTATGCTGAGGTTATTCATTCATTTGTTTGAGTTTCGTCTTTTTTTAGATATTGCAGGGTCTTAAGGAAGGAATCGAAGAAATATAATTATTCATGGACAGCTTTGGTATTATCCTAATTGTTTGAAGCATTCACGTCGTGGGAGAATACAATATAAAATATATGTGCCTTTATTTAATACATGGTATAAGCTCTTTTTTCTTAACGACAAACGAATAAGGCTTGACGATTGTTTGAACACAAGGTTGGTCTCAGCAATTTGGAAAATCAATGATTTTCTGTGGTAACATGCCCTTGTGTCTTCTCTGAGGGCAGTATTGTCAAGTGCTGGAATCACGCATGATGCTGTCAAGAAACACTCAATCCGGTACTTTTCGGTGACTATTTATTTTGAAACCCTTCTAAATGCTTTGCACAGGGAGAAAAAACCCTCTTTGTGACTTAAGAAAAGCACTCGTTTTGTTTGTCAATCCTCAAATCCTCAGTCTACTTCTGGTTTGTTGTTGCTGGGCCTCATCTTGATCTCCTACCATGGTGTGCCCCCCCCCCCCCCCGCCAAAAAAGAAAAAAGTTCATGGAAATCATTTTTTCTGTTCAATTTACGCCGCTCTAACTCCAGAATTGGCGAATTCCTATTCATCCCTACCATGAAACACCCTTAGAAAATCTTTTCCTAAAGTTCAGTCAATACGCCCTTGCTGTCAGACGGGACGAAACGAAAAAGCGAAAAGAGAGAAGCATGTGTTGATGCTACTAAGCTGCTACGGTAGCCATGGATCCACCCTGAAGCTACTCGGGCTTATCATCCATCAGTGGATATATATAATTCCGGAAACCAAAACCGGGACAGGTAATGTGGCTTTCTTTGTAATCATTCTTCTTGTTATTAGCTCTTTCGTTTGTTTTTGTCTCATCTTGTATTGATCTATTTAGGACTGCCATGTTAAGCTTTAACACAAGAATGTGATTTGTTGATGGGGATCTATTTCCAATGGCCCCTCCTGAGGCTGGCGCTTGTGTCTCGTTGCTGTAGCAAACTGAAAGTAAAGGAATAGGAGTATTACAACTGCTCGCCGGATGGGTTGTTAGTCCACCTTTGTGAAGTGTCTACACCATTAAACCTTTGGTTTGAATCAAGAAGTCGCCAAAAAACGAGAGGAAACGAAAATGTCTACATGGGAGGTATCACAGTGTTAACTTACAGAAGTCACGTCAGGCAAGACCATGTTGAGGTAAGAACGTGGAATTTTTATAATGGTTAACTCACATACTCTACGCAAGATTGCAAATAACAAACAGCCTGTTATCTGACAAATGTCCGGTAAATTTTGAATTTTGACTGGTGAAAGCTCAGTTTGGCCTGACCAAATGACCTGTGGAATATGCTAGTAAATGACGTTTGATTTGAAACAACAAATCAGAAATTTTGCTGACGGCCTACTAAAGTATCTTGCAAAAAAAAAAAATGTGTCCGACCAGACCGGCCACTTGTCCGGTGAACATTCAAACCTGGACTAACAAATGCCCCGATCAGGAAAAAAAGAGTATTTGCAGGCTTGCTACACGTAAGTTGTTTTATGTGACCAATCCCAACAGGGCAATGGACTGTAAGACTGTTTTTTTAAAAAAGCGAAAAAGGAGGTCTCGAACTACTGGACAGTAATGTTTTGTATGTACAAAACGCAACAGTAGTCTGTGCTAATATTACGAAACCACATAGTCCTTTTTCGTATGAGGGCGTTAACCATTCCCATACTTACCGTTTTTTTTTTTTTTTTGTAAGTTTCATACGAAGGTAACAACTCAGGCTTTGCTAAGCTTTCCCACGGAAGGGAGTGTCATCGCTTGCTCTTAAGCTGTCTAGCTTTATGGTTACTTAAATGAAGGTTGAAACGGACAAATAAAATGGTGGGGCTCCCACTCCACACATGAAGTAGGTAAACCTATGCGAGTCGGTGAGTCACTTTGCATGGTCATGGCGTATACCCAGTCAGGACACATACGTACTACTTACAACGTACGTATGTGTCGACGATCCTTGCCCAGTAAGGTCGCGTCTTGTAGCACACAGGCACTTTCAGTTGCGCAGTGATGCAAGGACGGCCGTAACTAATAGCGCGGCTGGCTCCTGTTCGATACCCATATCTGCTTTTCTTTCTTTTCTTTTCATTTCTTTTCTTTTCTTTTTCTTTCCTTTCTTTTCTTTGTTTTCATTTCTTTCCTATCCATCTCATTTGTTTTCTTTCATTTCTTTTCCTTTTCTTTTCATTCTTTTGTTTTCTTTCCTTTTCTTTTCTTTAGTGCAACACCGTTATTTTCTATGCGGGCCGCTCGAATGATCATGATTTGCTATCAGCTTAGGAGTTCTGCTGGTAGGCTATGGGTGCTAAGCTTGATGCACTGTACATGCCTTCAGGTTAAATAGCCGGTAGAGAAGATGCCAGCTAATTTTTTTTTTTAAAAAAGGCAGATTATAAACGGATTTGGGACTGGGTTTCACTGAGGAATCATTCATTTATCACCTGGCAGGCGGGACAAAGACCTGGCGGTGTGAATTGCAACTGGCAAACGTTTGAGTTACATATCGTAGTAGAGAAGATTGTGGGAGACCCTTCCTACGGTTTAAAACCCCACTGTCTTGAACATGAAAATGCGTTGCGGCGGAGAGTAATACGTCCATCACTGATCAGGCCACAACTTGCAGTGCAACATTTGCTGCGCGGCAATATCAAGTTGTGGGAAAATGCTGACCGTATGACTTGAGAGTCCCTCGTTTGAATGGTGTCATATTAAAATTTTGTCCGAGTTAAAGGTTTTCTTAACCATAATCGTTAAACAGCTGCTTTAATTTGTTTTGAATGTCAACACGTTAAAGACTGGTTCGAAATTTTGAAGTTTGTCCCACCTTTACCAAATCATACGACAGTCTTGTCATATTATCAAGATGAAATACGTGCAACCAGAAATATAACAACCACATTGAAATTTAACTATAACGCGCTTATTGGAGTTTATTGGCTTAATTTAGAGGACAGACAGATAAAAATTGCTCGCGTGCGCTTCGTCTACCGGAAGCGATCCGTCTATGGAATGTAAATGCTACTGTATAAAAATAAACCGATCATTTCATGTTGGGGATCGCTGTGGCGCCTTGTGTATTTTTGTTAGCAGAAATCCTCGGATTTAATAACTAGCTGTGATTTGTTAAAAGGATTTAGACAGTTATTAGACTCGTGCCGCTTTCTCGTGGGTGTTAATTAATGCCGCAGCTGAGTTATTATTTCAGTAGTATCAACAAGGAATGTTAGTAATGAACTGTATCCTTAGGGCTTAGGGGACACACTTCAATCTATCTTTAGTTTGTTTCCGAGATGCTTAAAATCCTACCAAGATTAAACGAAATCCCTCAATATTGATGTATTGAAGTTCGATTTCCTGGTCTGAAATAAGCGCAACCTGTGAAAAAAACGTTTTAACAAAGACAATAAAAACTACACCAGGAAAGGATCAAAACTGATAACGTGAGCGTTTTCATTCTCAGGAACGAAACTGGGCAAAATGGCCAAATCATGTTTTTGAAAATATTATAAAAATAGACAGCACCGCTGGAAAGCACTTCTAAAGACCAGAGTCTTCATTCGAGTGGTCACACTTACTAGGAATTCATCCACAGATTCAAAAGTTAGAACCACCTTTTACAGCATGATAAACAGCGCCACAGGAAAGTACTGCTTAGTAGCTTTCATGCGAATGGTCGCACTTTAGGATTTCATCCACAGACTCAAAAGTTTGAACCACCTTTTACAGCATAATAAACAGCACCACAGGAAAGAACTGCTTAGTAGCTGTCATGCGAATGGTCACACTTTAGGATTTCATCCACAGTCTCAAAAGAGTGAACCACCTTTTACAGCATGAGAAACAGCGAAAAGCACTGCTCAATAGCTTTCATTGGAATGGTTACACTTTCGGATTTCACTCACAGACTCATTTGAAAAGGCTTTTCAAATGGGTCAAGGTTTGAGTCCGAGTGAAGTGGTTAACATAAAGTCTTGTGCTATGTGATCTGTGACTTAGTTGTGTTGTTGCACCAGGTTCTTTCTAGTCTTAAACGGATATCTTATTTCATGCAGCTAAGAAGATGTGAAAAAGAATCTCCAAAAATAGTTTGGACTTATGCTAAACAAACAATTTGTCAACTAAATGAATTGTCAACTGAGCACAGATTGCATAAAGTGGATTAAGCAGAGTGTAAACAACAGCTGCAAGCCTCGTTGATCTTAATAGAAGTCATAGATGCAAGTTGTACACACATCAAAAGAATTCAGTTAAACGGATTTTGTGTCGGAGAATTAAGATAGAATACGTGATAGTGCGTTAAGTAATTGTTTATTTTACCATAATACCCTAAAACACGGTCCTAATACTTTGTTTATTTTATTGCTATACATCTTGTTAGCGGTCACGCACCGCTCTGTACGTTGAAAAGTTTCCGCCTGGCCGAGGAGTCACTCTTGCAATTTTAAGTGAAGGCGAGCTTCCAGCTCCCGTCAAAAATCAGAAACCCGAAAAGATCGGGCAGACCTTATTTCAGACAAGCAGGGAAAGCATACCCTATTTAGACCATTACGGTCAATAACCATATCCTTTCTTGCCACAGAGAGCTTATAGAAGTCGGGAACCACCAGTTTATTTAAGTAAACTGTACTAGCTACAAGGCCCTGCAAGGACTGATCAAACGACGTAAAAAAGGCATTGCCCGAAGGCAACGCAGTTGTTAACACAACACCACAGTCAACAAGACCCGACATGATAAGCGCTCATGACTAGAAGGCAGATACGGACAACGTTGTTTCGCTCCTATTGGAGCTCGTCAGCGTATCGTAACCACCAACACAATGAGAGTTAGTGAAAAATCATAAATGCTATAACTAGATCCATTCCAGAAAGAGCTAGAAATCATATGATTTCCGGCCACAAACACATACTTCGCGTTTGTGGCCTAAAAATGATATGATCTCAACTTAAACATGCCGAATGCTGTGGTGAAACGAACGACGGATGGCGCAATACCATCTGCTACGTAAAACAAAACAAAGTGCAAGATGATCGGATCAATCCAGATCAACGGTTGAAAATATAAAATTTATTTAAGCTTCATCAAACATTTTATTGTCTTTCAAAGGGACACCATCCCGCAAGACGTAAGCTAAGATGAAAAATGTGATACAATAAATTCAATAAAATATAACACTATATATCTGACTGGATTTGATAAAACCTACCTACAGAGATTTGAGTTGATCTTGAGTTGTTCATGCTGTTCCTGTTTGTTTATTTTTTTTTTGATTTTTTTTTTCGGCAATCGCAAAGCATTTATCGGTAAAAATGAAAAAAAACAGACTGTTAGGCTATTCAGACTTTTTTTTTCTCCCGAACACACTCTCCTCCCCCCCCCCCCCCCTCCCCGGGAAGGGTTTCTCTTCACTCTGGCCCATTCTCTCTCTCTCTCTCTCTCCTACGCAAGTTAGGGACATTTTTGAATTGGCCCGGTCTTCGCTCAGATTGAAATGAATAGATCTAGATTTTCAATTGGCTGCCTTGAGCAAAGTTTTCCTGAAGGCATCATGAAGCCTAGTGATGGAAAAAGTCTTACGATTTGCTGGTAATGCGTCGTCTAATATCTTACCTGCAGTTTGTTTTGCTTTTTGAACTTAACGGGTCTTTGACTCGGGTCCATTTACAGGGATTGATATTGTGGGCTTTGCTCGAGGTGGTAACAAGTCTTTGGCCTCGAAAAGTAGGTCTTAGGGATCTTTTCTAAACGGACAGAGCAAAATTGGACTTGAATCTTGACCTGGCCAAAGACTTAGAAAAATTCTTGTCAAAGGCGGTGGTATAAAGGTGTCCTCTTGAGAATTTTTCTCAACATCCGGGACTTCAACTAGAATGGCGAGCAGAGAAAGAGTTTGTGAAGAGATTTGCCTCGAAAAAGCGTGAGTTTGAATAGTTTTTCGTTTTGTTTTCGTTTTTGCCGCTAGAGGGAAGTTATGTCGTGGCCTTGATGCTTTCAAAGTGTCGATTTGTGTCATTTCCGCTGAAGAGTTGACGTAACATTTACCAGACGTGTGAGTAAATTTTAGCGGGCTGCATTTGTTTGATTATTTGGAACAGTGAACAATGTAGGAATTCGATCAAGTCCCGATTGAAAACGCTGTTTCACTTTGCTTAAGGTTAGTTGTCCTTAGAAAGATAAATTTTAACTCGAACGGGTCAGATTTTGAGTGAGATTTGCAATTTGCAGCCCACCTTCTCAAGAGATCAGAGGTCATGATTAATTTCCTAGTCTGTCAAAAATGTATGTCAGTTTCAGTTGCAAACATTTACTCGATTTAGAATTGTCACAATAAGCCCTAATTTAGGGCTGCCTATTGATTAGCAGAGGCCTTAGATGAACAAAGTTGGAAACTGTCTTGAATTTTGTATAGGTATGTTTTTGTAAAATCAGTCAGATATAAAATCCTAATGACCAATCTCATAAATTTTTCCGCACGCTTCCAGGTTTGAAAAGATAAAAATCGAACTACACCACAGAAATATACCTCTCCGGAACTTTTCTTTAGATGCATAGAATTTCTCCCCCAGACTCATAAAGTGATTGACCACCGGTTTGTCTAGGAGGAAAAGGTTTTAAAACGCGGTGCTATGTCAGCTGCTTTTTTTTCTTTTTTTTTTTTTAGGAGAATCCTTATTTGACCTTATTTCTGTTTTTTTCCCCGAGCATTAAATGCCGTCAAAAATTAAGTGAATGCTTTAGCGTTCAAAAATACTTTGTTGTAGGTATGTCGAAAATATAAGAAAGTAAGTAAGTATGTGGTTTAAAATCTAGGAGAAGCTCCTTTTCAAAAACAGATTATATGGTTATTTGTTTGCAGAAGCAATTAAAAGGTTCCTTCCTGGCGAAATCTCGGAGAAAAACTGCTGAAGACTCCAGTGGTACTGTTTACTTTGATAGGTGGTCTTTCTCGCTTCTTGAATTCTTAAGATATTTGTATTCACCAATTTAACTTTTAAAGGAATTCTTCAAGTCAAATACAAATTTGCAAAATGCTGCAAACGAACAACACTCGGACTAAAATTCCACTCCTCACCCACTCCTCAAAATTGACTCTGAAGCGAGACGGAAAAACTGTTCGAAAGAGAACAGCGAAAGATTCGTACGTCTCAGTGACTTTTTTATGAATAAAGGAGCGATGAGTACTTTAGTTCGTTACATGTCTATTTACGTATTTTATGTCTAAGTTTATGAAGTTGGGTCTTTTGATTTCCGTATCGTTATTTGTGAAATGTATTTATCATAAACAGCACTGGAAAAATCCGGATATTAGGTCAAATAGGTTGCGCTCGTCTACCCCTTGAATCGCTTTCTTTACGTTTACAGATAATCGCTTTTGCTAACGCAATATGCACTCATGGACAACTTTCATTTGAGTGCTCCCACCTTGGAATTTTTCTATTGAGTCAAAAGTTAGAAACACCTTTTACAGCCTAACAAACAGCAAAGCAGGAACGTATTGCTCAGTAGCTTTCATGATTTGAACGGTCACACTTTAGGGCTCTATCCATAGACACAAAAGTTAGAAACACCTTTCGCAACATACTAAATATCACCACATGAAAAAAAAACGCCAAGTAGCTTTCATTTGAATGGTCACACTTTAGGATCCACAGACTCAAACGTTAGAGCCAGGCCAGTGAGATGTACGGTATAATAAACAGCCCCACAGAAGTTGAAAGGTCATATCTTAGGATTTCAACAACAGACCTAATAGTTAGAACCACCTTGTTGCCACTAATAGAACTCGTTTGAATGTATTATACACGTTTAAGACATCCAATAGCAAACCCACTTTTCATTTTTCAAAGTTCTATCTGCAGAAGGGATAAGACTTTCTACTCGTGGGCGGGCTTAGATTTCATTTTCGCTACCGGAAGATGAGCAGACAAAAATACGATGTATTCTTGTTAAAGCGTTTATCTAAACAAGAGGATGTGATATTTCCGTTTCGATCACAAAAACGGTTCTCAGATTGTCCGAGAACAAAAGCATGATCAAGACGTGTTTGACATCTGATTTTTGCCAAGACTAATTACGGGTCATTTTGTCTCCTAGAGAGGTCTGTTATGTAATAAATTGCGTGGGAAGCAAGAGTTATTTTGAACACATGCCCTAATGGAGAGAGTTAAAAACAAACGTTCATTTCTATCAAGTTCCTGTTGAAAAGTGTGTTAATTGGGCGTTGACAATCTAATTTTGTCATAAGAACATCTCTGGGTATTAATAGTATCATATATGTTACTTTCTCACTTTCTAGGCAATGATCACGCAGATATTTTCAAGAGCTTGGGACAAATTGGCACCCATTCAAATAGCCTGAATAAAACGGATTATCTGTGGGTGGGGCCCTTAAACCCCCTAATAACCCTTATATCCGGGTCTAATTTCGATAACCCTATCAGCCCCGAGCTAGAAATAGCCTGTGGTTTTAACCCTCAGTCCTAAGCTATTAACCCTTTACTCTCAACATTGACATACATGAAACAAAAACAACAGTTTTAATTGAGAGCAACTAGCACCAGAGAAGAGGAGTATTTCTGTCTCATTTCAATGGTAACACTTTAATAAGGATCTCATTCTCAGACTTACCACTACAACAGGAAAGTACGTCAACAGCTTTTAGACAGTGTCACAGGAAATGCTGCTGAACAAATTTGTTTTGAATGGACTGTTGTAGATTTCTTTGACAGCCTCAAGTTCAAGTTCAATATTATTTATTTAGCACACCACACATAAAACGAAGATATAATAGCAGAAGAAATAGAACACAAAGTGGCGAGGAATCTTTAACAACCATGCGTGGAAAATTATTTAAATTGCATGGATAACTGAACATACGATATAAACAAGTCAGATCTTGTTAGATTTTACATAACCAGTGGTATAAATTTTGCATTTTATCTTATTACTTCATAAATTTATCTTTCTTTTGTCTACCATTAGGCATGAAAACTTTTTTTGCGACTTTTGTTTGCGATCCGAAAAATGTTGATTCCGCAAAATCATTATCACATGCAGAAATATTAAGAAAGATGTGATGCTCAATATGGCATGAGCCAAGTCTCCGACGGGAATTTTTTTACCCATGTCCTTCCGCACACCGGTCGCACGCTTACTGAGCTACTGGAAGACACGTGGCGAACATGGTCATATTTACTAGCGCGTCCTGCATACTGCTAGGATCAGCAATTTTCAAAGCGCCCTCTAGGATGATAAAAGAAAGATGGTCAATTGCTCTCCATATACCCAAAAAGTTACTCTAGTTTATAAATTTCCATGTGAATGTCAACACCCCCAGTCTTTGGTGATGCAAAACAACCTGTACGCTGTTTAGTTCAGCAGAAATAGGACCATCTGAATGAATGAATGAATGAATGAATGAATGAATGAATGAATGAATGAACGAACTTTATTAACGTGTCTAAAGTGTCTAGTAGGGGGAAATCCCCCTGCTAATACGGGACACCTAACTAACAATAAAAGGTAACTATAACATAACTATAATAACAATGTTATTACAGTTTTGTACTTCGTGGCGCCTTGTATCTTGATAACTGAGCTCTTAGAAACAACTCCACTATTTTAACACCAGATTTGCTGAAAAGTTACCTGCTAAGTATACCGTGATAACGGCAAATGTGGAAAGTTTTGTCTGAAAGCCAGAAGAGTTAAATTATGGAATGATACCCCCGATGGTGCAACGGATGCCTGATTATAGTTTATCTTTAAGGGAGAAATGAAACCAACATGTTATTCAGGCGTAAATTTAATGTTCAGTCATCGTTTGAATCTTTCCAAGCATTCTTACTTTAAAACCGATTGCTTAGCCAAATAGCAAAATTTGCGTCTTTCAGAAAACAGCAGTCTTTGTAAATCGATAAAAATAAAACGCTCAAAACCAAAAAAATAAAAATAAAAAATAAATAAATAGATAAATGAAGACAGAAAAAGAAAATCCATTTGCAAAAGGGATTTATGCCCTGAGAAAGAGTTGTGTCTAATATATAATGAATATTGTATTACCCTTTGTTTCACTTCATCGATTCTAATAATTTTTTCAATCCTTATCAGTTGTACTTTTCTTTTCGTATACATTCAGTGAGAGTATAATCTACTTTTTAGAGTTCTTCTCTGAAATGATCTTCACTTCTAACTTGTCATGTTCCTTGAAAACAAATTTGACGCCAAACAGAACTCCAAATTAATCGAAATTTTTAACACCTTCATAGATTTCACAACTTAGTCTAGGATTTGACCATTCTTTGTGTATTTTACTTCACAAAAGTACTTCAGTTTTGTCACTTTTCTAGAAATCGTCTTGTTAGCTTCATTTGAAACTCTTGCTACGGGGGTTTAGTGTTTGTTGAATATTTCATGTCAGCTTTAAGCCTTAACCCTCCAGAGGCAATTCTGATTCCATAATTGAAACTTACAAAGTGACTATAAATTGAAAGCTGTTGATCATTACTTTCCTCTGGAAAGTTATGCTCAACAACAGTTACTTTTAGAACAGAACATGTCAATATGGTTTTTCAAAGCACATCAACTACACCCGACAGTTGTGTTTGCAGATAGATCATACCAACCGAAGGTTTAATTATAATCACATTACATATTTTTTTTACGAAATGCGACACTCACCCCAACGTAAATCAAACCTTTCACCTGCCACTTTATAACCGTATCGTTAAGAATTTGCAATTAAGTTTTTTAATCTACCGTTTCAATGTTTGTTCTTTCTGCCATGTCAGAGCAGAAGTATAAAATTTCATTTCATATTAAGTCGTCAAGTTTAACACCGTTTGAGTCAACATACCACTCTCTGGATATTCGATTTCATTGCGCTATCGTTGTAGAACGCCTATTGTGAACGACTTGCCAGGGACTAGTTTGTCTAAGTTTCAGCACGAGGAAGCACTTTTCTAAAATGGTGATA
Organism: Siderastrea radians; assembly: GCA_964017195.1. Classification (NCBI taxonomy): domain Eukaryota; kingdom Metazoa; phylum Cnidaria; class Anthozoa; order Scleractinia; family Rhizangiidae; genus Siderastrea; species Siderastrea radians. The sequence goes on from OZ024900.1 coordinate 37,012,426, forward strand.
ACTTAACTGTTCTTATTTGCACGTATGAAATGGGTGGTGGTGGTGGATTCCCTTGATTTCGATCATAAAATATCAAATGCTGTAAATTCAGTCACTCTTAAGCTTAGTCTCAGTCAAATTTGCCACCTGCAGTGTTAGCTATCTCATGCGTTATTGTTCGCCTTCCAAAGGGTCGCTCTACTTTAGACGAATCAGATAAAACTTTGCAATAAAGGCAAACTATAGAAAAGGGCGAACGAACACTAGCGGGTGGATGATAAAAATTAGATGAGGTTGAAAGGGGCTAAAACTGGTTATGTTTTGGACACGCAAGGGGATTCTTACTTTTGTCTTAAGGTGAAACCCTAGAATGAGAGTACTTCCATGCGATGCATTTGTTGTTCAAAGATTTTTAAAATGAAATGTTCACTAGCTATGGTCGGCCGACGTAAAAAAAAAGTAAATGAAGCTATAGTTTGTTACCTTTGTCATAAAGTCTAGCTCACTTGTAATGGGCGGGAATGATACAACTGGAGAAAAGAATTGTTACTGTGCAGTCTATTATTACAATTATCAAGAGGCAGAGCAATGTCCGTATTCTAGAGATGTATATATTATAGAAATAGAGCTTAGCCTCTTTTGCCCCAAGTACAGTCGACTTTCGTTATAACGGACACCATCGGGACCAAGATTTGGTGTACGTGATAGAGAGAGTCCATAATAGCGGGAGTTGTTTTCAGTAAATCTAATTCTCCAGGACTTCAGCCCATGTCCGTACTAACGGGGTGTCCGTAATAGCGAGGTGTCCACAAGGTGAGAGTTGACTGTAAACTCATTTCTAAAGCAGCCAATTCACGATGTTGATTACACATTTTATCGCCATCATTTTTATGTAAACTGTTAAGACAGTGCATAAGCATTACCATGAAACATGAAAAGCTGACGATTGGTATAATATATGTTGTGAAACAGGTTTCTGTCTTAACCAACACGTGATGTGTATTCTCAAAGCACAATTATTAGAAAACGATTTGCCTATTTTACGGAGCTTTTCAACGTCGGTTTGACATGACCATTTGCAGGTGTTCCATTATTTAACTCTCACGGAAAAACTTTTCAGAAAAAAAAATTACCTAGCTTGTCTACTGAGATACATACAAAAACTATAAAACCTACGTAGCTAGGCTATTATTATTCAGCCGTTTTAAACGTTGTTTAATGTGGTAGGAAATACATTACGTTAAGGTCCAATGAGTGGAACAGAGCAAAAAAACTACTTCTTCGTTGGCTCATTACAATTCGAAAATATTTACTTTGAACTAGGGCTGGAAAGAAAAAAAGATTAATATTTAACATTCACCATGTAATTGGAACGTATCTCCTGGAGAAAATATGTCACTATTAAAGATTATGCCACAAGGAAAAACAAACTTTAATTTTCGAAAAGTGAAAACCTTTATTTGTTCAGTGGCCTTCCTCCTTTTCAACGACCATAGAAACACAATGCAGAACTGTTTCTTTTTGTAAGGCTTCACTTCAAAGTCTTCTTCAGCTTTGATCACCTTTTGAAGACAAGCACAGGCGGGCAGAAACTGTCACGAAGGAGTTTTCATCAATAGCTCCTCTTGATCCCCTCGCCTTTCAACCCTGTCAGTCTCAAGGGCTAAAGTGAAGATAAATTCTTGAAAATAAGAGCTGTTACTACGACAACAAATCCACTTCCTAAAGAAACTGGCTTTTCCTTTTCAAACATGCCATCAAAACTTGATATTCAATATGAACAACGCTTGATCGAGGGTAATGATATCGAAAATTATCTCATCTCACTAATTGCGGTATTTCTTTGAGGGGTGACAAGTTTTCGTATCAAAAGCCGGTTATTATTGTCACAGGTTATGCTGAGTAATGAAAATGTAAATCGATAAAGTACCCACAGACTGTCATGTTAATACGACAAAGGGTTGTATACTCTGCTCTGTACACGTTTACGGTTTTATCAGTATTAGGATTTCTATTTTATTTTGAAATGAAAATATAGACAATGCCAACATTTCTGTGAATAACCTAGGTTAAATGAACGCTATCAATGTGATGTTCAAACAAAATTGCAAACACATACCTACAACCCGTTTACTCAAAATTTCTTTGAAATTATTTTGTGAACTCCACAGAAATATCGAATTTCCTTTCTACGTCAGAAAACTGAAGAATCAAATCTCCTAGGTTCCTAAATGTTTCCGATTCAGTTTAATTCTCTTTTAGCTGCTTTACATTTTCTTCAGCGGAACACGTTACTACGTGGGGTTTCATTCGCTAGCTATTCTCACTGTAGTGTCCTTAAGCTCATTGTCTGATGTCTGATTGATTTTCAATGAATTTCCCCGCCGCTTCCCCTCAACAATAGAAGTTAAAGCATATAGCTAAGTTTTACGTTTCTGATTTTGTATATTTTGCACTTACTTTCTCTTTTCATTTATGAATATCTGTTACATTAATGGTTCTCACTTTTTCCCAAAAATTGAACTCAGTCGATGTCACGGGATCCCTTGATTTAATCATGGCTGGAACAGACAATGAACTGACACCAAACTTACAACCAGGTCGTGTTATATTATCACGTGTTTATAAGTACAACGAGAGAGATATAGTTGAGCTAGTCGGTATCGTTGACAGGCAAAAGATTGCTTATAGGTTGTTTTCGGTTGTTTTTCTCTGAGCACTGTGCAACTTTCATGATGTAACATGAGCACAACTCGAGTGCGGATGCAAAATAATTTTAAGGAAGATTTCCGAAGGTAGGAATTCCGAATATCCCCCGAAAACTTCCCAAACTTAGCAAACGTGAACACTTCGGAAGATTACCCAAGTTTCTTCCTGTTACAGCATCGCTGGTGTGTATCGTTTTTCGCCCGACCGCTTATTTTTAAATTTAACGTTTAGAATTTCCAGAAGTAGTTTTCTTTTCTTCTGATCATTTGGTATCTACCGTGTAGCACTAAATTTTTGTGGGAGTTTAATTTTGCGAATGGGCGATTTTTTGTGTTTTGCGGAAACTAATTTTTGCGATTGGGAAAACTGGTTTTTCTTGCTGGGAATTAATTTTTGCGATTTTCAAGAAGTTGCCTTCTATTTGGAATTATAACACTCTCGTTTTTTGAGTATAAATGACTGAATCGAATACAGGTGAACAACATGCTGGCGTATAACACGTTAATCAGTTAATTAATCAATGGAGTACCTTCAAACGATCCTTTTCTTTGAAGCTTTTAACAGCTAAATACTCGTCATTTTATTTCTGAATGTTTTGTTTCTAACTTCGTTTGTTTGTGAACAAAAGAGACGGTTTAAGTTAAGTATAATAGGCGATGTTTGGATATAATTTCGACAATGGAGTAAATTTTTGCGGGATTTTTTTTCGCGGGAACTGTTTTTGCAAATCATGAAAAAAAAAAACCCCGCAAAAATCGCAAAAATTAGGACCCGCAAAAATGTAGTGCCACATGGTACCTATGAAATGGTGGAAACCTATGTGTTACAAGACAGGAAGGGCTCCTTTGCTAACGATGGACGTGCTTCATTTGCTTATTGTAGGGGTTTTCCACGTGCAGAACAATATTTCCTCTCTCTCCCAGTATAATTTTTGCCGGTGTGGTTAAAGCTGTCGAACAGCACTCGAGCTCAGTTCCTGTCGTACAGTTTTCTTTGCTGTACAAAGTGATTTTTATATTTTGAGTGTGGAGATCAGTGAAGCGTGAAATGTGACCATTCAAATAAAAGCTACTGAGCAGCACCTTTCTACGGTACTTTTTTGCGCTGTACAGTGTTCAGCTAATTTCTTAGTCTGTGTGTGAAATACTCAAGTGGAAATGAAGTTAGTGAGAAGTAATTTCCTGTGGATTTTACCCAAACTAAAAATCTTAATTAGAGTATTAATAGTGGGTGAAATACGTGTGCCTTGCTATTGACCTGGTTGTGCTAAACGAGGTGGTTCTAACTCTGGAGTATGCGAATGAATTCCGAAAGAGTGACTATTCAAATGAAAGCTGTTGAGCATTACTTTATTGCGGCACTGTATTTTTGAAGTTTATTCCTTGGAAACAATCGTATGAAGGTTCCCACGCTGTGCTCCCTTTTCCTGTCATCACCGATGACATCACAATTTCGAGTGCTCCACGCGCGCATGAGCAGTGTTTACTAGGAAACCTCTGTTTGACTGGATCAATAAGCGGAATGCACTATGTAAACGCACCGACTGTCTTTTTATTTGGAACAAAAAGCATTAAATGTTTAACGTGAATAAACAAATGACTAAGGAAGCCAAATGTATGTTTTTCTTTTATTCATTCCAGATTTAATTTATGTTTTTGCGTTCGAAAGTCGTTTCCGCGCGGCAGTTCGTAAACGGCATATGTGTTTTATGGCTCATCTCTTATCACCTCTGGACATTTGTTTGTTTGCGCGAAATGGAGAAAGGATACTCGGATTACAGATTTGATCATGTGGCTTTCTTGGGCTTCCGCTATTACCACTCAATTGAATACACAAACCTTGACTGGTTAAAAGCCTTGAGTTACCGTAACTTTTAAACCAAGACCTAGAGTCTCCCAAGAATAAATTTACTCGTTTTTAACATGGAGTGCATAGTTTCTAAGCAATGAGCGCTCCCCTGAGACCACTTGTGAGGAGAAGAGAATTTTATCGGCGAAGAATATTTTCTTTGCGTGGGTTTAAAGAAAAGCAGAACTACTTCCTTTGAGCAACATGGCTCATCTTGCATTTTCAATCAATCGTCCTTGATTATCTCACTTATTTTTGAAGCTGGCTTTTTGTGTGTTTTCCTTCAGTGCTATAAAAACATTTCACCTTGCGGTCGAAGAATTTCGACACAGAACTCACACAGGGCCCAACTGTGTAAGCATTACTCTAGTCAATGCTTTTAATTCCTTTCACTCCATTTTACGTGCAACAAACCCAAAATAGTAGCTGCTGTTAACATGTGTTTTGACATGTGCTTGGTCGATAAACGCTATTCAGCTCTCACAATGCGTCTTTTGTGCTTTAATTGCTTTATTTAAAGAGACGTGAGCGCAAGACAAAAGCGCTGGATACATGTGAATTATGGCGCTTTTGTGTAAAAATGGACGAGATAAATAAATACATTTGGGGAAAACGGCGCGCGATAAAGAAAAAAGGCCTGTTGTGGTTTGAACCTCCTGGGGACGCAACCGCATTTTCACTGGCTTAACGCCATTGCCTGTCGTCGCCGGAGATTTTGACGCCTGATAAAGCGAGCGCCATCACAAGCCTCCACGCCCAAGTCACGAAACTGCACTTCTCTCACGGGACAAGCCGCGAGGAGAGCGCGTTTTACATTTGAATGACCTCCCCTCTTCTTTTCTAGTGTCGGTCTTTTGTGTAGACAATAAAGCAATCGTTACTGTTGTTCCACTCTTTTCTTTCTTTTCTTCTCCTCTTGTTGAGTTTCTAAAGAAAGGGTAAAAGGTTGAACAGTTTTGCCTCCAGGCGTCATTTACACAGCTCGCGCCGTGCAGAGCCTTGTCAGTCGTGCGCCGATCTCAAGACCTTGGACCTTGATAGAAATCGTAATGCGTATGGACGGGAAACCCAATCTTTTTATTGCCAAATTTCCTTCTTAAGCACCGCTCATCGTGTCTTATTGTAAAAATAACATAATAAAATATCCTTAACGTGCCGAGTCGAGCCGTATTTTTATTTCAAACTTACAGTAATCTGTCGATAGGCAAGCTAATCGATGCGGGTTCCTTTCCTCATCATGGAAGGCGTAAAATAAAATAATTTTAGCTCTCTGGATTGGGAGAAACTCAATTCTTTACACTCGTAGACGACGCTAAGTGAACTCAACGTACTTAAATATATTGCGGGCTGTCTTAAATGGTTTTCAATTTCCTCAAAGTGATATGTCGATATTTGAGAAGATGCCCGCATGTAAAACGAGAAACCACTGAATATATTTAACGGAAAGTACGAAAAGTTGTCGAACGAGAGGTCGCGCTGGCTTAGTTAACAAACAAGCTTGACTTGCGCATTGAATCTGTTGGGAAAGTTTATTTCCACTCTCAATTGAGGAATACAGCGTTTCCGTGCGTCCTTTTACAAGTAAGAGTAAGCGGCGAGAGTCGTTTCAAAGCAACTGTTTGCTCGTGAAAGATAACTGTACAAGATTATATATGTAGGTATACAAGGTGTTATTACTTTAAAAGTGAATACAAAGGCAACATTTGCCCTTTCGAATTAATTTTGCTTAAAATACTTGAATTATTTTTGCGTGAAAATTTTCGTTTGGGTCTTGATTCGTCGTAAACAGAAGCTGCGCACACAACTTCGCGAATGAATGAAGCCATACCCAAGAGTACGAGCCTAACATAATATTTTGTCCTTCGTAAGGGTTAAAGTTAACGTTAAATTCTAATTCTAATCTAGCTATGGCTATACATTGTACACTAAATATCTTAATAACATGAAAGATAGATGTTTCAAGCTGAGAAATCTGTGAAGGCTTTGGCCAACAGAAGAGAAAAACACTGCCTCTTCCTGCCTTTAATTGATAAGCTGTAAACTCACACTAACACAGAATGGCGTAAGAGTTATAATTTAACTTTAAGCGCAGTGAGTCTAGAGTCCTACTAACGAGTTCGTTAACGTGGTAAGCATGTGATTCTCGTGAAGTCCATGGGTAAATTCAGTGGCTGACACTGGTGCCATAGATTCCTGCGACATGGCCGCCATTAGCGTGGGGTCGTCGACTTCGAGTTTAACTGGCACAGGCGTGTGGGACCCAGGGAGGTGTCCTCCATTCATACACTGGGAGAAATCGGGAATTCCGCACTTTTTTACGTCGTTCAGCATTGTTTGCTTCTCAGGATTCAACATCTGCTTGGTTCTAATGTCCGCTGTTGATTCCCTGCTTGAAACCACGTAAAAGCGACAGTTAGGACATGATAAACAAGCGCAAAAGCTTTGACACACGCAAACACACAAATGCGCGTCTTCCCTGACGTTTAAACGTCATCTGATTTTCAGTCTTTTGTCTCAATAGTGTCCAAGTTCATTTTCATTTAATCCCAAAATTTCCTTTTACAAAATGTTATAAACAAAGCTTTACATGAACTTTACATGAAGCTACTAACAACTTCATTTGAATGGTCACGATTACATTCACAAGCTCAAAAGTTAGACCTACACTTGTAACAGTTCAACGGTTTGACTGTATTAAATATAAGACGTTAAGTGAGTAAACCAGGCCGAATACAATTGCGAACAATTACGTAAGGATGATGTAGGCAAGAGGTAGCCTAAGCCGCAGCTTTTAGCCTGAATTGTACCTGTGCCAGCCAGCTCGTATATCCGAGTTAGTTTACTTGAGACCCGCGCAAGCCTCCTGCTATTGTCGTTGTTGTTGTTTTTCTACAATCTTATCAAGAGGAGGGTCAGTCTAGATCATTTGTAAATTCTCTCGTATCCGCTTCTATTTGGCTCAAGTGTAAATCAAGGAAAGAGCGCGGTATTTCCACCGATAATGCGGTCAGTTCCTTTCACGCAAGCGGAATGTCATGTACTGATGTATGTATGTTTAATGTGTGCTGAAAACGATCCCCTTTCTTAAGGAAAATTTAATTTGCATGAAATGAACAGCTAGTTACAGTTTAAGTCGCTAAATCAACTTCCGACTCTCGAGAAGCTCAAAAAATTTACCAACCCACAAAGCTAAAATCGAAAGACGGTTGAAATGTACGAGCGGAAATTTTACAAAGATGGACACAAAAATTGCGCCTAGCGCCAGCGCAGATGTACGCCTACTTGGGCCAGCTAATTTAGTGTTGTATGACAAAATAAGCTTTGTAAAGTGACTTGAGGTGAAGGTAAACGTTCGTGAGCGTAAGTCGTAAATACATGGTAAATATCACACGAGCGAAGGCCTACCTTATTTTAGCTTCCGCAGCTCTGTCCCGCTGCCTTCGGTTCTTGAACCAGTTGCTAACTTGTGTAGTGGTTAGACCTGTTGCCTCTGCGAGCTCTCGCTTTTCCCGAGGTGATGGGTACGGGTTGTGCGAGTACCACTCTCTCAATATGTTCCTTGATTTCTCCTTGAAACAGTAACTAGTTTCCTCGCCGTCCCAGATCGTTCTTGGAAGAGGAAATTTGCGTCGAACGCGATACTTGCCTACGGCTCCTAGCGGCCGTCCGCGAAGTTTCTCGGCTTCAATGTAGTGCGCCTTTAACCAGAGAGACTGCAGCTTGGGATGCGAGCTTGGGGAAAACGAGTTGTTTTCCAGGATGCGATACAGTTCTTGGAAGTTTCCTTGGTGAAAGGAAACTAAAGCCTTTGCTTTGAGCACGCTCTCATTCTTCTGGATGGTTTCGCATTCTGGAAGAGACCACAGAAATCTCCCAAGCCGCTCTATATCTCCGCTCTGTTGAAGCACTTCACAAACGCACGCTACTTGCTCTGGGGTGAAACTGAAGGTTGGAAGCATTCTGCTTTGCTGGATCAGTTTTGCCGCACCGGGCTCAGTTTATCCTTTCACTCCTTGTATTGTCTGTTTGTCTGAACTTAAGACGGCACTCGCTCTCTTTATAGCTGCTTGGAATCGAATTGCACACAGTTAAAAAGTAAATGTCACCCACCACCGATCAGACAAATTTTCATTTACTGGCGTGACAATGTCATTATTAAATTAAGATTAGAACTTGAACCATGGCCTGTGATTGGTCGGCGCACGCCATCCAGATGGTTTATATTTTCTCAGGAGATGTTAAATCAAACACCATAGAAACAATGTCAATCCAGTTCTTTGCGTTTTCGAAAAAGCCACTTCCGCTCAAACACGGGTCCTTGAGGAGAAAGACTTACCGACAAGCGTCAAACGCAATTACCTTCGCTTCGCGCCTTCTTACTGAACTCATTAGTTGATTTAATAAAATGCACCATAAGTTTGAACTCTACAAATGACTGCGGGTGAATTATTGTGTTTGTAATACTATACACCTATCGTGTTTCTTTTCCGAGCGACTATTTGTTATGGCAACTTTTATCCGAGACGCGAAAACGTAGCACTCTAATGTTTACGTCGAGCTATTACCCAAAAGATGCTAATTTAGGAGGCTAATAATGTTATGAGAGACGGGCACGAACAAAGGTGCTGTTTGTTGATTTTGCGAATTTATCGTTGTAGAAATGACAGTCAAAGCAATCAACGAAATACGTGTTAAACAATGGTTTGGCTTCTTCGGCTAATCCAGGTGTTATCCAGATTGTTTCGTGCTCGTTTTGTGTCGCAAGACGTGAATACATCTTCCAGTGTTCTGAGAGGTTTCCTCTTATTTGTGGTACAATGTTTTTCTCCTTCTGTCTCGGAGTTTCCGCTTCCAATTCAAACTTATCAGGTTTAAGGAAAAACTGATACACTTGTGATAAAATTTATAAGTATAATTCTTGTTTTGCCACAGGAATTGGATCAATTCAAAACCGAAAAGAAAACATTCCTTTGAAAAAAGAATGCGAAAAAAACAAAACGCGTGACATTTGTTGGAAGCGAAGAATACTTTTCCTCTTTGGTCATTACGTGAGTTTTAGATTTATTCTGCTGTAGTAAACCGGCAAAAATTTAGATATGCTATATTATTCTATGCACAGCTCATTATTTTTCCATATTTTAACGATATGAGTGTTTGCTATATAAAAGTTAACCACATTTTAATGGTGATTTCAAGGTCACAAGATAACCCACAGACACCAACCCTCAAACTTTTCGCGCAAGCCAGTTTGCCTTTTCTTGGTAAATTTTGGTTTAGAGATAAAGCGAGTTTCGGTTTCACGACTCAAACCCCTTGGGTGATAATGCGCAGTACTCCTAGTGAAAACCAATAAGCGATCTAATAAATGAGTTTTACCTGTTCTCGCGCGCTCCCGCAGCTCCCCTGCAAATGTTTATGTCTTCACTTAATTTTTGTTGAATATCCGATAGGCCTGTTAAAGTCATTCGACAAATCCATGTCTTCGATCTCGAAAAACATTTTCTTTCAACCTTGAATTTCGTGAGAAATTGACCCTAACAGATTTAATTTTGTCACAATTTTTTCCAGTGCGTTTAGATTCCACTCACATATTTTACTGTATTGAGAGCGCCATAAACCCTGTGAAATTTGAGACGTTTTATTCTAACTTGCTAAGTGTGCCCTTCCATTAAGCGAAAGAGAAATGAATAATTTATGAAATGTCTGACAGTCCATTAGCAGCAAGGTGAACAGGTTGTAACGACAGTTCCGGCGTGTCTCCATAAGGCTTCTTTTCCTCGTTGATTTAATTTCTTTGAAATAAAATCAGCCTTTTTGGATGTTTTGAAATTGTATCCATCACCCACTGAGCTGGAATTCCAAAATTTCCTCTCCAAGTTTCCTCTGCGATTATTGCACATTTATTTTTCCAAAACAGTCTCCATCACAAACTGGCCGGTGTCAAAGTGAAGCTTTGTTCTTCACATGTAAAAGACAAACAGTTAATTTTAGTACTCGTGTTTAAAAGATCGCTATCACAACATGATTATTTTCGACTAAACATCGGGCTTAAAACAATTTGAAACCAGCGCAAGAATTGTCAAATGTGTCACTCCCACCCATTTCAGGCCCATCCATCAGAATAGGTGCTTTGTTTTACCTAAAGAATATTTCACTTCTGATTAACTCTTTTCCTCTCGAAATTGCCCAAGCTCAATACGGGGAAAAATTCTCAAAAGTCGTTTTGTAAAATATCGAAACTCGAACAGGACCACCGAAAAGTACAGGGAAAAAGCTTGCGGCAAAGGATTTCATCCACACACTCATTCAAGGTTTGACTGTAAAATTGAAAGGTTTTCTTTCATATTGCCTATTTTCAGATAAAAATGTGACTTCACTTTCGCACCCAGATGATGATAAACTGTATCTCTTTTTACCGAGATCTCTTCTTTCATCCTTTTCCAAACAGACCTGCATAGAGATTATCTGGCGAGTCTATCACCCAGAGGAAATTCTCTATTGAGTTTGTTGTTTCTTTTGTAAGAAGTCGTGCTACATTTCACCAAGAGCTAACTTGATACTGAAATAGTATTTCAGGGGAGCTGCTAGCGCATGTTTGCTTTAAGTTCTCAATGTCTTTACCTTCATTTTCCCTACCTTCTTTGTAAGGTCAGTCGATAGCTGAACGATTCAACGCGAGGATCCAATGTGCTACTTCCAGAACCCCGCTTTCATCAGTATATGTTATGGTTTCAGCCTGATTAGTGCTCCTGATAAAGCTATCATTTTGCTTCCTGGCTTATCACACATATTCTAAAATTTCCAGTTGAAATAAAATGTAAAGCCCGCACAATAGAAACTATTGCTCAACAGTTTTTATTTAAAGGTCGCACTTCAATGCCTTGTCCACAGAACCACGTTTTTTGCCTCTGAGTTTGTAAAAAGAAAAGGTATTGAGGTCGAGTTATGAAAAGTTCTTCGCATGTATCCTAGAGCAGAATCATTAGTTTATATCCTTTGACACAAAATGAAACAAAATTTTTCCTTTTCGTCTCTTGATTTTACTCCTGATAAAACCGGATGTTTTTATTTCGCGGCGCAGATTGTGTTTTAAGAAATTTTCCTGTTTTGTCGAAGCTCGTGAGCCATTTTAGGGGGCTGCTTGAGAAAGTAGATAACCCCTCAAGGTCCATGATTGATTTATTTAATAGCGGTATTGAAAACATTTCCAGGGATTTTATTTTTCAGTTGACGTAAGCGTACTTCTGAATAACGATGTACTCGAACGTTGCTCTAGTAAAACGTAAAATTGTTTCTCTTCTACGCGCGAAATGCTTTCACAGTTTAAAGACGGCCGTTGAGTCATGTCATTATTTGAAATGTAGTTCCAACTATGGGATCTTTTAAATGAAAACTGTTAAGCAGTGCGTTCATGTGATATTATCTTGTACAGATGTGTCTAACTTAAGAACCTGCGGGTGAAATCCTTGAGGGTGACAATTTAAATGCAAGCAACTGAGCGGGACTTTCCTGGGCAAAGTGCTAGTCGTTTCCTAATTAGTTTTATCAGTTTTCATATCTGTCGATCCTGGTAAGGTCTCAGAAAGAAAAAATTAGTCTTCAGTGGAAACAGTTCATGTGGACAAATGAAAACAGTAACTGCATGTGCATGTGTCAGGAATTGTCCCTCCAAGGTTTCTTTAAACAGCATCTGGGTTTAATACTTAACAATCGTCACGGAAAAGGCGAACGCTTTATGTCCATATGGCGGGTGTCCGAACGGTACTAGCAGGTGAACTATAACAACTTCCATGCTAAATGATATTCCAAATCGACGTTCCTTTGTTAAACTCTCAACTCTTAAGATGGGCTATTAAAAAAAACGAAAGCTTATTTTTGAAGAATGTTGGTCAAATATTTCAAATTGTTACAGCTGTAAGCGTTGGCCTAGGTGCATGGAGGACTCGCCGACGATCGACCTAGAATGCTTCACCATCTTTATTTCACTTCGCACCGAATCTCTTACAAAACGCTGTAGCAATTATAAACAACGGGATCTTGTGATTCTGTCTCATTAAATTTAGTTTAGATGAATTTAATTTTCTTCACTTCTACTGAAAGGGCTTTTTATTGGCAGAAAACTAGACGGTAATTTTCTATCTTCTGCACGACTACTGTTGATTCTTTTAATTAACTAACATCCTTCTTATCCAGTACAAAGTTAAATCTCGTTTCGTCGTGGTGGGTCTAGTCTAAGTTGAGAAAACGCAGATAATAACATGCGAGAGAGTTTCGGCAAAGAACATTTCTCTTCCTAGTATATACTCGGTTGTTATTTCACATTCAACGTTTTTGAAAGACATTCGAAGCATCAAGGAAGTCAAAAATGTAGCCCTAGGCTAAGTAAAGATAATTTTTTTTACTGTGCCAAGTTGATTTATAACAGTTCTGATTTTAAAAATGAAAATATTGTATAGATACTTTTAATTCTAAACTCGACATTGCACTGACAACAACAAGTTCAAACACCTGTCTCTATGTTAGGATGCATGGCTTATTTAAATAATCTAATTTACTGCTAATAAACAGTGTTAAAACCTAACCCTGCTTTCCTTACAACCCGTGGAATATAGTAATGTACAAATGTGTCGTTTGAAATTCACAAGTTCGCGCACAATAGTGAACATCAAAATACAGGTTGTTATCGCTGAAAAACTGGGGAATATTTGGAACTGAGTTTTGCCAACTTTACACCTGGGCTTTTGGAGGCCTGACAAGAACCTTAATGCGATTTCAAAATTATTTGACTAATACCGCCAGAAAGTCTCACCGGCTGTAGAGTTCAGTTTATCCACTGTTCAAACAACGTCCAAATACATCTAAGCACAAGGTTCGAATCGGAAGTGTAATTCTACCTTTTTATCGACTTTTAAGTTTCTGTAACGACCTTCGTATCTTTTTTCCTTGTCAATCGATTTGGAAAATCTGATATCCAAATTAGCCGAAATTGAAAACTTGAGAGTCTTCCCATTTAAACTAATTTTAATATTAGAAACGAAAATCTGCTTGTCTTCATTTCGAAAGCTATTAGTTTTGACATTACAGTTTCCTGAGGTTTTTTAACTCGCAAAAGGCGATTTCCTTGATTGCACAGACAGAGGAGCGACTTTACTCCGATTTTTATACATGGTAAGAACGGCTTCAAGAACAGCATCTAAGAACAGCTTCAATTAGTTGCAACATAAATGATATCTTCCGGTAATATTTAAATTGATGCACTTTATTAAGTGCCTTCCTTTATGAAATATCGTTGTTCGTGACTGCATGCGTAGACTGAGTAATGGTTTTCTCGAGGACGCGAAATTGGCGTTCAATTAGTAAACGTCATTGTACTCGTTTTTGTATCCACTGTTTCAACTCTTAGCGGCACGATTCAAAGGAACTGAAGATAACGCTAGGCTAGAACATATGTAACCATTTGATAATCCGTAGCAATCACATTTCATCGCTCAAACATCGCTCTTCAAGATTGGATTTTAAAGCTTGTTCCATTTCGATAGGGCGCAATCCAACAACGCCGTGGTTCGAACCCACACCAGAACTGAGTTCTCTTAAGCACAGATGTTAAATATGGATATTTATTTTGACCATATGCTTCTCCAAGCCGCCCGTGTGTCTGTCAGTGTAGTCTTCCTTGTTTTTAGGTTGTGATATATCGATATAATGTTACCTTGACATCATTTCAGATGTTATCCCTTGTGTGGGCTGTTTTGGCCGGTGTCTGCCAGTTCTCTTTTTCATTTTTCCTTGATAGGAAAACTTGCGTTACAAAAGTTTACAGATATCAATCAATTTATTTATTTATTTTTGCAAGTTTGTTTCCCATTTATCGGTAACCTTGTGCTGCAGTGGCTACACCGTCCATGATTCAACTGGTATCTCTTGAAAACTTTTCCTTCGGGAAATGTCAGATGCAATTAGACCGACCCTGTCTTCAAATAAACCAACCATAGCTTTTGTCTCAGTTTCGTTTCAATTGCGCTCAAATAGCTTTAAAAACATCATTTTCATTTTTCTTTGTGTCCCATGGCGTTGAAAACGTGCTTTTAACAGCATGTATTGAGTTACATGAAAGGACTGCATTAATGTTTCATATCCCCTCTCTTTCAAAAGTTTATTTTTAAGTTGTGAAAACATTCTTTCCTGGATTTGTTTCTCGCGAGGTTTAGACTAAAAGCGTGTTAACGTTTTGATAACATTAATTTCTGCGTAAGTGGTTTTCTCTGTTCTTTTTTTGTCAAATCCTATAATAAATGATTTCTGCTCAACAGGCTTAAGTCTGTGTTAATCACTTTTGGGCTTCTCTCGTTGAAACCACAGATCATAGTTTCATGTTTAAGCTTGTTAACTTTGCAAGACAAAGTTTCAATTTCCCTACCTTAGTGAAACCTTTTTGTCGCGGTAGCATAATCTATTTAAATTTGCAAGAAACTAGCATAAAATTTTTGTGCATAATTTCAACAAAACCGACAGCTTTAAAAGGTACATTTACTATTGATCAGGGTGCGACTGAAATCATATTTTACTCGTTTTGTTCTTTTCCTTAATACATGGGTGACAAAAATGTCTGGAAGAAGTTTCTAACACACGTTGCAAAGATAAACATCATTGCCAAAGCTGATCATAACATAAACTATAAAACTGATTAAAACTAGAGAACCTTTCTAGACAACAGGCTATTTTAACTGGGGAACCTTTATTTGGGGACAATTCTCAATAACCTCTTTTTTCCAAATTTGTTTTCCGAACAACCCAAATGCCTACTCTGGATCATGCGTGGTATAAATAACGTGCGACTTGTGGTAAAGATTGATTCAGATATCAGTCGTTATACAGGATACAGGAGATTATAGAATAAAGTGGCAAACAATAAGGGCATATTATACTTTTCAGACCTCCTTGATAATGGTGAAGTAAACAAGAGTATTTTATTGGTAAGTGTTCGCTGAAGTTGTTGCTGATGCCATTGCAACTTGTGCTTTCACCTTGTATTGAAAAGTCCTAAAGTTACGATTATGGTTGGGAAATGTTAAAGTCGTTAGCAGGATTTATGTTCTATCTCATTAACTGCCGGGGCCTCACGTTTTGAAAACGAAGACAGTGACTAGAGCTCACATTGACCCATTCAGTTATAGTTTTGTACGTGAGCCATTCACTGTGATTCTAACCTTTTCGTTTGTCGATGAAATCCTGAAGTGTTTCAATTAAAGTCTCACTACAGTTCATTCATGTGGTGCTGTTTATTATGTTTTTCAAGGTGGTTTTATTTCTGTGAAGTTTGTGGGCGAAATCCTGAAATGCGAAAATTCTGTCGTACTGTTGTACTGTTGGATTTTCCAATTTTCTCTAGCGCAAATTTTAAGAGAATTTATCAATCTTTTCTTTGGTATTGTCATGACCGAATAAGCTCAGGCAGTTGGCACGCTACTTGTTCGCGCGCCGTGTCGCGCGATTGACAACAGCGCGGCAAAAAGTTGAAACCGAAGGCGTCGCTTATTTCTCACAGACCATGGTACTTCAAAACCCTTAGTAAAGCCGTATTTGTATCTCCCGCCACAGTGAAGAAAACATTCAACTCTCAACTCCCAGTGGTAACTAATGTAGGAGAAGCCCTTCATTGTTTTGGCTCCTACAACGGCCCGCTCTTTGATGGGATGACTCGGTCAGTTGTAAACAGGATATCAGAAAAGGAAATAAGCTTTAAGAATTGAAAGATCGATGCACACACTTTTTTGTGAACCTCTTTAAGCCCTTACTCTGGTTCTGCCTTTGTAAAGATTCTCTGGTTTCTTTCAGTCACCCGTGCGAGGAGCAATATAGAGATTTGTTATTGGTTCACTGATTTCATGTCTAGAGAAGATTCGTACACTGACAAAGTATCAGTAAGGAAATATGAAGACAACTCCTTGAAGCAAACCTCAACCTTACCCCCCGTTCGTTAAGTTTCCACTAAATAATAAATGCTCTGAAACCAAACCTTCGACTATAAATCTTTCCCGATGGAGATTTGTTAGTGTGGTTTTAGCTTGCGTGTTTTATAGTATGGTCTAGTATGCATGTGATATATACCCGTTAGGTGATATTCCCTCGTAGTGACATTTTGTTTGGATTAAAACCATCTTGGCAGTTTTCAGACCCGTAAAAGAACGTCTTAACTCTAAACTGATGTTAACAAGGTGAAAAAAATACCATGTTCTTACCGTTTGTGACTTTTCCGTTTTGGCAAGTGATAGCCTCCGTCGCCTGTAGCCTTGACTTAGCGGGGCGGCTGGATGTGTGAGCGTAAAGTCCCTTTGATGAATCCTTGTCACCTGACAGCTAAAGAACACCCTTCAATCAACGTATTGGGTTTTTAAGGATAATAAATAAAGGGGGTCGCGTTATTAATTATGCCACGTACCAAATAAAACATGCGAGTTGAACATGCTACTGGTTTCCTTGGTTGAATATTCTCGAGCGTTCGATTTCTGACTCTTTTGTAATGATAAAAAGCGGAGGATCAAGCAGGGTTATTTTCTTGTCATTATTATTGGATTTACGACACATAGATCGAGTTTCGACTTATTCGTGTGGCAGACCATGTTTTCATATCGGGTGGCTCACACATTATAGGAAAACTATAAACTTAAACGGCCCGCGGATCAGCGCGCTGGGTTTATCTTAGTTGGTTCATAATTCAAATAACACCACTACAGTTTCAACAGTTTTTTTAAATAAAATTCAAACAGGCAATGACTTCCCATGATTAAACAAATTTCCTTAAATTCTCATGTAGAAAAATGGAAAAAAAACGAACGTAACAATTTTAATCACGATGTCGATGAGCTATTTCGGGCAAAAATGGTCACACTCTGACAGTATTTTTCTCGGAATCAAAAGTTAAAACCAGATTTCTTGTCTCAAGGTTAGGTAAACACTAAGGCTATTTAAAAGGGTAAAGGCATGAAACCTTTCATTCCTGATTAACTCAAAGGATTGAAACACAATTTTCTCCGCGAAATGGTGTTTCACTTTTCAGCAAGTAATATTCTGCGCAAGTCGCGTTTCAAAACATTAAGGACAATTGACGTTTGTCGTGAATTGGAAAACATATACCAACTGGGAAAGAATCAATGCGAGGTTATCGTATGACGATATAGGATTTCCAAGGGGACATTGTGTCTCCCATAAAGCAGCCAATCTGTCAGCAAGCCTTTGCAATAAACTTTTGTATCAGTTTATAAATGTCAGACAGCCCTGAAGGGAAATACCACAAAATTTGATATCTCAAAAACAAGAACAAACAAAACAGATAAGCCATCCACGAACCCTTTCTCTATGGTGGTCGATATTTCTGGAACATAAATAGAACTGAAGTTCAAGCAGGCTAGCTGTCGAGGGGTGGGTGGAGGTTAAATATATATTTATGAGTATTTTGGTCCGACTCTGTGCTGCCCCGACAAAGTTTTTTCAGTGTTTTGTTACTCTAGCTAAATAGGGGGGGGGGGGACAGGGGGCGGGAAGCGGGAGGTTCAAACCCCCCTGTCCCCCCCACTAAATAGGGGTATTTTTTTTGTACAATGGGAAGTAGCAGGAATTCTGGAGGTCAAACATAGAAATGGGTCTAGAAGATCAAGAACGTTATGGTCTGAAATATTCATAGGGGCAATGTTTGAGAAATGTGCCACACACCCTACGACGGTTTTTCGGTGTCCTTCCCCCGCCCTTTCTGTTACTGTCTATCAGCAATGAGTTCCACTGAAGTCGCTGACAATGTTTACCAAGTTCTTTTGCTTACCTACCTCAAAAGCGCAGTCAGCCTGAAATCTTTTCTACCCTTCAGTTTCCTGTTGTTATGCGTGAGTCAGGCGTTTCGTGTGTGCAATAAAATTTTAACTGGTTTTTCAAGGATTACCTAGTAGTTTCGAAGTTCAATTCAATTGGGTAACCATCATGAACACCTTGTTAGCATTCACTTACTTTTGTGTGGCGATAAGTTTTAACAACTGTCTTAAACTTAATAACCGTATGTTAACTGTTGTTACCTTTTAACCTGAAGTCTCCACTTAAGAAACATTAAAAATCCCACACCATCACAGAAAAGGACTTTCTTATAACCTTGGTTTCTAAATCACGTAACTTTTAGCGCTGAACTCTAAGCTTCATTGTGAAAGTCAGGCGATCAATGCGTTTAGACTCGAAACGTTTTGGAAAAGAACGTTTGTACTATAAACACCGGAAAGGTCTTCAACATTTTGATTGATCTTATGTCTCAACACGAAACACGAGAGAGCTGGTACAACTGGTTTCTCTTTACATAGAAGCATGGATATGCAACTGGCTGTATAAACTCGGCTTATGCAACTGAATGGTTTATAAATTAACTTTGTCGGGAAAGCCGGAGCAATACACAACGAAAGCAATGTAAATACGGCTTTGTTGCTATTGAAATTATGATGGCTTACCTCTTTCAGTAGTCCCAAAGTGCGCAAAATATAAAAGACGAAATTTCTTTTTCCAAAATGTCGAAAAACAAATGGCACCAAATGAAAGTACTACTTGCTACCTTTCATTTGCCTTGAATGGCCACACTTGCTGGGTTTCATTAGCTATACATGTGAAAGGATAAGAAAGCACCTATGGGCTGATACAGATCTTTATAGCATGACTTCACCCTTTCATTCACTGTCAAGTTGTGACATTTCCTAACCTTATGTGTCATCAGACCTCATCGTTTGGAACAAACGGATGTTATTGTTAGCGATCTACAACCTGATCAGGAACTAACAACTAACTAATAAGGCTTTTAAAGTTGCAATACTAAAAATACTATACTTGGTATGTCTACTCCATTTCATGGCTTCCATAATTTTTCCTTAAAAAGCTCTGCTATAACAGATAGGAGAGTATTTTCAATGGACGTTGGCTCGCTGGGACGACCAAGTGTTCTCCAAGAGACCTCATTTATTTTTTCAGTCAACGATTCTACACGCTACGATTCATGTACAGCATTCCGACCGTCATGTAGCTTCTCTTCAACCTTTTCTGTCAAACCCAATATGTATCTATAAAAGTCAGACAGATAAATTATTGAATTTAACTTAAAATTAGACCATGTAGGATAGTTGACGAGACGTTGAATTTGTGAACCATCATTGTAAATCTCATTATATCTCTTGTAGGCTAATTTCGATAAGAAGGGTTTACAAGTATGAAGTTTCTATGCAGACAAATACCTTTAAAAGCGCTTATTATTGTAAGCAAATTTACAGATATTTCATCATGAAAATCTAAAGAATTTTAGCTTGTAACAGAATTTCAAAGTCCATTCATTTTCTGTAAAGTTTATCTTGTTTGCCTACCGACCAAGATGGCGGCAGAACCAAGGTCTGTTGTGCTTGTTGTTGATTCACGCCTCTAACTTTTTCTGGACAGTATGCTTGGACGGAGTCAAGGACAGCCCTCTCTTATGAATGGGAAAAGAAAGAAAATTTACTGAAAAGTGGGGGCCCCACTAAAAACTGAACTCCCAGCATTAGCGACTCTGGCTATGACTGAATTACTTTTAGGCATTTCGTTCGGTCCCACAAATAACACATTGTGTTGATGTTCTCTGCTTTGTATCAATGCCAGTTCAGAGAGTCCTTCCGATTCAAGTTGTTTACCAACTTCTGCGGCCCACACTCACTTACAAGCTGTAGATTATCTTCTGTGTAGCTGCTGGTACATGAGTTAATATTAGAAGTCTCTTTTATTTACTCTTGCTAAGTACAATCACCAAATCTCGCTCCATTAGGCCCATTGGTTAGTGAAATTGAGTTAGTTTATCTTTTATGGACCCGACCCTTAACCTTTTCAGTGTCGCTCGTCCAATGGGATGCATTGCATAAGCAAGATGGCTCGACGGCACAGGCGCTTACGTCGGGGTCTGTAAGCAGGAAGCGACTAGGGGCATTCCGCTCTCGAGCAGATTAAATGTTAGTCCATCGATACATCTGGATGGAGAGAGACAGTGTGAACCAAAACACAACACGAAAAGCAAACAACAATACGACGGCAGAGACCAGGATCCACCCACTGACCACTTCGCCTCCTCCTCTTGGAACCGTTATAAATGTCTAGTTAATATTCATTCTGTGTTCTAGTTATCCATTCAAACCATCATTTAAGCTTTTATTCTATTCTAAATTGCGTTGTATTGAACAAATTTTGACCTATGTCTTTCAGCACCACTTGATTTTTATTAAAGTGTTGTAACTTCTCAGATGAGCTTTTAGCCTTCTCTGAAATCCTTGTCTTTTTTAAGCAGCATGAGGGCTCTTTTCCCTTTTTTTCTTTTTTGTTTTGTTTTGTTTTGCTTTGGATTGCTGATACCTGTTCCATCAATTAACGATACTACCTACAACACTGGATCCATTTTCGATTTGACTCTGAACAAAAGCCCATGTATGGAAATTTTCTCAACACCTGTTGAGAAAAGTTGGTTGTTAATAAGTGCTTCACGGAATTTTTGGCGTTAAAAGCATGTTTCTTCAAGGTCCTTCACTTATTATTCATCGTGAAAAGGAAAATATTTTAATTGCCATTAAGGCAAAGACAATCTCATAAACAGTTAATAACTGAAGAGACTTGCATTGTTTAGCTTAGTAGAAACGGCTTTATGACAACAGGTGCATGTGCAGAAATTTACTCTACTTCTTCAGGCATTTTAACTTTCTTCTTGCACTCCTTTTATCTCTCCACTCCAAGAGTCAATTCTCACCTTATTTAATGTGGCCCTGTCTACTGACTCTTCAAACAAAATCATCAAGCATCACTATTCAAATAAATGCTGTTGGGCAATTCGTTGCCATGGTATTGTTCATTTCACCATAGTTATTAAAAAAATAAGTGATTTTTGAGAATTTCTTTTTTTTTACGTCTTTCGCGGGCCCTCAGGAGGGAAAGGGTTAAATTGCAATTCATCTTTTCTTTCCTACAACGAGCGTTTTCTTAATTGATTAAAACATGATTTTTAGAGAGGAAAGTCGTTTACCAGGAGGAAGTGGAAGTGAAAATGCAGTGGCCGGAAGAAGGGGCTCAACTGTAAGTCAAAATATATATTCGTACTGGTTACCGTATTAAAATCTGTTTTCATTTTTCGATACATCAAGATTCGAAGTGTGATGACATTGTGTTACTATTGTAAGGAGAAATCTGTTGCACTAGAATTTTTAAGGCAACACCCTCTAGCGGACGATTTCGTTATTCTCGTCCCCAGTCAGCTTGACAAGGTTTTCACATTGTAATTAGAAAGTTGGGATTGATCTGTGTTGGTGGAGGCCGACGAGGTGTAAACGAATAAAAGCGAATATCTTGTGGTTCAAATTGGGTTTTGTTTTAATTTTTCTTTTTCCTTTGTCTTTTACTTATCATAAATCATTATAATCTGAAGCCAAAGAAAGGCGATGGGAAATATAGGTTGAACCAAAAATGAACCACACCATTTACTCTTATGAGGAAAGTGTATAATCGACAGGACTCGAAGTCTCGAAGATTTACCGAAAAAGCTCTCGCTATCCACGGACTTTTGGTTGTCGGTAACAGCAATTTTTCATTGTTTAGACACGTGTGAAACTGCTGAAGCAGGCATGACACAGCATTTTACAGGTGGCCTGTTCGTGTTGCCTTCTATTGTTTATTAAAGCAGATAAGCCTTCTCTAACAGCTACACATTTCTCTTGCATGCTTACAAACTTTTCAGTGCTGTGTTCAAATGTTGCCTCTCTATAAATTTGTGAACTTTTAGTTAGCTACAATGCTCTCATGCAACCTGCTATTACAGACTCCATGGTGCTATTCAGAAACCTCGTAGTCCCGAGGGGTGTCCGTTATAACGGAACTTTGAAATAGTGGGAGAGGGTGGGCTCACTTCTTTATAGGTTTGTTTGGCGCCAAAGGATATGCGTAATTGTAAAAATATGGGATGAAATCTGCCCAATTTGGTCTGAAATATGGTATGTTTTGCCTTCTGGCCTGAAATGGGACAACAATTTTTGCCGTTTTGGTCTGAAAAAGGACAAAGATTTGAGGAATAAACTAGGAAATAAGTTATGAAAAATTGTAGGGAAAAAAGTTTTTTCTGGTCATGGGTCGCAGTCCACAACCCAAAGTTCCGAGGAGACCCCGGATTGTGTATTAGATTGATTAAATGTTTTACTTTGTCTTGTTTGAATCAGTTGATAAGACGTCGTTATTGTTTGCCTCTGGGAGACCAGAGTTCTACAGTATACGTAGTACTGTTCTCCCATTTTTTGCCTCGTGGTTAAAGTAAACATCTCCTGAGCGTTGACTAAATTTTGAATACTCTGGAAAAGTGTTCAAGTTTTTCAGAAGTAATACCGCGTGAGCTTTTAGGGGGTATGCCACTTCATTGGGGTCCTTTTTAATTTCAATACCAGTTGTGTTTGTGTTTATTTTGGTTTAGATTTAAATTAAGATTATAGATACAAAACTCTGGCGCACTAGTATAAAGTGTTCAATGAAGTTTGATCTTTTATGCGAACGTATTATGAAACTCATTAGACACCTCATTTGTTTAAACAACAAGACAAAATTTAGTGGGTGTTCAGGAAGAATTCTGAACCACAAAAACAGTCAGTGGGAGAGTTTGAAGAATGAATTGACGTAGCAATTTCAAGTTTCACGATTTAATTTTTCCAGTCAATATAATAGAACTACAAAATTGTGCGTGTTCTCGAACGTTTTAATGACTAAGTGGAATAGCTCCCTTGCGTGCATTGTATCGAGCACAGTGGCTTTTTGTTGTTGAAAGCCCTTAGGCTATGCGATTAAAATATTAATCGCGTAAGAAGGCTGGTGGATAACGAAAAGGGTTTTGCAAAAGGAGTTCTTCTTTAAGAATTGTCACTGATGTAATTTCCATGTCTTTGAAGTAAAATGATTTTGTAACTGTTTAGGTTCTTGGACAGACGATGTGTGTTTTCCCTTGACGCGAAAGTTAACGCTTTAACAAGTTTCTGCTAAATCTTATAGAAAATGATAAGAAACACTTCTGCTGCCTCCTCATTGTTGCGTATACAACGTTTAAGCGCTTAGAGTTTTAGGGAGGAAGAGACAAAAAGTGATTTAAGACAAAAAGACAATCACGCGAGATATACCCTTTTTTTGCTAACCACGCCAAATAGCTGACATTCACTTTACCGGAGTGTTTGGTGTTCTCTTGATACATGTATATACAAAACAGTAATTCGCCACTACCGTTGCGACCTAATTCCTTTCACTTCCAAGACCGGCCGAGATTGAAATGAGAAGAAAAAAATCAAAATTTAAGTTTGCAAACATTGATAGAAAAAAAAACACACACACATAAAAGAACTGCTCAACAGCTTTCATTTGAGTGGCCACAAGACTGTGATTTTATCCAAAGACTCAAAAGTTAGAACCATCTTGTTTAATCACCACAGGACCTACTGCTCATTAGCTTTCATTTAAATGGTCATACTTTAGGATTCATCCACAGACTCGAAAGTGAGAACCACCTTGTACAGCATAATAAACAGCACCACAGGAAAGTACTACTCAGTAGCTTTCATTTGGATTTTGTACACAGACTCAAAATTTAAATCGTCGTTTCATGACTCTGGGAATGAGTGTCAATTTTGATATTACAGTTGTCTCTTGGTAGCAAGAAGAGTGGGATTGGTTAAATCCGCCCCGCTTCAAACTTAAGTCTCAACAAAGTGCTCTCACGGGTATCCTCTTTATCTTTATCTCTTTTAGAACAGTCAATTAACTCTTGAATGTCGTCCAAATTTCTGGTTCCAGTGGAATTCAAAAGTGAAGAGGTGCATGCCTTTTAACTGGCGAACGACCAAATTCATTGATAAGAAAAACGGAAAAATAACAATTTAACCACATGTTTAAAGTGGATTTTTACAGGTATATAATTATGATAAGTGACGCATTATTGTTTCGTTTTTGACTGAAATGCCCCGGGCATTCATTGTCTGTAATTTATGATGATTACGCTAGCTGGCGTTCCTAATAACCGAGCTAATGACCACATTCAATTCGCTTCCATTCATTGTGTGTGTCAATGTCAAACAAAAGAGTTTACCATGTGGTCTGTGCATGAGTTGGTATTTCCGCTTTTATGGCTAAATTAATGTTTCCTTTAAACTCTTGAGTTATTTATTCCTTTTCGGCTCTTATAAACTGTCACCGTGTTTGACAAATTCAAGCTTCATCAATGAAACAAAAAGAGATATGAAAGTTGGAGGGAGCACAAGGCAGATCTCTCTTGAAGACTGAGTAAATTTAAAGCACACAACTATTCCATAGTAATATGCTATTTACTCGGGCCGGAGGCCACGAGTCAAGGTCTGCCGACTGGTTCTTTTTCATCGTGTCGTGATTGTAAGGCCGCGCGGATCTGGGAACGAGAACACGTACTCGTTTGGCGATTGCATCATCATCTGAACACGCTTTTGCGAGGTTGTGAATGTCTTGGAGTTAAACGTTTTTGTGCTTTTTGATACAAATTTGCTCTTGCTTAGGGTTTCTCGCGCTTTCAAGCTGTTTACGGCCCGAGTGAAGGCTACAAATAGCCTCTTGTTCCATAACAATATCAGGTGCTATATGCTTAACTTCGACTTGCGTAATGTGGTTCCATCTTTTGAGTCTGTGAATGAAATCCTTAAGTGTGGTCATTAAAATGAAAGGTATTGAGTAGTTCTTTTCGAATTTTGGTGTTGTTGTTTATTATGCTGTACAAGCTGGTTCTAACTTTTAAGTGTGCGGATGAATTCTATGGTGTGACAGTTCAAATGAAAGCTTTCGAGCAGTACTTGCCTGTGGTGCTCTTTATTATGCTGTGCAAGGTTTTCTCTGGCTTTTGAGTGTGTGGATGAAATCCTAAGTTGTCAACATTTGAGTCAATAGGACGAAAAGTATTGTCACAATGACTTCTTTAAAGCTGTGATCCTCGATTCCTGAAGCAGAGCCTGTGTGTTGACCATTCAAATAAAAACTACTGTTCACTACTTTCTTGTGCTGCTATAATTAAAAAATATAGATATTTATATTCACTGTGATTTTGCACTTGCAAGAGCGGAGATTAAGGTTTAAGAAAATATCTCGATGCGCTTCTTGTAGGTTACTTTGATGAAGGCTGTTATTGTCGTGGCTGATCTGGGCTTAATTCTGCCGTTTAAATTTAACGAACTCCAGCAAACCTCTAGCCACAAGCACCTCCTTTGGCCCCAAAAGCGGACTGATATAAAACATACTGGCCACTCCAGCTAAAAATATATTCTAATAGGTCTGGCCACTCCAGCTAAAAATATATTCTAATTCAGATAGCAAATCTCATTGCACATCTCCTTTACTGTCATCTGTATGTACACGTTATGCTTTGATTTTCCTTTAGTCAGGCCTCAGATACTGCAATTTGGGTCTCTCTTACTTTTTGTGCTTCTTCAACTGCGCAATCTTCTGTACAAATGCGCTGTGTTAAAAAAGAAACACTGTTCTGCTGGCGTTTTGCTGCTTTCTAGCTGATGAAATCTTCTCGCGGGCTCGCTTTTCTCGCTGGCTCGTTCACGCAGCTTACCCGCTAGAGATTTTTTTCGCGCACTTCGAACAAGTTGTTCAATCTCTTTCCGCTGGCAAAATGCAATACTAGACTGTAAAACAGCTTTGATTTTTACGTAAGTTATTTTGGCGCATGAACGCGCGTAGCCTGAGGATAAAAGGAATAGGGCGAGTGTACACAAGGCTCGCACACGAAAAACGGCGCTTCTCGCCTCTCCCCCTGGAGCTTTGTAGTGAGAAAAGTGACGACTGTTTTGCAGGCTAAAAGTGTAGCTCCAAACGTAACAGGGACAGCCAGAGGTTTTAGTTATCGAGGTATGGCTATCCAGTCTGTACATCGCCCTTGATAGGTACTAAGCTAAAAAGTTTAAACCGTTTTTATACCGATGTGAGTTTCATTCTGGAATATGATTGCAACCCCGCATGCGTTTTCCTTTTACACTGACACGAGTGTGTAACGAGCCGGCGTCCCTGATGACGGTTTACACGATAGTGATGTGACAGTTCGTACTGGAAAGAAATGTTCGATCTCGTAGAGCCACTGGGTTGAGCTCGAAGAGGTATTGCTCGCAGTGATGTGAGATTTTGTTCCGGTGACGAACTCTTGCCGGTATGACTTGTACTTATAAGTGAGATTTTACTGAGTTCAGTACGTTCAAATGAATAAAGAGCCACAATAAGGAAGGGCCAGGATGGACTCGTACCGGTATGTCGTAAGTGACTTGTACTGGTATGAGATCTTGGTGCAGTATCATGTAAACGAATACAGAGCTACGAGAGGGAACCAGTATGAGAAAAACACCCACCTAGTGTTTTTGAGAGGTGGTGTAGGAAAGGAGGAAACGTTCTCGATTTGTCCCAAAATAAAAACAAAGTGTCTTTTGTCCATTATTGTAGGATATTTCAAATTACATCAACAAACAGCAATAGTACAGTCCTTCCCCTTGGGTAAGTTTAAAGGGACACTGTCACCAATATCTAGATAACTTTGAAAAGCAAAAGGATATATTCTAATCAGCGGAAATCCAAAAATACTGGTTGAATTTCGTTTACAATTACTCTACCAGTTCTCTGAGACTATAATTGGGTGTGTTTTGCTGCGGATTACTAGGATGGATATGGTTGCAACTTGAAAACATCAGGCTGATGTTTTCAAGTTTTCCCTTTGTTTCGTGGAAAAATCGCCAGTAACTGGCTACGGTTTGTTCTTCCTTTGAGGAAATCATTTGATTTCCTTTTCTTGACGTTCTAGGAGTATTCTGTGTACGTGAAAAAAGCATTTAATTCAAATTTCAGCACATTTTCACCCCAAAACGTAAAAGTCCCCTTGACAGTGTCCCTTTAAATACATGAGTTGTTCTCTTGTGGAAAATGTTTTCGTGCAATTTAGATCATTGCAAAGAGTCGAGCTTTTGGAAATTTTCGACTTGAAGAACATTGTTTTATTACACCGTACCTTGGGCTAAAATACCTTTCCTCTGGCTCAAACGCAACATTACTTTTAACAACCAGTTCTCGTAATCTACAGGATCCGTTGCTTCCCTGTGATTTACTGGTACGTGTAAGTGCTTTGTCAAGAATAGAGGTTTCATGATTGTTGGAACATCAGAAGTCTTTAGTACAATTTGAAGCCAAAACATTCCCAGCAACTTGAAGGAACTAAGGTAAGGATATCATTTTTTGCAATCACAAAATCGCTTATTTTTCTTATTTTGCTGTGAATCTGTACAAAAAGGAAAAACTAGGCCTCCCCGCTCGTCCCTTTGTAGTTTTACACAAAGTTTGTTGTATGCAGAAGGAAGAACTAAATACATTTTAATTGTTTTGTTAATTGAGGGCCACAGATTAATTTGTGTGGACTGTTTCGTGTTTCCTTGTAAAGTTATTATTATTATTATTATTTTTCATTCTTCTCTTTACGTTTGTAGAATGGATAACAAAATCCTAACATGCTAAATTTTGAACTTCAAGGTTTACCTTAGTAGTGTATCAGGAAACGCCACATTCGGGAGCAAACTTGAAAACCATACCGAACGGATACAAGAGTAATTCTATCTCACCTCACTTAAGAAACGCATATAATTCTCTCCTAAATTGCCAAAACTTACAAGATGGACTTCTTACCTTACGCACCTTAGGAGCAGACACGAATATCTTTTGCGGACTCCTTTTCTTGGCTTTCTTGTCTTTCTTATTGCGTGTATTGAATCAGAGGATTTGTAGAAAGAATTCACTAGATCAGTTTAGGCGTGAACGGCGTTCTGGATCGGTACGTTTTATTTTGTCGTTGTGAATTGTGTAGTTTTGTACGTCAAAAGAGCAGCCCTGTTTTGTTCACCCCCTTTGTGCATTTTCTGAAAGGAAAAAGGTGTCAAATAATGGAAGCAATTTGCTCTTTAATTGGAATTTTTATTGACCCATTATTGGCATTAAAAGTTCATTTTCCTCGTTTGGAAATGATAAATGCGCTATACTGAGGCGTTTTATAGAGTGTTTTACGCTGCTCGAATAACATCTATTTTAAACCCACTTTGCTCTCGAGCATTTAAAGTGCTTTTGCCAGGTGAAGAAACATTGTTTTAAAACAATTACTTTAGGCATTAAGTTCCCTACAGTTTTTTGAAAGATGATATCGGTGACTCTAAGGTTATTGATGGGAACCTTTTTCAACTCTACCGATTGAAAACATTGTTTTAGCTTTAATGTGCCTTCTTTATCATCCAAAAGAACAAATTTGATTGATCATGATGTAAGATCGGTTTCTCCCGCTCGAACCACAGGTGACTTTCTTAATAAATTCTCTTTTGTGTTTGAGTTTCCTGCCAAGTAAACGTTCATCAAAGACCAAAGAGACAGTTAAAAAATTAAATTTAATAACCTTATGTGTAATGAATATCATTTAATTAAGTAAACAATACTTTGTCAAGAAAACAAATCACAATAGAAGAACAGCATCTTTTCAAGGTCTTTCGTATTGAAGGGTTTCTCTCTTGCTGAAGTGGGTTTTTCATGTTATTTGTTACAAACAAATTGTGACTTCACATACAGTTATAAGCAATTTTGGATAATTTGAATGAGCGCCTAAAAATTCACGATTTGTTACCTAATTGTGTTGGAAAAGTTCAGGTTACTTATACTATTTTAGAAACAGTTGGCACTAAAACACATCTTCTGGTGTGCTTGTTTCGACGCACTGTTATGTTAGACTTTGTTTTATATTTATATTATTATAATTTTGTTCGGTCTTTCGTAGCTTACGCACGAGTTCATGGTGGGGGGGGGGTGCTTTAAATGCGCTTAGGTGACAATTGTTTTCATGCTACAGTCGGCGTACTATTAAAGGTATGACTAGTCAAATGAAGTTTAGATAAGCTCAATCTTGTGGCCCAGTTGTTTTTTTTTTAACAGAATGCAAGGTTTTCATAACACAATGTCCTAGGTGAAAGCCTTTAAAATGACCATCCAGTGAGCAACGGAGTTTTTCCACTATTTATTATTTTGTAATTTTGTACACAGGGGTACCAATCCGTTAATATGACTACCTCCTTATTACGACCACATTTTGTGGCCCAAACAGGAGAGCCTATGTAGTCATTGAGAACCCAGTTGGTTAATCCGACCACATTAACGGGGTTACATTGTACTAAACAACCTTTAAGTCGTTAAATGAAGAGAGTATCTGACCATTCAACTCTGGCACTGTTTTATTCTGGACAAAGTGGCTCTATCTTTTTTCATTCTGTAGATACCTGACATTTTGAGGGGCGACCATTCAATTGAATGCTGTTGAGTAGTGCTTTCTTGTGGTGCTGGTTGTTGTGCTATACAAGGTGATTCAAATTTTTTGTGTGTGAAATCGAAAAGTGTGACCACTTGGATGAAAGCTTCTTTCCTTTGGCTCCATTGCTCGTTTTTTTTTCTTTTTAAACACCCTTATAGCACAAAGCGAAAAGGGTTCTTAACCCCTCTCAAACAATGTGAGCCACAAAAGCTTTGATTAACAGAAATCAAAAAAGGGATGTGGTATTTTGGAGAGGTTTATCATTACGTTAGATTTCCTGTGTTGACTCACAAAATGCTTGTCTTTGTTTTCCTTTCTCTCCTGAATGAAGTGTTTTATTGCTTCAGCTAATATTCCTTTCTCTTATTCACAAACGTTTTAAAAGAACAAGAGTTTCTATGCGATTGTTTGAAAATGTGTCCGGAAATATCTGCCAACCTGGCAGAAATAAAGCTTGAAAGAAACTAATACATGTATTCTCCTTTTAGAAAATCGTGAGGAAGGCTTATGAAAATCCATTACGTAGAAAGATGTCCATGCCTTTCCAGTAATAACTTCAAAGTTCGAATACTTTGCATACATTTCCACAGTACAATCGACTTTCACTTCTATCAATTGATCGCAGAATAAACGTTCAACTCAACAGCACGTTCACTTTGTTAGTTATTAATCTTGTTTGCAGGCGTATTTAATCTAGACTTAAAGTACAAAATTGTTGTAAGCACTTGAGCACATTTAAATGGGAAAGTTGTAAACGCGCTTCAAAAGTATCGAAATAAGTAGAAGTTATTGCGTTATGATCTTTCAAAGAATTGGTCAAACGCAGTTTGTGTGGATTTGAAGTTCTAGAACTCTTCAAGGGCAAACCATTTTAAAACATTAAAAATCTCTTATTCACAAACATTTTAAAAGAACAAGAGTTTCTATGCGATTGTTTGAAAATGTGTCCAGAAATATCTGCCAACCTGAGAGAAATGAAGCTTGAAGGAAACTAATACATGTATTCTCCTTTTAGAAAATCGTGAGGAAAGCATATGAAAATCCATTACGTAGAAAGATGTCCATGCCTTTCCAATGATATGTTCAAAATAGGGAAAATGAGAAATCGAATACTTCGCCTGCATTTGAATTTTCCACAGTACAACTGATTTTAACTGTCTATAAATTCATCACAGAATAAACGTTCAACTCAACGGCATTTTCACTTTGTTAGTTATTAATCTTGTTTGCAGGCGTATTTAATCTAGACTTAAAGTACAAAATTGCAGTAAGCACTTGAGCCCATTAAAATGGGATAGTTGTGAAACGCGCTTCGAAAGTATCGAAATAAGTAGAAGTTATTGCGTTATAATCATTCAAAGAATTGGTCAAACGCAGTTTGTGTGGATTTGAAATTCCAGAACTCTAAAAGGACAAACCAAAGGGTTTTAAAACATTAAAATGTTCTTCTTCACAGGGAGGAGGGGTAGGGGGCTTTCACAGCCAAGAGAAATGCCTCTGACTTTTTGCATAAATAGTTTCATCGTAAACAATGATTAAAACGACAAAGCACTTTAGGTTGCTACGTTTTTATTAAGACTGAAGTACGGTTCAGATATTTTAAAAATGGAAACAGGTATCTTCGGTATAGATCAGTTTTCTTCATATCAGTGGAAGCTAAACAGGAAGTCTTGAGGTCTGTCGATTAAATGAAAATAAATGTCATTCACTGTAAAGCTGTAATAATGATTATTCGGTAAACCTATAACCAAATTGTTTCCCTTTTAAGTTCATTTCCATCAACTTCAATAGAATATAAGTGCTTAGAGTTATTAATTTTGTTTTTACCATGAAATGGTTAACGTTTTGAAGAACGTTCTTGCCTTTAAGGTGACCGTGGCTAAATAAATTTGAAGCGGATGGCTATATGGCTATATTTCATGCCTTATTTCTGTGCTTTTAGAAACCAGTTATAGGTTTGAACTGAGCGAGTAGAGACTTACTTATTGCCGGAAAAAGAAAAAAGTGATAGCTCACGAGGGCATGTTCCAAATTTTCGAGAATATGAGTAAAAGATTTTATTTTTCTTTTGTTAAAAGGTTATCGTTCTGTATTATTATACGCATCAAAAGTCAAGCAAACGCAGTTAAGTGCAGTTTTCAAGCGAGTGTCTCGGTCAGAATCTATCATATTGACACCTGATAAAATACAACTTTCTCCATCTGTTCACAGTCTCCTTATATAAGAAATTTTGTCTTTTTTCCTATTTAATAATAATGACCTTTTGTACGATTTATCCTTTGTTTCTAAATAATAAACACCAGTCTGCTCATAAGATTACAATGAATAGAAAGAAAAGAAATAAAATGCCTACCAATATGAGAAATCATCGTCACTGTGTCTGAAGAGTTTCTTTCATTTCTGTTCTGTTAAAAAACTAATAGATTTTAGGGAATCTTACTAATTGAAGTGGTAGTGCTTCTTCTCTAGAACTGACAAAACTTAAAAATTAAACGAATTAATGGGACAAAATTCCAGGCAATCATTTTTTTAATATCAAAGACGTGTTTGTACGAAGGCAATAAACCACGTGATAAAATATTACCTGACTTTAAATCTCATTAACAAGCATTATGAAAGTTGTCAAGAAAACAAACTTTAATAATTGGGTTAGTCGAAAGCGCATTCAACATCACAATGGCCGTGGACACTTCTGACCCGTTCTTCAACTGAAGTACTTCTTAATTCATATTATATATAATGAATTCTTGATCTTTTTATTGGTACGAAGTTTTCTCTCATTCAAACATTTTAATTTCCGTGCAAGATTTGCCACATCCTCTAGAGAACAAATTAAAATATGAAAAGAAGGTATCGGGTGACTCCAAATAAATTTCACTTCATCACACTTGAAAACTGTTGGCTTCTTTTTGCGGTTAAAACTATTGCTCTAGAAAGTCTGTAACGTTTAGGGAAAGCCATAGGGAATTTAAGGAAAGCCATACAAAACCTAATTTCCTGTAATTCTTAGTAATTTAGCCCCGTTTGTTGCTTTGCCTGACAATTGTGAATTTACTCATTCAAACTCCTTTCGGCAGAATTGGAGATTGTGTGCCTTTAGGACGTGTATTGAGGACGTTTATCAGTCAGGTGCAAATTGAGTTCTGTGGCCAAAAGTAACCTTTTTTGCTTTGCTTCGAACAGATCATTTGAAATGATAGCGAAAATGTCCAGTGGTAGGCAGCTGCATATAGAGAATGTTTCGAGTTTTCCGCGTCTCGTCTCCTGTTTTCTACAACGGTTCTGACGACAAGGGACTGTAGGCCTGAACACTAGATAAGCGTTCCTTCTAACGGTAGAAGAGAAGTCGTCTTTGATACCAAATTTCTAAAGGTAACAACAACATTAGATGTCCTATTTATAACATACTCTTTCCTGTACAAAGTCCTCAATGCTGGGTTGCAATGAACAAAGACAGAAATCTCTTTTGCCTTCAGTGATTTTTTAATGAATTTTTTCTTGCACTTACTACACGCTCTTTATCATAAAAAATGGGTCGTGAGTAACAACAAATTCATGAATATGGTGTCATGTTTCTTTCACTAAAATATACTTCAGCGAGCTACTTTTGTCTTCATCAAGCCTAAAGTTGTCTTGGGCTACAATTCTCTTAAATAACATTTGCCACTATTGGTTGTTTGTCATCAAACTACACTACTACTGCGACTTTTAAAACTGCTAAAAGGCTTAAATCGTACTCTCCGATAGAAAGCAAAAAACTGCTTCCGAAATATTCGTTTAGACATGCACCAAAGACCACATTGGAAAGCAAATTCAGCGAAGACCTCGATGCTCTTATCACCCTTTCGGTCGGCGTACTGTTGGTCAAATTCTAGGTGTTGTTTCTAGATAAATGCTAGATTTTACTCGGTAGATTTAAGAATAATGAGAAAATCACTAAAACACAAAATTGCATCAATGACCGACAGCTTACCCATGGACAAACACAAAATTTAGACCTTCCCTCTGCCTGGCTGAACAATCGGCGAATGCACAAACGTACTTATCTGATAAACATCTTCAATATAAATTGCAGAGTGGGAGACACAACTGAACAACCCATCACAACGTTATCAAAACTGTATTGGAAATAAAGTAAAAACAGCCTGCAAGGAGTATTTTCGAAATTAAGGCGATTAGATTAATTGCTGTTTGAATGGAGAAATACTGTTAGCAAGTAACATTGTTCCTGTTTTTAGGGTGCGTGTCCTATTTTTGAGCCATAGTTTAAGAGGTTTGCTTAGTGCATCGAAAAACTCCCTTATAGTTCGAGGCTTAAACACGGGTAACCATATTTGCAATCTGTGAGGGGGTTTCGATACACTCATAGAGCATTGGTAGGTTATTAATGACTTTTTTAAAAGAGCCAGACTGTATAAATAACAATTAAAGCAAGAGTGACTGTAACTTTACAAAAGTGCCAAGGCACCTACCAGTTTTCAACCGGGAAAACTTGATTAACAAAAAGCGCCACAGGGATTCCTTACCTTTCAATGGAATTTTCGCGGTTAAGTGTTTTTGTGCTCAAGCTCGGGACCACGTTTCACAACTGAAGGTTTACGATGAGAAAAGATTTAACGATAATAAAGCATTTACTGTGCAACTTTCATAGTTTCCTTGTTTTGACTGAAGCCTCTTCAGCCGTTTGTCAACTTGAATTAAGTTATTCGTCTTGTGATATCAGCTCGAAATTTTCCCAAAATGTTGGTTGCTTATAACAGGTATGGCACAACTGAAGGTTTAAGATGAGAAACAACTTTACGATAATAAAGGATTTACTGTGCAGCTTTCACTTTTCCTTGTTTTGGAAGCCTCTTCAGCTGCTTGTCAACTAAACTTAAGCTATTATTCCTGCGTTATTGGCTCGAAATGTGCTCCAAGATATTGGTTGCTTAGGTGTGGCACAACTGAAGGTTTACGAAGAGAAACGAGTTAACTTTTTATCTTTTCCTTGATTTGGAAGCCTCTTCAGCTGCCTGTCGGCTTGACTTAAGCTATTATTCCTGTGATATTGGCCCCGAATTTTCCTCAAGATGCTGGTTGCTTAGGTGTGGCTGTTAACCTCGCCGAACCGATAAATAAGCAAGGTTAGCTGTATTTTGTCAGCTGCACTGATGATTAGCAAGATAAGAACAGTAAAAAGTCATCATTTTGCAAAGACAACTGATGCAGCATAATACACTTCAAGCACCTTCAAATAATGATTAATGTTACCTCATAATCGAGCTTAATATTCCGGCTAAGAGAGGCTGATCTTGTAAAGCATAATACACAGAAGCACAAAGAAGGTTCTTCCATTGAAAATCTATTTTTATACGGATAGAAAATTGCATTTCATGAAATCTTCAAAGTTAAGGCAATCTTTTTCAATAGAAAAGCTAGTGCCAGAGTTTGCTAATTAGCTATCGCGGCGTAAAATAGACTTTCCCCTTGCAAAACCTAGATTAAAGATGTCATGATTTAAGCCTGTATTTTCTAAGAGTAGCAAGGCATAAAGCAAAAATGTTTCTATAAAATTATCAATAGACCTTTTTACCGCCAAATTGATTTTGCCATCTGGGCATCCCATAGTACTAATTGAAATTTATCTATTCTTTTGAAGTGATATTGCACCATTATCACAATAATAGAATCAATCCAGTATTATGGTATGCCCAGGGGGCAAAATCAATTTGGCTGCTGTATCGGTAAAAAGGTCGGCTATTGGCGAATATTTGAAAAACTGTTACGGGAGAGCACACACTCCAACGTAAGAACCGCCTTGAGCATGCACATTGTCAAAAGCTAGAACCAACTTGTACAACATAATAAACAGCAACGCAGGATAGCACTTGTCAATAGTATTCATGTGAATGGCCATTCGTTTGGATTTCATTCACAGACTCAAATTAGATTATGGTCATTCTTGACTCTAGTAGCGAAAGAGTAAATGAATGCAATTTGAAATAAAATGATTTATAGCAATGGTTATGCGATGAGAACGATTTTATGATGGTTTCTCTCTGGAGTAAAGTAGGCTATCATTTCTTTACATTTCAAGACAAATGAATTTCTGTAGTAAAACAACAGCTCGATGCTGGAAGGTCGCTTTTATCCAGCTTTCACTGAAATGAAAAAAATTTTGCCAATGAATAATTTTATTTATTTATTTATTTATTCATTTTTTTACTCCCAACCCTTTCATCAGTTCAGGATTTATTGACCAAGCTTTTTTTTGCTTGTTTTTTTTTTCTTTCATTTTTGTCAAAATAGAATAACAGCTATCGTACAATCGTTCCTCTTTTCAAGGGTCGCCTTTGGACAGAACTCACTGCCAGTTGTAGAGAAGTGGTGGTTATATGGAGGTTTTGAGTGAATGTACTGGTGGTTGGTACAAGAGAACATGACCGCTAGGAGAGGTTCGACTGTAATAAACGAGGAAATGTAGTGCATACGATCTATTCTCCCTTCAAAGAAAAAAAATTATTTGCAAGACAATAAGTAATACAAAGGATCTCCGCCAGACGGTCAGCCGCTTAATTCGACCATCTCGTTATTAATCTCAGTCATTTTCGTATTACGCAAAACACCTCGCGAAGTCGCCTTTTGGATTTCCGTTTCGAAAGCCGGAGTATCACAGAACACAGCCACGCCCAAAACACCAATTAAAGCTGACAATTCAATTTCACATGAACGAAATTGCCCGTTTTATCAACAGTCACCTTAAGTAGGACAAGTGACTAAATGTATTTAAACAGTCACTAAACAAAAACGCAAAAAGCAGTTTGATTGTTAGCACGAGACGTTAAACACAGCTTCTTATTTCTTCAGCTTATTAGTTTTGCCCATCAAAGATCAAGGATTACGAATTTGCTGTTTCATCCATTAGACTGTAGGCCCTATTCTCTCGGGACTTTTCTTTTACTTTTTATATATTTCTTGCCCTTATTGGTCCCTTTGTATAACACTTAAGGCGATATTCCAGTTCTTCAATGGCCTAAATAAAAACTTGACAAATGATGTTTGTTTGTTTATTAAAAACTTTTGATTCACGAAAAGAAACTGTTACCTGTTCTTATTGCATTTAAATCCTTTAAAAAACCTTGCAGGAACGTCGCTGCACTCCCCTTTAAAGAAATTCTACAAATTTTCCTCTGTTGTACGTTTAGTCAATGATTTTAGGGTAACTTTAGTGCTTATGCTTTATTGCTTAGTTCAACTTCGATAGACGATGGTTTTTAATTAAGTAGTGGCAATGAATATTAATTAACGTTGAAAAAACGGTTCTCTATACCGCAAGTCCCGACAAAGACCGACGTTAAATGAAAATAATTATATCCTGGCGGCATTAAAACCCATAAGTGAGAGTGAATTTATGAAATAGTCATATATGTGAACTGCGGATGAAATAAGAAATGATGATGTCCCTCGCAGTTAAAGAAATCAACTTAAGCAGTTGATAAAAGAACAACCTAAAGAAATTCAGGCTTGAACCCATAAGTGTAAATTAACGATTTTTAAGCAATTCACGGTACCGTTGAGCAATTGAAGTTCATTGTCCTTGGATGTTGTTTGTTCATGTATGTTCATGAAAGAAATTAATGACTTAATGCAAGAAATTGATGGTTTTAATTATTTGAACAGCCTCAAAATTAACGTGTGTGTGTGTTTTTGTGAAATGTACAAGAGAAAATATTCATCTAATTTCTTAGATATAAATCACCTTAAACCGATTTTTCCCAGTTGTGAATTATTGTCTCCAATAAAATTGAAACTTGAATGACTAAATTATCCTTAGATTGATAGAAACTAAAAGAAACGCTAAGAACGACATTTGCTTAAAACAATAATAATAATAACAAACAGGAAATGTAGAAATTACTTGATTTCTATGTTATGGACGAAGATCTACTCATAAATGAACTTCACGTAGCAGCAAGATAAGTCATCAAAGTTATTGTTCATTGTGCCTTCGGAACTGTACTCTGTCCATTCTACTTCCGTAAAGGAATCCGAACGAAATACAACTTACTCAGAATTGTGAGCGGAATGCGCTCGTTTAGTCTGGAAATTTTAAAGACGTTTGTATGCCATGGACAGGCTTCTCTATAATTTTCAACGGCCAAGAATTTTCCGGACATTATGGCTTTTTTGAGAAAAAAAGAGTCCATACTTAAATGTTATTTCTAAATGATATAAAATCATTGGATAAAATATATATATATATTTAAAACGTTTGAAGGTGAATGTTGTCGATTTTCGCAATTAAAAAAAGTTTCCCATAA
This sequence comes from Siderastrea radians, assembly GCA_964017195.1. Taxonomy (NCBI): domain Eukaryota; kingdom Metazoa; phylum Cnidaria; class Anthozoa; order Scleractinia; family Rhizangiidae; genus Siderastrea; species Siderastrea radians. The sequence continues at coordinate 37,050,658 of OZ024900.1, forward strand.
TTCCACATGACCTTGCTGGTTGAATTTTCCGCCAACTGCGTAACGCAGTTTAGTAACTTTCTTGTGTTGAATTCATTATTTTAATTTCAATATCAATCAGAAACTGTCTCGTCGCTAAAATGTCAAAGAGCGCCTCGATGCAAATTTCAGGTACATTCTCTCATCAATGTTCATCTTATTAAGTAAAACGCCATAAAACTTGCTTATTAAGTAAAATGTCAAAAATTTGTGCTCTATACAGTACAAGTTTCTAATTAGAAGTTAGGTTTATTAGCTGTAGGTTTGTATTAATTTTGATAGCACTAGATCTAAATACCATAAAGTCTAAACACTATATCTTTAGTTGGCATTTATAATAGAAGAGAATATAGACAACGCTCTCATACAAATTAATCTAACTTTTAAAATCATGTTTGTTAGCGCCTTTTCAAAATGTTTCTTCCTTGTAACGTTTTAAACGATCCGTGAGAGGTCCCATTCCTTTAAATGGCTCGTTTGTTCAACTAGATAACCGAAAATGACCCAGCCCCGTTATAATATAGAAGTTAACATGCTATATAACGACTTTGTTTTGTCAACCCTAGTTTAAGCTGATTTAGAGGGATTTATACAGCCGATTACAACTGGTCTTGAAAAATATTTGCAATCATGTCAAGAGATAATGAAAACAAGGTCATACACTTTTTATATTTCATTGTTTTTCCCCCTTCTACTTCTGCTTCTTCTCTCTTTTACTAAACTACGATATCCTTAAACATTTATCAGATTTATGCCTTATAACTCTCAGCTTACGTCTGTACATTGAAAAGTCATGTTCTTATTAAACAACCTCATTCCAACTATCTATTAAATTAAGAAGGTCGTTTGAAAGTCTGTTAAACCTAATGGAAGAAATTCTGTCTCCTTTTTATTGAAGCTATATGCGAAGATAAGACCTTGTTTATAACAATAATTCTTTTTATTAGAGGAATATTATAAAACATTTTTGATTTGTTAAACAATTTCCTTGACGACCTAGCAGTTTCTTGATTTTATTTGAAGTTTGAGAACAATCAAAACTGAGATGTGACTGTTATTGTTTCGCCAATATCAGGATAAACGTTTTTTGCAAAGTGAAAGATTTTGTTTCACGTTAAATTAAGATTGGACTGAAACCAAATATTGAAAAGAGAAAACTGAACAAGATAGAAGGATAAAAGCAATCTCGAAATTCACTAAGATAAAACTACTCCACAATGCAATCGCTTCATTTTTTTAAATTTACTATTATTAATTTAGTACTGGCACCAGAAAAGGTGTGTAGTTTAATCGCAAATCGCGCAGGGGGAAAAAAAAGATTAACTTCGACAAAATCAAATGTTAAAAATTACCCTAAATCAGCTTTTGCAAAACGTCTACTTGGTAGCGTCCTTGTTGGTGCTTGCACGTTTTTTTTATTATTATGATTTTTTTGGCAGCGCAGATTAACTTATTTTACTTTGCTGACTGATTGACTAACCAACTGATGCGTACTTGTATGGGATGATTTTCGAAAAGTCTCTCTTTTTATCACCCATGGCTGATTACTTGCCTCTCGCTCAAAGCAACATCAAATTGCTGTTTTGTATTTGCAGCACGCTCTAATAGCACTACGAGTCTTTCTTTCTAAAGCTGTATTAATCAGTTACCTTAATGCTTTTTTTTTACTAAGATATGTTATTGCTGTCGCAGCTTGGTTTTACCCGTTTCAATTTTATGTCGTGATATTTTGCTCGGATTTATAAATCGTGCCTGCTTGGTTTGAATTGTTCACCAATGGTGATCATGTTTAATGTGTCAATTTGATATATTCCTAATACACATCTTTCTTTCATATATCAGTGGGTTTCTGAAACGAAGTCTGTGTATCGGTGTTTGGTGGTTTTGTATGCAATACTTAGCAAATTGAGCTGAAAATATTGTCTTTTTCTTTGTGTAAAAACACGAAAATACTTGTCTAGCTTAGCTTCAAGATTGTTTTAAATACTTTTGAATTCTTCCCTCTTGTTTTGAACTAGGCTGCGATCTCATACTCTTCTTTTCCACTAAGTACGACTGAGTTAATGTAAAGTTCATTAATTTATTCGAGCATTTGTTTTGTAAATAAAACAGGTTTTTCTCGCTATTACAAAACCGAATGTCACCTTTTTGTGGACTAATTTAAAGATTGAAACATTTTTATGATGCAATTCATTCCCTATGCCTTGAAGACCAAGCACTCATCTTGCGCACGAGATTGATAACAGTAACATTGCTATTCATTAAAGCTAAGCTAGTCACAGGTGGCATCTCACATGCTTGGCCACAACGGAGTAAAACGCGAACAATTTCCCTGATTTCCTAATCACCACGAGTTCAACAAATATATTGGATTTTGCCCCCGAATATTCTAATTATTTGATATGATACATCAAAGGGGTTTGTGTGATGTTGCTGCAGAAACCCCTTCAAGTGCTACTGGCCATTGTTCGATTTGTTGACAGAAACAGCAGATGTACGACCCTCTGCGGACGGCAAATGGCTAGTTGTTTTCCTTCTACCTGCCATTGTGCACGGCAGTTTTGAAGCATTAATTCAACCATTTTTGAGTAAACACAGCTGTATGGGAAGATCAAAGCAACAATTCTTGACAAAAATAGCACTAAAGCCGTGGATGGTGTTTCAAGCTCACGCGTTGGACGCGTTCAACTTTAGCGAATTTGTCCACTTATTCGCTTCTTAGTGCCACATTTGATTGTCAGTTTTAATTGGTTAAGTTATTTTCATGTTATGCCTGCTAGACTTTGTTTTTGTATGGGTGAGCCCCAAGCGAAGAATGTGCTTGTAGTTATGTTTCTCCAAACAACTACAAGGCGCTACATCTAATGCTGAATGTTTGAGGAACTAGCCTAGAATTGCATGCACCAAATATGTGACAAATCCTTTTCTGGCTAAAGAATTCCGCGTCAAATCAAACACTGAATATGGCGAATGTAATAATAGATGTACTGGTAATTCTTTGATTCACTCCTCGCTCGTGAATTAAATAAAAGGCATGCATTGATTCAAGATTTGCTATCTGTTAATTAAAAAAGACGCTTCTTTGTGACCACTTGTTATCTATCGAAGTTTCAAAATGAGAAACAAAGAAACGCTAATTGAGCATGATTACTTTCAACATGTTTAAAAGGGGAAATATAATGATTAAGATTTCAAGATTTCTGTATCATCCCAAGCTCTCGTTTTGTACACATTTGAAAAATCTGGAAGGTCCGCAATTTGGTTTCAATATCGACCCACAATTGAGCGCTTAAAGCAGTGTTTGTTCAGGCTACAGATACTCCAAATGAAATAGGCCATCCTAGATGTTAAAATAAACAAGTTTGTCTGAATCTATTTCATGCTAATGACAAACTAATTGAGGAACTGGGTCACTTGATGCTACTCTGACAAGTCCACTAAAAGGTGTTTTGTTCAACTTAGAGCTCGGACAATATCGCTTTAAAAGCGGGAATGTTTAGTCTAGTAAAACAAAGCTTCTAACCACTGGTGGAGCTAATCGCTGCTTAGTCACGAGTTAGAACTGTATTTATAGTGGTTGTTCAAGGCGGTCTTGTCTCACTGAGGAACAACTCTCACCGAAGACACATCAAGTCTCTGTACTTCACTAACATGCTTCCCTGTCCATTCTCCTCAGACCAAGTCGCTCAAGTGTGCCAGTTTCTACAAAATACGGGAGAAATCGACCGACTTTCTCGATTTCTTTGGTCTTTACCCACGGACATTGACAGTGATGCTAAGACCTCTGAGACGATTCTTGTATCGAAGGCAGTAGTTTATTTCTACCAGAACAACTTTAAGGATCTATACGCTATACTCGAGAGCCACAAGTTCTGTAAAGAGAATCACGAGCGATTGCAGTGCCTGTGGAGGACAGCACACTACATAGAAGCTGAGCGGCAACGCGGAAGGCCTTTGGGGGCAGTGGGGAAGTACCGCGTGCGAAGAAAGTACCCTTTACCGAGGACAATATGGGATGGCGAGGAAACCACCTACTGCTTCAAGGAGAAGTCGAGAAATATTTTGAACAAGGCGTACACGGAGAACCCGTACCCCACTCCTCGAGAGAAGTACGAGTTGGCGAAGATGACCGATCTGACCGTGACTCAAGTAAGCAACTGGTTCAAAAACAAGAGGCAGCGGGTGCGAGCGGCCGAAATGAGGAAGGGGTGAGTGTCTTGAACTAGTTATTGCTCTTCCATTTATTGTTTTATTTTTCATTAAGCCCTGTTTTCACAAGGCTTCTCTTTCCTGTGGTGCTTTTCATGCTATTCTGTTCATGTGTTGGTTAATTCCGTGGATGGGAGCCTTCAAAGTCTGGCTATTTAAATGAAGGCTTTTAGGCAGTTCTTTCCTGTGGTACTTTATATTCGTCTGTACAAGTTTGTACTGGCTTTTTGAGACTAAACTATGAAATATGACCATGTCATGTCGGGTGGTCAGTTCTAACTTGATTCTGTGGGGAAAATGCCAAATTAAATTTGCATTTGAGAGCTATTCAGAAACACTTACCTGTGTTGCGATTTATTTTTTTAACAAGCGAGGATTTTGTTGAATCCTGAACTTTGGACTACATTTGTCGCATTTATCTTTCGCTCTATGACCTAAAGGATCTTTCACGTCGTTAGGAAAGGGTGTCCTCAGTACGTTTCCTTTAAATCTAAGATTAATTATTTTGCCTCATTTGTATCTCTTTCGTGATAACTAAAAACCATTTTGCATATGTTAACCTCTTGAAAATTGAACAAATCTAAAACATGCAATGTAACGAAATAAAACTGCTGATAGTTTACTAAATCCTGGTGCAAGATAGTTATGGTCAGTTCTAAGTGTTCGGCCGCTTGCAAAGAATTATGTTTGTTATTTCATAAACCTATCCATGAATGACTTTTGGGAACTGGTACTTTCACAACTCAGGCATTATAATTTGCAAACTGCGAAACGTGATACTCGCAATAAGCGACATTAAAACGCTTAAACAAACTTGAATTTTTTAAATGGGACAGCGCGAGAGATAATAGTGCGCAGAACTTGAAAATATTATTTCTTTCCCACCCAGAGTTACATCTTAAGTCATGCAATTCGTGTTGTTCTTGCCTTCGAGTCTGTGAATTAAATCTTCAAATTATTGATGTTGAATGAAATGTTTCTGTGCTGCTGTTTGAATAATTTTTCAAAATAAAATTTTTATATATCTTTTAAATCTCTAATTTAGGCACTATTAGAAGTCAAGGACCGACCACGCGGTGTTCATGGACATTAGTTTATTAGTTTTTTAATTCATCATCTACTCATTTTTGTACGCGAAACAAGACCAAACTGTCTTGGTCCTTAGACTTGTTTAACATTAAAATTATTGGCTAACATTTTTTGTCCCTATTAACACACTATTCCATCCGATTACTTGTTAATGGGACGCGATTATCACCTGAAAGATAGACAACAAATGAGTGTATCAGGAGTCTTATTTTAAGACAAAAATGTGGAAAAGAACCTTCGACGTTACCGCTAGTATCTATTGCGCAGAAACGCCTCGATCCTTAAACACACGAGTTGCAATCCGACTGAAGTTTTTTGTCTCCAAACTTCTGTAAGAACGACTTTTTTGCGCTTTGCCTAATTATCGGTTTCGCCGTGAGATGTATACAATAACACGAATTTGGACATTGAGCAGCGTGCTGAAATTACGCCTTGCCAGCTCCCTGAATATATTTTTTTCTGTCAATGTAAAGAACATGAAAGAATGAGCCGCCAACGAATGCTGATGATTACTTTTATTTTTTTCAATTTCAGAGAGGTTTCTTTCGTTTCAAGTTTTTTCTTTATTGTGAATTAAATCGTGGAAACTGACAAAAAATACATCAAGTGAACGTGACTGTAACTTTCCTTCTTTCGGTTTACACACGTGGAGAATCGAAACCGGAAGAAGCTATTTTATTTGTTGCGACATTCATGAAGATGCCATTTTTGAATTTATAGTTGAATTTAAACTCCATCAGCTCAAGAGCCTCTTTTAAGTTAACGAATTATCAGTAAGGAGAGACTTAAAAGCAACGCGTCTTTCAGACTGTATCAACTGAGTTCGATTTCTTTCGATTTTGTTTTATGCGAAAAGGGATCAAATTTCATATTGATGTATACTTCAGCTCGGCAAACTTGAAAGGTGTTTGTGTGCGGGCAGAAAACTTATCACTGAATCAATACCTTTGATACTTATGCTTCAATCATTTACCCTACCCAAATGGAAAAACGTTTTCGCACTGTTTGCTTTTCATTTTAAAACCTTGCGTGTATTTGAGCACCTGCGCGGTGAAAAACCAACCGAAAATATTAGCCAGTGGCCCGAGGTAAATCTCAAACATTAAAAGCACGACACGAGTTACTGATCAATACCCGACCAGTCAGTCGTGACGATTACAAATTTGTAAAACAAAGACTAACCGGACGGATCATCTTTGGTTTTGTTCTGACCTAATTCCCCTCCTCCCTTTTGAACGATTTTGTTGTTTGTCAAGAACCTAGTGACTGATTATTCTGTCTTTGATGTGTATCCTATTCGGTATGGTTTGAGCCCTTTGTCGCCTTGAAAAAATTGTAGTGTATTATAACACAAACAGCACAATTTGAAAGTACTGATGAATAACTTCCATTTGAATAATAAAGATCTGGACGAGAGTTAAACAAGTGTCATTTTTCACTCTTGACAAATTCTCAAAAGAACTGAAAGCTGTATAACATCTAAGGTCTTCTTTCCATACAATTTAATAAATTTTCAAGAAGGCAATTGATAAAAAAATTAAAATCACCGATTTCTCGTTAAGTTTGTCCTTAGCATCAACAATGGTAGATTTCATACCACACGGCGTTGTTAAATTTATGTTGGCTTGCGGAGTGATCGGGGATCTTGAAATGACAGAAATCCTAATGTATCCGGCTAACAATGAACAGTTTTTCAGAGGAAGCTTTAAATTTGAAAAATAAATGAACGAGAATACTATTTAAGAAATGTCTGCCACATTTTAAGTCCCTTTTGCGGCCGGGAGAGTTTATTTTGGCCGCCTCTACTCCAGCATTGCGGTGGTCGTAAAGGAAGTTCTCTAAATTACCCAAACTATTCACTGCGAATGATTTCACAATGAGCAACTCTCTGGCTCAAAATTTGTCAAAATAAGTGAGCAAAAGAATTCCATTTAGTCGTTGCAAACCAATTGTATTCTGTCAAGTAGACAGGTGAGGAGAATAACAAAAGACATCAGCTAGACGATTTAGTCTTGGACTGAGTACACCAGGCTTTAGTGATCACTCAGTGCTCAACGTCTTAAGTAACCTCAGTTGCACGATACGTTAAACAGATAGGTGACGGGAGCGAAGAAATCACCAACTAGGAAATATTCAGGACGTGATGCACCTCCAAATTCTAGTGATCAACGTATCTAAAGCTTCTACAGTTTGCTCTGAGAAAGTCTGTTCAGTGTCTTTCGTCACGAAAAATACAACGCAGAAGATAATTTAGAGTAATAGTTACTGTAGTATGGTCACTAATTTTCTTAACAACCGTGTTTGTTGTAGGGGCTTGGATCAAGATGGGATGATGAAGATGAAAGGCCCTGGGCGATCTATGATGTTCAGCTACGATGAGCTGCGTTCACACTTTCCCTACCTCATTCCGAAAGCACCCATCCTACCTGCGCCTCAACCTGCTGCAGCGGCATATCTTCAAGAGCTACATGCTCACGCGCATTCTCAAATTCATCCGTATGTGCCGCTTCAGACGTACCCAGCATACGTTTCGGGAAGTCCTCATCCGCTCACAAGCACGTGCACCAGCACGCATACGCAGGATAGCTCTTTAAAGCTGTGTTCTGAAACGAGTGCTTTCGAACCTGTTTACACGAATCGACTTGGATAGGAAAAAAAAGAAGACGACGAAAAACTTTGTTGTAATCGATAAATTAAATACTTAGCTTGTATATAGTGTGCACTGGTTGTTCTTCATAGAAACCGTACTAAAAATTGTAAAGTAGTACTTAAAGATAAATTTAATTTAGAACACTAGCTTAGGGTATAGGCCCTTGTAAATAGATATCTTCTAAGAAATCATAACTCAGTAAATGTCACATTAACAGCGTTTTTTTTGTCACTATTGTTTTTGTTCCCGTGTGCAGTAAGACCTCCTTCCCCGAAACTATGTTTGGCGGTTTGTTCCTAAATCAACTAAATTGCTATCTTGTTTGGTGTGGGGCCTGGGAAGGGGTGTTGTTTATTCAAAACGTTACTATGACAGCTCTGAAAGGCTACTTGGATATTATGTTTTACGTTTATACAAAAGATGAAGGTTAAAATTTAAATTGATTGTCCAATATTAAAAGTAAATCAGAACTCTGCAATTGTCTACTGTTCTCTTTTTTTTTGTCAATTTCTCCTTACAGTTAATGACAGTGAAAACTTTCATCATCTCCAAATTTGTCTGCCAGTGTGCTGTTGCACTTCTGATATGTCGTGCAGGTTAAGGCCTTAGGACCTGAAGTGAGCTAAACTGAATGTAGACTGAAGTGGACTGAACTAAATTTATTCAAGTACCAAAACATTAGCTTGTTACACTTCCGGTCAGCTCAAGCATGTAAAAAAGGCAACAGATGCACCTGTAGATGAGTAACGTTCGGCTCCCTTCCATGCTTTTGAAATTTTAGCTAGTTTGCTCTTTTGACAGCATAAAAATGTCAATACCTCCGAATGTGCATGACATCAAGTAAATCAGGTTGACCCTATAGCCAAAACACGAATCTAAATGTAGCACTAGTTAAAGAAATATGAAAACCTTTGTCGGTGGGGACTGTTTTATTGGGAAGTATTGGCTAATACCATTCCGTTTCAGAACATTTTTCAAATTTTATAGTTTGTCAGATCTGTATAACCGGTGAAAGCAAAGGTTTAAATCCCATGCGAGGGTCACGGTGGCGCGTGTGTTCACAAAGCGCCACGTGGCTTTCGCCCTTTGCTATGCAAATTTTGCTAACGAACAATAACTTTGAATATAATTTTACTGTAACATGTGTGATCTCGCATGAACGAGCAATCTACGGCCGTTTAGAGAGCAAAAACTACTGGGCTTGATGACAAGATTGCACTGAAAGACATCGGTAGTAATATCTGTTCTTTGAAGCGTGAACATGCTCTGTTGTTTGACCGTGATTTTCGCTTTGTGTTTATTCCCGACACCAGCAAATGGCCGCCATTTGCAATTTCAACTGAGCGGCTTTGAATGCTTTTACGAAGACCTGGTGGAAAATACTGAGTGTTCATTGGAATATGCGCCAATTACCGGCGCTGATCCGCGGATCGACGTGTACATCGAGGAACCCGACGGCAACTTCATTTACAGAGAAGAAAAGAAAGACTATGATCTTCATAAATTCACTGCCCCAAAGAACGGAACCTACACCATCTGTTTCAGCAATGTTTTCGAATTCTCCATTGGTGAAAACCTTGTTTACTTCGACTTAATCAAAGGCGATGAGGATATCATGGGCTATGAAGGAATAGGGGGGACACAAACCGCGCTGACCCACTTTGAGAAATCCTTCCTCAATATTCACGAGAACTTCAACTTGATCGAAAGGTACCAGAATTATTACAGACTTAGAGAAGCGAACGGTCGGCTGGCTGCCGAGTATCTTTTTCAGCGGGTTCAGTGGTGGTCGATTGGACAATCTTTTATTATCGTTTGTGTTGGTGTTCTTCAAGTTTTCGTGCTGCGTAGGTTTTTCACTGTTTCTAAAGAGGAACTGTAAGTTTTGAAAGATATGCTTAGATGTTTTCGGGATCATATTATGAGTAGGTTGTCTTTTTGTGACACCAATTGAACGCTTCTTTCCGACACAAGTGATTTTACATTTGCTCTATGTCACAAATGAAAATTTCCACATTCGCAAGTGTGCCGGTGAAACCAGTAACCATCAAGCAGTGATGTATAGTTGGGTTTACTAGGCATTTATTAATTTTAAGGACTGTTAAAATTTTGATTCACACTTTAAAACATTTACATAAATTAATTTGGTATTATTTATTACAGAAGTTTACCGGAGTTAATTGAATTTGCTTTTAATAGGTAATTTTTATTCCCATCCTGAAAGAGTTCTCGTATAATATAACATACAGTAAAATTATATTTTCAAATTGAAATCAAAGTATCGTGAGATGATACCTATATATGGATGCTGTCATTTACAGTTGATTTGGGAATAGTAGTTGTAGAAATGTTTGCCGGTTGAAGCACTTTGGTCATAAAAAAGGGCTCAATATACAGAAACGTCTAATATGCTTGGGGAACGCTCCACGACTACTCCTGGATGTGCAGCTTCTCGTACATACAAGTATAGCTCTATATATTAGGCTACGTTGACTTGAAAGCGGAGATGAGTTCGTCTTGTGATAACAGAATACTAGAAAAGGTTTCGTCCTGGGACGAAACACCGCCCCTTGAAATTTATTTCTCATTTATTCAGGATGAAATAAACATACTGTGTTTACATACCGGGATAAAATTCCATCCCCTGTGCTGAAAAGACACGGCCATTAAAAATCACTCTGGGATGAAGTCGTGTCATTCAGTTATTGTAGTTATTATCATTGTTACTATCATGTAAACAGCAAACTCTCATCCTCGGAATAAACTCATCTCAGAATGGCTAAATATTTACCGAATAATAAATGGCTTACTATGCCAGCCATGCCCATGGACACTGGGAATTTTTAAGTGTCCAGCTTAAACCCGTAGATCTCCAAGAGCGATCAGCAGCCAATTTTTCAAAGAATTCTTCCAGCCGGCTAGTCACTTTAAGAAGTAGATAGAATCTGAACCACTTAGGAGAATTTGTTTGTTGGACTAGGGCTACCGGAACGGTGATTTCCACGTAATATCACAGACAACAATACAATGTTAAACATACACTGTTCTGCAGCTAAAGGAAGTAACACCTTGAGATATGGTTTAATAATAATAACGGTTTATTGGCAAATCGACTGGGTGGCCCTTCTTTGCTAAGCCTACATTACAAAGATAACATGGTAAAAATGGTTTTAATTCAAGAGGACGTCTATTTTCAGTTACTGGTACTACAACAAAAGTAGGACACGGGTTTGAGTCTTTCGACTCTGTGCATCTATTCTGTTTTATGGAGAGCATTATTTATCAACTTACAGTCTGTTCCTTTTCACTAATGCAGTGTAACCGTCTGCGTCGCGAAGGAAAGTTATTAATTCTATGAAATTTACGTCTTATACCAATGTAATTTTTATTCTTGTAACTTCGTTTCCGTTAGCTGGTTGGCTTAGGTACAGATGTTAAGTTTATTATGTGCTTTAGCAGAAAAAGCATAACAGTAGAGCGATTTCTGATGAATGGGATTAGAGCAGGTGCTAATAAAGAAATTTTTGTCTGTCATTGGCCGTTTCTGACGCCTTAAAGTCAAGCCTCATTAATATTTTATACTAAAAAAAATTACGTTTATCCTCAACCATGCTGACTCCATGCTCAGCGCAATCTAGAATATGTTATGTCGTCTATATAGCTGTTCCTTGAACAGTCTACTCTTCACACAATTTTTAAGGTTTAACTGCGTCTTGGTCTCCTGTGAATATAAAGCAAATACAAACGATTAAGTTAAACGTACAAGGTGATTATTGCCTGCGTCACTGTTACCACTGACTATATCACCGTCAAGTGTATACAATAAATACTGTAGGGTGATTCAAGCAAACTAAGCGGTTTCTCTTTGGTTTTCTTCCTCGAGAAAAATCACCATTTCTGAATTCCAATCGATCTAAAAACAGTAGATGAAGAGTTGCTTTGCCCATGTAAATTCCCATTCCCTCTGATTGATTGATTTATTGATTGATTGATTGATTTTTTTAAAGTGATTTAATGTTGATTCTACCTGTTTGGAGTTTTAAAAAAAGAAGAGATCGAAAGGTGTGATCATTGAATTTAAAGCCCGGGCCAATCGCAATTTTGGAAATGCGAACTTGCCTTGACTTGCGTTTAGTGGGCCAAACGGTGAAAAACGCGTTCACTTACGTGCAAATTTGAGCTTGATCAAATTGAAAGAAAATCATCGCAAGTAAACACGCAAGTTATGGCCAACGGAGTCGCAAGGTAGTGCAAGGTTTGCGATAACTTGCGACTCCGTTTGGCCCGGGCTTAAGTTCTTCAGAATTGCTCTCCTGTAAAGTAAAGTAAAGTCGCACGCGAGCCAAGGAGGCCCACACTGCCGGAACTTATTCCGGTTTCTGTAGCATGAAACAACTGAGAGTATTGCTACTCCCCCCTGAATGGGATGCTAGTCCATCGCAGGGTTACCCCCAGCGGTATGTCGCCGGTACCCATTTATACATCTGGGTGGAGAGAGACAATGTGGGGTAAAGTTTCTTGTCTAAGGAAACAATACAATGGCAGGGACTGGGCGTCGAACCACCGACCTTCAGATCTGAAGTCCCACGCGCTAACCACTACACCACCGCGCCCACCACGCGCTATCCCGTAGTGGTGTTTATTATGTTTGTCAAAGTCGTATAACTAGTGTGCCTCTGAAAAACACAGGAAGGGGTAAAATGGCTATTCGTTTGAAAGAGTACTTCTAGTGTACTTCCGTAGAGTACTTCTGTACGGTTTTTGTTATTATTGTCACTTTTACCGGACTCTGTGTACCCTAACCCTGCTTACTGAACAGATATTAAATGCGACCATTCAAGTGGTGGCGCTGAGATAGCTAGTGTGCCACAACTTAAGGTCATTGCCCTGATTTGCATTGCGCATCCTTACTGCGCACGATTTGTTGCGTCATTAGCGCGCGCACGTCCAGGGAGTAATAGGTTTCTTCTGAGGCTAAGCTCACCAGAGAAAAGAAAAGTTATTTACTCTTAAACAAGCATGGTGACCTATCTTTTTTTCCACATATTTTTGACCTACCGTTCATCCTCTTTTTGTTCAAAAAGTTAGAAGAAAACACATGTTCGAAAAAAAATCATTACTAGAAACGCGTTACTCATGGAGATGAAATCACGACCTCGAGAACACGCACGTGAGGAAGGTTTTAAGTCAATTTCGTCTGATGCTTCGAGCATCTGCCATAAAACATCTAGTAAATTGTTCCTTGTTATCGATATTTTACATCTAGTACATTGTTTCAAGATTTGCTTTAATTATGTGCTTCCTGTTCCTATGGAAAGTAGCGTAGACTGATCAAATAAACATGTGTTTGTTAGGCTAAATTGCATGGCATTATGGGGTGACTTGAGACGATGATATCTCGTAAACGGACATGGGGACCTATTCTTTTTATTTTATATTTCAAAACATTGCACTATAGATAACAACTTGTAAAAGTTTGTCAAAAATCGTATGTTAAATTTTATTTCGGGGGAATGACCTTAAGTATGCTCCTGTCTTTGCTTTCCAAAAATTTTTCTCCATATTTTTTTTGAGTTCATTAGGGAAGGTAATAATTAAAAAAGTGCTTTTACTCAGTTTTAAATCCGGTTTGCAGTTTTCTTAATAGAGAAGGCCCACTGCTGTGAAATACAATGCGTTTGTTTATGTACCGAAAGGATTTCTTACCTACATTAAGCGTTCTTTAACATGCTTTTTATCTTCTCGTTACTGGTGACGTTCATCAGTTTTTTTCCGTCTGGATCCTCACCGTCGGGGTCTGCACCCTAAAATGTTCAACATATGAAGCTAAAATTACTCTCAAGGACTTTTTGGTGCCTATCCTATAGTAAATCTAATTTCAGATTTATTTTATTCAGGTTGTCTGGATTCTTGTTCTAGCTGGAACAAGAATCTCAAAAAGATTAATCTGTTATTGTTTTTATTCAGAATAAACACGTGCTATACAGGACAACGGACCTAGGATCGCTAAATGGAACGCACATTCGGATTGTTCAGATTGCAATCTAAGAACGGCTTGCTCCGAAATGGAACGAAAAATCGAACATTCGCAAAATCTGGATTTACATTGGCTAAAAGTAACGCGGCCTTCATACGTCTAGGGCAGGACAAGTGGGGAGAATAAAAAAAATCAGTTGAATGGTAGTGTTTAGAGTCCCTGCAGATTAGACAGCAGCCGAGTTGAGGGAAAATCGCCAAATTGGGGCGGCTGTTATGGGACGGTTGACTCTCTTGGGGGAGAAGGATCAATTACATTGACTTTCTCTTACTGGGACTGGGTCTTCACTGAAGTTCCTTAGTGGTTGGTTGGTGATGATGATGATGATGATGATGATGATGATGATGATGATGATGATGAAATTAAACCTATAGGGTTGGTGGATTAAACTAGATAGACTGCTTCAGAATAAATCTGCAGTGAAAGTATTAGAGAAAACATCGCGGGGAAAGAAGGCTGGGGGGAGTGGTTGCCGTGGTGGCTCAGAGTTGTGGGTACATGTGTGGCGAGATGTTTTTCTCTAGTACATGAGTAAAGAATAATTGACGACGTCTATAATCAAGCTCGGCAGCATTATATTCAAGCTCCCTTTCATGATGTCTTATTCCTAGCAGGGTGTTAAACGACAAATGACTGAGGAAACGAAAAAACAATGACTGAGGCAAATGCCTCGGTTTGCCTCATACTGGCTACGGCCCTGCCTAGATACATGTACTACTCAGTATTGCCACTTACCATCTGAAGCAAATATTGCACGACATTTTCATTTTCGTTCATCACTGCGTAGTATAGCGGTGAACAATCGTCCTCGTCGGATAGCTGTAGAGAAAGAAAAAAAAGTGTATATATATACTTGAAAGATGGACTATATATATATATATATATATTTATTAAAAACTGGACTAGGTATATTGGATTTCTAGCATTTTGATTGGCTGAACGGAGCTAGGCTATCAGCTCATATACCTGCTGCGACAAATATGGTCAATGAACACTCAACAACAAAGTGAGCTGAAAGTTCTTTCCTCGTGAGCAACCCGACGAGAAAAATGGACCAGAAAAATCACTTGACAGCGAATTTAAATTAAGCAGAAATTCCAACATCGTCACCAAAAAGCATCACTAACAGCGTCCTCTAACACAAGTCAAAATTGTTTGAAGAAAGTGTGCAGAAATGGAAGTTTAAGCATAAAGCGTTGTGTTTACAATTAATTTCTTTCATCGATCGTCACGTCGATCATTGAAATTGAACAAACGGTAGGTTTTATCAGGAAGGCTTTCCACTTCAAAATATCAAGACAAGACATAAAATAAAACACAATGAAATGGGGCAGGAGCATTTTAATAAAACTATCACATATTCATAGCAAGTCGGTGAGAAAATCATGAATCAGTCTAAACAAGTACCAAAAAAATACAGCTGCAAACTACCAAGAAGGAAGGAAGGGCGAGATTTTTTTCGGCTTTACAAACGCAAAATTGACACTGGTTTACCTGCACTCGTTGTAGCTCTGTGTTCCAACAGGTCCAAATGCTCAGATAGAAATCGGATGCCATGTAAACGGAGTTGAATCGCTTTTCCAGTTGTTTGAATGTTGTTTTTACCATTCCGTTGGCAACCTCTAAACCGAGAACAACTGCATTTTGCGCTTTGCGTTTAACAAACTATGATGATGAATTCTAATGTTCCTCGCTACAGTAATCTTGCTTCTGAGCTGCATAGAAATTACCTCTTCAAGTTCAAATTTGTTCTGTCTTCAGTTCGATCAAACACGCACATGATAGCTCCGTTGTGCGAACAGATTACAAACTTGTTCAGTTTCAACTCCAGCAGCTATATGGTGAAATTGTACAGCTTCAATCCGCTTTGAACGAGATTACAACAATGTCTCAGGAAAAATCAAACATGTACCATATTTCAGAGCCAATAATTAGAAGATTTTTCTCCAAAACTTGTGCTACTTTGTTCACTTTCGAGCACTTTTCATTGATTCATTCAGCTTTGCAATGAAACGCTGCAACACTTCGCAAGGTTTTGGCGCCTTTTTCGTTCAGTCATGTGATCGATTCTTGTTCCGTTTAAATTTCTTTTCTCATTTTTCCGTTCTTTCTTGATTTTTTTTAAACAGTGGTTAAGTTTTTAATAAAACAATTATTCTACTCGGGCTTGCTGGATATCAAATGATTATAACCAACTCGGCGCTACGCGCCTCGTTGGTTATCTATCATTCGATATCCAGCGCGCCCTCGTAGAATAATTGTTAAATATAGTTCAAGTGATAATCACCGGTGGAGTCAAGATAGTGCTCTACAGTGCGTGAAGGAGCTGTTGATACTTGAAAGATGGACTACTCGGGTCTTGAGTACATATGGTTTTCAGTACAGATCTGTTTCGTAAGCCAACACTAAGTTGGTCCACTCATCAGTTAATCCCCATATAGACTGAAGTTTCGTTAATTTTTACATCAATATGATCGCGCAAGATGCGCCCTTACAATATACCGTTGCAAATCACGTTACAATCGACCGTTGAAAATCTTAAATAAACCGTTTAAATAAGTGCGCGCGCTAAATAGCCTGTGTGGTGTACATAAAAACTGCACTGACACTGAGCTCAGCAAATACCTGTGGCAGTTAAAAGAAAAGAAGAAAGATTTTACAATCACGTGGAAAATCCTTGCAAAAGCAAGAGCATACACCACTCTCACCAAGCGGTGCAATTTATGCATTTCAGAGAAGTTTTTTATAATATCTAAACCACACATGGCAACCTTAACCAAGCGCAATGAGCTCATATCGACCTGCAGACACCGGCGAAAAATAATTAGTCAGACATCGAGCGGACATTTACGCGCGCGCAAGTATAATTTTTAAATTTCTACGGTTCCTTACGCGCGCGCTTAAAATTTAAATTTGCGGCTTTTTAAAAAAACGGTATCTTGTCACGCGAACATATTGCTGATGTAAACCTTAACGATACTTCGGTGTATATGGAGATTAACTGATGAGTTGTCCATCTACTGGTATATATATATATATTTATTAAAAACTGGACTAGGTATATTGGATTTCTTGCATTTTGATTGGCTCAACGGAGCTAGGCTATCAGCTCATATACCTGCTGCGACCAAATATGGTCAATGAACACTCAACAACAAAGTGAGCTGAAAGTTTTTTCCTCGCGAGCGCCCCGGCGATAAAAATGGACGAGAAAAATCATTTGGCAGAGAATTTAAATCAAGCAGAAATTCCAACAGCGTCACCGCAAAGCATCACCAACAGCGTCGTCTAACACAATTGCAAGTCAAAATTGTTTGAAGATACTGTGCAGAAATAGAAAATTAAGCATTAAGCGTTGTGTTTACAATTATAATTTCTTTCATCGATCGTCACGTCGATCATTGAAATTGAACAAACGGTAAGTTTTATCAGAAAGGATTTCCACTTCAAAATATCAAGACGAGACATAAAATAAAACACAGTGAAATGGGGCAGGAGCATTCATGGCGAGTCGGTGCGAAAATCATGAGGCAGTCTAAACAAGTACTAAAAAAATACAGCTGCAAACTACCAAGAAGGAAGGGCGAGATTGTTTTTCGGCTTTAACACGCAAAATTGACACTGGTTTACCTGCACTTGTTGTAGCTCTGTGTTCCAACGGGTCCAAATGCTCAGATAGAAATCGGATGCCATGTAAACGGAGTTGAATCGCTTTTCCAGTTGTTTGTATGTTGTTTTTACCATTCCGTCCGCAACCTCTAAACCGAGAACAACTGCATTTTGCGCTTTGCGTTTAACAAACTATGATGGTGAATTCTAATGTTCCTCGCTACAGTAATCTTGCTTCTGAGCTGCATAGAAATTACCTCTTCAAGTTCAACTGTTCAAATTTGTTCTTTCTTCAGTTCGTTTAAACACGCACATGATGGCTCCGTTGTGCGAACAGCCGGATTACAAACTTGCTCAGTTTCAACTCTAGAAGCTATATGGTGAAATTGTACAGCTTCAATCCGCTTTGAACGATGATTACAACAATGTTGAGGAAAAATCAAACATGTACCATATTTCAGAGCCAATAATTAGAAGATTTTTTCCTAAACGTGTGCTACTTTGTTCACTTTCGAGCAGTTTTCATTGATTCATTCAGCTTTGCAATGAAACGCTGCAACACTTCGCAAGGTTTTGGCGCCTTTTTCGTTCAGTCATGTGATCGATTCTTGTTCCGTTTAAATTTCTTTTCTCATTTTTCCCGTTGTTTCTTGATTTTTTTTTTAATAGTGGTTAAGTTTTTAATAAAACAATTATTCTACTCGGGCTTGCTGGATATCAAATGATTATAACCAACTCGGCGCTACGCGCCTCGTTGGTTATCTATCATTCGATATCCAGCGCGCCCTCGTAGAATAATTGTTAAATATATATATATTTATTAAAAACTGGACTAGGTATATTGGATTTCTACCATTCTGATTGGCTGAACGGAACCAGGCTATCAGCTCATATACCTGCTGTGACCAAATATGGACAATGAACACTCAACAACAAAATGAACAAAGTGAGCTGGAAGTTTTTTCCTCGCCAGCAACCCGGCGAGAAAAATAGAAATGAATTAAGCAGAAATTCCAACAGCGTATAACAGCGTCGTCTAACACAAGTCAAAATTGTTTGAAGAAACTGTGCAGAAAAAGAAATTAGAAATTTAAGCATTGAGCGTTGTGTTTACAATTTTAAAATTTCTTTCATCGATCGTCACGTCGATCATTAAAGTTGAACAAACGGTAGGTTTTATCAGGAAGCCTTTCCACTTCAAAATATCAAGACAAGACAAAATAAAACACAGTGAAATGGGGCAGAAGCATTTAATAACAACTGTCACACATTCATAACGATTCGGTGCGAAAACCATGAAGCAGTCTAAACAAGTACTAAACAAACTACAGCTGCAAACTACCAAGAAGGCCAAAGGAAGGGCGAAAATTTTTTTCGGCTTTAACACGCAAAATTGACACTGGTTTACCTGCACTCGTTGTAGCTCTGTGCTCCAACAGGTCCAAATGCTCAGATAGAAATCGGATGCCATGTAAACAAAGTTGAATCGCTTTTCCAGTTGTTTGAATGTTGTTTTTACCATTCCGTCCGCAACCTCTAAACCAAGAACAACTGCATTTTGTGCTTTGCATTAAACAAACTATGATGGTAAATTTTTATGTTCCTCGCTACAGTAATGTTGCTTCTGAGCTGCATAGAAATTACTTCTTCAAGTTCAAATTGGTTCTGTCTTCATTTCGATCAAACACGCACATGATGGCTCCGTTGTGCGAACAGATTACAAACTTGTTCTGTTTTAACTCCAGCAGCTAATATGGTGAAATTGCACAGCTTCAATCCGCTTTGAACGATGATTACAACAATGTTTCGGGCAAAATCAAACATGTACCATATTTCAGAGCCAATAATTAGAAGATTTTTTCCCCAAACTTGTGCACTTCGTTCACTTTCGAGCAGCTTTCATTGATTCATTCAGCTTTGCAATGAGACGCTGCAACACTTCGCAAGGTTTTGGCGCCTTCTTCGTTCAGTCATGTGATCGATTCTTGCTCCCTTTTATATCCCTTTTCTCATTTTTCTCTTTCTTTCATGATTTTTTTTTTAACAAAAATAGTAGTTAAGTTTTTAATAAAACAATTATTCTACTCGGGCTTGCTGGATATGAAATGATTATAACCAACTCGGCGCTACGCGCCTCGTTGGTTATCTATCATTTCATATCCAGCGCGCCCTTGTAGAATAATTGTTAAATATATATATATATTTTTTTTTTTGGCATAAAATGAAGCATCAACAATTGAATTAAATCAGCGGGAAAGAAAATTATATACCGATAACAATAAACATCAAAAGGACGCAATTTAAGTGAGTTGCTTCCAAAGCACAGTGACAAGGGGACGAGATCAGACAGCAAAATCCTTGTTTTGCCTAGGGCCAGGAAAATAGCATGTGGAGGTCGAGCTTTTAGAAATACTACTCCTATTTTGTGTAACAGTCTGCCCAGAAATCTTTCAAATATCTTCAGTTATACTGACAGTTGCTAATTTCTAGTTTCCTTATTTGGAACATAATCTTTCATTAATTGATTACTACTTATTGTTTAATCATTTAGATATTTTCACGTGTTTTGCAAAGCCCCTTAAGGTGTTCCATCGAAATAGAAGGAATATTTAAAATTTTCTAAAACTTGGTCCAGTTGGTAATTATGCTTAGAACCTTTCAAAAATGTAATAAAAAATAGGGGTCACCGTGCTTGTTTTTTTTTCACAAAATGGATAGCCATTAATAGCAACTGTACGACCCGCAAGGTTTTCCTGAGAAACCCTAGTAATCAGAAATGAGAACTATAATTGCTTTGAAAAGTCATTGCTTGTATTGAAATATTGGAGCAGTTCAACAAAACAGACTATTATCTTGAATTGTATACTATTTTAGTTGAACAGGAATCAAGATTATGAAATAAATTTTAAAAATTGCGGCGAGCGTACATACCCTGCTGCACCTAAAGACGTGTTCTTTTCGGCATTTAAATAAAAACATCTCAAAGCAGAATTTTTAACTTTTCTCAAAATCGCGATATATTGTACTAGACCGTATGCCATTTGAATTTATGTATTAAAAAATGAGGGTCACCGAGCTCGCTTAGGAGAAAACGTCCATTTATTTCTCTGAACAGCTCAGCTTTCATAGAAAACTTAGAATGTTCCGAAGGTTGCGCGCGCTAATCACGCAAGAAATGATGCGCAGAAAGGATGCGTAATGCAATTGAAGGGAATCACCTTAATTAAAGCATGGCAGATTCGGCGCTCTAGAAATTACTTCTATCATTATTGATTAGATGACCAATGGCTGAACTAGACTTTCTTTAAAGGTGGAGGGAAAGAGGGAGGGGTTAAACATGCGCCTAAATAGACTTCAGGGGGAGGGGGAGGGGGCTCCCTAGATCCGCCACTGACGACGAAATGCATCAGTATGGACGCATTGTGTTTTTTGCCAGTATTGGTGACACTTGTTATTGTTGGATTAAATAGAGCGTCTGAAGATTTGACCTTAAAATGAAGGTGATAATGACGATGATCATGGTATTAGATGATGATGATGATGATGATGATGATGATGATGATGATGATGATGCACACGATGGTAACGTGTGTACAAAGTGTTTTTTGCCCCCATTATTCAACTTTTGTTTTCACGAGTTACGTATAATTGAAACAGCAACATTTTTTGATAAAGTCAAACAGTTAGGGCTTTTAGAGAGTATAAAAATGGAAAAGAAAGTTTGCTGGGGTGGGTCATGTTAAACTTTTTACGAGAAATGTGGGTAAATGGGCTTCCAACAAAGAGCTTCATTGAACAGAAACTGGCGGTCATACAATTACGGTTGTGCTTTATAATGTATCGGTGTCATGCGTGATTGAAGTAAAAGGATTAAAAGCTCTTGACGCCCATTAAGGAACTATGCAACACAGGTGCTCGAGTTGACAGTCTTACAAAGGTGTACTTCTAGGAATGAGACTAGGAATTTATCGATGATAAGACTAGTTACATCCACCTGGTTTAAATGCGTCAGTAAGTACGTTGAGGTATTTCACGCTTGCGTGACATCTTGGATACGGCCAGCGCCACATTAATTAATTGGTGATCGTCGATGATAAACAAGACTTTTATGTTGACTATCATTGCACCAATCAGTGATAGACTCCATATTAAATCTTAATTTAGTTCTTGTTGTAGATAAATAAGCCCCATAGTAGTCTATTTGATCAAGGAATTGGCTTTAATAACAACCGTCGGTGAAAGGTCGACTAAAGGTCGGGCTTGTACAGAGAAATGCAAATTTTGTCTATTTGGAGTCATGTTCTCAAACTAATTGTCCTTCATTCGAAAACAACAGCCCTATTCTGCTCCTTCCACTGATGTTTTCTTTGACCACAATGTATCACTCTAATTGCTCTGCAGGGTAGCTAACTATCAATTACCGAATCAGTTCATTTGTCCATCGCTTGATAGGAAAAACGTGCCGTGTTGTTAGACAAAACTTGAAGTGGTCGCTATTGTGTTAACTATCTTTGAAGCTTCGCAAATGGACTCGAGTAAACAACTTACGTTTACATCCGCTCCCTTAGTTACCAGGTATTTCATAACGTCCATCTTCCCCGATTGCACGGCAATATGAAGAGCACTTCGTCCATTTTGAATGGGCGTGTTGACCTGGCTTCCCTGAAAAAGGATGAAAAAGTTTAAAATCGTACCACTGTCTTGCATGAAATATTTCAAATTCTCATAACTGGGTAATTAGGGATTATAGCATGCAACGCCTAGATGTATCTTAGAATCTACCACACTTGAGGCACCCCAAAACAACAATGGCTGTAAACTATTCTGAAAGCCATGACTACGCTTTGAACTTTTATAACTTAGTGTTGTCTTCATTAAGGCAGTTATGTTTCCAAGAATTAGAGGTAAAGACACTTAACTTAACCTCAACAAAGCTTTGGCCTTTTTGATCCACTGAGAAAATCATTTTAGAAGTTATTCACCATAAAACTTACCGGTCTTGCGAATTTCTCTTTTACCACCTCCAAATTGCCTGATCTAATCGCTGTCACTAAAATACTCATTTTCTGCGCGTAGACACCACAGTTTATACTCTCAAGAAGCCACTCGTGGTCAAATGCACGCGTCAAATAATTGAGTAATTGAACAACACGTCTATATATGCATGGCTAGATCTGTAGTCACGTGACCGTTATTGTCGGAGAAAATAAGGATAAATGTAAGTTATTAGTATATACCTCTTAGGCAGACCTTATTTAGGGGTAAGAAACAAAGTGATCTTTTGGATATTGATACTTGTGATCCGGGCGTGACCTGTTCCTATTTATAAGCTGATATACAGCATATGCGGTTACAAAAGGGGGTGAATTTTGAGTTTGTTTGGACTGAAAAGGTGGCATAGTTTGCCTACAGACGCGCATATATCAGCGCTTTATTGTTTTGTTCTTAGAATGGCTTAGATGTGATAAAGGGTAAAAAAATTGTATATTTTAGCCAAGCACAAGACTCAGCTCCGCCCGCCAGACGCTGTTTGTCTGTTATGGCATGGATAAAAAAACATAAGCAGTAGTATAAAATTATCTATGATAACAGCAATCAGGAAAAATCTTTCCTTATTCAGTGCGCTTGGAGTAAGCGGAATTTACAATCCAAACCACCTCATAGGTTCTTGATTTTCTTTATGCTCTTCACTTCTCTGCTTAAAGGTGAATCATTTGGATTTATCTTGTAAGTATAAGGAGAGGTTAGATGGTGATTATGTTCGTGAATCAACGAAATGTTTAATATATATTCAGCTGTTAATGCGCCGATCAATTCGAAAGTTCAACATCCCCCCCCCCCGGGCAACCCCCCGGGCATTTGAACATTTGAAGATTGGCTTGTTCAAATTCCCTCCCCTCGGGGCCAAAAAGCCGTTCAAATGCCCCACCAATTAGTACTAAACTACTTCTCCTCAAAGACAAACGTTGCCTTCAATCAAACACTTAACACGCTTTTCAGAGAGAGATATGCCGTAATGACACCTTCAAACTTCTTATAAAGACCCTTTTGAAAGAGTTATTCACTGACAAAGGTAAATTCTATCTTGTA
Organism: Siderastrea radians; assembly: GCA_964017195.1. Classification (NCBI taxonomy): domain Eukaryota; kingdom Metazoa; phylum Cnidaria; class Anthozoa; order Scleractinia; family Rhizangiidae; genus Siderastrea; species Siderastrea radians. Next base: position 37,074,360 of record OZ024900.1, read on the forward strand.
AATCCGTTAAGCCCGACAAAAACCTAAAAAAATCACGGGTGTATTACGTCAGATCAAGAGAAAAATCTGGTTCAAATTCCCCACCCCTCCAACGCAACGTTCAAATTCCCCCCTCCCCGGGCACGATGCACAGTCAAATGCCCCGGGTATGCCCGTGGGGGATGTTGAAGTTTCGAATTGATCGGCGCATAATACTAGATAGTCGTCACTTTCAAAAGTGTGCAAACTAGTTATGTGAGGAATTTCCGTCTCTGATCGCGTTTCTTCACCACTGTCGCATACATGTCGAACAGCGACCATGTATTGTCGTGTTTAACCTTTTTCCGCCTGTAAGAGTCCTTTTACTGCGAGGTCGAGATGAACTGAACAGCACAACACTGAGCAAAGTGCCGGTTGCTACAGGTAGCTTTAAACTGCAAAGCGGAAGTTAGAATCACCTTCTACAGCTTAATAAAGAACACCACAGAAAAGCACTGTTCATTAAATGATCACCTGAGTCACAGCTGCAGAGCTATGAAGACGATTTCAAAGCATCACAGACCAGATCTTGATACAAACTGAACTAAACTAGACCAGCGAAAAACAGTTTTGCAATTCAGTACTTACAACCTGTTTGTCTACTTTATTTCCTAACTATGCTGGTACAGTTTTTTTAATATTTTATTTCTTTCACCGGCTTGGTGACATTTTTCGTTTTGGTAGAGAACCCCGTTGCCACAATGGGTCAGGGATAGGTCTAAATATGCTATCTAATGTAAGTCGCTTTGAACTATGATTTGAGAGCTTCGCTTTCAGTTTAGACTAGCCTAACTCATGTATCATGATTAGTTCCTTCTAGTGATCTACCACCTTTTGATTTTGCGGAAAACGTAAAGGGAAAATGGGCCTGAGATTGACCAGCTGATCCATGATTCCCAGGCTGTGTCTTCCAAACAGCTACTAGATATTTAATTCACTTTTTTCAAGTTTGTTCTGTGATAAACGCAATTATGGTAATAGCTCAAAGAGGTAGGGCAAACAATAAATGCGTGCCGTCATGCACACGTTGCAAACGTTTTTCTGGGAAATACCTTGTCAGCGATGGCCGTATTTTTTTCGATTAGAAGAAGGACATGGTGAAATCTTTGACTTTGCAAGATTAAAAGCCTATGAAAAAGCGTTTTTGTTGCAGCTGATTATCAAAAGTAAAAAAAACTGATCGGTCTTTTAGAATTATGATTGTAACAGACCTATGTCTTCTATTGCCTGAACTGAGGTTAGACAATTCTTCCAGACGATTTGCCGCTATTAAAGCTATACATGGACTGAAGGAAACTTTTATATGTCGTTACTATTTTTTGTTATTTTTGTTTATTGTTATTAAGAGCGACTTCCCATTAATATCGACCTAGCAGTGGCACAAGTGGAAAAATCGATTTCGCTCATATTTTGCTCATAGATAGGCCCTAGTGAGAAACTAAACGGGCTGTAGTTAGTTTTTCCAAATACGGCTTCCTTTCGTGAAAATTCGAGAAAAACCGTTTTGCCCGAGTTGAGCTAAATATCCACTTCCGGTGAGAGGCGAATTTTCCCAAAATTTGATCGGCTTGCATATCAAACTAGAACTAGATACGAAACTTCAAATAACATGTGTGGTTTTCCTAAGTCTTCTTGTACTGATTAACAAAGAAATTTGTAAAATCTAAGTTACTTTCATGCCCGAAACAGATTTACAAAAACATGCTATAATTGAGAGTTTTTTGCAAACAAATTTTAGCTCTAAAATATGGCAAATTTTGACTATGGGCGATAACTTAGAATTTCATGAAATTACTTTTTGTGGCTTATTTATATACTGCTTTATTAGAATATGAAAAGAAATCCTTGGGCAAGTTGTTTTAAGTGACCCGCAGGGCCTCGAGTTCAACCCCTATTTTGTCGAAAATAGGGCTTTCACATTGTAAACAATTGAGTGACACCGCAAGTCACCGAGACTTACGAGAGCCTAAAGGAACCCCAGAAAAATAATTTAGAGACAGAAATATGAAAATGTGTAGGTAGAATATCGCTAGAGAGACATTACTTATCTTTTGGCTTTTTTCCTCTTGCTTCTCCTTCTCAGTTTTCCGATACTTGTAAGTATATGTTTGTTAGTTGACGACGGCGAGTTTGAGAAATTATAATCGAGATCGTCGTTGACCTGTGCTAAAAGGAACTGCATGCCTCTGTCAATCAAAAGCGAACTTTCGGAAATCAATACAATTTACCAGTAGTAAATATGTTTGTTTTAAATTATTTGTTTGCTAGACGAACGTAGACACTAGAAGTATAAAGAGTTGCGTGGCCTATATATAGTATCAGTGAGCCGGTCACCGCAAGTGTCGCTGGAGAATGTCTGAAACACCCGCAGTTTACTTTCTTGATAGACAGGAAAATTGCAGCTAAACACAATATCGGGAGTAGAATAAACATGACTATAGTGCTTGATGATGATTTCAAAACGTTTTTTTTATGCGCTCAGCCTCCTAAGGAATGTTTTACTTAGCCTGAATACAGTGTAATGAATTTAAACTGATGTCATATTGGGCTCTTCGTCGATTAAGTTCCCGTTAAATCATTTAAAAACCTTACAATTTACCTGGTCGCTGAAACCTGACCAAAAAAAAGGCGCTGGCCAGTCCTCAGTGTCTTAGCAGTAAAAGTCAAGAAGAAGTAATTCTGGCACATTCTCTTGTGCATTTCAAAAGCTTGTGTAACACAAAGTTAACACATTTGTTCAGAATGTGACTGGCGCTAAAAAAATGTCGCTGGAGAATGTCTGAAACGCCCGCAGTTCACTTTCTTCTATATGTTCTTAACGGAATGTTTTAGACTGGGCTAGCTCATTGTGATAGGAGGGAAAATTACAGCTTAACGCAATATAGGGGGTAGAATGACAATTATTTTGGGCAGCTTGATTAACAAGTGTCAATTTTAACTGATTTTAAAATCATAACATGCTTTTGATGCGTTGAGCCTTCGCCTCTTGCTTCCGCATGTAGAATGTACCCACAAAAGAAGACACCCTGAAAGAAGCCTTTACTTAGTCCAAATAATGCTTCATGATCATTTACACTAGCGTCATTTTAGGCTCTCCGTGGACTTTAGAAGTTCCCGTTTGCGGATCTAGGATTTTTCAAGCTTACACAACCCCACAGACGGAGGTGACACCCCCCTCCCTTTCCCCGCTGAATGCGCTCCTGCGTTAAATCATTAACGTCTTATCCGTTTCCATGGTCGTTGACACCTAACCAAAAAAAGTTGCTGGCATAGCATTTCTTTAACCGTAGTTTCTTAGAGATTTTTTGTCAAGAAAGAGCAACTCTGGCTTTTTTTCTTTTGCATTCTCCATGCTTAAGATAATGTAACAAAATCAAACACATGTTTTTGCTAGGGATGTCAGTGGCACTGGTCGTGCAAGAAATGACAATTGGTTATGTGTACTCAAATTTAGTGTTAGACTTTGCATGATATCTCTCACGTTAGCTAGCACTGTACATCAACACTTTTAACCTCAAACCATCACTATTATCGCTGGGCAAACTGAGAGTGCACACCGCTGACCAATCCCGGCTTTTGCGCAGGCACCTCCTTTAGGAATTGACTGAATATGCAAAACGAAGTGCACTTTTGAGAGAACCTTGCGTTTTTTAGCCAAACCACTTTGAAAAATTTCAATGCTAAGTGACGACTACATTTGAAGGGCGTGGTTCCCAGAAGCACCACCCCGTCGTTGCAATCTTATTTCCAGAGGCTGTGTTGTTTTTGGACAACACCATGGAAGCTATAACGCGGGTTTTCTTTTGAAGCCATTCTTCTGTGATTTACACTTAAGGGACTGTGCAATAATTACCTGGAGGTGGGGGTTGGGAAATGGGTAAAATATGGCTCAAAATTAAGTCGCACCCCCCCTCTCACTAAGCGAAAATTAACTTCAACCTCCCCTCACCTACTGATAATATTAAGGTCACCCCCCCTCCCCTGCTTCCTCCCCGCATTGGTTCCCTCATACCTAATTTTCGTGTTGGATGTCTTCCTCAGGCACAAAAAGTACTTCAAATGACTCTTCAACGTATGAGTTCTCTCCATCGGAATCACTTGACTCTGATTCTGAAATTGTGTCGTCTTCACACGAGTTATTAAATTCTTCATCTTCCAGAACATCTCTGGAAGCATTTCCACGTGCGAGGCTGACAACTCGTTTAGTAAAATCAGCCATACTTCCGCTTATCTTGAGACCACGTTGTTTCAAGTACATTTTCAGCTGGTTGTTCGTAAGCGCTTCCACATCTTTTTCATTTTTCCAAGAAATATTAGACAGAAGAGCGTTCCTTTCTCTTACTTTTTTTTTGCCTTTGCATCCAAGAACTCAAGGTGCTCTACATAACTTTTACATGCAGTCTAGTCTACGTTGAACTGGGACCAGAACTCTTGCAAAGACCTTTCTTCAGAGGAGGACATTTTCCCTCGTTGAACAATTTCTTTATGTGGACAGTCGGGAGAAGTTTATAAGCTTACTTTGCAAAGCATGTAATCAAACTGTTTATATTTACATAGATCAATTTATTGCTATTAAAGTCAACAGTTGGGTTTTCCATTCTCTTATAATAATACAATGTAGGCTATCCTACATTGACATCTTTCTTTTTCATTGAATAACATCATAGTGTCAGGGCCGTAGCCAGACTTTTCTGTTAACCGAGGCAGTTTGCGAAAGCGCCGAAGGCGCGAGCTTTTAGGGGGGTCTGGGGGCATGCTCCCCCAGAAAATTTCGAAATCTAGACGTTCGGAAATGCCATTTTTAGCGTTTTCCTGGTGGTATTTTCCCCCAAACATAATCAAAATCCAAACTAACTTTAACAGCATTCCTGGTGCCAATAAAGTAGAGCTGTTTTAATATATAACAGAGGCATTCCTTTCCTACTGCATGACAGATAGGAAAATATTAAATAATCAGCCAGTTCAGAGATCAAAGCACCTGGAGTTGATATTTTCCCAGTTTAATTCCAGTGGAAGCAAGTATAAATGTTTGAACTCTAATAGCTCTTCTACCACTTTTCCAGTTTGTGAAAAAGAGTGAAAAAAGTAATGCCCCCCCTTGTATGTATTAAATTTTACATCCAACCCCCCCTCTTTCTAGTTGTGATTTTCCCCTATGCCCCCCTCTGGTTTCCCAACCCTCCCCCTCCAGGTAATTATTGCACAGTCCCTAACCAGGAGTAAATGTAACTAAGATTTCTCTCCTCTTTTTGTAAAGCGTTTTTTTTTCCTCTTTATTTGAAGCAACAGTTGGAAGGTTTGCAAAATCAAGAGGGTCTCAATGGGGTGATGGCTTTTACGGTTAACGGTTAAAAGTTTGGTCTTTTTATGGCTAACGGTTAAAATTTTGGCCATTTTACGGCTAACGGTTAATTTCTTTCCGTTACGGTTAACAGAAATGTTAAAAATTAATTTCCATTGTTTTAAAAAGTTAATAATTAATTTTCATCGTTGTAAAACACCTTTACGACCGGTCGTTTACTTCTTAGGTCAATTCCGGGATAAAAATATATAAACAAAGTAATTACGGTGTTTCAAGAATTGTAAGGAACATATACAGCATACTACCACGAGAGGAGGGGGGGGGGGCGCACTCCCTTATTTGGCCTAAACGGGTATGTGCCGCTCAACAGGGTATGGTTTTCAGGGTCTTGCGTCTTAAACAGGGTATGCAATTTCACTATTTATCGTCTTGAACACGATGTCTTTCTGGACTGGAAGCCTTGAACCTTACATGTGGGTACCAGCCTTTTTTTAACCGGTGACGTCACCTTAGTGACGTCACTCGGTTTATGTACGACGCTAAATTTCAACGAGTGAGCGAACGATGTTTGTCTCCGCCTGTCAGGCCCGGGGGCTACCCTTTGGGTTTTGGGTTGGGGGTGTGCCACACAGAAGAGTAAAATAGCTTATAACTTGGAGTACCTCTCCCGGACTGTGAAGTGTCTGGATTTGACCTCGACCAACTAGGACCTACTTTATTTTGCATCGAATAACCCGTCGAATGTACTGTTTTTGTGGACTGAGGTTTGGCAGGTTTTTTGCTAGTGTACTTGCCCGAGGGATACAAATTTCCGCAAAAAACGCAGGCAAGACAATGAACTCGACTTGGTTCGCGAATTCCCATGCATATGTCGTTTATATTTGCACTCGTTTCCCTTTTTAATCTCCAAGCCGAAGTATTCGTTTTTTGAAGGAGCCCGTTTTGATTTCCAAGCAGAGTCAATTCGAATGCGAGGTGACTGTTTACTGAGATTGGGAAGCAAGAAGCTTTTGAAAGTGCGAACTGAATTTTAACACTTTCGTACTGTTCGAAGGCAAAGCAAACGAAATTTATTTGGCTAAAAAGTGGAGGCGTAAAACAAGTTTACACGAGAGCTAAAATACATTACATTGCCATGTTACATTACAAGAAACACCTAGTCAGGGGGGGCTGGCAGCGAGGTCTGGAACCGAGTTTACATGATCGCCCCAGTCAAGAAATTTGGCCGAGTTGGACTGTGTACTAATTTTATTCCAAACAAACATGGCGGTGGCGAGGAAGGAGAATTAGCCGAATTAGCCAATATTTGGTGTACGCGCGTTTGTGTCGGTTCAGCATTATTTCCGTTATTCCAAGTTTAAACATTCAAGGGAAGGTTTCGATTGCTTTTTTTTACCTTTGTGTCTATCTGATTTGGTTGCCCTTTCTGCTTTTTCTGGTACTGATTTTACGAGTTTTGAAGCATTTTCTGACACATTTCACAGCGGCCAGATTCGCTCTCCTCTTTCACTAAGAATTGTCGCTCGCGACTTTGTCCTTGTTTCATTTACGTACACTGTAGATTTTTTTTCTTTATAGGAACTATCCAGGAGGAGTCAACAATAATTTTGGAGGTTTTGTTGATCCAAATTATTTTCTGTTTTGCCCAACTTATGTTACTACCTTACAGTCCACAGTCCTTAAGTGGTGAAAAGCTGAGAGGTGATGTTTACAACACTTTGCTCTTTGACTTCACCACGTGAGTCACAGATATTGCCTACAGTGTGTAGGTATACCTGATAATAAAGCTCATTATTTTGGAGAAAAAGGTGAAATAAGTTTTCATTTAGATTTTGTCTATCACACCTCTGGGGTGAGAACTGAAACTTAAAGGGGCCAGGTTGCTCAACTGACAGCAATACTTCAGCCAGTCATTTCACATATTTACTTGGTGACCTTGGCTTCATATATTTCACCATGAATGGGTTTGTGGAAAATTGGCATTTGAATTCTGAAGGGACTTGAATTTTTCTTGACAGTGCAATTGATGTTGAACAGCTTTTGCAAACAAAACAATCATTTGGGGGTGGAGTTTACAAAGGTTCCGACAGTCTGTAAAGTTTAGATACCGGTACTCTGGCAAACACACCATCACTTTGGATCTGGCAGGCATTGGTTATCCAAGATGCATGTTGATAAAAATGTTTTGGGCAAAGGTTTTGGTTGTACAGGGACTTCGACTGATGACATATATATGGACAGCTATGTTAATCCTTAATTTTCTGAAAACACTTCAAAAGGACTGTTGCACACTTAGAGCAACCATGGTTGTTCAGCCATTCTGGGGTTCTTTCACATCTCCTTTATAAACAGTTACTGAATGCATGCCAGCTTCGTTTTGACACCCAGCAATACAACACTGTTTTGACCTGTTTTCCTCTACCTTATCGGTAACAGTTCTGAAATAATGATCCTCACAGTTAAATGCATTCAACTTGAGCAGTTGAAAAAGCAAGCTTGAAAAAATTCAGTCTCGACCAGAATCAAATTTGCCTTTTCAACTGCTCAAGTTGAAAACATTTAAAAACTGCAAGCCCTCTATGGCTACATTTGTTACATCAGGCAGTTCACACCTGATTTATTTCGTATGTATCCATCTTCAAAAAAACTGAATTCTCCTTGGCAATTGGAACTGTTTCCTCATCAGAAGTACAAATGTCTGAAAGGGTGTGAGCAGAAGTCAATTGATCTTTTAACAGAAGGGACAGTTTAGAACTTTTGCATTGTCTAATACTCCATTATTGCATAGTTCACCTGGTGTTACTGAACTCAAACTACAAATTTTTCACTGACACTTAAGAAAAATGGGCCTGAATGTCTTTCCTTTGAATTAAGCTTCTTGTACAGGCTACAGGCAAAAGAAAAAGATCATATAATTGCAAATCCTTCAATCTTTTCAGATTACCCTAGCAAATGTTTATAAACCTTCTCATTGGACAGTTGCATGCATAATGTGGGAAAATGCTTGGAAATGTGATAGTTCATTGCATTTTCCATTGAATTAAACTTAGCATGTCAGTACAATATATGGAACTAGGGAGTTTTTCTAAACCTAGGTGTATTTACTTTGCCAATTCTTTAAGTTCTCTTATCAAAACAAGCAAACCTCAGACAGCTCTGTTTGTAAGGGTAAGCATTCTTCTTTTGTTGGTTGTCCTTTATAAGCTATCCTTTCCAGTTGCAAAATTCTATCATCTCAAATGTTCTTATTTTTCTTGTAACTGCAACCAACCAATATATTTGCAGAAACAACTGCCGCCAAGAAACACTCAAGCCAAAAAAAGAAGAATTCCATAAAATAAACGTTGTGTTTTACACGTAATTACGCTTACAGCTGTAAATAAGACGCAAAAAACTTGAGACAAGTGCATGTGAAAGTTCAAGCCCATTTTGAATACATTCTAAGCCTTCGCATTCGATTTTGTGTCTTCATTGTGAAACAGACTCTAAAGAAGACTCGCAATCGAAATCTCCTCTTTTCGCTTTGTTGGCTGGAAGATTCCACAGTTTCCACAGCAAAAAGATTCTTATAAATATTCCTGAGATGACGAAATCCACAATCATCTGCTAGAATATAGTTATAATTTGAGCGTAGCTTGTTCAACAATCAAATGGGAAAATCTCAGGCCGAAACTTGTCACTTGCATATTCAATATTGACTGCTCTACTAACCTAAAATAAAGCTGGTCCTTCATTCCATCGATTTTGATGGTCTCAGAAACAGAAATGGATCGAAATGGAAGGTCGAAAGCTGCAACTTTAACGCCATTTCCCAGGTCAAGTGGCTGTTGACACCGCGAACGTTTAAGCTTATGTTTTCGATAACACAACCATCACGCTCATGTTCTTGACATACTACACAGCAGGAGTGTACACAGATCCAGAATTTAGAGAAATGTGGTGCCCAAACGCTGTACTGTCGCCAGGAATACTAACAGCAAATAAACAATAACAAAAAACGAATTCCTTTTCCACAATCGAGTCACCACGAACAAAAAAAACATATATTCTCGAGTAGTTCGCGTGAGACTTCCTTGCACTTCGCGCATGCTCGTTAGGGTTTTCGAATGATTGACAGATTTCTTTACTGGGGCAATCATGTAGAGGCCAAAAGCGGCAAGATCAAAGGTAGCTGCCAGCCCCCCCTGCACCTAGTAAACTATAGTTAACTAAACGGTACACTAACTACCCAAATTACAGTACACGTTACAACTGCTACTAACAAATTCAGCCGAAAGAAAAAAGAAAAACTACAGCTGGAGAAATTATAAAAAAAATTGTACAACTTTGTATACTTTTTATGAAAATAATGATTTAGCGATTTAGTGAGCAGTGCAAAGCTAGGAAAAAAAATTGCAAGATAGTTAATTTAGACTGAAAAAGATAGCCTCTCTAAACGTGAACGGGGTTGGGCATTGTGCAAATTGTAATAATTATGGCTTGCAAGAGACTAAATAGAATTGAGGAGGGGAATTAAAGGATCCCATTTCTTCGAGCTTAAGCCTAGTTTATAGGATTCAATATTAAATTGGGATTTAACGACCGTCAAAAACATTTTTGAGTTGGAGATCTTGTTACTGGTCTTACAGCACCATATGTAGTGTCTCGCAAGAAGAAAACAAAAGTTTATTTGAAGATAGAATTTAGATAGCCGACTTGACTTCCAACAAGAAAACATACCCCTTAAATTGTCGGCGTGAGTTAAAGCCAAACTCCAGCCTATAGGCAGATAAATGCACGTTTGGGCAGGATCTCGGTGTCACGTGAAGCTACACACGCAATGCGTTGTCCGCGTGACTGGGAACTAACGGCGATAATGAAGTCACGTGTTCCCCAGAAAGTCAGAAAATCTGAGATCTGAGCATTCAGAAGGCAGTTGTGGTGTATTGTTGTCGGCCAAGTTTCTGCTCACTTGCATACAAACGTAACTAGTTGTGCACATTTGTGACAAGGTCAGAAAAAAAGAAACGTCATCGGTTTTGCATGCTCTGCATGCCTATGTTTTCAAATCTCATCGTACGATGTCATTTATATAAAAAAAAATACTTCCTGTATGGGAAATGAAAAACAAGGCAGACAAAAACGCAGAACACAAGCAAAATATGAAGGTCTCTTGTCTTAAATAAGGTATTGAAATGAACAGATTTTGTCTTAAACAGGGAGGGTTTGAAGGCTCGGCGGCAACCCCCACCCAAACTTCCCTTTCATCCCCCCCCCCCCCCCACCCCGGAGTTGTATTACTGTACCTATAGAAATATAATCTGATAATGTATATGAAACACTACGGTAAACAAGAAACGACGATGCCATACAATTAACCTACATCAAAAGTATATATCATTGTATGAGATATATGCCCGTTAAGACTGTTAAAATAGCAACCTTGCTAGCTGGCTTACGGCGCTTCAATAACATTCATGAACGTTACTTGACTTACTTGCCTTTTTTGGCAAACCGTGTCCACACCTTGACTTGTCTTCCAGACCTTGTTGTCATTGGCTTACTAATGATCAGTTCCTCCGAATCAAGCTCTATGTCACTATCGCTGGTTGATAAGGAGTAATTTTCCGTTTTCCCGCTGATTTTCACAAGGCGGTAGAGTTTCAGGTCAAATGACCCTACTCCCCAGCCCGGACTTCTTGGGCTTGGTCGTCAAGACCGAGAAAATCGACGAGATTTCTTTTAAATGCTGAAATAGAGCGGTGTTCTTCTCCGATTTTAATAGGCCATTTACAAGTTGTCTTGTACCTCTTTTTCAAAGCGCGTCTTGGTGCATAGCCTTTCATATGAAAATGAGTTTTCAGTCACATGCAGATAAAACTCATCTTCATTTGAAAGGTTTTGTACGAGGCCTCGCTTTGAAAAGGAGGCACAAGACAATTCAGAAATGGCCTATTCTTGCCTTATATCTTTCAATTGGCTTCTCCTCCCCAGCTCGATATATACTAATTACACCTTTCAAGACAGCCATTGCTCACACACTGAATGAAGAAACTGAAGATCCTAAAAATAGTTTAAACAAAGGGCTGTCTGTCAACTCATCCCACGCGCGAAAAGCAGACACTTCCGGTTCGCGGAATATGACTCTGCCGGACCTGAGTTTTCGGTATATCTAACCGTCGTAACCGCATTAGCCACAAGACAAGACACATAAAAGTCTAAGATTTTGACACTTCCAAAATGACAAATCGTAGATAGGAAAAATTTTTACGGTTAACTTTTTTTACGACTAACGGTTAAAATTTGGCAATTTTTACGCCTAACGGCTAAATTTTTGGCCGTTTAACGGCTAACGGTTAACCCCATTGAGACCCTCAATCAAACTATGAGATAGAAAGAAATAGAAGTCTCCGAGAGCGCTTTTTTTTTGCAATAGGCCAAACAATAGCTCTAGTCACCTTTGGGAACAAAACTCATTGTTTAACCAACAACGGACTCTGAAAAAAGTCAGTTTCGCTTGCTTCCCTCATTTTAGTAAATAGTTAAATCGAGCTATCGTCAACTTCCGCTTCCAATGAGGGTTCGAGATTCCAGCGCCACTTTAATAAGGCCATTTGACACTCACTACAATTTGTCGAATGATAACAATGAGCAAACGAAAGCACATTTCTTTGCAAAAGTATTGTACACATATTTCGAAAATAAACCTTTCTCTACAGGATCTGGAAGTGTATTCTCGGGATCCAGGATTTGACCAAAATACGGTGCGGGATTCGGGAAAACGAAAAATATCTTGACGAGATTCGGGATTTGACTGCTACCAGGGAAGCGGGATTTGCCAAAATTTTGGGATGGGAAGCGGGATTTTGTTGCCTGTCTGTCGGGAATTCGGGAAATCGTCACGACTCAAATAAACGTTATGGCGGCAAAAGCGAATCAACCAGGCGAGCGCAAAATATCAATCGAAAGGGCCAGCTTTTGCAGAAATTAGTCTTTTTTCATGCATTTTTGGGAAAGAAAGAACGAAATTCGGGATAGCGATGAAAAAAGTGCGGGATGCGGGATTCTCGTGAAAAAGGAGCGGGAATGCGGGATCAGGACCCCCCCTTCCAGACCCTGTTTCTAGCCAATACAAGTTACTTCCCAGATGCAATGCAAGTTACTCGGGTCTTTGCTCACTGATTATTTGATACACCAGAGAGGAGCCTGCGCAAGCGATGCATTTTGAGCCTACCGAAGAGGTGAGCTAAGCCTAAGGAGATGAAGAGATGGGTTGGGTTGCGAACCGTACTTCTTTTAAGCCGCAAAAATGGTGATGGCTTGAGGATACTAGCGGAGAAGTAAAATGCTCATCTTTCTCAGCTAAGATGTGTAGAAAAATATACCGAAGCAGTAGCTCGTGGGAAGGAGTGATTCAAGTTCTTAATTTATGGCACATGCACACGAAACGCTCGACGAATCCCTAATGCCTTCTCGTCTGTTGCTTTGACTTTCTCTGGCAGGAGAATACAGAAACAATATTACCGTGGCTGCTTTGCTTCAATTTACTTAGGGTGCTATAATGAACCCTCTTGTGGTCGCCCATATTATAAACGCACGGCAGACCAAATTGCCATTTAGTGCAAGCATCACTAGCGCCAGTCCCATTCTGAACAAATGTGTCAACTTTGTGTTACACAAGCTTTTGATATGCAAAAGAAAATGTGCCAGAATTACTTCTTCTTGACTTTTATTGCTAAGAAACGGAGGAGTGGCCAGCGCCTTTTTTTTTTGGTCAAGTGTCAACGACCTTGACATCAGTTTAAATTGACCTGAAGCGCCGGGGGGGACTCCTATATGAAAGGGGCGGGCATGCTCGTCGGAAGATTGGAATTAAAACCCTAAAGGATACCAATCTGGGCGTGGCTCAGGCTTTACTTGAGCCCTAAAGGAGACCGTGCTAAAACAGACAACCTAAATAAGAGCTATAGTGATTTAAATTGCGCTAAAGATCTTTACATGGAATGCTGTATTCTATTATTCGACTTTAGAAGCATTGTCATTCGATTGTCATAAATCTTTAGGAACGTATTCTGTAATTATAAACACGAATGATCCGGTAGAATACAGTGAAAACCCGCATAAAAGAACAAGTCGATTAAGAACACTCAGGCTGAAATTTGGTCAAAAAAGTACCATATACATATGAACACATTCAGCCTGAAAAATGAAAATTGTTCTTATATAAAAAAAAATTGGCTGCCAGTTAGATTAGAATAACCTACTAGGGTACAGTACTAAGAACTAAGTAGATCAATATATGTGCTAGACCATTGCACACATAGAGTTTCACAGCAGGTATGGGAATTTCCAGGGTACATTTAGCAATTGTTTTTAGACTTGGCTAATTTATATAGCTAAATGACTGTTACCTTCTGTCAATCACATCCTTTATTTGCTGCAGACACAACATGCTGTGCTTGCACATTGATTTCATCTGTTGGTAGTGTATGCAGTATTTAATTTTTAGAAACAGTTTTAAGAACACCTTAAGAACATTTTCAGGCTGATTTTGCAGAAAACACCCGATACATAAGAACAAAATCAGCCTGAACCCCCAAAACACGTGGTCTTTTATGCGGGTTTTTACTGTATCAGGTTTAGGTCAACAGATTATGATACCTATTATTTTCATTTTCAACAAGTTTGTAATCCTAGCGGTCGGATACGAAAAAGACCTTAACTTTCCAAACTGTCTATTATTATATCAACTTGCTGTTCCTTTGATTCCTCTCCAAAGTCCTTCTAGGCTTCCTCCACTGCAGCTTAAGCCTGTCTCACGATTAGATTTTTTTGGAACCCTAGATAGTCTACTATCCAAGGTACCAAGACATTTTAAAAAAGTTCGTGATTCTAACTTGTTTGCCATACTCAAATTTATAAGATCACAGTAGACTTATGAGGATCGCCAAATGCTCCCACTTGGCGGCAATCTGGCCCAAAATAATGGACGAAATCTGTTGCCTCGGAGAATATAAACTGGAAGTAATGTTACCAAATAGGTTTGACAGACTTAGCAAGACCAGAAAACAAATTGCGCAATAAATATTTCAAAGTCATCCACAGAATTGTTGTAACTAATAAGAAATTTTAGATTCAAGATTAAGCAAGATGATGACTGTATTTATTGTGGAGATCTGGGTTCCAAAGATGGCATCTCCATAAGAGTTCTTCAAAAGTTGTCAGTTAACTAAGTCCCGGTATTGTGTTGTATTGTATTGTACTCAGAACGCGCTGCAAATGTCTCCTCCTTTACACCCACAACTGAAGACATTAAAATCGCAGTCGTAAACTCGTCCGATGTTGAAGTTTTTTTTATAATGCAAATATAATTTCTGGTGTGATGTTCATCTGTACATGAATTACAAACACGTTATTCCACAAGGACTTTGTGGGATTCGCACGTGATGAGGTCGGACGGTAAACACGCCTTGGCTTCGTTTGCAAATTTGCATTATACGCTCTGCCTCACTGTGAAGAGAAGAACGGAGAGGAGAGAAGTGACGAAAGCCTAGTATTTATGGACTTCTCATGAGTCAAACATGTCGTCATATCTAAAGGAATGAAGCGTATTACCCCGTATTTTCCAAGGGAAAGGGTTAAAAACACCAAAAGGTCAAAAGTAAGGCGAGACGTTTTACACTATTGAACACCAAAATTTAAATCAAGGTATGTTTGGAACGTTTCTTTGAGTTGCTAATGGTCGCGACTAAGTTAGTTGTTTCGACCAGTTGTCTTGTTTCTGTCAGCTATCCGTGTTGAATGTTAAAACTGATACATCTAAATCTACATTGTTACTCGGCAATCGTTGCTCATATTCGCGCTAGTGCATTTACTTTCCCTTTGTGTTATTTTGTAATTATTCATTGAGGGGACCAACGCAAGAGGAATATGACAAAGGGGATTTAGAACAAGCTTTTGCTATTGTTTCAGCCCCCCTCTTCCCTGTCATAGGGCTTCACAATCAAAGCCACACCACCTTTTCACACAGCTGTAGTTACTAAGGGTTATTATAAAATATATTGGTCCGAGCTAACTGAAACGTAACGCAAAAAAATTTTGATCACGGAACGCAAAGAGCAGCGGAGCAAGGGCTGCCGGCCATTACGGAAATGTAACCCGCACGAAATACAGCTTAATTTGATCGCTACAACTTGACCTGAAAACAACTAATAAGAACAAACATAAAACTCTATAGAATCCCTTCAAGCAGTAAAGTTCTTTTCCAGGAATAACGACTTCAGTGGTACACATTTTATTACAACCTCGCTAACTAATTCGAATTTCCCGCTAACTCGAGTCTAACACAGTTCCCCCTGTTTTCTTTTTATTGCAGCATTGCAGCACAATTCTGTGTCTCGAACTTTCGTCAAATCGATCAGTTTTTTTCTCCTGGCGGTTGTCAGAATTCATATGTGGTTCTACTGAGCAGAAGTGTGAAAAAAGAGGGTCCTACTCTTTTAACTCTCATTTTTAAAATGAGGCTCTTGTTCTCGGAATATAATTGTCCTTAGAATATCCCAATTTTCGGGAAAAATAAATATTGACTGTGTTTCGTTTTGTTTTTTGTCATTGTTTCGGTTACGGAGAGTGAAGTAGCCACATCAGATTGGGGTGATTGGTGATTGACGTATTTTTGCGACCCTCCTCGCCTCTACCCCCCCCCCCCCCCTTGGTCCGAAGAAGGCCATGCCATACCGGGTGGCTTGATATGTTCATATTGTAAGAAGGCTATACTGATAAGGCGCCTTAGTGAAAAGTTAAAAGAAATAGGGAGAAAAGGAAATACATCTAGGAAGAGGTTAGATGATAATTGTGACTTTATTATTATTTTGAATTCTTTAAGAAATAGCTAACTCATAAATCACCAAACTGCGAATAAGATAATAAATACTTGATTATTGTCTATTTCATTTAGTTGATTTGTATTCCTTTAACTCATCTCTGTAGACTTATTGGGTCCAGCAGGCTCCCTTGTAATTGGAACTAACTAATTTCTTACAATTTCCAAAAAACAGCTATCAATTTACACAATTTACGAATTTCCTGAATCACACTTTAGTTATACTATGATAGAATTAATAAATATATAATTACATCCTGCTGTCACTCTAATCGCAACCTGGCAAGTTTCTCCAAGTTCTTCCACTCGCCTTAGTCTATAGCTGCGGGTTATGCTGTTTCAAAGTGCGATTATGCTAATCCACTGAAGAATTAAAGTAAATACCGTAAAATCCCTGCTGGGCTTAGCAACTTCGTAAGGGATGCTTTAAGTTACGAGGTTGTGTAACGAAGTACGTAACGTAATAAGGTGTGTTGTTGTTGCTGTTGTTGGATTTTAGGTTGGGAACTACAAAATAGTGTGGTAGTAAACCTTAATTAACCCTTACCTAACCCTACCCTGACAATAAATAGTTTGGTAGTGACCTTAGTTAGTTTGGTGTAAGTTTATTCTAAACAGTTCAATCCAAAGCATCCTATGGGGTCATTTCTTTCCAGAAAACCCCTATGAAATAAACTTAAAACTGGACAAAATGTTTCCA
This sequence comes from Siderastrea radians, assembly GCA_964017195.1. NCBI lineage: Eukaryota > Metazoa > Cnidaria > Anthozoa > Scleractinia > Rhizangiidae > Siderastrea > Siderastrea radians. The sequence goes on from OZ024900.1 coordinate 37,091,241, forward strand.
TTATTAAAATAATGGAAACATGTTGTCCAGTTTAGGAGATTTGGTATGCTTTCTATTGGTGGGTAAACTGGAATGATGTTTCTTACTAAACAGGTTAGCAGAAAACCGGGATTTTACGGTAGTATAAAATGATCATATAAGTGAACTGCAGATGAAAGACTTAATGAAAGAAAGAAATCCTTGCAGAGGCTTAGGAAACTTAATCAGTTGCATGAAAGGCTTGAATGATACACGAACCCATGGACTTGCCATCTTTTTAGGTTTTCCTGCGACTGATGACTTTCTAAAGATATACGTACTACGAAGATTTGTTCTACTCTAAGGCAACTGGTGATTAGCATGGCCTTGGATATCAGAAACAATCTGTCCTTCGTTTTCAACTCAATGATGTTAAACTGGAACTTTTGTTTAGTAGTGAAAAACACTGTGAAACAAGAGGAACGCAACGCCGGTTTATGTCTAATTGTGAATAAATGTCAATTTAGGAAACCTTGATTATATGATTATAGAATACAAATTATCTAACTGGTCTCTATACACTTCGTGTAATACCAGTTGATAAGCATTAACAAGGCAATTTTATTGCCTTGTGTTCATCGGTTCCCTAATTCTCAATACCTGTTTGTTTGTCTTTTAAGGGGAAATGAGATGTTGATCAACGTCCAGTCAAGCACGCGAGTCAAGTGGTCTCTCTGGCTTAAGAATTACTCTGGATTTTTTCAGGCAGAATTGCAATCAGATTTGGTCGAAGAAAGGTAAATATTTTTTTTTGTTCTCAATTTTAATGAAGGAGACTCTGCAGCAGCCACAGCTAGTTAGACTTAGCTTGACTTAACATGCACAGGAACGTATATGACAATATAAAACCGCTTCAATAATATTTCAAATTTAAATTTATGACACAAATAACTGACACGCTTTAATTTAACTGACAGCTAGTCATAGTTGTCATGTTCAGCTTCTGGGTGGAATTGCCATTCATTGATTAAGGCTACGAAAGATTGGAAGTCGATTCACTGAGAACTTTTCCACAGTGGGCACAAAACTTGTCAAACACGTTTATCTTGTGACCACACCTGCTACAAAAACGTGTCATGGCAAGTCCACAAGCCCGTTCTCCCAGCCTCGCCTCTGTGCTATATGGGGCGTGCGCTAAGGACGAAAAATTGAAGGCCATTTCCGGTTTTGGCTTCACAAGTAGAGGCGGCGGAAGTGGCGATGGGGGGTAAATCCGGGATGGTGAACACGCATGAGTGCTGGGCAGCGGTCTTGTGATGACGTTGCGAGTCATGGGACCGTGAAGGAATGGAGAGTTGTGACTACCTGCGGTAAAACCGCAGCCTCCCAACACCGCCATATTGCTACCTCTGGACTCCTGAGAGGACAACAGCATTTCAATTGCCTCAACTACGCTACCATGGCAACTTTGCAGGATGAGCTCCAATGTGCTTTTGTTGTGGTGCGGGAAGAGCTTGCTAAGTAATTCCATTGGTGGGTGCCTGAGCGATAAGGCGCTTATCTCTTTCGACAATCTGGGATGTCGAAACTCGTGCGGCCTGTCATGGAGGTTTTCCAGTAGATATTTGCTACCTGCATTGAAAGCGTCTTGATTTGGTGTTTTTCTCGTCTCAGGGGAGCTTACATGACGGCTTATGTTAGGTTCTTCCTCTGTGTGATCTTGCGACTCCCTTTTAACGTGAAGGTCTGGGGAGAGAGCAATTCTCTTGGGGCTTGGGTTTTCTTCTTCTTCCTCTTCTGAGAGTGAGTTGCATCTCTTCAGAGATTCTACAAATGAATGCCAATGGGATAAATTAATTCTTTTGCTTTACCTGTCGCACTTGTCAAGTAGCAAGTGTTGTGACAGACAGACCTGAATAATGTAATATGTATGAACTTTGCATTTGGATTGAAGGTGAAATGTTTTCTTCTGTTACATACAGAAATATAATCTCAGTTCTAAAAAGCTCGCTTTTTTACCGCTGACCATGATGGTAATGATGATGATGATCATAAAGATAAGGGCGGTGGGAGGATGAAAGCCAACTTAACCCTTTAAGCCCTAACAGTGACGAAAATGAAATTTCTCTTTACATTATCAATACTTGTTCAAACGTTGAAGTGATGAGAATAAAGGAAATGATCACCAAGGATGAGATGTCTTAATATTTAGACAAATTCTCCTTTCTTGTCCGATAAAGAAATGTATGGAGAACAGTAAGGAGAATATGCAGTTTTATATCAGTGCTTAGAGGGTTAAATAGTTGCATTACGAGTGCAAACTCTAGACAACAAAAGCAACATAACACAACTTTGGATTTATCAACTGAGTTGATAATTACGGTGGCCAATTTACCTTATCAACTCAGTTGATAAATCCAAAATTTTGTGTTTCACGTCCCCACCGACGCAGCACCACAGTTTCTTTAGAAACTACAGGGGCACCTAACGGTCCGTTTCGGGTAATACTTGTTCGGAAGGCCTAAAATCGCCTGAGATTTTCGGATTTAATTGCAGTGAAAGCTGGAGATTTCTTCGGCGAAACATAATGTCGGACTTTCGTAACAAGAGGACTTATTAGCTCCTTTTGTTTTCGGACGGACAAATAAGTCATTTAGAGTGCGAAAAAGGTCAGCTAGCATTTTCGGAGAGCCATCAGCAGCTCGTAAATTCGGAGGATAGGATTCTGTTTCCTAAAATTTTCTGCGGCCTAAATTTTCAGCTAAAATACCGAACAGATCAATCTGTATTGGCTTACACAAACATGCCTTTAAAAAGTTCTGAAACAATCTAAGAAAGCAGAATATGATGTTTCAAATATTTTGCTAAAATTTTCTCGTTGGGTGCCCCTGAAACTATCCCCCTTGACAACAAAAGCAACACTTACCGGTTCCAGGCGAAAGTTCAGTTATTTTTGGTTGTAGTCTACTCATGTTTGTGTGCGGCTGATGATGGTAAAAATGGTGTCGGTGGTTGCTTGGGAAACCTAGGAAACAGAAAGAATATTCTGTTAACGTACAGAAGAAAACAGCATCTTAACTAAGCTTGACATCTGCTTTTTTAAGCCAAACCAAAGTTACTTAAAATTTGTACATTTTAAACTAAAAAATAAACAGGAGTATTGAAAGCAGAGTATACAAAGCACCATAGAAAGGATACGTCTGTTTTCTAGATTTGAGCGCTAATCATGCCAGGTCTAGCTAACCGTGTTGTGTTAAAGAGAACTGTCGTACCTTGGGGCTTTTTAGTTTCGTTTCAAGATGAGTTTAACAGGATAGAAGGACAGTATACACTCCGAAGACCTAACTGTTGCATGAGTGGCATAGCACTCGGCATCGTTCCAGAGAAAAAGGTTTTACCTGCAAATCCGTTTGTTTGAAACACCATGGAGTAAGTTAGTCTGGCGTTTTCCAATTCTCTCTGGTATTTCGCTCGCAGCTCTGCTCCTTTGCGCTGTTGTCTGAGTAACGCAACGCGCGCGGCTGTCACGCGCTGTCTCTCGGTTATCAGTTGGCATTTTGCGCATGTACAGTCTCTCCAGCGGCAGTAGTGCTTGTGACCTTTCAACCAGGACACGGTGCCATGTGTGCGACAGCGTGCGCATTTTGGGACTCTGTGGGGTAGATTGGGGGAATTATTTGATTCCTCCTCTTGGTTCTCTTGATCAGATTCTTTTGTGTCACTCATTTTCCTAAAATAATAAAAAAAATTGTTGAAAAAATTAACACGAAACGTACCATTTTCGACGTAACGAGAACAAAAACTGTTGAGCCTTTCACTTCCGGAGGAATCTTATTGCATGAATGAAGATCGGGGATCTGGGGGAATGAAATGAAGGACTACTCTTACAGCTTTGTCATCTCTTAGGAATGAAATGGCAAGAAAACAGCTTCAAAACAAAGGGTTTTCTGTAGCTAGCAATTGTTTGATGTAAGAAAAATACATCCCTGCCCGTTTATTTCAAAAAATAGCTGCTTGAGATTAAGTCGCTCCAAAACGGCTCCCATCATTTCTTTTTTATAGAGTAAAATGGCTAAGTTCAAAAGCGCTTCAAGGCAGAATGCTATTAACGGTTGACACTTTTGTTTTTTCGTTTTCAAAAACAAAATCTTTTTTGTACTTTCAGTTTGCAGTCTTACCTGAGAAGGTAAATTCACACACGGGTATAGATCCTTAACTGTTAAGTAAGTGACAAGAGTGACTTAGCAATTTTATCTCTTGTATCAATGTGTCGCCGTATGGGCCGGCGGAAGGATGACTCAGTCTAAGAGAACTGTCAACTAAGGGGGATATTGTTTTGATATTGCACCACTAACCCTCTCAAAACTGTCATTCAAATAATATGGTGATCGGCAATGAAAAGTTGTATTTTAAATTTAAAATAGTTACTATTTGTTGCAACACGTGTTCTATTGTAAACAAATCTATTTCCGTAAACTGGGAACTGTTAAATAAACTGATGTTCAACTGACAACATTCTTAAGAAATAAAGAATATCAAGCAACGTATCCTTTGACCTGTAATAGCGAAAAGCAAAATCTAAAATTTAAAGTCTAAAGCTTTTAAACTTAAAACATTCTTTCAGTTTGTAGGTTTTCAATTTGTTTTCAATTATTTTATTTGAGACCAAAGATTTCTTGAGAGGCAGCTCTAGACACCCAAAAAGATCTAAAATTGCCCAAAAATTTAATCAGCAACATTATATTTGTAAGAAATTCTAAATTAATCGACTCCGAATATTTCTAAAATAATAACGGTAAAATTAGTATGTAGATTTTCAGTAAACACTTGCTACTTATTCAGTTCTAGAAAACCATACAAGAACTAACGTTGGATTAAGATGGTCATTGTTCACCGAGTTAACTCGGCAAGGAAACCGGCGTGTCCCAATGCCTTCTCGAGTAATTGAAAAAATCCCCTCTTCGTGAGAAATGAATTATTGATCAGAAAATATTAAACATATGAGGACTTAAGAACTGGAATCTTAATCTTAAGTTGTCTAGTTTTCATGAGCGCGTGGAAGGATAAGCATAACTGTTTAGCTTTTTTACAATAATAGAAATATAAACAAAATAAAGAGAGATAGTAGATAAAATGTTGCAAATTAGCTCGATATATACCTAAGAAGCCGTCTCTAAGGGGGTGAAACTGGCGAAATTGTTATTAATTGATAATTTGCTTTAGTCCGCATTGAAGAGACCTACAATCAGATTAATTTTTTCTGGCCTGATTAGGAAAAGAAGAGCGATTACAACATCAGTGGAGACGCCCAATCAATTGCCAGATGTTATCATTTTGCCGCCGGAGACAAGCATTTAAAGTGCCCTTAGCGTTTGAGTCTTTCGATAACATTCCATAGTTTCACCATTTAAGCGAAAACTTTTAAGTAGTATTTTCCTGTGGAGCTGTTTGTTATGCCATGTGGTGTGCTAAATTTTGATTCTGTGAATGAAATCCTCAAGTGTAATCATTCAAATGAAAACGGCACTGAACAGTAATTTTTCCCGTTGCGGTTTGTTTTACCATATTTTCCAAATTAATTTGGAAGCATTTTACCCATTTTCGAGTTAGCGTGCTCTTGAGAGAGCGAGACAAGGGTTAACGATGTAACTTTTTCGGATGCGGTTTAACAATCTGACAAGATGTTACACTGAATTTCTATGAATTTCATTTTGGCAGAAAAGTTACTCCTCTATAGTCCAAGTGTTAATGTACAAAATCTACAAGGTTTCCTAAACTAATACTCGAGAAAAATAGAAAATTTACGACAGCTCTATTGGATACAACTTCCCTGTTTCCTTCATGTGAATACCTGGTTACAGTTTGGGAGATTATCCAGTCTCACAATTTAGAACAATATTTACATCCGTGACATAACTTCATTTACTTGAGGGCGGAAAGTCTCAGATCATAAATATACGTACCCCGCAACTGACACAGTACTGTCTTAGCTCCGGGCATTTTTAGACCAAGAACGTTTCTTTTCATTGAAACAAAGTTTCACTTTATGAATTCCGTTGGAAAAAACTATAACATAAATCTTAAGAGTCCATCCACGATAAACGAAAGACGAAAATCTGTAACAATTTGTCTCTAATAATTCGAGAAAATCTTACCATACCTCTACAATTTGGCGCTTCGTGAGTCTCAATCCTTGTACTACGAAAAATACGTGTTATTCTTGCCTCGAGAAAGCACTTAGTAATTTCAAGTTAAACTGTTTGCGCTTTTCTTTGTTTACCAGTCTATGTAGTTACCGTTTCGACAGCCAAATATTTAAGGGAGGGGCTTTGTCCATTAGTGTGTACTGGTGGTTGAGTATAGGGTTACGAAGTATGCGCGATTTTAAAAGCTTTTCAATTCAACATCTGTCGGCTCAAAATTAAATTTGAAAAGGGAAGGTACCTTTGTTTCGGCTATTCTAAGTCGCTTCGCTTAGAAAAGACAGATTAGAACCTCTACACCTGGTGCGAAAAAAAAACTGGCAAAAACAATCGTAGTAGAAGCAAACTTGTTCCATTTTAGTATGACACAAATGGGCAATTGTTTTCTTTAATTTCATTTCAAAAGCGTTTTGAGATATTTTTGCTTTTTCATTTTCAACTTAAAGATATATTTATTTCTTGTTTCCTTGTGGTATAAAACCGTTTGATTTTATTGGAGTGCCAGTGGGTCTTTTCCAGAAAAAAATATCATTGAAAACAGACATCTGCTTCGAAAACAAAACAAATTATTGTATTTAATATCACTAAAATTCTAATTAGGACCACTTCTATCCACTTGGAATCTTTTTTTGGCGCCTGGTAGTGGCATACGTTTTAAGTTTTGTTGAGTGGTATGCTACCTTGTTAAAAACGCAATTATGATAATTTTACTAGAACATTGGTAACGTTGTAAAACGGTAATTTCAGCTCAATTTGCCGCTTCAGTTGTTTCTGTAAAGGCTGAAATCTTTGTTTGACAGAAATAACATTTGTAATGAATCTCTTCAACATTTTACATGTTAAGAATACTCAGAGCAGGTGCAAAGCGACATTAAGAGAGACAATTATTTTCAACCTCGAAAGTGCCTCTGGCGAAATTGCCCACCAGTCCGTTGTATTGACTGTGCTGTTGTTAAGTACCCAGAAATGAAATGTTCATGACAGCAAATTAGCATGAAAATTGCCACAAGCAAGCTTTCAACCTATTTTCGCTGCCAAAACAAGTCCTGTCACGGTAGCTAAGCAATTTCCTAACGTTTTTGTGGTTTGTTAAGTGACACTCTTGAAAGGTGTAGAAAGGTAGTGAAATTATGGCGCATATGAAACAATAGGTACCTTCTCTTTGGCAATTAGGCTAAATACGAAAGTTTCTCCCGTGAACGTTGTTATTTAATTTCGTTCGTTTACTATTAGTTTATTCTAAATAGATATCCCACTTTGTGTCTGCTTTTGTTTTACTAAATCACCAATATTACGTTTTCCTCGGCGTACAAAACTCACCACACAAGTACTGACAATATTAAAGAAACAAGTTCTAAAAGCCGTTCTTTTAAAATTATTAACGGTGATTAAGTTATACACTAGTCTCCCGCGCCATCTCGCTAGTAAATTTTTACAATAATTTGCTAGCGCCCAGTCTTGCTAGCTAGTAAATTACTGTTGCAATAACATCTACGGCAAAAGTGGATTTACGTTCGAGGTAGCGAATCGAAAAGTTGCTGTATTCTTATTCCTACTGCACACACAGTCTGTGCTCCTTATCTCAAGCGGCACACTGGTTAAGGCACTTATGCTTTGCATGTCTGAAATAAAGAACTGAAGTGAACTGAAGTACCCTGATGTATCGAAGGGCGAAGTAGGATTACTCTCCGCCACAGGAATGAATAGAACGAAGGTTAGCGTTGTTTAAGTGACATTTTCGTCCAAATTAAGGGTCTAAATGTTTTACCATTTTAGTCTAAAAAAAGCCTTTACCTACAGATATGGAATACGGTCTCTGGTTTAAAAAAGGAGAAAATATCTTAGCCGGTCAGGTCTTGAACAGGTTTAGGGTGTTCTATGCTCTAGTGTACCCCGGGCGTACTTAGAAATTAAAGGGTTTCCGCTCGGGTCTAGGAAAGCAAACCCCGTCGAAGACCATAAGTACTCTAATTTTCTACAGCATCTCGGTTACATTTTAAACCTCAGTTCAGATTGAAATTGGACTTAATTTGTCATTTTTCCACACCTCATAAGGAGAGATAAAAGCATCATCTTGATCAGGTATCACCTCATGAGAACATCTAATACCAATTTTAAATCGTCAAAAAAAGGAAAAGGATTGTAAAACGCGTTACTGTAAATTTTCATAAAAGCAGAAAAGTATGCCCCATCGCAGACGAAAAGGTAATATTTGGAACTTCGTCATAGTCCTGTAAGGTCCAAAACGGCACCCCATCAAGCGGCACATTCCCGCTTGAGTCTGGGTAGCACAAAACCTGCCAACATTTCTGAGTAGTATTTAGAACCTGATGAAACCGACCATCTCCTTTAAGAGACCACCTTCATGAAATCCTGTTTTAATCAGTTCTCAGTCAAACACTGTATTTAGGATCTCATGTATGCGACAATCTCTCTTAAGCGATCGCCTTCATAAAACCCTGTTTAAATCAGTTCTCAGTCAAACGCTGCATTTACAATCTCTTGTCTCAGTCAAACACTGCATTTACAATCTCTTGTAAGCCACAATCTCCCTTTAAGTGACCACCTTCATGAAATCCTGTTTGAATGAGTTTTCGGTCAGACACTGTATTAAGAATCTCTTGTAACCGACTAGTTCCCTTAAGCGACCACCTTCGTGAAATCCCATTTGAATCAGTTTTCAGTCAAACACTGTATTTAGAATCTCTTGTAAGCGACCATCTCCCTGAAGTGACCCACTCAGTTTATAAAACTCGTTTGAACCAGTTCTTCCTCGATTCAAACACTCTAATTTAAAGTTTTGCGGAAACCAGGCAAGTGGTGGTCATTGATAGAACAGCGGAACCTGGCCGACACAAGCCTGACTCGTTATGCTCGATGTTCGCCGGTCAGTTTCACACACTATATACACTATATGTGTAACTTGTACAGGAATTGAAGTCGCTTGTAGTACTGAATCAGAAGTCAAGCATATATATGTGAGAGAGTATTAAAATTGGACGGCGGGAACAAAGATTCCTCTTCTAGTAGATACGTTAAGTTTTGTTACTAATTCCACAGTTAGTTTTGTCCAGTGATTGAGATTTGCGAGAGGGATAAGTCCAGTAAACGTTATTCACATGAAAGCAATGTTTTGGCTGAAAAATGATTCAAATTAAAATTCGTCAATGTGGTCGCTTGCGATTGACCACAAATAAAGTGTTTGACGGAGAAAATATTCAAATAGGATTTCTTTGTCTAACGACAAATTTAAAATCTCTTGTATACAAGCATCTGCAGTAGGAGAACAACTTTTCTGGCTCCGAAGGGGGGCGCTTGCGAGAGAATAAACTCTTCATTTTTCCTTGGTTTAAAGTACAGTTACAATGTAATTTGAGAAATCTAGAGGGCAAACTTGCTCTGCCCAAGCCGCATACGAATTATCTGAAACGAAGTTTTTGTTTTAGTGGGGCCTGTCTAGGGAATAATTTGCCCCAAGAATTAAAGGAAGCAGGCTCTATTGGACAGTTAAAACGAAAAATCGAGCAGGTATTTGACTTATCGGATTCCCGCACAGCAATCTCACCGCTTTTAAAACAGTTGAATAGCATTTTTCTTTTTCTAGTTGAGCTGACGATGTTCCGTGTACAAATAAAGTTTTACAATTACAATTTCAATTACAATTCTCTCATCTTCTAAAATACCCTTCGCATTTTACGACAACAGAGAACGACAACATCGCCTGCTTCGCTTGGTGAATGTTTAGGCAACAGGTGGTATAATTGAGCAATTCGAGACAGATTCGTGCCTGTGTTACATGACAGCCTCTTTGTAATCCCTTCACTTTTAGGTTTAGTCCTTCGAGTCCAAATTCAATGTGGTTCTAACGTTTAAGTAGCATACGGTCTGTAAATGATAGCTACTAGACAACGCTTTTGCAACTGAATGAAATCAAAAATTTTGGTCGTGACATTACGAGACTTGCTAAACTCAAACGTTTCAAACTCGCACCTGGTCTGACTGTTGCGACACCAAAGCTGTAGGAATCACCTTAAGGGACGGACCATTAGAAAAGTTATGGGGTGGGGGGGGGGGGTGGGGAATTTTCGAGCTGTACGAATTTTTTTCTCGTTGACATTTCCCTTGCAGGAATATTTTTTTCCGTATGCAAGAACTTTTTTCCGGGCTACTCGCTATGCACGATTTTTTTCTCTCCATTTTCCCTTGCGTGTTTTTTTCTAATTCGTCCCCCCTCCCCCCATAACTTTTGTAATGGTCCATCCCTAACTTTTTTTGATTGCTTATATGGCCTATGTAGAACAACATGATGTTTACTTGCGAATTTATAATCTCTTATATACAATAGTGTTGTTTCTAAATCACGTCTGCGATTGTCTCGTCAGACAGCACTTGTAATGATAGGCATCCGTTTACCACCTTTTATGTAATCGAGTTTAAATCGGCACGGAGGCGTATAACCTTTTACCCTTAAACTTTAGAGTTTAACGTGGAATCAGTGCATGTGGTTCCAAACTTTTTCTATCATCGCCAAAAATGTGGTCATTCACGAAAGCTACCAAGCTGTACCTCTCTATCCTTCTGTTATTTTGTGAATATTATACAAACGATTTTTGGGAGTTTCTTTCTAATTTGGAGCTAACAGACACTCTTTGTCGTACCTGAATTGCGTCCTTACGTCAGACGTAACATCCAAAAATATAACGATTGAGGAAGGTGCCTCTTTTTGCTGCTGTGCATACGTTTTGCGCATCTCAAGATATTCGTGTTTCTAAAGGAATTTGCCTACTAATACAACAATATTTTTGTGCGGTTTATGACTATGTGGAGAAAGCAGATTTAGCAAGGGCTATCAGAATCCGAAAAGAAAATTGAGGGTAACCACGCATTTTTCAAAGATAATTGAGCTTAAGTTTGGAAAGAAATTGCCATACATTCTTGGTATTTTAACGCTTTTTTAGAATTATAGTTGCTTTAATTATCTCTGAAAATTCTTTTTAGATTCCAATAACACTTGCTAAGATCTCCTTTTCCCGCAAAGTCATAACCTTTGTATTAGGAGGCACCGTCCTTAATCAATTATAAAAGGAACCACGAAAAACCTCAGCGAAATGCTGATAGTCCGGCAAAGTGGATTGTATTGACTGCATTGTATGATTTGTGTGGATTGCATGGATGACAAAACGTGTTTCTCATTCTGATTTCTGCCTATGTAGGTGACGGAAAGAAGGATTAACGTACGCCATCAAAGTCAAATGCCCGTATATAGCAGAGTTGTTTGCTACGTAGTTGATATCTCAGCCCTGAATATTTCTTAGCCTGTTTTTAAACTTTCATTTGAATGGTCACACTTTAGGATTTCGTCCACAAACTCAAAAGTCAGAACCACCTTGTACAGCATAATAAGCAGCACCACAGGAAAGTACTGCTCAGTGAATGCTGGAGGGGTCAACCGTTCGTTCTTTAAAAACATCTTTTAAAACAGAACTTGGTAATTTTCCTTATTTTCTTCTAAATTCAATTATTTAAAGGAAGAAATAGAGAAATAGGAAATTACTAGAATGCTTAATTCTACTGATTACATCAGTTGAAAAAATCATCACTGTTTATGGCCTAAGAGCCTTGAGATTATTTCCATAAGATCACCTGTAATATTCATGAAAATATGTGTGCTTTCGTGACTCCAAACCTAATAAAATTATCCCGGAAATTTACCGGCGATAAATCTTCTGGTTTGATCTATTTCTCTGTGAATTAACTTGATAACATCTAAAGAGTTCAAAATCTTAACTGCGTGTCTGAACGAAACCAGTTAAAACTTCCTGACACATTTCTTCTGTTTTTAGTTAAATTAAAAACATAATAAGTGTACTGTATAACAGAAACACAGCAATATTTGTTTGGCTATACTACTACAACACAACACTTTAACTCAATTCATTTGCAAAACAGTACCTCAGTTGATTAGATGTGGTATTCAGTCAGTCAGCTTCGATCGGCAGACAATGCTTTCCTTTGAAAATTGTCACCTAGGAACGGATAAAGGAACTCAGAACTCAAAACACCTTGCAATTTATATACTTAAGGCTTAAAAAAGTCGTTTTGCCCAGTTTTAGACTTTGTATACTCCAAAAATTATGGGGAAAATTAGTTTGCAAAAATTACGGTAGACATACCCTCCTGGATTAGACAATGAAAGAAGGTAAACCTTTAAGGTAAACCCGCGCGTGGGTTTAAAGACTGAAAAGTCTGAACAGTGCTCAATATGTTCTGTTTTGGCGCCTTTTAGACGCCAAATTTTCAGGTGAAAAGCGCCCGAAATGAAGATATTCGAATGAGGCAGACATTGTGTATTTTAAGTGAAGTGGTTGGTTTGAAATTGGTTAGTTGTTTTAAGCTGTCTAAGAATTATTTACAATGAATTTCATTTTCAAAAGAACATGGAAATCGGTTTTTTGTTACAACATGTTTTGTGCCCGATCAGAAAAACCTTCAAAATTGAGGCAAGTAGGATCACGAAGGCAGCCAATGGCCGGGTTGCTTTAGTTTCTGCAAAGATTTGAAGAAATCAAGTTTTCTTTATCGTTAAGCTAACCCACAAAAGCATTCACTAAGCGAGTAATCTTGATCAGCTTATAAACTATCATACAGTAATGCAAATTATCTACCTTAATATTAAATTAAAAGGAATCTTTTGGGGGCAAACTATGTACATTTAGCGGTAAAAGACGAGACAGAAATCTGCGTACATGGATAGATTCTTCCAACAATGTTAAAAAACGACGAAAACAAGGAAGAAAAATCACGCAAACTTTTTACACCAAATATCAAGTTGAAACGGGGGTTAGGAATTAATACTCACGAGGAGATTATTAGAAATAACTTCTGTTTAATCAGCTTTGCCTGTTGCCCCCGAGAAATACGGTTTTTTTTTTTTTACTTTCATGAACATTTCGAGTTGTAATGAGCATACGCAAACTACAATTGTTTTAATTTTGATGTCTTTTTCGCTATTCTCAACGCGCAAACTCACGAAATTGAAGCTTAAGCCTTTTTTGCTTTAAAAATGAAGATTTACGCAACACCGTGTGTATCGCACATATTTGCAAAATGGTTGTGTAAAATTAACTTTATGCAAAATGCAAGTCTTTATTGTGATCCGAAAAGTAATTGAAATTAGGACGCCGCTTTGTTCACGACTTAAACAAGCGCCGATCGCCTTTCCCTTATGTCGTTTATCGCGGATTTTTGTATTATTTTCTTTCCGGTCAAGCGGCTGATTCTCGACCTTAGCACAGATTAAATACACATTCATCACCGCTTTATGGAACACAAATCATTTTATTACACGAACTGTTATCTTGCTTTAAGATTCTTCAGCGATAAAAACTCGGAAATTAATAATAAATCTTGACCCCTCAACATATGAAAGCGACTTTAGGCTGGATTTGCGAATTTAGAGCGCTAATTTTGTTTTCTGCCGTGCGTTTCCCTAAATTAAGGTAATAACCGTCGATGATTAATCATAACATTCACTCATTTCCTTTATATTTACGCAAAACAAGCACATTTCATGTGTGAATTTGTTGTTTAATTTTATCACGATGGGGCCACTGATAGAATACAAACATACCAAGTAATGGTTTTGAACAAAGACAGCCTTTTACAACTCGATGAAGCCGAACCACTTGATATGCAAAATAATGGAAAGTTACGTTTTTCGCATGCGGAATAAAATAAAATACAACTAGGTTTTATTAATCATAGCTGAGTTCCTTAATGGCGTGAATTATCGTCGGTTTTTGAAAAGATAAGTTTACATTACATTTAGTCTTAACAGGAATATCTAAAAATGATTAATTCTCAATTGACTTTTGGGCATTCTGCGGCTTTTATTCGGTTTTTATTATCCTTCTTGCACGCAAATTTCACGGGCTGTCTAGCATGAGAAAAAAGGCTACAAATCACGAAAACGTACTTGTTGGTCACTTAAATGAGAAATATTTAAAGCTATGGCCTCGCAATGTTCTGATTCCATTTTTTTCGGTGTTGTGCATGGTAGAATATTCAGGAAAAACAGGGTTCCGTTTATAATCGATAAAGTAAAAGGTTTTTTAAGACCGCAATTATTGTAAACCATTTCTGCAAGAGTTTACAGCGATTATAGGAATTTTCTTAGGTCGCTGTATGGAGGTATTGAATTTCCAAGTTTTAAGTAAATTAGGGGCAGATATATAGGTGTGATTAAAATTACGTAAAAGCCATCTCATTTGAGGGAAAATGTTAGACTAGCTTTTCTTGGAAATGTGAGTGAGCGAAAGATTGGCCACTTGCGTATCAAATTTAAAGCTCACTAAAAACTTAAACGAAAGGTATTTGAGACTCAGCAAGTGCCAACTTCAAAAGGCAAGCTTGATTTCTAGAATTACAACAGTTTGTTCAATATTTATGAAAGCGTGAAGTACTACGATTACAAGAAGGTGAATTCCAGTCATCTTCTCTTCAGGTGAAAATGAAAGCGATCAAAAAAAAAAACATCAAAGGTTTTGAACTTACCTGCCAGTGAATTTTCTTGACTCCTTTGAAAAGTGATTATTGATCACTCTTCATGTCTTGTGCGCCCACTGAAAATGAAAATTATATCATTAATTGTACATAGTGCAGATGACGATCAAGATAGATTGATTATAAACTTTCCTCACCCAGTCACGAGATGAAAGGGTGAATGTAAAATGCCTTGGTTTACCTGTTTTACCGAATGAAGCAGCTGTGTAGAAATCTCCTTGACGTTAATGGAGAGGCGCGCGAAAAAATCGATCAGAAATTAGCCGTTGACGTGCATTCACCTATTTGCAAGATTACTGAATGAAGAGACCAGTTTGGGTTTTAATGCTGCCTAGCCTTTACCGCTGGCCTGTGGCTGTGCAACGTTGGCGCATTTAAAGAGAAATAGGCAATTTTAAGTGTTGAGCTTAAAGGATAAGCTAAAACCCTGAAAACAGCTTTGAAATAGCCGGCAAATCGCCTTTCGCTTGTTAATGTATTACTTTGCTTTGGCCAGAAATGTAATGTCAACTTTAGAGCGAAATTTCATTAACTTCGGAAGTTAGATTTCTTTCATAATTGATTTCTTAATAACTTAAGTAAGTTAAACGTCAGAACTGTCGCGCGAAAGACAAGTTTAAACGCAGGTGACTGCATCGCTGACGGGGAGTGATTCATTTTTGTTTTAATTTCACGAGTGTTTGCCAAAACGCGCTTTTAACATTTCTTTACCGATTTAATACCGAGCCTTCAAAGCATGCTTTCGTAAGTTGCCCTTTTATCTTCGAAACCATATGTAGCTGCTAGCTATTGCTGTTAAATGCGCACCGGATATTTGATAAGTTTTTTGTGTAAAATGTAGCCATCTACGGCTCGATATAGTGTATGGTGCTTGACGTTTGTCCAATTTTTGGGGGAGTATTCAAGTAATTTCAATGACTTAAATGTCGATCGACTTCTTCTAATAACCTCAAAAACACTGACACTGAATAAACGTATGTCAGGTAATTTCTGCATCTGTTCTAACCGCGTTTTCCCATTGTACTACTTATCTCAAATTGGCCTAAGGAAATTTTGAAATTTATGGAAATTAAAACCTAAAAGATAATAGTTGCTCATCACTAATTGAAAGCTGTACAGTTAGCCCGAGTTTCGTTCTGTTGGGGCTTGCTTATTTCACTGAGCTATTCGTGTTTACTGTGAAATTTCTATTAACTAAAGAAAGATAGAATATACTGTGAAAGGAGCCCTTGCTTTTTCTTGATTTCTATTTAGATTTAAAGCGGCGATTGCATGATGAGCGGAGAGTTGTTATTTATTAGTTACGTTTCGATTCAGCTTGATAAGATATAAGTTGTAAGTTACATTTGAAGAGAAGTCGTTTTAAACAATACTTTCAATAGAATATGCTAATCTAAGACCATTTTAGATGGTTATCGGTTATGTTTACCATGCTTTAGGTGTCGTTAAATACAAATTAAGACATATATAGAGACATAAGCCGACAGTCTTTTATTATCTTGTAGTTCTTTGCCAGGGGCGTTCTAATCGTCAGCGAAACGCGGTTGATATAAAAGAGAATATGTCATTAAAACTTGTAAATTAGAATCTTTTCTCTGAATTTAAAGAACAGGCTCTCGCCGAAAGCGATCAGATTCATTTCTGTCGCTTTGTAAATTAGCGAAAGGCAGTCGTGCTTTTCAAAAGAAATTGCTAATGTAACATATCGGTGACTTCAACAATATTCTGTTTAGTTAAGTGCTGAGGTTTCGCGCCTATCCTGATAGGGAATCTCCTGAAATTTTGTTCGGAAAAATTATACACAAGAGTCCCATAAGTTATAACTTCTTAAACAAAATAAAATCCTTTACTCCGGAACAGTTTACTCAGATATGAAATTATCGTTTGTTTGGTTATAAACAACTGTTTAAAAATGAATATCTTTGAGTCGATGTGCTCATCCGACACATACCTGTAATTTGATTGGTTTTTTTTTTTACAACACATGCATTTGCTTAAGATTTAATATTGCTCAAATTATTTAAACAATAATAGCGTTTACTTTTTAAGTCAATTTCCGCAAACTTCGCGATTTAGTCGAGCTCGAGTAATGATCAGGGAAATAAATGTGGTAATTTGTGCCATACGCGTGACAAGGATAATATCACAAGCGACATTTTCGACTTGAGTTTGTTCAGCTAAGGTGTGGCAAAACAAAAGGCGTAAACCGGTTCGACACTTTAAGAATTCAATAATAAAGCGCATTTGACAACAGCAATATAAATTGTTCCTATCGGTATCGCTTAACACCATCACTTGAGTATCAGTTATAAGAATGGGTGGCGAATTTTACTTTCTTCCTTAGCAATTAAAAATTGGAAAAAAACTAGAAGTAAGTAGTAAGTAATCGTTTGAAACAGTGCGAACACATAACGCCTCGTTCAGTTCAATAATTTTGATAAAGTTAGAAAGTTACATTGTACTTTTTTTTCTCATTGTCCAATATACACAATGAAAGATGACCACGTGGTTGAATCGTGGTTCAAATTAAAGCTGCCTTGTGTAAATAATTATATTCTTTTGAATGCCATGAAGTACAATGCGCTAAATTGTTCAATCTCCATTTAAGCGCTGGTAATTCCAAAACATAAGCTCTAAATTTAGCAATCCCCAAAAGCATAAAATACGTCAGTTGCAAGGTACATGTACTTATTCAATTTTTCAATAATAGGAGTTGAATTTGAAAACACTTGACACATACTCGCGGAGCGTTTCGCTTCCCACACTTTGTTAATTTACTAGATCATTGAATATTGGTTGTTTGTTTAGAAAAAGATATTACTGTTTGGTTAGCCGCCTTGTCTGGTTCCTTGTGTCAACACTAATTTACGATTTAGCTGGTCTAGAATGACGGAGAAGGGTGTTAAATGTTTTCAGCTGAGTTTGTTTTGCGCAGATAACACTTCAAAACTTCGCCTGGGAACTGCAAGCTATGTTCCATCTTTGGCGGCGGGAATAACAACTGTTAAATACTCGTCACACTTATGTCGGTGCTTTTTTGTTCATCTCCGTTTATAACCTTGTACCGTCGTGTTTATTTAGCATTTATTACACTATAGTTTAGACAGAACGTTCCAGGGCGTCTCCAGTCTACCGGACCCGGCATTTAGTTCCCGTCACCGAGTACCCATGACGAATTGAATCCCAATAAGTTGAACTGTCAGAGAAAAGGCTATGGTTTGCGTTACCGGAAGTTAAATACTGTAATGGACTGAAATGAACATGCATGGGCCGGAAACTGATTTAGGTTTGAGTTAGTCAGCTATACGAATTATCAGGTGTCCATGTTATCGAGTTTCTACTGTATCGTCCTTTTTTTTTAAACGGTTACGTCCCTTAGTTGTTCATGCTATAGTTCGGAAACAGAGAAGTGTACAACTGTAATCCACCTCCTTTCTCGCTAAGTCAGTCTTCGGCAACATGTCATGGAAGACAGTGGGTTTCAAAGGAAGACAAACCAACGAAGCATTAACTCGGTATGCAGTATGGTTCTTGATAAGTATGCTTATGTACTCGAAACTCGTTGTAACACAAAAATTGACAAACGCTGTCGTTTTACGGTAGTGGTTCATTCCTCTCCTCTCTCTACTCCAATATATATGCTGTATTTGGGTGTTTAGCCTTAAAGGCGGTGGGTTTTCAGCCATTTTGATCTGAAACAGAGCTCAGATTTTGAACTTGTACAATCATAAATAAGGAATGTTTTAGCTACTGGATGGGCAACTATTTCAGTCATTCTAGGTAAACAAGTGCCAAAACTTGGTATGCCATCCACGAAAAGAAACCAAATCTGCCAGCCTCTTAAACCCTACGTTGATTTCAAGTGTCACTACTGTTCCTTGGCACTGAAATAAAGTAAAGATCGTATAAATAACTTCTTTGTTTGCTATTAGAGCTGTAATAAGATTCTACGGAAGTCTGTTTGGTAAAATTACAGCCAATTGAACACGCTGACTAGCTTGGAATGGTTTTTTGAGTTTAAGATCTGTAGAGGGGTTTGACTGAAAAATCATATATTGCAGTCTGAAACTGTGGGCTACACAACTCCAACTACATTCAGCGGAATACTCCCCCCGGTGTTGATCCTATAGAGATCCCCGGGTGCTGGCACTGCAGAACTGACCAAATCATGCTTCGCAACCCGTTTCAGTCTTAACCTAGTTTGGCCATCCGCCTTCTCAACAACTTTCTTGTATTGCTTTATGTTAGATCCACAGTGTTGATTGGGTCTTTCTTTAGATTTACTATTTGGCAAAATTGGACAACATGTTTTAGGCCTTTTTGTTCGAGTTTGCGGGAGGCGAAAGTTGGTCGGATTTGCATGCGAGCACATTGACACAATAGCAATCGAGTTCCACGGATGCTGTGTTCATACTATCAAAGTCGTTGCCTCCAGTCTGTCGACCCCCTGCTTCTGTCAGTGATTTGGAAGCTAGCGATGATCGGGTAGCCTGCGTGTAGACGTCCTCTATTTCTTTTGCTTCACGCGTGAAGCAAAGGAAATACGAGACTTCTGCGCACAGGCCTTGATCGGGTATCTGGAGTCCTTCTCATAGTAAATAGCAATCGATCTTCTTTCAGTTGCGATTTCGGTAAAACGTTGAGAGCAAATATTTATAATCACGCTTCTGTGATCGTAGTCTTGCCATACATATGCCAGGCAAGCCCGGCATTTATTACACGTGATTTCTTATTTAAACACTTAAAGTACGCCACACGTTTAGGTCTTTTCTCCCTAAATTCTTCGATGAAATCGCTTGTCTGTGTTGTTTTCATAACACTATATAAACAGAATAAGCCATAGTAAGCCAAATACTGCCGGACAACAGAAAACTTCACTGTGTAGTATACCAAAGTCCCGACCAAAGTATACCAAATAGTATACCAAATGTGACCTTAGCATGCTTCTGAAGGGAATCCTTCGAAAATCGCTTTACTTTGCCACTGTTTAACGGTATAGTAATGACATGCAGACTTTTTATGGTCGAAACACTTCTCACAAAAGAGTAAACTGTACTTAATCTGTACCCTTGGAGCTCCATAGCCCTTCACTCATAAGAGTTTCTAAAATCAAATTTTGCAAATTCATTTTGTAAAAAACCAACTCAAAGATGGCAGTTTGGCCTTTAGAGTATGCAATTTTCTCCATTTAGAAAATAATTGGAAGCCTTACTTGAAAAACTCTTCTGTCTCCATACC
Organism: Siderastrea radians; assembly: GCA_964017195.1. Taxonomy (NCBI): domain Eukaryota; kingdom Metazoa; phylum Cnidaria; class Anthozoa; order Scleractinia; family Rhizangiidae; genus Siderastrea; species Siderastrea radians. The sequence continues at coordinate 37,111,202 of OZ024900.1, forward strand.
TTTCTCTAATGTATTCAGATTCTGAAAACTCCTACCATAAGTGAAATGAAAGTCCCTAGTCGAAGACGAAGTCTAGAAAAGGACCGAACCATAACAAGACCTTTCCAGAGCCCACCTTCAGTAAACACCCTACCTGCTCCTCGTGTTTACAGCTCAGGCACTTAAGGTTTTAAACGTGGATACCATCGAGAAGGAAATGTGGTACATTTGAGCTCTAACCATGCTTGTTTAACTAGGAACCTGAAATCTCGGTTTCTTTGTGGTTTAGATCTGTCTCAATTTGTCGTATTCGCAGCTGAGATGGTTTGTTTATAAATATCTGTTATATCATTCTTTATCTTTATTGTGTACATACAGGTACGAGGTACAAAGTGATTGATTCAGTGCCAACATCGGAGTTCAGCTTAATTGGAAAGCATTCAATAAATAGTGACATTGAAGTCTTTACTGACTTGTCACCTGTAATGACTGGTAAAGGAGCACCCGACACTGAGATTTATCTCACCTCCAACCAGGCAATAAACAGTGAATAAATTACCGGATTTGTATTCAGTGCCGGATCTGTATTCAGCGCGTGTTAACACAGCTGCGTATCTTAGGGTCGTAATATATCAATTGTGTTGAATTGATGGCATGCTTTGTGACGCCGTTAGTAGAAAGAGATATGATTGTGTACACAAGGCTGTGGTTGGGAAGAATTCAATAATGGATATTTATTACTGAGCCATTTAAAGGAAATCTTTAATATCTCAGCTAATTGCCGATGCATTTTTTCTGGTAGTTCTGACAATTTGCAGGTTATTCTAAATCTTGCTTAACTTCTTAAAAGACGTATTATATCCAAACAAAAAGACATTCTGGAAAATGTCGTAAAACAAACACTTCTTTTTCTTCACGCAATGAAATGATAGACGATTTTAACGACAATGTGGGTGTTGTAACATGAAATGGTTCAAATACTGAAACCTGTGAAGATCTTTCAGCAAAAACTGGTTGTACCAGAGAGAAATTGTCAACAACAGAAAAACACCGGTTTGACCGAGCTTTTCTAATTAAAACGTGTGTCGTGTATATTTAAAAACACTTTATCACGCACTTGCGTTGTTGTTAACTGAGCAACAGAGGGAACCATTTTCTTCTACAGTGTTTACATTTGCCACCGCAGACTTAAACTCATTTGTAACAGGTTCGTCGCTTCCACTGGAAAGCTAGTGTTCTACGTTTTTCGCAAATTCTATCAGAAAAACCCGGGGAGGTTTTCTATCCTCACTGTCAGTCCAATCACAATAGCACAAACCTCTCGGAAACTTGACGTGTTGGGTTGTTTAGCTCTGTAATACTTCATGTTGCTAAGCACCATCTATGGCAGCAAACCGTGGGCGTAATCATTTCTTGAAAGTAAATTTCATTTGGGCAACATTGTCAGTTGTGTCCCCGACTTGCCTTGTGCTTTCAATGTTTTACCACAGGGACCCCACACATATTACTGTGTCCGTGCTTGTGTGCAGTCTCTATGGCTTAAACAGTTACGTTTTACGAAATAACAGCTGGTGTGGTTTTTAACCAAATGTTACTCAATATAAAAACTATAAAAGCTTTGTCCTGATTTGGTTACTGGGATAAATCGACCTTTCCCTTTTTAGAATTTCCTTCGGGGTTCCAAGATATTAAATTCTGAGAAACAAAGAAAACCACAAAAAATGCTGCTCACAAGCTTTCATTTGAATGTCACACTTAAAGATTTGAAATATTTCATCCACGGATTCAAAAATTAGAATTGCGTTGTACAGGATAACAAACAGCACCACAGGAAAGTACTGCTCAGTAGCTTTCATTTGAATGGTCACTCTAGGAATTTATCCTGACTCAAAAGTTAGAACCACCTTGTACAGCATAACAAACAGCACCACGGGAAATTACTATTCAGTATGTTTCATTTGAATAGTCACTCTTTAGGAATTAATCCAGACTCAACAGTTAGAATCACAATCACTGCTGAACCGATTTTGCCTCTGTAAATGAAAGAGTCAATCTTGTACGGGGAAATTAAGACTTTCCGTTAACAGACAAGAACGAAACGAACAAATTCATTCACCTTTTGGTTTTACTTCTCGACCCCAGTCATTCCCGGAGTCTTTATCGCTGCTTTTCCTAGTCTCTCTCTCTTTTCACTACAAGATTCCACCCTGAGATTCAAATAATTACAGATACTGCAGTTAGTTTATCAGCATTACCTATTTTTTTACTCTTACTGTTCTGTTAATCTGTGTCTGACCATGAGGTGATGTGTAGCTCCTCGAATACCAAGGAACGCAGCCAAGAATTTTTCTTTTCATCACAAGTTTTTTTTTTAATGAGAGTGACTCGAATGCATGCATTATACATCGTAAAGAATAGTTTCCGTATTTTTCCTAATTTAAAATTATACACTAATGAGGTCCACATCAGTTTTATCATACTCCAAAAATATTATCACCTCAATTACCCGTAATAAGGTAATTGTCTTTGCACTTCGTTTGACTCAAGTTCAATGTCCATTGATTCACAGGGAATTTTCACGAATCTTCCCTTGTGTACGTGGTCATTTATTGTAGGCAACAATTCGTTGTATGGTCAACCTGACAAGGTCCTATTTTGCAGACAGTTCGCTGTTAGGTACACTCGGTTTATCTTGGAGAAAGGGATTACCTATAATAACTTCTGCTACCAGGGTCTCTTTCTTTTACGGACACAAAAACGTGGTCCCGAAGGTATCAGTTATAACAGGAGTGATTAAAATTCGTCTCGCTATCTGTAGAAATGTTAAATATCCTTATTTTATCTATCGTGATTGCATCAAGACGGCTCACGACCCACTTTGAGACGAGGATTTGAGTCGTTTTGAGAAAGACATGTCGCAACAGCCCTTCACACAGCAATTTATTGTTATAACGGAACATTTTTGGTTGAAGAGTAAGAGCAACCTTGAAGGGACACTATAGTTTATTTTTAATTTCAGTTCATCTGCATCAATAGAAAAATTAAGTAATGGTCCAGTTCTGGTAAAATCGACAATTTTAGTGCACAGTTGTTATTGGGTGTCTGGCTTTGGATGGTCAGGTTCGAAATGAGTACCAAATTAAAAAAGTCGGGTCGTTTCAAGTTCTTTACTTGTGTCTCTTATAAAGTTAAAATTTGTGGCTCGTTCTTTCTCCTTGGTGTCTAAAAGCAATTCACTGATACATGAGCAAGGCACTAAAATATGAATTTAGCATGTTTTGGCTAAAAAACAGCAACAACAAAGGAAAACCATAATATTACTCTTTTAAGATCTGCCGCTTTTAAGTTTCATGCAGTTTGCTTTGACTTCATGCCTATATGTGAGATAGTTAGGGACTGGTCATGACAAAGGCACCGCAACTTATATGTTGAACGTTCCACAACTGTACATGATCTTTTGCTTTACGATCACAGTCTATGGCTGAATAACCTATTCAAAACCTATTGTGACTTTTACACGGTCAAGGCCAAAAACGGTTACAAAAACAAAAACAAAAAGAAAAATCTCGGGCGTCACAACTATTTTCTTTTTTTAACTGTGATGCGAGCAACCCACAAGGTCCGTATATCTTGGAGTGACTCAGTGAAGATTTGTTGGCTTTTTTCCTTTTTTATTATAATTTTGATTTACCATTTAAGATCTAATAGTTTCCTTTGGAGCCATTCTCACATTTTTAGCGAAGGAAACGTAGTAACGAAATCGTAAAAATGAATCATCCTCTTTTTGCAGTTATAGCAAATATTTCCACGAAAAAAGGGAAATGACGGAAATAAAGAGGAATCTTACTTTAGGAAACAAAATTAAATAATCTGCAGTACAAAAGAAAAACAATTCAGAAAATATTAAAGAATTGTTACTTTACTTAGGATTATAATAGTTCATCATTACTGATCAACATTCATTTCATTACTTGGTTGTAGAAGAAACCAGTTTGAAAACGAAAACAAATCTGTTAAAAATATTAAAGGTTACCTGAAGTATCTTTGATTGTTTACCCCGCAAGGTGAATGTTGGTTGAGTTTATTATGGTCGCTCAATGTATACTCCGTTTTTCTCTTCCTCTCCGCGAGGTATCCTAAATATATTTGTGTCTCATGACGAGCCCGTATTGCCTTTGTTCTTTATTTGTGGCGCATTTCACAAACGTGTGCAGCTCTATTGTTCCTTTCATTTAAAATAACGCCTCTTGTTTGGATAAAACATGAAACAAACCCACTCTGTATTTTTCCTTCGAAAACACAACTGGCGTTTGCACGAAATCTCTGAACAAACACCCTCATGGCATATCTGTCTTCCGACGGTTTTCTACTTTTGTAAAAATAATCAGTCTTGCTGTTAGTTTTTCTTCTTAATCGCAGAAAGTTACCGTTCGTCATTTATGTTTACGAAATTTATAAATGTGATAGCACACATAAATAAATAAACCTATAAACCTATCTATCTATCTCCAGCACCATTATTGAAAAATGAAGTTAAGGTATATTTATTCGTGAAACAAACTTAGAAATTTAGTAAAAGCGTTATAGGCAGGTTAATTTCAGCTGAGTTGACAAAGCCGAATTCTAAATTCAACATTCAGAGTTGCTTGTTTAAAATACATCACTCTTTGTTTTGTTTAAGAGACTTGTAAATGCAAATCTTGGTGCTTCGAGGTCTGGCAATCTAACAAAATTGCACCAAAGCGTAAATAATTTAATCCTTGTAGTTTTAACAAGATGTCATTCTTAATAGACCTTGTAACTCTCACTATCCCTTTGGAACAAAAATGTAGGCTTTGTACTAATCAGTGCATTCTACAGTGATATGCGCTATAACAGAAACATTTTCAAAAAGGAGTTTTAATTCGGTATCAGCTGATAAATTCATCATCCTGGAGGAGCTACATTCGCCTTTTTCTCTAGGCTGGTATATCGCGTGTTCTGACACATTACCAGGAACTACCTGGAAACTTGCTTTATTACATTGAGATAGGAAAAACATTGCCAGACGCTAAGGAAATATAATCTTCAGAGACAATATAACGGATTTAAAACTCTGAAAAGTAATTTTGATTTCTGGACTTTCTGTCACAAAAACAGTTAACCCTCTAAGCCCCAATGTTTTCCATGTAATGCTCACTGTTCTTCATATATTTGCTACGGTGCTAGTTGGGAGAATTTGATTAAACATCAAGACATTTTATCTCTAATGATCATCTCCTTATTTCTCATGACTTGTATGTTTGACCAAGTAGTGATATTGTAATGAGAAATTAGATGTTTGTCACTATTGGGGGTTAAAGGGTTAAGAAACTGCAATCCACTTCCATCCTTGTAATCCTGCTATTTATCCCTCAAACCAATTGTTTTCTTTGGTTCTGCACAATCATTTTACCCCGAGTTTAGTGGCATATTTGGTGAAAATTGGCCGTATTTATCATGAAAATTATTGAAGGGAAATTTTGATATTTTTGCGGGCTACTGTCCCTTTAAAAATGGAGCACCATTCATCCCCAATGTTTAAAATCTCAGTTACAAACCAACCTCTAAAAGATTGATTCGCACTAACGACAGAACGACAACAACATGGTCACGCAAACGCAGAAAAGCCGGCATTTTATATTAATTAAAGTGTTATATGTTACCATTGTGAACTGGGAAAAACAACATAATAACATATCGGCATAGTCATAGCATGAGGATGAAACTTATCTTTACTTATGTTGTTTTGACTGTATCGTAACGAGGCACGTGTGAACGAGGCTAATTTTTCAAGTGTCAGTCATGAAGCTCTTCATGCTGTAGTGCTTGCAACCCTGGTGATTCTTCTTCAGTTGTCCATATTTTATTAATTCGTACTGCTATTTGGAAGATCCAATCGCCCTTATGACCAGTTTTTTATGAAAGTAATAGATCCTATGAATACGGTGAGCTTTCTAGTTTAAGGTGGGGTTTTAAGAAGGGCTTGTTCACAATTCTCTCTCAAGTTAATGCTTTTATAATGTGTAATTGTGAATTGTGTTTTTGGTAGTGAGTAAACTTTTCTGAGTGTCACAGAAACACTTATCAGTGATCAGAATGCAAGTAACTCTGGTTGGATTTTTCTGCATAGTTAACACAGGATTATCCCTTAAAAGTGTTCTGAAGTGCTTGTGTTCAGTTGGTTAAAATATTTACCATGATGTTATTCATCGTACTCTAGTTACACGAAAAACTCCCTTTTCAAAGTGACACCCTCCCTCAGCTCCACTTGTTAATTTTAAGCCCGACAGATAGCATATAATTAAATCCTCGGTACGATCTCGATATTGAAAGAATTTGTTTGAAGTCCATATTAATTTCTCTGTGGTGATCATTCCCGATTTCCTTTCTGTATTGTATTAATTCGTGATTTTCTGTCGGCAATAGGAGAATTAAGTTTCTGATCACTTAACATGGAACATCACCGTGCGTGGCTACGGAGAATGATAAGAATATTAGTTGATTTTTTATCAGCTGTGAATATTGTCATTTTCTAATGGCATCAGCTTATGATCCCGCACATTTGGAACTTTTTTGCTTCATCCTTCGACGGAAAGTCACGTATGACGAGTTAAATAAATGACACCGTGGATGTTGGAAGTATGATCGTCACAATTAGTCCGTTGATCGTCTATCAATAAATGCCCTTTCTGGGGATTCGGCATCAATGAAGTAACCCAAACTGAGATCACTTCTTTATGTTCTGATGTCATACACATCATGACACTTCTTTTCAGTTAAACCGAATCTTGTAGAACTTTCCCTTGTTGCTGTCACACTTCTGTTTATTCAGCAAAAAACAAAGAATTTTCAAAACTAAATATAAATATAAGTTTTTAATTTTTAATTCAAGACGTTTCAGTTTCGAGTCAAATTGTTTCCACTTTTCGTTCAAGTAGTCCGTTAGTTTTTCCACATGTGAAAACATCGCATTTAGAGTCATCTGTGAATTTCTCATGGTTTTCAACGCACTTTGCCAGATTATTTGATTCATTAAAAATCACCTGGTGAAATAAGTGCACCTAGTGAAACCTGATAGAGGCAACAAGCCGTTTATTTCCCAGCAAGTCAGGCTGATATCATGATTAGTCAAATATGTAAACTATTAAAATGCATAGATTAAGTATTCTAAAGGTACGAAAAGAAAACTTTAAAAATAATATTTCTAACATTTAAAGATTTTCATACCCCGAATAATTAATCCGCTTATATTTTTTTCTCTCCCGGTGAACGTTAGCTGGATTTAATACACGATTTAATAAGCTGTCTAACGAACAATTGTCCAATATGCTGTGAATATTTATAAAGAGAGTAAACCTTCCTAAAATCCAGTCGGCTCTGAGTTTTCTTTGTGTACTAACATATTTTCAGTCTATTTAAAACCACTGATCTTTTAGCCCGTTGTTTGAATTTTAGTCACTTTTTGTATAAAACGAGTTTTTAATCTGACTTTCCCTTCTTAACGATGTAAAGCACGAAAATTTTCCTTCAAAAGATTCGCACCATTAGATGAGTTTTCCTTGCAAGACTATCTTTACATGCAGTCCAGTGAATCTTCTCAAGAGAAGAGAAGAGAGCAACGAAGACGGTTTTTTTGTAGACCATATTCTAGTGGCACAAAATGAAAATTGAGTGAGTGAAAGAGTGGAGCTGTTTATGGCAATTCTTTTTTTTTGTCCTTTGCAATTGGATAGACCATTTCAGTTATCAGTCAGATATCGTCGATGTCAGTAAAGAACGCTTTGCATAGAAAAACTCACGCCTTCAGTGATAAATTTATCCTTTCCAATGCTTTCAATTCCACACAGGTGAACTAAAATAACATTTACGAAGATGAAAGACTTTTTTTTAGATGTCAGTCCGAGGCACCTTGCAAAAATTTACTAAGTTAACCGAGAAAGCAATTTATTTTTCACACGAGTTCTGTTCTGTTATTGTTTCTACTTCGTAAAGATCAAAATCGTTGATTGAAATGTGGGATCTGTTTCAATGTGATTCAAATCGGAGTAAACGATTGCCTACATCCCTGTTGGTACATATAAACCACCTTCAACGGCTTGTCTTTCTTCTGACTACAATCATCACTTGTATATCGATTGAAATAGGTCAAATGATTTGTTAAGTACCCTTGCCCATCAGGATGGCTTCTTGCTAGTTTTTACTTCTGCTGGTCATGCATGTAAGTCATGAGCTTCACTAAGGTCAGGTTCTACAGACAACTATTGGTTTTTCTTAATTTTGATCTTTAGCATTGACAGAGAAAGTGTCGATATTGCTGGAAAGAACACCTGAAAGTTGACGAACATTTGAACGCAATTTCTTGCACATACTGAGATGAAGAGATAATTGAGTGACTTTCAAAAATTTCGTTGTGCGTATGGAAGATTTGCGCGACGCCAAACAAATTAGAAGAACGTTTTAAAAAATTAACCAAAAAATCCAACCTTTAGTTACTGAACATTAACCGAGTTAACGGTTCGTTGAAAAAATGAGGATTGATCAATAAATCAAACGAAGAATTTTTTTACCAATAAACTTAACACTGAAGACGGTTTTCGGTCACCAATCTTGAAAGCGTAAGCAAAAGCAACCAACCCAACCAAAGGAGCATTTTCCCTACAGAACACTAAAAAAGGTAACACACACGTCCGTTAAAAAATGAGTAATACAAATGGAAGGCGTCTTAGGTCATTATGATCGTTATTTTATCAGTGACGATCTTAGTTGACTTTGATGGTCATCGAAAGACCCACATTTGCGATTAACGAAAAGGACGTGCATTGATTACAAAAAAGTAATATAACTTGGAAAATAAGACCTAGGTGATGGCTTGGTGGGGTTCTAAAAATCATCATGTTACCTGAGAATTTTTAGAGTGTGTGGCGTCAGGTGGAAATAGCATGAGTGTAGCCTGGGAGCGCCTCTAAGGTTTGGCTTTCAAAGACAGTTTAAATTGCTAGAGTCAGTCGAATGTGAGTATTGAAATACCATTGACCCGAATTGGCTTCATATATTTCGGCCGAATTGTCTCAAAATCTCCTCTATTTTTTTCGTACGCAACTCGGGAAAATGAACGTTTGAAATAACTAAAAGATGGAAAATGACACTGTTATTTTCAAGGGTCTAAAGATAGCCTGTTTTGAAACATGGGTCTTGCTTTAGGGATTCTTGATGGTAGCTACGTTGTCAAGGAGAAAAGCGAAAATAACTTTATACAGTACCTAGTTATCTCAAACATATACCGAAACCAAGCTTAACGACTGCATCTTTTCTATCAATTTTCTGAGCTAAAATATATGAATTTCACCTTGACATATGAGATCACTTACTGCGAATCTGCTTTATGGTCGTTCTCTCTTTCGTACGTGTGTTTCTTCAAGCTTTTTGTGTAAACTGTTCTCTTTCGTGTTAGTCGTGTCCCTTTTAGCTAATTGCATTGAAACGATTAAGTAATTCGTGAATAAATACTTCTGTTTCGCGACGGAAGCAAACAAGTGGACATGTATCTTAGGTTAAACAAGATGTGTGATTAATAGATAAATTAGAAAATTAGCTGCTCGGTTCGGAAGCTTGGTTAAAGAAGTTAACATGCGTCAAGAGCTTCATACGGGCGAGCAGAAACGTTTTTTTCTGCTTATAAAAGACTGGATACGAAAAATATATATTGGTAGCAACTTTTTTTTTCTTGTCCTTCCTTTTCTTTTTCTTTTTTGGTTTTTATTTTAGCTTTGTTTATGAGATTATCAACTGTCAACGGACGAATAATACAACTTTGTAATTACTAACTATCGCCTTACTAACTAGTCACAGAAATCGGAAAATGCTATAATACAACAAAATCACAGGCATTTCTCAAAATACATTTTCTAAATCTTCTATCCTATTACATGAGTAAATAATAAACGTTTTATAAAAGATATGAAATGTATGAACTAAACTGTTTTTGTGTTATCAGATTATAGTTGTGCTTATCCCTCACTAGCTAACAATAACAATCGTCGTAAATATTGAATCGTCCTGATAACTTAAAAGGTTAAAGACAGCAGAGAATTATCTATAAAGGGAAATTATGAGCATTTCCAAAATTGATTTTCTTAAGCTTTCATCCTATTGCGAGAGTAAATAAAGAGCGCTTGGTTAATGAAAATGTCCGACTGTTTTCTTTTTCATGCCGGAAAACACATCTTCCGAACAAATGGTAATAACTTAAACGAGGAAGACGAATTAAATTATGAAAACCTAATAATCCTTCACAATTGGCAACGTTTCTCACAGACTGAACCATGTGCGCTGTCGATGGTTTGCGACTTAATTTCAAAAGACAATTAGAATTTTGTCGCACCAATAAGAAAAAGTTTGCCTACAGCAGATGAACAACTAGCTGACAAAGTACAAATCTATAATTTTTTCTTTACACCTATAATAGAGAAACGTGTTTTTTCAAGCTAAACTGGAATTGTTCTTAAATTTTTTCTTCAGTAGTTCACGAGAATTTAGTAAAAGAGTATTGATTATTGATGAGTTTTGTGTAATCTAATGTAATAATAGTCTTCGTTAAAGTATTATACCGAGAAATCTTATTTCATTAGGTTAAATTGTTGTAGAGACCTAAAAAAGGGATTAACAAAATGAAAACAACTGACAAGTTACTTCCTCGTTTGTTAAACTGAAGGAACAGAGGAAATAAAACCTGCTATTGAGCAGTTTATTCCGGGTTTGAGTTAACAACAGTTTTATCACCTGATACAGGCAATTATTTTATAGTCGAGGAACACAGTTGGCGTTAACTGTGTTTCGTCAAGATTATTTCACTTTAGAAAAAAATATCGATGAAAGTTGAAAAGAAAACTGTAATATTACAACGTAACATAATCAAATTAAATTGTTTTCGCCTAAAATGAACTAAATAAACAATTAGCTAGGTGCATGGGGTAAACGTTTATAAAAGCCTGCATACGACAGCCGGTTTCTCGTTTAAAAAAGAATTGTAAAATATAGGGATAATAAATAACAGATCGGTTGCATGCCTGCCTGTGATCTTGTTCTCGTGTTTGTCAAAAACTACCTCGATGTCCGCTTAGAGTTCGAAGTTGTGCATTATGCACCATAACTTCTAAATTTCTGAAACAATCATTCTTTCATGACACAATCATTCTTTTAGTCGTTTTTCATTACTCGTCTGTTAATTAAATTAGCTCAGTTAAATTTAATATATTTTAAAATGGTATCATTTACAAACTTCCTCAGCCTCAACTGTCACAGTTGAATAAGTTTGTTTTTCAGTAAAAGCAAATAATTAAAAACAGTTTCATATAGTGAGCAACGAAATTAATTAAAAGAGAATTTGCCTTCGGTAGTAAATAAACGGTTGTCAAGTGTCCGAAGCTTTCAATAATGAAACATGTTTGCATAATTTAAATGTGGATAATTGCTAAGAGATATTTAATTAGAATTACCAAGCTCGTTCCCAGGTTCCTACTTTTTGAACTAGGTGAAGGACGACAAGTTTGAAATTAAGTTGAAAAGAAACAGTTTCTCCAAGTAGTTAACTCAGTTCAGCGGTGTTGTCTGCTGGGTGGCCGACTTCTTTTCGTATAGAAAACAACCTGTTAAGTTGTCTTTGGACTGTTTCTCTGAGTGGGGTTCCGTGCCCGCTGGCGTCCCTCAAGGAACCAAACTTGGCCCATGGTTATTCCTACTGATGATCAATGATCTCAAGGTTCCCAACGTGAACACGTGGAAGTACGTTGACGACACCACTATTGCCGAGTTGGTCCCGTGTGGTGCACGGGGCAACATTCAAAGCGCAGTCAGTGTCGTCGAAGACTGGTCGCGTGAGTAGAACATGCAACTAAACGCCGACAAATGCAAAGAGATGATCATTGACTTTAAGAAGAACAAACACGCCTTCAGCCCCGCTGTAGTCAATGGGAAGGAACTAGCTGTTGTAAGCGGTGCCCAGATTTTAGGAATTACGCTGTCTAACGATCTCAAGTGGACCATTCACGTGAATGAAAAACAAACGTAAATTAGTAGTGTAACACGTAAACTAGTTGAAACCTTTCCTTAGTGATGTTATTTCCCTTTTATTGTTTTTTATTGTAGATTTCCCCTTTTTCTATCTTTAATAGTAGTATACGTAACTAATAAAATTGTAAATAGATCTTATCATAAATTTTTATCTTTTTTAATAACATATTGTAAATAATTATACAATTCAGCCTGCTGGCTGCCATTTAATTGTTTCTAATAAACCTATCTATCTATCTATCTATCTATCTATCTATCTATCTATCTATCTATCTATCTAAGTATTGTATTAATTAGTTAATTCACGGATTTTATGGAAACCAAATTTAAACCTGTATGTTTAAATTTGATAAGATTTCGTGTGTAAATAAAAGATTCCATCCATCCATCCATCCATCCATCCATCCATCCATCCATCTTAACAATTAGTGGACTATGTTCGAACAACAAGAGGCAGTCTAATTGGGTATTTACGAAATGGGATGTGATCTAAGAAAGGAATTGAAAAGGGACATTTTTACACACAACTGGGCAGTCTGCTTCCACGCGAGAGCACACAAAATTGTGGTCGTACTGTTTTGGTGTCCATCAGTAATTATTGAACTTCAAATGTTATTTTTAAAATTATACTAAATCTTCAATATATTTTTTTAAATTTGCAAAATGAAATTCCTAGCTTTATTTCCCAAAAATCCCCAAAACTTCACACATCTTCACATAGCATCCAACTGTGATCTGCTGGAGACATTTTTTGATTAGTGGAAATATCAGCGAGATGATTCAATAAAACTGTTCTAAAATGTAGAAAAAGTTGTATATGAGTAAGCTCTCCCTCATCAATATATTAAATGAAAGACTGGGAATTTTCTTATCAGCTCATAGTGACTAAACCTCTACGCTATGACTTACTCGTGATTCGATTTTACTCAAGACGATTTTTTCTGTTTTCAAAATTATTCTTAACTCTTCTAAGCGATAATAATTAATGGGCACTATTTTCGAACGATATGCAACCACATAACCTCAGTTGATCGATATCGGTTCTTTGTGGAGTTGTGTGTCAGGAGACGTGTTTCATGCTTGATTTAAATTCATTGAAGCGTAATCGAATTAGAATCGTACCAGGCAATTCACCCTCTCAGATTATCTGTGCAATTTTAGCAGTACTACCAGATTGGATTTTTTAGAAGAAAATAAAAAGTTTTTACTATACGAATGAGCATGATTGGGTGCAAATATGCACCTGAGCGAGTGCAAATATCAGGGAATGTTTTCCTCCTTGTTCCCATGACCACGTGCTGCAGAAAACACTGTTAAAGCCTACCTTTGGGGAAGAAAATATGTTGTATTATTGAGGCAAAAGTTGTATAATATGGCTGGGTTCAGTTTAAAATAGACATTGGCTTGTGAAATGAATACCAAGAGGCGTCAATATAGAGCTTTTCGCTGAAATTCTTATGGGAATAGGAAAGAAATGAATCATTCGCTGCCATAGTTGAAGTTGAATTTGATTTAAAGTTAACTTTATGCAAAGGTCACGGTGAAAGTGGTATAGCTTTCATTGGCGCCACCGACTTGATGACAAAAATAAATATGTTTGCTTGCAGGAACAACAAAAAACGATACCGCTTTTAATGTTGCTCTTTCCTAACCTAAGTACTGCAATTGAAAAAAGAATGCCAACACTTTAAACTATTACAATTACTTTGGTACATCAATATGGTAGCCGGAAAATGTAAAGAGTATTTTCTTATCAATATAAGTAAGGTTTTATTTCGGAAGTGATCTTCAAATATCCCTTTGAAATTGTTGTCATATCTCAAATAATTGGGAAATGTATTGGTCTTTGTAGTACACAGGACGTGATTGATAAGCGGAGTCGCCGTAACTTTGATCTCGGTATCCACATTACATTAGGACAGCTTCTTTCAGGATCATTTTCGTAATAACTTGATCTGGATAATAAGGGGCCTTCGACTTTGTTCGTAAATGTCCCAAGAAACGTTGACCTAACAGTTGACATTAATAAGGGTAATCACTCACTGGAGTTGAGCGAGTAAGGTCTGTACATTTCGACGCCCCAGTCATATTGTAAGCTTTTATTGACCAAACATTACCTCTTTAATATATCCTCGCTATTATAGTCTGTCGAATTGATGTTTACAGGCCGTTTCTAATTTTTCTACCACAAGCTTACTGTACATCCTTTGCCTCTCAGAAATCGAAACCGTAACCCTATTTCAGACCAAGGTGGTGGAATTTTCGTATTATATTTTGATCTAACCCCCAAAGTCCTTCTCCATTTTTAAGCCAAAACGTCAAAATATGTACTCTATTTCATGATAAATTGGCCAAACGCTATACCGTTTCATAGCTAGTATCGTACAATTAGAAAAAAAGTTAAATTTCTCGACTGTATAGGCTCATCCAGATGCAAACAAAAAGTTAATGCAAATTATGGCACAGAGAAGGGCCACTTCTCAGTATTCGTCTAGTGACTATCTGTTTATGTAGACCCCTGCCATCTCATTAACCCCGTCATTCCTAGAGTCAGTTATGGAGACATTTAAGGTGCTTCTAACTTTTGAGTCTGTGGATGAAATCCTACGGTGTGACCATTCAAATGAAACCTCTTCGGCAGTACTTTCACGTGGTACTATTTATTTTTAAGTATTTCAAAAGATGAAGTTTAGGATTTGCCTTGAATTTTGATTTTAGGCACTCTTGGGAGCAAAAGGGTTAAGATCCAACTTCAATAAGCCATGCTACTAATAATGCTTGATCCCTCGCCACTAATACCTGGTGGGGAGGGTACTGTTGGAGGGAACTGATGCAGTTGACGGAGAAAAAAACAACGACGGCTGGGTGTTTGCATTGAAGACTCCATATAGTTCAGTCCCACTATCTTGATGTTTTATGACCAGCTAGGTGAAGCTTTTAAAGATACATAGATCAATTGAACGACGCAGAGAAAATAATACGGAAATTACAGATGTGTCTATCAAGTTTAAAAACAGCTTCATAAAAGAACATTGTAATGTTTTTTTTTTGTATTTTATTTGTGAAATACTTTTGAAGACAATATAAGAGATTAAAATTTGGTGCGGCATCGCGTAGTCGCTTCAGCCGGCTGGCAAATACTCACTGAAATTATTTGAAAATGCACAAACAAGATGTTTGTCACGTAGGCGTGAGAACGCAAAAAAGTACGTCAAAAAAATAACAGCCGGCGGTGGCAGCTTTGAAAGATCAGTCGACTGAGAAACCAACGCCTGGAAAAAAGCCAGAGCTGAGATTCCGGCTTCCAAGCTTATAGAACGGGTCTATATTGGTGGGAAGAATAGTTTTGTAGTGACGTACATCGAGAAAGCATTAGAGTCGCCAAAGATTTGCTTACTCCACGCGGACGCAGAACCGCGAAGACCATATTCAATATTATCAAATAGTGAAACGTTTGCTTGGGACGTCTTCGCAAAACGGAAAGTGAGTATTTTAATTCACGGAATGTTTAACACAGTAGAAACTGTGTCACGTTTAATCTAGTCAGGTGATAGTTTTTGTGTTTCCTTACTTTTTAATTTGTTGCACTCGAGGACGGAGAGAGGAATAAGTTGGTTAATCGAGGCATACTATGGGTTACTTTCGTTACTTGAGGGCCATTCCTCATTTTTATTTGCCATATTCCACAGCCGTTTACAATAAATGGCACATGAGACTAACATAATAATGAAAAGTTAACTGTGTACGGAGGGTCCTGCGCCCAATCCTCGAATATTAATGAAGGCATTAGGCGAAAGCGCAGAAGGAAAGTTAACCGAGAAAATTGCACTGGCTTTTGCAGGGTGAACCATCACATTTGCAGTTTTCATAACTCTGACAACGTTTTTGCAGATCGTTCAGAAATTTCCTGTAACTTCGATTTACGAAAACGGCGTTGATTAGCTAAGAATAACAGGATAAGACAATCGAAGCCTTCCGAATGTTTTTTTCGAAGTGTTCCGAACATTACCGAAGATGGTCATTGGTTGCTCGCGGCCGAAGGTTGCACTTTATCATATAAATTAAAGGAAAAAACCCTTTTGTTTATTTTCCCTCAGACATGGCAGAATGTAAATTACACTTTTCACAAGAGAAGAAAGAACAAAGAATGAACAAAACGAAAGCTCACCTGCACATCGGACGAAATTTTATGCAACTGCCGAATGTCATCCGTTGATATTCGAATTACTATCGATTATTAATTGAACAAACATCTGCTCCCAGAGATACAGTTGCGTTTTCTGACTACATCACAAGTATTAGTTCCAGAATAGTTCTCAGTATACAATAATTATATAAGCCACTCTTCCCAAGGTAATCTTTTATCAAAATCAGATAATGAGAACATGCCATGCGTACTAGAACATTTCAATTGAAATGACCTTGACTCGGTCGGCGCTATACTGTATGTTTTTCTTGGATAGTCTAAAAAACATCTTTAATGCTCACGTCTCCGCCTTGGTGTTATTTGGGAAGGTTAGTGATAGCAGTATACAATATTGCTGATAATGGTCAGATCGATGATCTTATTTATAATCTTGCATATCTTTTAAAGGTACTTTTAAGTAAAGTTTGATCCCATTTATTATTTTCCGTGATAAATTTGAGTCAAATTTTCGAAAACATTTCGACACAACCCTATACTACATTGTGTATGCAACTCTTTTGTTACTACAACTGCAAAACAATAGCCTTCCTTCAGAAGTAGCATGCAAAGATGATGATCAAAACAATAGCCACACTCGTTAACCGACGTTTAACGTGGTTCCCGTGGACTGCGACTTACCCGCGTTCGAATAATGCGGTTAAGCTTAGCCGTGGTTACTAGAGTTGTCGTCTAAACTTCTTTTTAGCCTTAAACCAGGTGTAACTGAGCCTTTGTTTAAATAATCGGCCTTGGGAGTTTAGGGAACCCAAACACTGGTAACCAGTTAAGATATTTAGGAGAACTTTCCTTTAGTGGATTTACTGCTGTTTATTATGCTATTTAAGATTGGATGTAACATTTGAAATTGTAGATGCAATCGTCAAGTGTGACCATTAAAGAAAGCTACTGGGAGTACTTTCTTTTGGTAGCTTTAGAACTGATGTGGTTTTAACTTTTGAGGCTGTGAGTAAATTCCTGAAGTGAGACCATTAAAATTTGTTTCAGTTGTGCTTTCTTTTGGTGCTTTCGATGTTTTCTGGACTGTTGTTATTTTAAGCAGTGAAGCTTCTCTTGAGATTTTCAGTAAAGATGAAAACTGTCTAAAGCGCTTGAAAATTAAGATGAAAATTTTCAGGCATTTCGAGGCTTCTGCCTCTGTGGGTGTAGTTTTCTCTTGGCCGAGTTAAGAGATTAAAAGGTGGTGGTGCTTACGAGGTCAGTTAATTATAGGAATTCAACTGTTCCAGTTGCGACTGAAAAGCTTCGTTTTTAAAAGATTCAAGAAATACGTGGGCACAATCGTTCGGTTAATTTTAAGTTAGTATGAATGATGAGGGTATGTTGAAACTTCAGTGGGCAAAGACAAAAGTTACACGATGTGAAACTAAGTTGTCTTTGTTCCTCAAGTCTTCCGGCTGTAACCGCCATTATAAACTTTTGTCAATCTTATTCGAATGTAAATTAGCAAAAAAATGTCATCAAACCATCGCAACCGTTCCGGCTTTCGACAGTATGCTTTATTTTGACTATATTCTTGATCCTTTATTGTCTCTTATTACTTCAATCTTTCTTCCTTCATGAGCAAGACGTGAGCTAATTTTTTTCGCTTTGAACAGAATTTCGTCACTGCCAGATTCAAACCTCTGCTCATGCTGTAAGGTTGTAACTTTCGAGTCCCAAAAATGAGACCATTTAAATGAAGGCTATTGATCAATAAGCAATAACTGGAGATGTGAAATGATTAAGCCCCTTAACGACTATTGCCTCCTGAGTGTTTACCTTCGAAAGAGTACAACCGTGATGTCGAGTAATAAAGTTACCTTACCTTACCTTACCTTACCTTACCTTACCTGGCTTACCTAATGTGTCCCTAACTGTTTGACTTCGTGACCATCCGGTAAGAGAGGCTGTGAGGCAACTTTACCAGT
Organism: Siderastrea radians; assembly: GCA_964017195.1. Taxonomy (NCBI): domain Eukaryota; kingdom Metazoa; phylum Cnidaria; class Anthozoa; order Scleractinia; family Rhizangiidae; genus Siderastrea; species Siderastrea radians. The sequence continues at coordinate 37,129,385 of OZ024900.1, forward strand.
TAATTATGCTGCATGAGGGAGCTTTGAACTTTTCAGTCTGTGAATGAAATCCTAAAGTGTGACCATTCAAATGAAAGCTACTGAGCAGTACTTTCCTGTGGTGCTGTTTTTTATTCTGTACCAGGTGGTGTTAACTTTTGAGTCTGTGGATGAAATCCTAAAGTGTGAGCATTCAAATGAAAGCTATTGAGCAGTACTTTCCTGTGGTGCTGTTTATTATGCTGTACAAGATGGTTCTAACTTTTGAGTCTGTGGATGAAATCCTAAAGTGTGACCATTCAAATGAAAGCTACTGAGCAGTACTTTCCTGTGGTGCTGTTTATTATGCTGTACAAGGTGGTGCTAACTTTTGAGTCAGTGGATAAAATCCTGAAGTGTGCCATTCAAATGAAAGCTACTGAGCAGTACTTTACCCTCGTCCTGGTATTATGCTGTGCAAAGTCAGTGGTTTTAACATTTACGTCTGTGGATTGGAACCTAAAAGGTGACCCGATTCGAATGAAAGCTAATAAACGGCATGTTTTGCTACTGATTCTTAACAGATTCAGAGTAGAAATTAATATCTTTGGCACTGCATGTTAAATTGTGGAAAAGTGTTATTGGAAATAAAATAACGTCATCTTTAGAAACGTACCTTGCTGCAGTGACAAGCAGTCACTCAGAACGATAAGTATGTGGAGTCCACAAAAGACCCTGTGAAAATGAATTTTATCCAGCTTTGCTCTTATGACAAGTCCAGTGGCATGCTGTTAGAATGACTACTCAACTACTATCCTTGTCAGATGGTTCACCTTTTGTGGCTGTTAACAACACCTGTTATTAACCGTAAATTAACCGTCACTGAGGCATACAAACAGACATAAAAATATTCATGATGGGTGCCATCGCAGACTGCACCACTTAACCCGTTACCTGTTCAAATGGGGCCCACTGCAAATTTGCCAGAGAAAGGCACTAGGAATAGCACTGTTCAGTAGCTTTTCAGTATTTAAATAGTAATAAACTAGGATAAAATTCAAAGACTACAAGCTGAAACCATCCCGTACAGCATGATGATAAACAGCATCAAAGGAACAAGTGCTTAATAGCTTTCATTTGAATGGTTACCCTTAAGAATTTCTCCCACTGTCTTAAAATTTAGAACTAACTTGTACAGCAAATAAATTAACCGTACCACAGCCACAGGAAAGTGTTACAAAATAGCTATGTTTCAAACAGTTTTTAAATTACCAATTATTCAAAGTTTGACTCGGGTATTGGAAAAGCTGATATAAGTCACTCAATTCATAGGATAATTGGTTTTCATTGAGTTCAAAGTCGGACTGATTGAAGAATTTGTGATATTCATGGAATAGTGATTTGCAAATCAATAGACAGAAAAATTGAGACTTCGATGGGTGTTGGGGCGGGGATCACTCAAGCTGAAAGAACTTTGTGCATTTTGTTAACAGGTAGGGGCGAGTACTTTTCATTCAGCCAGGTTTCTTCAAGCACTAAAGTACTCTTCAAAAACTAGATCTTTTCACATTTTTGGCTGTCACCATGTTAAAACACCACGTCTCTTAAAATTATGAGACTCCCAAGCTAGTCTAAGTGTTGTAAGGTTTGTTATCTTAGAGCAAGGACTTCTGTTCTTCTATTCTCTTCGTCACTAGAAACAGTGAACGCGGGACAAATACCTTAAAAAAACCATGTTACAATTTCGCCTTCAAAATTTGACAAATTGCTTTTGAACTAACTTCTTGCAGTTTAACTGTAATTTTCGCATTCTTTGTTCCCAACAACGATGGCGCCCAGAAACAAGAAGATGTTCAAAATATATTGTAACAGAAATTTGCTTTCGTAAAACAAATCGATCAAGATTCTCTAAAAGCTAATATTGCGTGTTTCATTTCTTACTTTTAGCTTTTTAAGGCATTAACTAATTATTAGCAGGTCTCATTCTTTTGTGTAATGGCGCCTTTTTCATTAAACGCTATTTTGACAAAGCTCTTAGAATGTAATGATGCGTGCATACAAAAGACACATAGGCTGTGGCGGGGCTTTTGAGAAGGCCGACAAGATACTCTATCGGGGTTCCATGTGTCTGAAATGCTCTTGTTTTACACTTGAGATGCAAATGACAGTAAATAGCTCAAAACAAAATCAAAAAGAGCCTCAAGTATTTAAAGCATTAGATACAAGGGCTTTAACGAGAGGGACAAGAAAATTTGCATGAATTAATTAGGTGAAGTTCAAGTTCATACGAGTCACGAGTTGGCTGATATTAAGTAATATACTTCAAACATATTTAGGAGCATTTTCAAGATTATGAAGGATTATGAGGTTTCCGTTTCAAATCACAAAAAAAATATTAGGATTCTGCGGCGATTGTTTGATTTCTGTGATTTGGCGTGGTACAAGGATGGTTCGTGTTCACCGTGCAGGTCTATTTTAGTTTCCCTCCTATACTCACGAAAGTTTTTACACTACGCTGAGTAATAAAAATAGGCTTCAGTCGGTTTAGTTCTTTTGATTGACATGAGAAGAATAAAGAATTAGAATAGTTTAGAACATTGACACCTCTCATTAATTGTAACTTAACAAAAAATGCAGCTCTTTGAAAATTTTATAAAAGGAGGCAAACATGCGAATACCCCTGAAGCATGTTACCAGGGAGACCTAGTTAACAGCATTTCTTTCTTTGTACTTAAACATGTAAGCGCATACTTGCAATGCTGAGTTATTTCTGGACGGGTCCAGGTCATTTGGACGCCAGTGAAGGAAATAGTAGTTATATTATAGATTGTGTAATAGTTTTGAGTATTTCTTTAACTGTATTTCTTCAGCTAAAACGAACAGGAAATCGACGCAATCGCTAATTTCCGAGTATCCAGTAAAATGACAATAAACGCACGTACCTTTAGTTTCATTCTCTCATATTGCGTGCAATTAAAAAGATAACAGGTGTGTGGGTTCATTGAACAACCTTTATAAATATCTATGGTGAAATTCTTTAATTCATAGTGTGGGAAAGACTACGTTGGAGTGATAAGGATGTGCGTTCGAGAAATTCGTGCGTGATTCGGTTGTGAATCTGACACGATTCATTTTCAAAAAGTATCAAAGTTCACTTTTAAGATATACAATAATTGTGCTAAGATACCTAAATCAAAACATTACTCAACAAGTGTTTACAGATTTGCAATGAAAATATGTTAAGGTTCAACGAGCATGGTCCTTCAAAAATAGTACATGCTAACAATAACGCGCCCCGAGCATTTAACTCCTCACGTTATAGCTAAGTTCAAAATGGAAAAAAAAAATCTCACATCCTATGATGAAAAATATTATAGAAATGGTTAAACCAACAACATGCATCATACAAAGACTTAAAAGTTAGAATTATAAATTAACTTGGGTATGAAGTTTAACTTATTAAAGTTGACTTCTTTTATAGGGGAAACCAAAAGACTGACTCGTGTTTCTAACCATGGCATGACCAGTTTCATTTCTGACGAAGAAAACTCGCAAAATATTTGAATACGTCAGCTCCGCTTCATTTCTACTATAAAAATCAAATTTCATTTTGAACGCTAGAAAGCGTTTTGAAGCGATTCAGCTAAGTCAGCTGAAACTCGATGATTCAATCATTCCTGTTGCGCGGCACGTACGTGCGCAAATCTGTATTTTGTCATTTAGTGCTTTAACCATTACTCGTCAGGACAAAGTTATGAACTTTGTTTCTTGTTTCACTTAAGATGGATTTGCTCTAAAATAACTGGTTGTGGATCATTACGCTAGGGTGCTTTTAATAAAAGCACGATTCATCTCAAATATGTAAACAGCTTGCTTGTCCCACCAGCTGAAATGAAAATGTAATTTTCGCGCGTTTTCTGAAAAAATCAAATATAATTCGCGCGATTTTATTTCGAGCCAGAGCATGGCAATCTACATCTTTGATACTCCAGATTCTTCCAATATCGCGTGGTTTTGAAATTCATGTGGTTAGTAGTGGTCATGAAAAATTTGAATACATTAGCTAGTACGAAATTCTGTTTGTATTGTATACAAAAGGTGTGACGCCAGCTTACGAAACAATGAAATCCCCTAATACAATGTAATTGTCGGCAGTTTTGTTAGCCACCTAAGAGACCCATAGATCAACACTAAAAAGTTTCGAAAACGTATTGAAACACTGCTCAGTTCGAAACAAAACATTTGGCGACAATCTGAAGCTGTGAAGGTCTCACTCTGGTCAAATAAACGGAACGGTCAACGCAAAATACAATATCGGGAAATTTCAAGTAAGTTTAGCTAGCGATGTACTTACAAATTCTGTTATGATTTATTAAGTGCGTTAATTTCACGACCCTCTTTTCACCGCGAGAAATGTTAACACCCATGTCTAGCGCCTGTGGGTTTCACATCTTGTAAAAAGTCAACAGAGAGGTATCAAGATTGCTTTACCAAGTGCAATAATTTTCACGAAAGTGATATATCATTTCCTTCAAGCGTGTTTATCTTGTAATCAAATATTACGTGTTCAACTGTAGAGTACATATTTACAGAGTTTACCACAGGTTTGCCATATGAGATCTCTTCGTAACAGTTATAGTTTTCTATCGTCATATGTTATCGAAGGACTTTGTTGCTGAGATGTATTAACTTAACTTCCGCTTCAAATTTTCATTTGTCGAAATGTAATTCCGTTTACAAAGTCTTTTACTAGTAGCAACAAGTTAACACCCGTTAGCGATGCTTACGGGGTGGTATCATCGCTTCACATTTCTTCACCAATTCAATAAATATCCGTGCGGATCTGTGCGCTTTGAGAGTCGGGCATGTAAACCGGAATTATAATTTGACGTATATCAAAATGAAAATAAAAAGATGACTCTGACGCATAGAAACTGAACCAGCGCGTATCGAAATCAACTGCAGTAAATCACCTGCACCATGGAAAGTTCCGTTACAAATTCACGCTATCAGTGACTATTCTCGTGAATTAAGTCATTATAACATCATAAACAGGATTAACCATCAACCAACTGCGGTTATGTCCACTTTTCCCTTTTTGACTGAAGAAAAAAGCTGAGAAGTTTCGACCCCAACAAAGCGGGATGTTTTGTAAGGTGACGTTCAGGGACACATGTTATTCATGCGATGTTGACGGGTGGCCATTTAGGGTTAAGAGCTTCTCAGCAGAGTTTTACACTAAGGGTGATTCTTTGAAGCTGAGAAGTAATTCTGTCATTACATCTGCTATGCGAAAATATACCGGCAGAAATACGCGCAAATTTCCGTGGCACGACAAGAAACAGAAGGCATCGCATTTAAGGGTTACAACCGATATTACCTCACCTCAGTTTAATCTGTAAAAATTGAAACGGAAATAGTTTTATTTTATTGAATTTATTTTGCTTTTTCTAGAAGGAAAAAATGTTAAATTAGATAACCCAAATGAAATTCATCATTCACTTCAATTTGCGTGACCCGTTCGGGTGAAAAAAAGTTCTATTTATGAATACCAATATAACGGACGTGTAAACACGCGTGCAGCCGCGTGAAAGAGAGAATTCACTAGCTTATGTAACCTCATAGAAGCTAGAGGATGAAAATGCCGTTAACGCTTTTTATTTGCTCCAAGGTTCGAAAGCCTAGACAATTCTAAAAACCTTGTCGTGAGCAACCCAGGGCAAATGAAACTCTAAATAAAAGTCATTGTTAGAGATGTAATTTATTCGAGTCCCGCTTTCAGTTAATGTATTATTTATAAAATACTCTCTCTTTCTTTTAAACTGGTTTTCTTAGTTAGAAACCAAGAAAGGGTACGAAAACTGCCGGTAGTTTCCAGTATGGCCCCTATTTATTCAAACCGTTGCCGCTATGTTTTTGTGAAATGTCACCATTTCTGTTATACTTATTCCTATTAATAGATAACAAAATTCTCCCACCGACCTGTATATTGATAAAATCACCAGTTACCGAATTAAGCGAGTTTTATTATCGCTATTTCAAAGGTTAAGCACTGGAAAAACTCGATATAAAATTAGATAAATCTTTATTAGGTTATTGTGAAAATCATTCATGGAATTGTGTGAGATGTTGCCATAAAAATTACTGAATGAATTTGTGAGGTGTTAAACTATTTAATGTTGCGCTATGGTACGGAGCATTTCATATGACCGTTAATTAAACAATTTAATTTGAACGATAATAATGGCTTTTAGCAGCACGTCCGCGCTTTCTAAAAAAGTGTAAAAGCTAAAACGGCCATCTCTCCGGAGGAGAATCCCAACATCAAGATATTCGACTTAACAAAACAGCTGTAAAAAGCTTGTGAAAGCTTCTTTCATGTAAAGAGTCTTTATATTGTATTCAGAAAAAGGTAATTTTGTCCTGACTTTACGGGAAAATGATAATGCAAAACTTGCATTGATCAGGTGCGCCGATCGAAACCCTTCGTAACTATCAAGATATTCAAGTTTTTTATGGAAGGATTAATGATTAAGGAACAAATGGCACTGTAGAAGAGTATTGCTGAATAGATTTTATTTCCGAGTGGATATAATAAGAAAAAGCTAAGGGCACAAACAATCAAGTAAGAGGAACATTGCTTTAAGGGCGGAAGTTTGACTGTACGACATAAGGACTGAAAAAGGTCAAGCTTCCTTTGAGTCGTTTGAACATCACAGCGGATATTTAGCATGCAGGGACATTTCGTGAGTTGCTACATTAATTACCTAACTCGCATTGTGTTTGTATCCATATAGCGTGTTGTTTTTGTACTTCAAATTCAATATCTTTTACATTTTCCTTAACAATGCAACATAGTTTTGCGGTTTTACAGTCAATCAATAGATGCTACGTGCATTGAACAGATGAGCTCAACGAACTGAAAACAAGCTGCCTTGACTCGTCTACTACAAGGGTTTATACTAAGTTAAAAATTCCAAGATATTCCTTATAACGTTTTACCAAATATAGAAAAGCAGTGCTCAGTGGCTTTCATTTGAATGGTCAAGCTTTAAGAGATTTTATCCATATAACAAAAAGTCAAAAAGCCAACAACCGGTTTCAGAAGAAAATACTGCGCAACAACTTTCATTTGAATATCACATTTTAGAATTTCTTTCCTGATAATTAAGAGCTAGAACCACCTTCTCCAGCATAATTAACAGCACCACAGGAAAGTACAGCACAGTAGTTTTTACTGAATGGTCAGACTTAAGGATTTCATTCCATAATCAACATTTAGAACCACCTACAAGTGAATAAGGCTAATGGATCTCGATAGCTTTCATTTCAGAGGTCACGCCTTGTGACTCCATTTGTTCCGTGATTTGACTCTGGGAATTAATGAAAGCGTAAAAGAAAGTTCATTAACGCTCGTCAGAGTGTAATAACCATGCAAATTAACCTGTTAATGGCTTTGGTTCCAGCTAATGTCGGCGCCGAGATGTCTTGGGCCAAGGCAGCGACTAAAATGTCTGCTTTGTAGAGGCTGCAGAATGAAAAAGCTCGAGACATAATAAATACGACTTTGACAATTATGTCGGGTAATAAGTACGATACTTAATAACGGTGATGATAAATTTCTGTAATTTGACAGTTAATAGATAACCCCTCAACCTCACACTATATTTGAGACACTAAATAGACTAAATAACGGAGATAATTTAAAGGTCTGGTTTTGACTTGGCTTTTGTTCAATTTGGATTCTCTAAACACCAAGTGATACGATGTGGTTGTAACAAGTCTGAGGATCAGGACCTCTAAAGTGTAGCCCTTTCCTGTGATGCTGTATCGTTATCGAGTAGAAGGTGGTTTTAACTTTTGTGTTCTAAGTCTGAGGATGACCTTTCAACTTTGTCACGGATCAGTACTTTCTGTAAAGCAGTTGTCTCCGCCAGTTTTCCATCTTTCTCAAAACGAAATTTTGAATGGCAAGTTATTATTCTGGTAAAAGAGAAATTTTCTTTCGTTGTATAGAAGCATTTTAGAATAGATATTTTTTTTGTTCAGCGAAATTAATTCTCTGCATTCTCTGCATTAATAACTAGCAACGTCTCAATAAAAATTCTCGTTGCCTAACAACGTCATAAGAAAAAATCTTGTTACCACTGTAAACAATTTCATTGACGTATTTTCTTTCTTTTAATTTTTGCTATCAGCGTGATGTTTACCTTGAAGCAACAGAAATTATACACACGGTCTTTGTTTTGAAGACAGATAATTTGTATCTCGAAAAATCGGCAATGAAAAGTTAGTAATGTTAATTAGGAATACTGAATAAGTGCTGCTGCCTTAATTATTTACTCTGAGCAAACGATAGTAACCAAAACCACGTAAATTTTCAGCCATTAGTTTTTCGGATAAATTTTTGTTTGCTTAATGTTTTAGCCGGTACGACAACTCGTTTTCAAGCAACTGAAGTCACAATCTTTCAAGCAAACTGGGACAATTCCTGCGTCCAAACTTAATTAGTCCCTCAACTTACTGATTTTCAATGGGTGGTAAAGGCAAAACAACCGTAATTTATATAAAAAATGAGAAAGCTCGTGTTTACCCCTACAAACAAACTCATCACCGAGAGAAATAAGGAAAAATCAAATTCTGGGTGGATCGGATTTTTTTCCCGGTGTATCATGAATGCTCCGTTAGTTGTTCTTTCAACTAATTGGTATTTTGTATGTAAGTGTAATTGCTAACATTTGATATTTAATCCTGAGAAGATACCTACTTTTTTCATTCTATTCTGTGCCAATGCGGCATTGATATTACGTCTGTGGCGAGTGAATATTGAATGTTGTTCACTTTCACTTCGGCTAATAACTAAAAACAATTCAACAAAGTAAATATCAAAAGGTGCTTGCCAATTTTCATTGTTGAACGTGTTTCATCAAATAATCAGTTGAGAGTATAGTTTCTTTCACAAAAATTGAAAAAAGTAACACTGAAATGGGTTTTACTTGCGTGGAATGATTTGACTTAAGTGTATAAGTACAATCAACATTGGCTTCTTTTACACATGCAGCTCTCTGATTTTGCCTTTACTCCGGTTTCCAAAGACTTCAAAGAGTTCATTGTTTTATAAGCATTCAGTCCAAGGCTTTTATATTGCTAGTTTATTGTTCTATGATCCATTTATCCAGTTTGCGGTAAAATCATCCATCATTTTGCTTCAAAGATGTTTCTCAGTGGTTAACAAACATGTGGTGGTTTGAACCTCAAATCAATATCCGCTTCGAGCTTAAGAACAAATTCCAATGGGAGTCAAAGAAAAGGAAACTTCAGAAATTATACAGCGGTTTAGAAAGTAGTGCGTTGTAGTGAAATGAAGCCATCGTGCAAAATGACCGATAATTTTCGACACAAGTGAAAACCGCTCAAAATTTTAACTTGATGTTAACTCCTGCAGTCCAAAGATCGAAATCTAATTCTCGTTACTGGACGGCTTGTATTTCTTTGAATACTTATGAGAATTTGGTTCTACGTAATTTGCGATGCCATAATTATTTTCGTTATTCTCAAAGCCTTTTTACTTGGCTGGCGTATTGATATTGTTCGATGAATTTAGACGTTAATTACTCTCGTTTGTTAAGGAGTTGAAACGACAAGGAAAACAAACAAATATCGATGCTTTTAATAATCTACATTCATTGGTTTATATCTCGAGTTAGTGGAAACAGATATTTCACAAACTTGAAAAAAATTATATATCGGACATGAAGTTGATAATGGACTGAAAAAGTTATGTAACACGTCGCACTCCAAACAGGGTGTTTGTGTGGATCAATAACAATAAGACCACGAGGCCGAGGTTTCTATGAGCGAATAGTCAACAACTGGGGCGAACCCGGCGGTTTCACGATCGCTCACAGAAACGCGGATTATCATTCCAATTGTTTTAGTAGCCAAATGCCCAGCCTTGCCCAAAATACCTCAGTAAAATTTAACCTTCAAGCGTCAAAAAGTTATTTTCTCAAAGGGAATAAAACACGAAGATATTTACGTTTTAGGCTCAAATCATAACTGCTGAATTATAACTGCTGAATTGTAACTAAGTACCTTCTGTCGCACACGAAATTCTCCTAGGACATCAGAGGAAAATATCAAGAGGGTCCCCAATAGGTTTTTCGGGATCCAGGATTTGGTTTATTTGAAGACCGGGATTCGGGATTTGGGAGGAAAGGGGAAGTGAGATTCGGGATTTTAATTATGAACGGGATACGGGATTTTGATGTTTAGCAGTAGCGGTTTTACGGTGCGAGATTCGGGAAATGTTGTTGTAGAGAACCGGTATCCGGTAACGAAAAGTGAAAAATCCTTTTATTTTGACAACACAAGTTGCCCACATTTTCCTCAGCCCGTACCACTTTTCTTATATCCCACCATCTTCCACTGGTTCACTACGGAAGTGAATTATGTATTATATGTATGTACTATATATTTTCCATGCGCATTCTTAGATAACTTTCTTTTTTATTATTTTCATACTGATGTAACACTTGCTATGTATTTTTATCAGTGAAATAAAGATTACTATTTATACTATTACTATCACTGAAGATGAGGGAATCTGGAACCTCTATAAGGCACTTTTTAAAAAGTATGTTCGGGATCGGGATAAGCCGATAAAAACCGTCGGGATTACGGGATTGAAGGAAAATTTTCGTCAGGATGACGGGATTGAAGAACCCTATTGGGGATCCTCTATCAAGTGTTTCTACTCAGAGGCAGAACAAATCATCATCAGTTTTAGCGAGATTCCCAAGCTAGACACACAGGAATAATTCAGAACATTTCCACCTGAGCCTTCGACAACCTCTCTTTATAAAGTCCACAACACATTTTTTTATGAGAGAGAAAATATGAAATAGTCAGGATGAAATAAGAAATGATGATGACTCTCGCAGTTAAAGATATCAACTTAAGTGGTTGATAAACGAACAACTTGAAAAATTCGGTCTTGAATGGGATTCGAACCCATGACCTCCAATTTGTCTGATGACAGCCCACCCACCCCTGTGACTACCTTAGAGACCGTCAAGGCGATACGTTTACATATTGTTCGCTCCTTGGCAATAGAAACCATGATTTCCTTTTTTGGTGTAAATGGAATGTGCCCAAAAAGACGACGACCAGGAGTCTTTAGTGAGCGTGAAGAACGTCACGAAACCTAAAATCAAGTTGGTACTCAATTCCTCGGAAAAATAAAAAGGCAGCCATCTATCAAAGGGCAGATAATAATGCTACACTTGTCATGTTCACCGACCTCTTTCATAACTAAACGAGGTGTATTATTTTCGAAAGCCAGCCTTAAAAGCCCGGCCATAGATATTTATATAGCATGAATGTACTTAACCAGACTCTTTACTTTCGATATTCATTAATTTCTCGATGAAAAATAATAATAGCTTGATTCGTAATAGTTTGATTTTCAGACGGTTCGAATTTGCTAGCCCTCTTCCGCTCCTCCTCTGAAAGATTTCTCGCATTTGAATCAGGCAATTCTTAACTTTTACACGTGCATGCAATATGGCAAATTATTAATGCCCATGAGTTATAAATTAAACCTCTACTTGAGGAAAAGAATAAAATTGTTTTAACATTTACCTGTTTGCAATATGTCATAAAGTCGGCTCAGTCCTTAGTCGTGTGATTCAGCTTTCTTAAATTGAAGAAGCTTTATTAGTGATTTCTTTTGCTTTGGATCTCAGATAAAAGAATGTTGAAGTACTTTTAGTCCTGATTGGCATTAATATTCTCCTTACTTAACGATTTACTCGGAGAATTTGGCTTTTAGTCAAAGTGTTTTTGCTAAGAATACGGAGGCGGGGTTTACATACAGTGAAGGGTTACTGCACTCGTGTTGTGTTGTTGTAAAGGGCACCTTGCTGCGCAGCTTCGAACCAGTGGTGTCTCAACACACATTAGACGTTGAATCAAAAGATCGAAAAGTTTGACAGCTATTAATATTGAGCTGAAAAATTTCTTTATGGTGTATAATCACCACAAAAATCTCAATCAAGACCTATTTTTTTTATTAAAAGGGAAAGCAAGTATAAACAAAACAGAAATTGTCCATGGGATCCTCACCCGGCCCTATCCAGCTGAACATGATAGGTTATGGGTGATCTTTCATCGCACCGCTTCAGGCGGTGTATTAAACATTAAATAGTTTGTTCTTTTGTCTGTTGGCCGACTTCGATATTGAACTGGCGTTCTCCAACAAAGAAGGAAGTCTAACAGATAGCTTGGTGGGGGAGCAATTCTAAACCAGGCCTGGTCAGGACAAGGTTATGATCATCCTCAAGGGCGCAGGTGTAAAACGGCACAGTGGTTTACAAAATTCTTTCCTTGAAAGAGAAAACATTTTTACCGCTCACTGGCGTCTTCTTCTAACTTTGAGAGGTTTAATGCGGTTGTTTCAAGATAATCTGTGGTTTTCTTTGTTCTTGTTACAAAATTAGCTGTTTGTGAAGAAGGTTTTCATTCAGGTCTAACCAACGAATTTCACACCCGGCCGAGCGCATGAAGAGATGATAGGCGAAACTTTCAGACATAATTGACTTTTTACCCTGCACTGATTAACTAGGAAAAAGCCTTCATTCTAAACTACAGTAGACCTTCAGCATCCCCAAACTAAATTTTTTACTGCACCGTATAAAACAACCACAGTTTTAAACCTTTTGCTCACAAGAGAGTCCAAAATGAAAATTACTGAAATAAAAGTCCAAATTTTTATTTTCCAAAATAGTAAAGAACATGCAAAGGACTGAAGAAAGTACTGCTGTCAAGCTTTCACTGAAAGGCCACACTTTAGGATTTTATCCTCAGATTCAAAAGAGAGAACACCTTGTACAGCATAATAAACAGCACCACAGGAAAGTACTACTCAGTAGCTTTCATTTGAATGGTCACACTTTAGGATTTCATCCACAGACTTAAAAGTTAGAACCACCTTGTACAGTATAATAAACAGCACCACAGGAAAGTACTGCTCGGTAGCTTTCATTTGAGTGGTCACACTTTAGGATTTCATCCACAGACTATAAAGTTAGAACCACCTCGTACAGCATAATAAACAGCACCACAGGAAAGTACTGCTCAGTAGCTTTCATTTGAATGGTCACACTTTAGGATTTCATCCACAGACTATAAAGTTAGAACCACCTCGTACAGCATAATAAACAGCACCACAGGAAAGTACTGCTCGGTAGCTTTCATTTGAGTGGTCACACTTTAGGATTTCATCCACAGACTATAAAGTTAGAACCACCTCGTACAGCATAATAAACAGCACCACAGGAAAGTACTGCTCGGTATCTTTCATTTGAATGGTCCCTTGTTCGGATTTCAATTGCAGAAAAAACGTAAGAGCCCCCTTGTATAGCAAAATAAGCAAACGACATGAAATTTCTGTTCAGTTGCTTTCATCTGAATGGTCAAACGTTTGGATTTCATTTACAGCCACAAAACGTTAGAGCCCCCACTTGCATAGCAAAATTGGAAGCACCACAGAAACGTACTGCTCAAGAGCTTTCACACTTTAGGATTTCGCTCCATTTACAGACTCAAGGGTCAGAAATGCGTATCATGACTTTTGAGGTTAACATAAAGGGTTCAATGTTGACAAAAAATAGCTCATACTTGACTGAAGATTGTGTTTATACCTTGACATCGACAAAATACCAAGTGGCAAGAACGGGAAAAGCTGACAACTGAAAATTGGCAAGGATATTTTGACTGGGAACAGACAAATCAGTGACTTAAAGTTCTATTGAACTGAACAATCGCGTTCAGTTTACCTCAGAATCTAAAGCAATTAACTAAGAATTGGAAAACGGCACACACGTGAATTTGCCATGTCACCTGTTCCATCCTAAGCCTCTCTGAAGATCAATTTTTATGACGGAATCGATCACCTAGCTTGACTCTGTCCCTGCATGGCGTCGCCGCTCTTTTCCATACTAATAAATAATGAAAAAAAGTGTTGAATGTGTTTCATCAAAATATCGATTGCCTCAGAAACTCATAATTAGTCTCGATTTTTTAAAAGGGGTGTTATCTGTTGTGATGATATGTAGCTACTCAGTTAATTTAGTGTTTTGTTTTGGTTTTAGAGGTATAAAGTCCGGGCAAGATAAAAACGAGAGTTCCAGTCTCTGTTAGAGGTAATAAAAGTCAGTGAGAAACCTCTGAATTCCAATGAAAATTTCAGCAAACTCCTCGAAAGCACATGACAAACTCTCGTCAATTCTTGCAAATGCTCCTCAATTCTCAAAACCTCTTGGTGATCTGGGTGTTAAATTTTTCTGTTTTTAAAATCTTAAGAGTTTTCAGATTAAACTTTTTAGTTTATTGTTGGCACTGCAGTTTATAATTAGTTAGAAAATCATCATATTTTGCGTCTATTCCATCGTGTAACCCGGCAGGAGTTAACTAAACGTTCCTCAGTTAACCACTTTAAACACCTGAAAATATAAACGTATGCAACACAACAGAACAAAAAACCATGGAGTGCGGCCCCCTGAGCACACAATAGAAATCACTAAAGCGCTAAATTCAACAATAACATTTATTAGAAGCTCAAAGTTAATCCACACCCTACTCAATACGATGCTGAAAATCACCTGTTTCTATAGATTTTCATTTTTTAGAATATTAATGTAAGCAAACGCACCGCCAAGTACAGACAAATGATCAATTCTAACCGTTTGGTTCTTCCAGACCCTTCCAGATAGAAAAAAACCCTAGTATATTTATTGTTTTGTCTTTTTGATCAGGTGCCTTTTTTATTATAGCTAATATGTCTGTCATTTCATTCCTTTATACTTAAAATAAAACCGAGCATCCGAAAGACAAACTCTCAAGTTCTAAACGTTCTTTGACAACAGGAAATCGATGTTACAAATTTTTGGTCTTTGAAAGTTATAACCTCTAGTTTAGAATACTTATTTTACCATAAAGCAGTCATCAAGTCGTGTATTGCATACTTTTTGTAAAATTATGTTTTGTATTTTTTCTTAACTACTTGTTTAAAAGATAAGCAATTGAAAGTAGGGGATCAAAGAGATAAAAGAAAAGGAAAATTAACAAAAATTCGCACTTTCAAAAGGCTATTTTGTCCACTTATTTCGCTATTGAAAGTGACAGTCAAGATAAAGAGAAAAAGCGATGTATGGCAGACTGACGGCTGCTACTTCTATAGATAGATTTTACTTCAAAAAAATATCCAAATTATAAAAAGTCCAGTTTTTCTAACCAATTTTTCCATTGAAAACTACAGCTCAGTTTTAGAACGAGTTTTGTTTTGATTTACTACCAAAACAATTATTGCACCTTGATGTCAATTATTTCCCGTGTGTTTTGTTAAGCTAAATGGTCACGAAATTTATTTTCTAAAAACAAATTCAGTGTTAGTAACTTAGATCAGTTCTTTTTTTAGAATCAAAATGGACAAGAATCAGTTTATAATAATTTTTATTATAAATTTCAAATTCCGAAACTTGAAGCAAGTACAAACGCGCATTCTTTCGCTACGTTTTGAAGATATATTTTTAGAAATAATATCGCATATAAATTGATCTGGCGCTCAAATCAGCAAATTATTGATATACAACTGTTAGAACGCAGCTTCGGTTTCTTGGTAAGTCGTTCGATATCTTTCAAATAGCGTTCATTAATTCTCTTGCCGCAAAGGCACCTCCTCAAGAAAACCGCTTAATAATAGGACGTCATGCGTTCTTTTTCGGAGCGATCCAATATGTGAAAAGTCTAATTTCACGCGAATTAACAAAAAAAAGGAATATTTTTCTCCTACTGACCTGCATTCGGACAATTATTTTTTCCTAGAATGGTGTATGATTGCACATGCGTTTTTACACGATGGGCTATTTGTCGCCTAGTCGTATTCAATATAACTTTAAGAGGTCTCTAAATTACCTTAATTATTCCTACCTAACAACGAAAAAAACATAAATGAGACTAATTCATGGTCATACAAAAGGTTATCAGTTGATGACCGTTTCATCAGTCAATTTTGTGATGGTTCAATTTCAGTCACTTTCTACTATAGCGTGTGGTCTTGACATGCTGCCCTGTCAAGTTGACATACGGTTAGATTGAGCACCGATAAAAGCCTATGTAAGAATTCACAATAATAGTGGTTTTTTTTTCTGTCGTACGCGAGATGGTTAAATAAAGTTTAATTTTGGTGGACGCTGTTAATCTCTTGGCGCAGCACGGCCAACCGGTGGCGTAATTTTTTGTTGAATATACCACCCGCTGGAGCAAAGGATAAATTGAGACAACTGCACAACTTCAACTTGTTTATACAATTTATCATGAGAGAAGCTCCTTAACCTTTGAAGGCCTCAGGGGCCCAAAGTCTAACGCTGCACTAAAATAATCATTTTGCAAAATACTGAAAAATAAACGGCACACTGACTTGAAAGTACTGTTCAATAGCTTTCATTTGAGAGATTTCGTGCCTAGCCTCAAAAGTTAGACATTCATGATATAGGTGACCTCTGTCGCTGAAACATAAGAAAACCGTAATTTCTATCAGCAGTTTTTATTACTGTGCGTCTTGTAATTAAAAACTGCTGAATAAATTTGGAACAAGGTGCAAATTAGCACGATAACTGTTCCTTTTTATTTCAAGCCAAAGACAAAGGTGATGGAAACTACACAGCAATTTTAAAACACTTAAAATGAACAAGAATAATTTCCTTTTTACCAAATCCACCTCTTTATACACTAATTGTTCTACCCCAAAACGCCTTCACACGGAAATAGCTCCTAAAAAATTATGATCTCGGTCATAAAATACGAGGCATGATATGATACGAGTTAAAATATGATATGACATAAGATCGTGTCCGTAATTTTACGCCCACGCGTTGATGATCACGACCCTAGAGATATGCTGAACACTGGCTTGGTTTTGTCGTGTTTTCCTTTAGTCATTTGTAAAGAAATCGACTATGCCTTGAACAGGATCATTTGCTGTCAGAATTTAGAACTTTGAGAAAAAAAAGTTACCAAATTAAAACTTTAAGCAAGTTGAAGCTGTCTTCGTGGCGATAAATCCATCAAAAATTATATCCATAGTTGATCAATTTAATCCAGTCCTTCGCTATTGTGGCAATATTCTTTTGCAATTTCTCGCTATATTGGATTTTGAGGAAGATGGAAGCCCTTGTACGCCGATTCCGTGCATGCACGCATCGAGCGTTTTCATTGGTCGAACACAATGCTGCGCTGTGGTTGGTCAAATCTAAACACAATGAAACCCTTTTAACATAATGTAATTGACAGTCGCATTGTCTGTTCTTTGTATGGTATTGTAGTAACCCTGGTAGTAAAGAAAACGTGTTCTTGCCTACAGCACTTCAGGTGGCATTCTTGCTAAAGCTCGGTGACTAGTTAAAACACAGAAAGAAAACAACAAACGACAGGACAACTCACTGAAGGGAACTTGACTCTACTTCAGTAAATTTGAGGTGAGACCAAGTTCTGATTTTATTTCTTGAAAGATAATTCTTTTAGCGCCATGGCTCGATCTTTTTAACGCAAGATGTTTTCTATGAATAAGTTAGTAAGTGTTACGTACAGTTTGCTTTGCTTTACAATAACAATACGACCTGAATTTTCAAAAAAATTTATCAGTCATTTTTTCCGTGGCCATATTGTGTTGGCCAGAGTGTTGTCATTCTGCCAGCAAACTGGTCGCAAAGATCGAGAAAAAAGTAGGCAATTTATAGAATCCTCTTATCGTTATTACAGTTTACGTTAAAAACCTATGACACTGGCTATTCTTGCTGTGAATTTTCCGCTACTGGGGAGCTAAAACATCATGTGAACTGAGATCAAAATGCGATTACATTCGATTGACTTGTTTCAGTTTACCGCAGCTTTGAAAAATCATTTGAGAAAGAAATATTTATTTTCGTGACTTGATGGTTCGCGGTTATCTATCAGTTTAACCCTTAAGTGTACTCTTTTGTATAATGTTACGTTAAAAAGTAATAGAATATTCTAGTCCCAAGAATATGTACACTTAAAAACAGCTCGCTATTTTTAGCCAACGATGGCATCAAATAATGTTCACGCGAATTTTGGACGGCGAATTTAGAGACGTTTTCACCAGCTTTGTTAACTCAGTACTTTCTTGAAATGTTATCAGTTACTTCAGACTAAATTATTTAAAGATCGACTCATTTGTGTCCATATAATGCTGTACCTAAGAAAACTCTCGTTGCTATTTTTGTGACGCCCTAAAAGCGATATGTAACTTTAGAAGGCTTTGCAAAGCACGCCAAGTGACTTCCGACTAAATTGTACAGTACTAGGTTATAGCACGGCGCCAATCAATATGGAACTCTCATTTATATGCATTTTTTATTCGCCGGGCGATAAGAAGTAATATTGCTCCATATCTACAACTGTCTTGGCATTGAATAATGATCGCAAATAAAGCCGTAGAGATATTCGGTTTTCATTTTACTGTTGTATTATTACAGAAGGTAAACGTCTTTAACAAAGCGGATCAAGTTTGTATAGGGATTGTTTTTGTTTTTTAAGAATTAAGACAGGAAGGCGTTTTAGTCTATCTACGTCGCTAAGTCTTATCGCTTGCTAATAACGTGAACAAAGTCCGCAAAATTCGTGAATTTTTAAGGATCGCGTGTGTGCATGATGTTTCGCGTGGTTAGAAGCCATGTTCGATCAAACGTGACCGCAAAAGAAACCAATCGAATGCGGAGCGCACTGCCGACCGCACGCGCTCGGAAATTCGCGTTTCGTCGCAATTATACGAAAAACCGTTAGCTGTGCGACACATTGAGAAAGTTCATATCAAGTTGACATAAGCAGGGACTATTTTGTTTGCAAGACACAGCTCACAGTTGGCTGCGAGAGCTTTGTTGCACTTGAAGAAAGGTTTTAATGCAGTCGCGCGCGTAGGAAGCCAATTCAATTCACCCTGTTGGAACACATTGAAATGAACTGTTAAAAGTCACGTTCTCTAGTAAGTAAAGGAAATGACAACGCAACGGACAGCTTTAATCTGAAGTATTAATATTTGCTGTTACAAAGCCGTAGTACGTGAGAATTCGGCAAAATGTAGGATGCTCAGGGTCAAACCCGAAGATTATAAGGGTGTTGGCTGTATTCCCGGCCAAAGTAATTACCGGATCTCTTAGTTGCAGGATTGTAGCAGCGTTCTTTATTTGACTGATAGCGTGTGAACTGGAGTATGCATGGCCGAGAAAGAAAAATAAACAAGTACTGCGGACTAGTGTAAACATTTACTTAGTTCATTATGCGTCAGACACTTTGTTAAGTACGAGATATAGTAGTGAGCTTATTATTTCTCGCAATACCCTCTGTACGTGATCCCAGAGTACGAGTCTTATAACTTCAGCTGTTATCAACGCCTTTCATGCAGTACTTAGTTGATATTGCCTGGCTATTATTGTAGAAGGTGATATACAATTCTTTTCGAAGATAAAACGTTGCTCGGTTACATAAACTTCCTACAATGTAACAAAATGACTCGAAAACATTGTTTTTTATCAGTCTTCAGTTAGCGCATTCATTAACAAATTTCCCTTGCCTAAGGCGAGAGTTGACATTTGAAATTCAAATTTCAGGTCACAAATGCTTTTTCAGCTGGCGTTGTTAGATTTGTTTGACTACATCTAGTGTTATTTTCTCTCAAATCGCTCTCCTGTTTTCATGTGACAAAAAGGTGTTTCGCTTATCGATGGTTACGAAACTCATAGGATTCATGCGGTAATGCCGCTACTGTTCAGTCCACCATATGGGAACACTAATAACGGGAAACAGACAAAAGGACACTTCGCTACATGCGAAGGAAATGATATTCAAAAGATACAGGTTGAAATACAGCAATTAGCGCCTTAACAGAAATGAAACTGTATGTGAATTTATGATAGCTTTGTTAATTAAGACTCGAGAAACAAGACAGCGTTAACGTTTTTGATGCGGAACCGAGGTTCATTAGTAGATTTTGTTAAGCCTAGAAATCGTTTTGTGGACGGTAAGTTAGATCTTTTTTTCCTTTGTTGGGGCAAGGAAGAATGAAAGAAAATTTCTGTGCTACGATTACTGTTTTTGGGCAAAGAGTCTTTGCGTGATCCAAGTAATAATAATAATAATAACGCAAAATTTAAATTTGGCAAGAGTTAAGGCAAAAATCCAAAATACCTGAGGCAGTTATCTTTGGTACTGTTAATTGGTTTGCACAAATAGTTTTTGCCACCTTTGGAACCACAAATGGTTTTTTTTTTTAAAACCACGAAATCACACGCTTTGACAGCACAACTTTTAATGCCGAATATAGCAGTTAACGTTTCAGAACACTGTAGCTGCATGTCCATAAAAAAAATAAATAAATAAAATAAAATAGCCCATCACTCCGAGGAGAGATCTTGAGTTCACAAAAGTAGGGTCCCAATTTTGAGAGAGCTTGTTCTGAAAAAGAGATCTTAAAGTTTGCCAGATTAAGTGAAATCTATCGAGTAGTACTTTGGTGTGGTACAGTTTAATGTGCCCTGTACATGGTGACGCTAACGTTTGAGTTTGTTGGTAAAATCGTTATGTGTGTCGGCCATTTGTATCATCTGAAGCTACTAAGCAGTACTTTCCTGTGATGCAATTCGCTTCGTTGTACAAGGTGGCTGTAACGTTTAAGTCTGTGGGTGAAATTCTTAAGCGATCAAAGGCTACTGAGCAGTACTTTCCTGTAGTGATGTTCAGATATTATGCTGTACTAACAAGATGGCTACAACTCTTGAATCTATGTGTGGCCATTCAAATGAAAACTATCGAGCAATAGTGTCTTATTGTGTTGCTGTTTCTCTTTTCTTTACCTTATGAAATTTGCGATCTATCTCTAGTTTTGAAGTTAGGTACTTTTGGGATTAAAAGGGAGTGAACCCTTATCAATGGCATAAATTGTAAAACTCTGAAAGTTTTGAATTGAATGTGTTAGTTTTCAGGAGAGAACATCGTTTTTTGCTTGAAAAGAATTCAGACAGTGTAGTTTTAGTTATTCTTTGTTTAACAGACCGTCGCGTGGAAATACCGGGTGTGTAAACAAACGTCTAGGCAGTATCATTTTATTTCATAACACAGAGCATCAAATCAAGTTGTTTGGCGAAGAGCTGACGTTAGATTGCCAAACAGCAAAAAATTGCGAGCTGTTGTTTTAATGTCGGACACAAATTGGCGGTCTGATCCGCGTAAGCTACATTTCTCGTGGAATTATTTCACTCGCAGTGCTCTTATAGGCTTGCGTCGGGTTTAGATTAAAATATGAAAAGGACATGGTTTATAGTGAATAACAAAAACAGAGGCATCTGTTTTTGCTTTTTAGAGCACCTGACATAATCAAAAGCAGTTATGCACTGAGAAAACAGTATTCTCGAGGATTATAAGTGAAATCTAAATATTCACCTTCTTAATCCCGGAAGAAAGTTCGAGTTGTATTTTGGGTTACAAAATGACAGAAATACATTTATAATGTCCAATCTGTTTTTGTTAATACTCAGTAACTACAGAGGTGTTTGTCTGGATAAAAGGTCGTGTCAGTTGGAATAGATTTCATACAATTGATGGAATACAAGCTGACCCTTCAATTCGTGTCAATCAAACAGGGTAGTTGGAATTTTTTGGTAATTTATTTTCACAGGGTTCCGAAATAGGAATAGTTGCTTTTTCTTTATTGTTGCCGGGCTTCTACAATGTCTTACACATATTGATGCAAGGTGGTTCTAACTTTTAAGTTTGTTGATGAAATTCTGAAGTGGGCCAGTTCAAATAAAATGATATTTTTTGCGAGGTATCTTTACAGTTTTTTTCACTTTTAAATCTTTTATAGACTTTAAACTTTAAACAATTTTTAACTTGCTCTTAAATATTCTTGAGGGACAAAATGCAGATCACTCGAATTCATGGTTTCACGCAAGAAACTTAAGAGAAAAAGCTAGGGTCGGTCAATGAAAATTCAGCAATGAACAATTCGTTAGCAAATATGTCGGGAATTATAAACAAAGCTATCCGTCTACATCTATTTTCAAATTTAAACCACTAAGCAGATTTAGCGTATTTAACGTCAAATTTATATGTAATCAACGGGGAAATATTTTGAAAACCCTAAAATCACTGTTGCATGACTTGAGTGTTTCAGTTTAAAAAAACATCCATTTCCGATACTTAGCTCGTTATTACAATACATTTTATCACGTTCGTGCTTTCATATAAGAAACAGGAAAACTTTGGAATGAATCGGTTTTATTGCATGCTTTTTCAAGATAGCATCGTTTCAGTTTGTGCGATATCAAGTTATTTCACCGAAATAAATCAAACATGTTTACCCTCTACTGAAGATAAAAAAATGTAGGATCTTTTTTACAAAATACCAAAACAAAGGGAAAAACGTCTACAGCTGGAATCTTGACAATCTCTACTTCAAATACTTTCTGTAAATTATTCGTTTGAGCTCTTGAAGTTTTTAACATAATTTATCATTTGATCAATTGTCAAAAGGAAGAATTGTTTGTGAGGTGTGTCATGTGCGACAGCCCTGTAAATGAGATGAGGGCATTTTCAATCAGTTTACGACGTAAAGGGAAGTTGTACTCCATACAGCGCTGGTTCATGTTAGCCATATTTAATATTGTTAGTTTCCTTTGAGCTTCATACGCGTGTATTTTCGCTTGTATGATTTCAACTTATTTCCGTACAAGTACTTTTCATCATTCCGGCAATCTTTCAAATGTCAAGGACGTTTACAGAGAGTTAAATGATCTTCCAAAAACATTGTAAAACGCTTAACCATATTTTAGCAGAGAACATCAAAATTCTAGGTATGCAATTTCGCGGTTAACGCTTAAAATATATATATTAAAAAAAAATGGAAATCGCAGCTCTTAAACATGAAGAATACATATTTTGGTTTGTTCTGTTTCCCTTGGTTGCTTCTGAAACGTGCTCGCTTGTAACCTTGTCAACACTATTTTTGGAGGTCAGATATTGTTTTACGTCAGTATCTTTAGATTCTAACAATAATCCTGAGTCGTGTTGTGTCTCCCTAAGTTTAGAGATTGCTTAATGAAACCTAAAGTTGCAATTTTGTTGTTTATTATGCTGCACAAGGTGTTGTTCTAACAGTAGGAATCTGTGGACAAAATCCCAACGCGCGTGACCATTAGAATGAAATCTAGGCTTTTGATCAGTCTGTACTTTCCTGTGGTGCTGTTTATTATGCTATATAAGGAGGCTCTAAGTTTTGGTTCTCAAGAGGAAATCCTACAGTGTGACCTTTCAAATGAATGCTACTGAGCAGTACTTTCCTGTGGTGCTGTTATGCTGTACAAGGTGGTTCTAACTTTTGAATCTTTGGATAAATTCCCAAAATGCGACCTTTCAACTAAAAGCTATTGTGCAGTGCTTTCCTGCGGTGCTATTTATTATGCTGTACAAGGTGGTTCTTCAATTCCACAGTTTTTTTTTTATTTTTGTAATTCAGAACTTAGACGCCCTTTTCTGCGCAGGGGAAAACACCTTCTTGACATTGAAAAGTTCTGCCTGAATTGCTCGCTTCCTTTTTCTGTTTGCCACCATTTACAAGCAGCTGTCGTCGTTGTTCTGTTTGAGTATCTAGGTTTTATAGCCTTATCAGTCATCAAGGTAGACATACTCTTTGTCTTTGTCTTCCATCACAGCAAGTTTGTGCGAGAGTAGTCTTAAGAAAAGGGAAAAGAAACTTCTGTTGAAGATGAACAAACAAGCAATCTACACCAAGCATTCGCTCTTTAAGTCTATCAAAGTAGCAGATTCCAAAAACTTTGAGAATCCCTCATTTCAAGAAATCGTATCATTAAGCTTTCATTTGCATGCCCGTGCTTAACAGTCACGTTGTTAGTTTACTGACTCAAAAGTAACATTCCCCTTGTACGGCATAATAAACAGCACCGGCAAAGTAAAGTACTATTCAATAGCTTTCATTTTAGGAGACGCACTCAAATGATGATTGAACGATTTCAGCTACCAATTCAAAAGTTAGAACTGCTTTATATAGCTCAGGAGTCAAGTTTTCTTTCTATTTTCTAAGAAGCTCTGCATCATATCAAGCTCAAACGAAAGTCTGGAGCCGCTTTGGCTTTGAAAAATTCGATATTTTAAGCTTAATACGGACAAAAATACTTTAATCCTTTTTCAATGTAGCTTTTATGAACTATGTCCACTCAAAAAATGACCGAGTTTAATCTGGGAACGTTTAATTTTAGACTGAGTTTGCATGCTCCCATCAGAAGAAGAAATGAGATACTATGGGTCTACGGCAACACAAGAGCCGTGGGTAGAAATAACAAATGAAACCCTGCCCTTCAAAAAGATCAAACGTGGAATCAATTGAAGGAAGAGACAGCGAATGATTGAGAACCTTCGCTTTGCTAGCGCGGGGGACGAAATCTCTGGGAATTTTACGTGGGACTGTTTTAACCCCATTTTAAACCAAAATCAGGTGTGATTTCTCACAGCCTATTTTACACGGAACTACCGGAGACGAAAACTGCTCGTTATGTTTTGGAGGAAAAGGTTTGAAAGAATTGCAGTGTCTTTTTCTTTGTTTACGAAGCATTTTATTTTTCAATTGCACGAAATGTGAAACCATTTGCGCGCGAGTTGCAGTTGATTTGCTATCAAAGTCTTCTTCAGTCTTTGTAATTTATGGAAAGCTGCCACATTTAAGTATTTTTAGAATAATTTAGCCTCATTTTAGGTGGCGCTTGTTTTAAAGTGACAATAATATTTTGAGTAAAAAATCCTGCCGAGATCGCAATGAATATTGCTGTGGGCTTCAGCAGTTTTCATTTTCCAATTAAATAAGTTTCACAGGTGACGTTTCTAACGCGTGCCCTGAGCCAAAAGAGCAAAAGAGTGTTTTCTTTTATCACACCACTTTAATTAGTGCTAATTGAGAAAAACGGTCTTTTCTCTCGCTTAACTAAGCAAACCATGGTTTGCAACACCTGCACTTATCTCTGGCTTAATCAATAATACAGCACTGATGAATAACTGATATCAAAATCAAAATTTTGATAGAAAAATAACACGGATAGTAAAGGGCATGCGATTTCAGCTTGTGTTTGACTTTTTCATCTCTTGTTGTCAAGTCGTCTTTTTGTCAAGCAAAACTTTAGCCTCAGAGAAATGCACTGCTCTATAGGAATCGTTGACATTGTAGCACGTGCCATAAACTCGACTGAACCTAGAGTTGTAGTTACGTAAGCGGTGAAGTTTGCCCTGAGGACCAATAGATTTGAATGCTGTCCAGATAAGTTTTCTTTGATGAAATCGGACCGTTCTACCAAAATCATATACTCTAAATTTAGTTGTTATATAGTTTTGCTATTGTTAAAGGTCATTAGTAGTTTAAAAATCATAAAATATCGTTTTAAAATGTAATCAACACAAGATCACGGACCAAAACTGACAAAAAAATCACGCGGAAAATGTATTTATTACCTTGATAAAAAGATCGCAGACATAAATTTCTTGTGCTGCCAGAAATTAAAAAGAAAATACTATAATTTTCCTGTAGTTACCTAAAACACGGCTTGTATTCATGACAAAAAACATCTTATGCCATCGCTGTAGCCTAAACACAGGACGGAAAAGAAACAACAACTTAATTTTGCCATTGGCAATACTAACATACGTCTGGAAAAGTAGATACAAGTTTTGTTTAATGACTGGGAGTGCTATATGAGATATGTGTTGGACGTTTGCTAAACGCATTCACTATGTTGGTAATAAAAGTAATAAATAAACTCTGAAATACCATTGGCAAGTTCCTTGAGGCATTATGCTTTGTAATAAAGCAATAAAGCGTCATAAACTCGAGAGCTTTCCAAGTGCTCAGAATCCTAACCTTTTTATTAGAGCATTCTTTTTACAAATTAGCTACTTTAAACAGTAGCAAACAAATCCAAAGTCTGGCACAGCCGGCAATAGAATTTTGTAAAGTAGATCTTAGACTTTAATTTCAAAAATAGCTGAAAATGTTAGAAGGCACGAATACCTTAAATTAAAACACATGTCCATTTCCCATTAAGGCACATCGGTACAGTGGAAAGTGCCTTCCTTCGCCTTTTCCGGTAGTTTTACACCTCAAATGATTTTTCACGCCCGCCATAAACTGCCTTGGACTAATTAATCTCGTTCTCTGATTTTAAAATGTTTATTTGTGTCGAAAATAGCGAACCTAAAAATTCAGAATTTACTGAATTTAAACAGAATTTCTTTGCAGCGCATATGTAGAAAGATGAGTTATTGCGGGATATCTCGTGGCAACGTATTTATGCGGCACCTTTATTTCTCGTTTTCGTAAGGACTTTGGCCTGCGACAAGTACTGAACAAGTTATATACTTTTATTAAGTACAAAAACAACTTAAATTTCTGCGAATCATGAAATAGGCGTGTTTTATATACATTTATCTATGTTTAATTCGCAAAAAAGGGACATTTTACAGTCATGTTCAAATATATGTGTAAAAGTTTCACAATAGAAAAGAAATCTTTTCTTTCTTGTCAAAACACAACGATTAAATGAACAACAACAAAAAACTACTGCGCTATTGATTACCGGCTGGGGCGTTTCTCACAGAAGTGAAACGTTCAATTTTAATGAGTCAGAAAAGTGAAAAGTTGTCAGTTATTTTTCTCTTTAAGAGCTTAAAAGACAAATTAAGAGGGCAAAAGAGGCTGATTAAACGATACTGGAAAATTCACAAGCTGAAAATAAATAATTCATATTATTGTGGCCAAGAGATGGTATTTCTGTCGAGTAAAAAAAGTCTTGACAGAAAGACCATATTTTGGCCGAAATAATGAGTTTCTTGCATGTGTTTGGTACGCCTTTTTTCTCGCAGCAAATGCTAAGTTTCCTCTGCTTATTTCGTGCGTAGTTTTGTTACAACATCCGGAAAATATTGTTTATTACCTCACAAAGACTTCAAGTTTTTGTGCGCGTTTCCTTCGTTTGCAATATCAATTGTTTGCGTATTCTAAACCGATGGAATAAAATATCAAACAGTTCCCATTTCTCGCATAGTTGGTGTTACAGTCAGAGCATTAAAACATCAACTAAACACTGATTTTTCTTTTCTCAGGAGGAAAGCTTTTCGTTCAAAACCATATCACCTAGCTCATCACAGACCACATTCGAAGAGCAACTTCATTTGTTAAAATGTAAGTCGCAGTTTTGTTATTTTTGATTGTTATCTAGTGTTTTCGGCGTTGTGGATCTGAGTAAAATATACGCATCGAACCGGCCGGTATTGAGAAATTGCGATTGTGAAATGGACTGTCTGAAATGTCAGTCATCTTTTGATCACTTGACTAAACGCGGAGTGAGAAGCAGTTGATGGTTCGGATTTTTTCCTCTCTACAGGCTAAACTTCCGACTTTTAATTCTGTGGATAAAATCCCAAAGAGTAACCATCGAAATGAAAACTGTTTTAAGAATTACGTCACTTTAAGGTAGTTCAAACTATTAAGTCTGTGGATGAAATCAGTGATCATTTCAAACGAAAGCCATTTGATGAACAGTACTTGTTTATTACGTTGTACAAACTAGATCTCACTTTTGAGTCTGTGGATGAAACCCTCTGGGTGTGTGAACATTCAAGTGGAAACCACAGAGCAGTACTTTCCTGTGGTACTGTTTATTGTGCTGTACAAGGTGGTTCTAACGTTTGTCTGTGGTTGAAATTCTTAACTGCATGTGACCATTCAAACGAAAGCTATTGAGCAGTACTTTTCTGTATGAGGTACTTTTTTTTTAAATTTTCTCGAGTATACAATTTTAAGAATATTTACCACGGCGGCACTCTTTGCTGAAAGAAAACAAACACTATTTATTGAATCCCGTTGAAATCGCTGAAATATTTTCTAAGTACTTCACGCGGTTGTCCTTTCGAAATGTATCTTTATGTGTAGTTCATATTTATGAACTTGGTATATCAAATAGCATCTAAGTGATACGAGTAATATATTGATTACTAAAAGCTGCTTAAAAATACCAGCATCATTTGTATTCAGTTTAGCGAAAACCAATATCTTTTAAGAGTTTCAGACTTTTGTTTCAGGAATAAGGGTCAACACTGGATTGCAAATATTTTAACTTCATATCTGTTGAATCAAAGGACAATTAAACCACAATTTTTGTGAGCCGATCGAGTTTTAAGATCAACGCTCTCAAATTTCCCGGCGCCAGTATTTGTTATGAAGCTGGTTTTTACTGACTGTCTGACTTCGTAAAGTAATATCTAAGATAAAGATTGAAGCTATGGTATTTGTATCCAGTCCGTCAAATTATTCTGGTTAAATTCTCTCTGCAGAAGTTTTAATCAACGTTAACGAATACAGGTGGGGTGTTCTTGATATCGAAACTCGACAATTAATCGTTGGAAAATTCACTCGTACAAAAATGAATTCAAGTCAATAAACCGATTGAAATACTGAATACACAGCTAGTAATAAACACACATGCAATCTCTTGTTATTACTCAGGGAGCCTAATAAGGAGTTTTCACTTCATCGTTGTTCGAACTTTTCTTCACAATAAACATAAACAACAGTAACAACAACAGTTTAATCCAGAACTTGATTTTTATGCAAGTGCGACCAATTTTACTGCTTATCATGCTGTACAACGTGGTTGTAACCTTCGGGACTGTAGATGAAATCCTTCAGTGTGACCATTCAAATGAAAGCTCACAGACTGTGTGATACTTTCCTGTGATGGTGTTTATTGTGTTGAGTACATGACGGTTTTACCATTTGAGTCTGTGGATAAAATCCTCAAGTGTGGCACTTCATCTGAAAGCTATCAAACCAAGTACTTTCCAGTGGTGCTGTTTATTTCGCTGTACAAGAGGGTTCTTACTTTTGAGTCTTTCTGTAGATGGAATCCCAACGTGTCGCCAATCAACTGGAAGCTACAGAGCTTTCTCGATAGTTGACCGGATTTTATTTTTTAGATTTTTTCCCTGTTGTTTGGAAGAATGGAAGAGATAAGACATCCTAGTTCAGTGTTTCAATATGCCAAGCCAACAAAACCATATGTATTGATCACCTTTACAGAATTTGATGACCTCATAAACAAAATTATTTCAGAAACTTGGACTCAGACAACTAAAACATTAGGCTACAGAAATTTTGAGCTCGACCGCACCCATAAATCTTCGCGATACGGCTCGTCAAAGGTTATGGCACTTCCATTTAAAATTTCTTATTTTCCACTGGCTTGTTGCGTAACGAAACTTTGCCAAGAATACAGGAAATTTTGGAACTTTAAAATCGGTGACATCCACATCAAAAGTCTGCCTTGACATGAAATTTGTACCTTTTCAAAGAACATGACCAGAATTTTATCTATAAATTTTCAGGGCGGAGCAATAGAAAATTTACTACTCTATTTCAATCTTAGACTGGACTCGTCTGTACTCGGAGGTACTCGGCTATTGTTTTTGGTCGGAGTTTTGGACTCCGAGGTTCGACGGAGCCACTTTTTGCCAATGCAAAGCGTTTCCAAGCAACACTGCGTATCCTAGCAACGAGTTCTTGGGGTAATAAAAAGTGTACGTGCTCTAGTAAGAAGGTCATGAATTGGAAACCTCTCAAGAATTTTAACAAAGAATTAGGAAACAATGCCGGAACTACTGGTGAGACAGTGTTCATGATAAAGCGCAACATATATGAAGTTTTACTCACTCAAGTTTTCAAACCTTCTTTCTATGTAGAAATTACATTTTAGTGTTGGCTTATTACATGATAATGAATGAGAAACATTTGTATTTGTGAGCTCTAACCTCTCGTATAGCTTACACTCTAATGTACCCAAACTTCCCGTAGGAGTATATTTTGACCAGCGGATATTGACACCGCTCTGAGTCAGAAATTTCTGTTTTTGTGCCTCTATTCTGTGCTATTTTACCTACCCAAGAAGACACACAATGTCAATCCCTTGTGTTTTAATATAGTTTCAATGAGGCCCCCCGTGGAAGCCAGTGGTCTTTTTACTCTGTCGTGAGGCCAGGGCTTTCATGATTTTGAATAAAATGGATAACGAACCATGCCATACCATGCTATGCAATGCTGATGATGTCGAGAATGGTGAGTGTGCCTTGGGAAACCAGCACTGCAAGAAAAAAAGAGCGGTAAAGTTACAAAGCAAACAACAGAGAAAAGCACCCAATAAGAACTGAAAACATACGAAAGAATTCCTAACTTTTTATCAGGACCAATCGTTTTCCTTGGCACCCTTAGTTGAAGCGGACTTATCTGGTCACGAAATTTTGACGACTTAGCCTCCTTCTAAAGACCAAAAGCTCTATCCCTACGTCAGTACGCTTACTGCAAAGTTCGTCTCTCTTTTCGTAACAAAGTATGCGCCTCTTTTCCTTGGAACTCGCAGCCAATTCGTCAAACAAAACCGGTCTCAAAGACCACCCACTGAACTGGTTCCCGTCCTATCTGCTTAGTTTTAATGCGCTTTTTAGTCAGATAAATACCTAGTTTGAAGGCTGGATTAAGGCTGAATCTACTTTTTTGTGCTCGAACTGATTTCTGTTGCCCTTGAACTTGAATTCTGCCTCGCATTTCTTAACCGCTTAACATCCGAATATACCGACGCATTGTGTTTGTCCGACAAATTGCACTTGAGCTCCTAAAGCGTACACTCCATAACCGAGACAAGGTTGGAAGATAAATCAGAGAAAGCCTTTGAGGAAACCGAATCCTTTGTTGGTCCGCTCTGAACTTCAGTGCTAACGCCAGTGTCAGTTGTAGGTTCTCTTGAGGCATTTGCTGAACAAAGAAAGTAAGCCAGTGGTGTTAAAACTTGCGCAACAGAACGAAACATTACTGAACACTTGCTTAAATATTCATTCACTACAACGGAATACACATGGAGAAAGCATTACGCAACAAAACATATGCTTTTTGCATACAGCTGTCCATGTCAAGCAGATCTATTGATAAGAATAAAGAAAATCGTCAACTAAGCTAAGGAATTTTTTTTATATTGCATGAACACTAAGTTCTCCTATAGCAATTTTGGTGTCAAACAATAAGAGCCATACTCTGTTGAGTCAAACCATCAGTTATATTAGGTGGCTCATTTTTTGGTTTGTGCATAAATTGCTATTAAACGGTGGCCATTCAAATGGAAGTTGATTAGCAGTACTGTTTGTTTATTTTGTTGTATAAGGTGGTTCTAACTTTAAAGTGCTCAAGCTATCAACGCAATGCTTTCCTGAGGTCACTGTTGAAATTTAAATTTTTGTCTTTCGTGTTAACGCCCACTCGCAAATTAATTTAAATTACCTTTCTCAATTTTAACCGCCCCCCACATATCCGATATTTGTGACATTAGCACCCACTGCCGATTGGGAACTCCACCCAATCCTTTGGCTCTCTCACTACTGACTGATGTGAATTATGACTGCCATAATTGGACTGTTCATCGATGCCGAGCCCACGTGCAACGTCTTACCAGAACCTTGAAGTGGCTATGTTAACCATGTTTAGCAAAACCTTTGCATGGGTGAAACCCAGAAATAAACATACATACTTTATTATAGCTCCCAAAGGGGCTCTTCCGCTATAAATACACAAATAATAATAAACTAATAACAAAAAATATATAAAATAATATATAAACCGCCCAGGGTGGCTAAAAATTTACCCGTTAGTGCACCGAAATTGTTGATCAGTGTTTTTTAGTTCCTGATGATTAGGATGGAAATGGGTGGCAAGTATGTCTTGACAAAATCGTGGAAAATCTATTATGGTTTGTTTTCCTTCAAGAATCCTTAAGATTTCTTCATCTTGGTTTTCAAGGAGTATTTTACTCCTGAGCAAAGCTCCTTTGACTCGAATGACTGACTGACTGACTGACTGAATGAATGAATGAATGAATGAATGAATGAACGAAGGAAGGAAGGAAGGAAGGAAGGAATGAATGAATGAACGAATGAATGAATGAACTTGTCGCTGCGTGCGTTTAATAGTAGCTGAGATTAATCTAAAATACGTCAGTGATAAAAGCTTTAGCTGAGCGTATTAACTTATCTCAGACGTAACCAGATTATTAATAAGAATTAACATCTGATAATCATCGTTCCAGCTTTTCCTATAAACACTATGGCCTCGAAAATCAATGTTCCATTCCTAATGGAGTTTTTTCCTTCTCTCATCCAGGATGAGCGAGATTCTTCCTCAGGTACCCTCCCCTGGTAATGCTTTGTACCATCGCATTCCCAAATGCGCGCGGTGCCGTAACCATGGCGCGCTGTCATGGCTCAAGGGACACAAACACTACTGCCGCTGGAGGGACTGCACATGTTCCAAATGCCTTCTCATCGCCGAGCGCCAACGTATTACGGCCGCTCGAGTGGCACTTCTCAGGCAACAAAGAAAGAATTCGGAAATAAATCACAAAATGGGACAGAAAGAGGGAGACAAGGACGAGATCAAAGGATTTGCAGAGGATGTGTATCAGAGACCCACTATGGTGCTGAACTCCTTATCTTCTTTACATGGAAGAAACAACAGCGACGATGAGTACGAAGGTATGAGATATTGTCAGGAGCGCACCCTGATATTGGCAACCCGGCAGACATTGTTAAACTTACAGCCAGATATAATTAAGAGAACTACTACATCGATAAGCTGGAATTTCCGCGATAAAATAAGATAATGGCAAAAAAATTCATTGAAGTGCCAGTATACTTAGCACGGAGCGCTGGGGTGGGGGGGGGGGGGAGAGGGGGGACACTATTTCCAGATCGACTTGAAATTTGGAATTTGTGTTATTGAAGGAGAGAGGGAAAATGGAGATCCCGAGAGACACCCCCTTAGGGTGTCACTTCGCACTACAGTGCGAAGTGACAGCTGTCACCACTGCATCAACTCTGTTCCCCACTTCTCCCCGATTTTGATGTACTTCACACAAAAACTGCAATGAAATATGTAGCTTTTTCACTTGGAAGCTAGGAGATTTTATTTAAAACATTTTTTTTTAATTTACAGACGAAGGCATTGATCAACAACTGTCCCCGACGGCATCTGCGGCATCTGAAGAAAACTCTGATTCTCAAAAAGAGCATCAGCCTTCCGAACCTGAACCGACAATCATCGATGGTGTCCGAATAAAAACCGAACCCGAGAAAACACCGGACGAGGAAGACGAAAGAAGCGCGATAGTCACAACAAGCGAAAGGGAAACTCAGTCTCCGAAAAGAAAACTCAATGGCGAGGTGCATCATGAAGAGGTCGATGTCTTACGACCTCTCACGAAGATGCCACGAACATCAGAAAGTCCGAGCGCGGGAAGAAAGCTCCACCCGGACCCACTCGGGTTGCTGATCCGAGCGTTTCCTAGTCAGTGCCGAAGTGTTCTCGAGTTGGTCCTTCAAGGATGCGGTGGGAATGTGGTTCAAGCCATTGAATGCTTGCTTCAGAATCAGGAAAAGAAACAGCTTCCTCTACCCATGCCGGTCCCTGTTATAGCAAGCGTTGCCGGACCCCCGCCTGTGATGCATCCAAGCTTACACTTCCAAGGCCCACCCTTGTTTCGCAAACCAGAGCCATTTTCGCACGCATTTCACAGACCCCCTCTGAGCCCAAACTGTCCCTACCCCTCACCACCGCCATTATTGAAGCCAAAACCACAGGTCAGCGGATACCCTTTCTCGATGGAAGCTGTCTTAGCTTCACCGCCGAACAACGTTAACGCAGGCTCAGGTTCACCCAAGGACGAAAGCAAGTCAGTGGTTATACACTTTTGCACAAAGTGCGGACATAAAGCGAGCTACGAGGACAATTTCTGTGCGTTTTGCGGGCAGAAGCTTCATAAATAACGTAACACTTTCTCATTTGTGGTACAGCGTCTCTTACAATGCTTCGAGAATTAGTTATTACTTCACTTGCTTCAACACTCTAAACCCTCAGAGTAATCAGCATCTAACACTTCTTTGTACTGTCGATATTCTCCTGACCATTTCTAAAGGATTTTGTTGGAAGTGAGTAAGGGGAATTTCACTGTTGATGACACTGGGGTTTAAAGTGTTTAGGCGACGCGAGTCATTACGTGCTTTACTATTTAACGAAGGGGGCAAAAAAAATTTTCTTACTTAACTGAAAACGAAAATGTCCTCTGATGAAAAAGAATATACATAGAACATAAAACATAGTTACAAATTCCGAGAGCCAGCCTTTTAACTCATTTCTCGATCGTCCAAGACGATGAAAAGTTTCATATTTACGTAGAGGTCAAGGGGCTTGATTACGCCACTTTTGGAGATAACTGCATGTCGTTTTTACTTATTGAGTTTAATTACGAGCAACGAGAGTTTTTCGTAAGAATTGACATTCGGAAATCTTCGAGGAATTTTCGTTATTTTTCGGATTTTTTTCGATTATGCTCCTTAAAAGGCGCACATAGCCCTGATCCACCAAAAAGAAGAAGTTTGTCCTCAGCGTTTCAACGCCACACAAGCGGTATACAACAAAAAGGTTTCTCCTAAATTTGAGCAATCATCGACGCGGGTAAAGGCCAAGCATTAACCCAAAGTATTTTCGAAAGGAAGGTTCAAGGAATTCATCTTTTTTTTTTACTTAGTAATATTTATTAGGGTCGATCTTCAAATTCTCACTAACTTCACTTTCTCATTTTCTGTTGTCGATATCTCCTTTTGAGAACATGGTTTTTCATCCCATAGAACAAAAAAAAAATAGTATGGTAGTCTCGGTGTCTACACAGTTTGAAAAACTACTTTATAAATAATCTTTCAAAGTATATTAACTGTTTGTTTATCATTTGTGAAGTCATACCTCAGTAGATCTGGACTGCAATATAAGTCGTGATTTAGAGTAGGCACCAGTAAATTTCATGAAAATTATCGGAAAGTTAAATGTTTTCAAGCTTGAGACTTCATATTTAACGCATTTATACGATTCAGGTTGAAGGCCATTTTTTAGAATATAGTGTAAATTATAGCAATATTTCAAATTTATATTCGCGAAGCGTAGAAGCTTTTATTTCGATTACCATATCAAAATGGATCTAGAAGTCGTTAGATCTCTTTCATGCATGATATTCTCGCTTTTAGTTATTTCCCAAGGAAAAAGCGAAAATCAGTAATTTTGAACCCTTTTTCTCCTTTAGTCCACGCTTGATTTCTAATGTGGTCTAACTTTTGAGTCCGTGGATAAAATCCTGAAGTGTGGCCAAATCAAAGCCATTAAGCAATACCTTTTCTATGGTACTTTTGTGCTACACAAGTTGGTTCTAACATTAAACTCTGACCATTATTCAAAGGAAAGCCACTGGGCAGTACTTTCCTGTGGTAATCTTTGTTTTTCTATCCTTTTCTGTTTTTTTTTTTCGATTTTCTGAGTCAAAAAAAAAAAAAGTTCAGAACTAAATTTTCGCCGTTGCTCTTATAGGAGGTAAAGGGTTCAAATGTACTCCGTAGTTGAGTTGCAAATGCATGCGTTATTATGTACTTTTCTGACAGTTGACATAAATATTAAATATTTTCTGTTTCATGCTAAAGGAAGTACAATATTATATACTTACGTGTGTGAAAATATGAACGAATATATAGCCTCTTTTCAAAATTAACTATTATACATAAGTGATGTTTGTAAAAATTCAGTTTTACAAGACGCCAGAAAGAAATAATAAATAATGCTTCATGCAAAATCTGAAAAAATATTTCTTTTTATTGATACCAAAGAGAGACGGACTATACCGTTGACTTTGTGATCAATGTTACCATGAATTTTCGGGAAATTGTGGAGCTAAATTGTTTCTTTCTTGAGGATATCTTTCGATTTAGTACCCCCTTTCACTTGAGAACAAAACATTAAGGCAGATAATCCGTGGGTAAAGCATGATCGTGGTTGTCTTGTGATCAGAGAGTCGGCTGTAGCTCGAGCCTGTCTCGTTCATCCTTTTGTGCCCTCATATAAGAGAAATTGCTTCACATTGTTTCTCTCCACCCAGGTGTATGAATGTGTACCGGTGAAACGTTTGGCAAACCTGACCAAATGAACTCTCAAGCTTACAGAAAATAGGCCGTACATGTTAATATGAATTCCAGGAGATAACCCTTCGATCTAGCCACAGGCCCCCACCAGGGGTAACACAGTCCGTATTTGTGCGTGAGTATGCCTGGCGTGAGAAACTGCTCGGTCTTTAAAACAAAAGGTGCGGGATATGGAAAGGAACTGGGAAAAGACGGGTGCTCTGGGCGTTTGTGCAGGTTAACGCGCAAGCCTCCGTGCTCAGTCAGCGCTTATCGCCTCGCGACTTTCCACGCCCAAATCGTTTCATCAACTCAGAGAAAAAAGAGGGAATAGTAATATGCCAAAGTTCTTGTTGTAACACACGAGGCAAACTGTCCACTGTTTAAACCGATCGACAATATTAGAGGAAATGCGGTGCGTTTGAGTTGCCAGATTACTACTTTTATTCCGTTTCCCAAAATTCTGTCTTCATAGAACTACAATCTGAATCTCACGCGAAAGTGTGCCCTTCCCCTCCCGTCTCGTGCCTAGCGATTTTGGTCTTTATCCGCTTGGACCCAAGATCCTTTGCGATCAAAATAGAACTTGTCGCGCTGGCCGGCGCGCTGTTGCAAAGTTTTCGCTCAGGTATTTTGCCTTTGAAAATTATTGCTTTTTACTCCAAAATTCGAGTGGAACTTGTCTTGAAGTTGTTTGAAATGTGATATACAAGTCGATGTTCTTTTTGCAGGTTTTTGAAGAGTGTATTGTCGTAACTTTGTGCAAACATGTAAAAGAGCCAACTCGACCTGGGATGTACCGGATATTAAAGTGTTTGAGGTAAGCTTCGTACATGATAAAGTAATGAGTGACCAGGTAAAAGAAAACTAATTCTTGAGTGAATTTTGGTGGGTAAACATGGTGAAACAGAAAGGCGAGGGGAAAGTACTTCTCAAACTCCTCGTACCGTAGACACCAGCCAGTCGACAAACTCGTTCTCGACTGTTCCGTGAAAGAACATTTAAAATACCACAAAGCTATTTCATTCCATTTACGTTTGGCTTGAAACACATAAAAATGCAACATTTTACACTAAGTTCAATAATAATGGCTACTTGGATGGGAGAAGTTTGAATTTCGCGGTTTTGTCTCCCCAGGCCCCAGGGGTGTACCCACCGGCCAAGGATCAGGGTTGTCCACATTATGCTCAATGTTTCACACTGTTATGCTAATTCTTTATGTTCAACAAATGTCACTATTATGCTTAAATAGCATCACTATTATGCTCCACTATAATTAACATAAAAATAAATAAAAGACCACAGAAGACAGGTTTATGTTCACTTGATTACAAGTGTAATCCACGTTTTTGTTGATAACAAGTGTAAATGGAAACAATTCAAGGAGGCAGCTGACAATGTTGCAGAACTGGAACTGCTGGAAGCGATGTTTTGCTAATTAATATTTGTAACCAGGCCTGGTCTTAAAATATGGTACCTGGGCCGGTGTCTTGTGTGGGAATCCCATGGTTTTGGCAAAGTTTTTTTAAAGCACAAAGAGTCGAAGAAACTTTGCACTATTATTCCAGCATAATGCTTGATTCTTTTGCCTCACTATTATGCTCAAAATTATGCCGGCATAATGTGGACAACCCTACCAAGGATGAACACTACGAAGTACAGGGTTTGCATGAAAAGTCATTTGTTGTGAACCCCTTCACAAATGATACGTGAAATGTTATTTGATATATAAATTATGAACCTCTTACCAACAAAAGATACCTGGTAAATGTTGACTGTGTTGTGATTTAGTTACAATGTCAAAACTAATGTACCAGTCAAATCAATGCTTTGACATCCCCTCCCCCCCCCTCCTGGGCATACCCCAGGCATTTGACTGTGCATCATGCATCATGCCCTGGAAGGGGGGAATTTGAACCGAATTTATCTCTTGTTCTAGTGTAATGCGCCTGTGAGATTTTTTTGGTTTTTGCTTGGTTTGACGGATTTACAAGATAGAATTTTACCTTTGTTAGCGAATAACTCTTTCAAAAGGGTGTCATTACAGCATATCTCTCTCTGAGAAGTGTGAACAATGTTTGATTGAAAACAAAATTTGTCTCTGAGGAGAGGTACATGTATTTCAGTACTAATTGGTGGGGCATTTGAACGGCTTTTTTGTCCTGAGGGGAGGGAATTTGAACAAGCCAATGTTCAAAAGTTCAAATACCCAGGGGTTGCGCGGGGGGGGGGGATGTTGAAGCTTCGATTTGACTGGTACATACATGTAAGAAGGCGGAGTAAGTACATAAGTGTTCTGTGTGAGGACTGTAAAGTGTCCCGGCATAGTAAATCAAGCCCAGTGGAACCAAATTTCAATCGAACTCAACCCATGAGTTCAGCAATTGAATGAAATCGAACTTACACAAAAAAATTGGACAATCGAACTCAATGGAACATTCGATTTCCAAACTCTTGATTCTTGTAAAACTGGTGTTGAAAATCAATAACAAGTTTTTGGAGGCTCGAGTTACTTCAGTATAACACATGTTTTTGGTAACCGCAGAAATCCCAGAGAAATTGCTTCAGATGCGCTGTGACCTCAGAGTTGTGCTATTTTGTGAAAGTATGAGAAGTGCTATCAGCAGTGTGTTTACAGCTGTACGCTAATTATTGTCATTGTACAAAGACTAAAAGTGAATGAGCATTCCAGCAGTGGCTCATACGTTGTACATGTAAATAATGCTGAAAATAGACAAAAGAGAAGTTTCTGAAAAAAATCAGCAGTCAACAAATGATATGACATATCTTTTCATGGATGAATTTAGAAGTTCCCTGTATTTTTAACTTTATTTCCATGCCTTAAAATGATTCAATGCAGTTGAAATTTAGGGAAAAAGTGCCGGACACCTTGAATTTTAGATTGAAAGGTTAAGAAAAGAAATCCATCAACTACAGCTGTACTTGCAATTAAACAAGAGAGTGCATCTAGAATAGAACAATACTTGTAGCAATCTCGAAGAAAATTAAACTCATCGCCAATAGATGAGCTTAGGGAAGTTGCCTATGAGAGCGGGTGGTGGTTCCAAGGCGAGAAACAAGCCTGGAGCAGGGCACACAGGTATCCATGGCAACTCAGAGAGCGGCAACCACCAGCCAGACACCGTCACACTGAGCAAGTCAGTGGAGATATTTAACAACCCTAAGCTTACCAGATCCACCAGTGAGGGAGAGGGAGAAAACAGCAGCACAAATGCATGTTTCGGAGCTCAAAACAAACAGCACATCCTCACACAGCTGGAACGCACAATACGTACGATTCGACAAACCCCGGATGTCACGTCATGGTGCATGGTCCACTGTTTACCGCTGACCAGCATTGGCTCGACTTTAACTTAGCCTAAATTACATTTAGCCACATTTAAAAAATGGTGGTGATAAGGTGAAATTCTCCTGGGAAGAAGCTTTATGCTACAACCTTCCTTTCCCCTTAACAGGGTGGACCTGGGAGGATGGAACCTCCTCCATACACTTGTTAGAACCCCTTCCCAAAACGATCTTATGTTGCCCAACTGTATGTTTTTGTTAAGTTTCTTTGTAAGCCAGGACGTGGCCACATGATTGGATCCAAAGAATGTTCTAGTAACTAAAATGGACAGATAGACAGGCAGACTGAAGGAGGATTCCTTAGACCTGAGGTTGGTGTCAACGTTTTATTTTTTGGCTTGCACGGTGTTCGTGTTAAGCGGTCCCCCAGGGTAGCTATGCAATTTATGCGCCATTGCATGACTGTGCTCTCAGCTGTACTGTGTTTGGTGAGCATGGCTTTGTATTGCATGTAGTTTTTAGCATTCCCCCCATTCCCTCCCTGGGGAAGCAGTCCCCTATTTTCTTTTCCATTTGGGCAAAAGGTGTATTTAGAGTTTAGGTTTGTTTGTTTGTTTGTTTGTATTTCCACTGAGCTTTTTGCTTCAGTGTGACGGGTGCATGGGGCAGGTTTCTGGCGGGCGAGCTTGTGGCTGGGTTGTGGGTAGGGCAAGCCTTTGGGGTGTTCTACCACCTTGGGTTTGGGCTGGTGGTTCCAGCCCCTGGATTCCTGGGCACCCATCCTCTACTTGCGGCACAGTCATTAATCTTGTTTATAAGCATTTTACTTAATTTTAAGTTACACTTTGACAGTAGACAAGGTCAAAATGGAGGAACTGGAAAAGCTCAACAGAAATTCACACTGATAAAGTGGAAGGCTAAATTTAAAGCTTGGCAAATTCTAACCCAGAAGTTTAAATGGCTGGGAAACTTTTTGTGGTGTGGAGGGGTGGTTGGGATGCTCTATTTCCCCTACCAATAAAGCAAGGACCTTTATCTTTAAGACCCTTTTGTGAGGAATGTATATAACGTGTAGCGTGTAATAGCAGAGCTCCATTGCGGCCGCCGAGCGGAGCACCATGGGTAAGCAAATCTGGTATCCTATTGATGTTAGAAATTTTGGTTGTGATGATAGGATACGCCAGTCCATACAGACTCGGGGATAGGAGGAGGGGAATCTCAAGGGAACCCGACCTGGGAGAGGAGAATGCCATCTTTTTGTGGCAGGAAATTGTGTGGTGCTTTTGGGCAACCAGCATTTTTCTTGGCGGGAAATTGCGTGACCATTGTCACTTTTGACAAGAGGTTTCTTTTAAAGCTTAAAGTTATTTAACAAAAGGACTGTTCGACAGTTTCAGACTTAAAAAAAATCTAATATCTATACTTTCAATGGAAAGAAAAAGTTCAAAAGAACAGGAAGGCGAAAAGTTCATTCAAGTTAGGAACTGAAATTTGTCTCTTTGTTATATTCTGCTGTGAACTCGGTCGCACGTTGCTTGAGTTAGCAGCAGTAGGCAGTGGTCCTGATGCAGAGTTATTTCTTAGCATGAATTTCTGTTTTTTCCTAGCCAAGTGCCGTCACGCCACTTAGCGAGTGGTTCTCCAGATTGCGGGAAAGTAATCGTTTTTATAAACTTTGGAGGTGCCATTAAGATGACTGAGAATGATCAGATTGGACACTGTTGCTTTGCCTATCTGGTTCTTCCCATCGTGTCATGTCAATTTCCTGGAAGTCTTTCTCGATTGCTGTTTTTGTTTTGTCACTTTCCATGCGACATGCACAGCTTAGTGAAATCATCAAGACCACCAGTGAACTCCGCGGCAAGCAATTTAGCAATTGAAAATGTATTGTGAGGTCACGTACATTGTTATCAAAGGTAGAGATTATGGGTCATTATGGAGAACTGTTCTCAGTTTTATCCAATCAATATTGTTTGTGATGAGACAAAATCAGAACCGAAGCGATTATACATTTCGATCAAGTAATTCAGTCTGCTGGTCACTGTTCCGCATAATATAATTAATACAAGGATGTAACGCAACCTGTGACTGTGACACGGCAAAATAAACAATAACAGTATGGCATAATAGGAGGGACACAGCCCTGTGGCAGGTTATTTGCGACTTCTGGTTATGTGCACAAAGTAAAGCCTCACTTATGGCGTTGACAAAACCAGGATCGGATCGGATCTGAACACAGATCGGATCACGGACCGGATCATGGATCGGATCACGGACTGGATCAAGAAAAATCAAAGAAAAAAAACATAATGAATGGCTCTGCCCTATGGTGTTGAACAAAGTTTTGTTTAATTACGTTTTGATATCCTTACAAGGTGAAAACTTTCAAGCAATAAACGTTATGATTTCAAACAATTTTTTGTGATTTATGTACTCTATTTAAGGGGAATATTTGATGAGTTATATTAAAACAGTTTGTACTATAACAAAACTGAACTATAAACTCATTTGAATGAAACTGTCAGAAAACTGCTCCCTTCAATTTACTTGGTGTTCCTGTAATTTAAGATCAGAAGCATAAAAGAGACAAGCAAGTAGACTAGTCTTTCGGTTTAGACTGATGGATTGCAAGGGTACCAGTAATCAAAATCGCTCCTGTGCATACACTTACAAAATGGTCAAAATAACATTTGGCTCACTCCTCACCTTTTTTTTCTCTTCTTGGTTTCTTGCCCGTACTAAAAAAGTAACAAAGGAAGTGGCCTGTGAGATGATATCAAACAAGCAATAAAAAGATGAAAATAAAATGATGCGTACCTCATGTATCTCGCCTTCGTCCATAGCAACACTCTTACACTCAGCTCGACGGTAGTAAAAGTACTTCGCGTTGCTGTAATACGCCACGTGAGTTTTGGCGGGAAGTCATGGGGGGGGGGGGTTCGTCACGCACTTTTACCTTTTAACTTTTTCAGTTTGCTCTTTTGTTTGTTTTTGTGTTTTGCTGTAACTTTTTTTTACTTTTAAAACTTTTTTTTGATCCGTGATCCGATTTGTGATCCAATCTGTGATCCGATCCATGATCCGATCCGTGATCCGATCTGTGATCCGCTCCGTGATCCCATCCGATCCGATCCGGGTTTTGTCGACGCCGCCTCACCCCAGCACCGCACAGCTAAGTAGACACAACTTGGCCAGCTACTAGCGATGAATAGAGCTAACAAAATAAGAACCAATATGGACAAGGCTAAGATACATTTCTAGACAGTACGAAAAACAAGGTATTGGTCACGATTTTAGACATGAAAGACTTTAATACTAGCTACATGAATAGGGCGTATTTATTTATGAGTAAAGCCTTCATTGCTCTTTGTTTTGGGCAAAGCCTACCTGACCTACAGTACAACTCCTAGGGCGTCGCGTTCCATTAACTCCATTTTACTGCTTGGTAAAAGCGACATTAAAACCATTGCATAGCTGGTTAAGCAAGAGGTAAATACAGAATCCTTCTCCAGGTTTTTTCTTGTGAGGTTGGAGATTTGTTTGATCATCCTAGAGGTGTCAGATTACCCGGTCATCCTGTATTAAGAAAAAAATACGCTTGCCTACAGATTTTCTTATTTCATTTTCAGTCTCAGGAAGGCTGCTTTTCCATCACAGATTTATATCCTGAGGGCGAGAAATTTGAAGTTTACATTGGCACGTGTTCAACTCGAAACTTAATGATCATTTTTTTTTATACAATGTAGTTCATTTCACTATGTTCATGATAAAAACATTCCAGATTAAATTATGTAGGATTTGCAGCACACTTCGCTGGTCCTATCCGTACAATGGAGCAAGAAAGTTGTAAATTTCATAAAAAAGAACTTTAGAACGACCAGCAGGAAAAAATTTTGTTGCTACAGAATCCTATTTTTTCACCTTGTTTAAATTGTATTTTCGTTCAGCATTTACCTGTGGTTATTGTGTTCATCCAGAAACTGTTCTCATTATTATCCAATAACCGCTGAGGTTTTGTCTGAGAAATGTTTTTATCCGAGAACTGTTCTCAATATCACCCAATCACCTGTTTCTCCTGAACTGTTTATAATCTGTCACGGGGTCATCTCTGCACTGTCTGCATTGCTTACTGACTGCCACTCGTCCATCAAACATCACATTCCATCACTTCCCATATTAACTTGGAAACAAAAGCGTGGTCGTGGGCCGATCGGGCAAAGGAAAGGCCCTGGCAAATACTTTGACGCATCAAACAACCAATCAAAATATGTTCTGGTCTTACAATGGAAACTAATCAAACTGTTTTTATCAGTTACCTGATATAGAAGATGTAGACATCAGTACGCCCCATTCTGATGAACAGGAAGAGCAAGAAAGAAAAAGACTGGTCAGGAAGGCCAAGAGCCTCAAAAGGTATCACTGATAACGTATTCAGGGTTAACTATCTTAGTGTTAGTAACTGATGAAACAACTAGAAAACTTTTTTTTTTGGAACTTATTTTTCTATATTGACCACCTATACATGTAGGTTGCCTCCACACCAGTGAAAAAGTAGAAGTAGAATTGTGTTGTTTTTTTTCCTTGGTTCTGATCTGTTAAAAGGGAAACTAATCTACTACTCTTATCAGTTACCTGGTGTAGAAAATGTACATATCAGTATGGCCCTAGCCCAGGAACAGGAAGAGGGGAAAATACAAAAAAAACGAGCAAGGCCAGGAACTTCATGAGGTAATGCAATCAGTGAAGCTATTCTCATCTTGGTAGACAGTGAAGGAGACTTTAAGTGTTAATCTTTAATTAATTTCACCGATTTATTTGCAGGACATTGTTGGCCAGTATCATGCTGTCGCTTACACAAATTGCGACTCTTTCTGTTTGGGGAAGTTGTTGCCTGTCCACGAAGGCGTTTTTTCAATCAGCTTTCTGATAGAAGATGATGGAAAGAATGCCACGTATACCTGGCCGACACCTGCCAAAATAGAGGCAGTCAACAGTGACCAAGTGTTCATGAGGAATTTGGAAGTGAAGGAAGCAAACAAAATCCTTCGTTTCCCAAAAAATGGAGGAAATAAGAAAACAATACCCGGGTTGTCGGGACAGCCTAATAAGAAGACACATAAAA
This sequence comes from Siderastrea radians, assembly GCA_964017195.1. NCBI lineage: Eukaryota > Metazoa > Cnidaria > Anthozoa > Scleractinia > Rhizangiidae > Siderastrea > Siderastrea radians. The sequence continues at coordinate 37,173,936 of OZ024900.1, forward strand.
GCTCAGGTATTTAATCCATGGCCAAGTTCAAACTAATCTGGTGACGTAGCCTGAACTGAAAAAAAATGAGACAAGACTAACATTATACAGCTTCACTTAACCATTTTTAGTTAGTGTGCAAGATTTATGCGGAAATCGCAGTTGTGTATAATGAGCCTAGGGATAAGTCAAGGCAGTGTCGCCTTGTGGAGGTTAAGGCTATTTTGAAGGTTGCGTGATCGGCACACAAATCACAAAACAAAACCTTTTTTCCAGGTCAAGGCCATATGGAATGACACCAAGTGTCCATATACATGTAGGAGTTTTCCTGATGGTGTCGTTTGGAAAGACATTAAGATGCTTCAGGTAGACATGCTGGATGGGCATGCAGCCATGATGGACAACCTGTTAAGAAAAGGGGTGATTTGAGGAAAAGGATGGCTTAATGACATAGTGAGTACAATGAAATAATGGAAAGGTTAAAATATGATTACTGTCTAATGTGGACGCTTCTTAGTGGCGTCAGTCTGATTCAGCGATGTACAGACATATGCTGACCTCTTCTTATTTTGTGCAACCTAGGGAATAGATGCGTATATGAAAGCTCTAGAAAAAAAAGCAAATAGGAATGTTAGTGCTAAATAATGTTGATAAGGTCGAGAAATTGTTTATGAGTGCTCAAACTTTGTCGTGTTTTAAATTGGTTCTAATAATTATGTGGGTGATTCCTTTCTTATAGGGAAAATCAATCATTACTGGAAACACCTCCTTTTTTGTCAGGGTGAAGTTGCTCAAGCCAATTTTCAAATAAGATTTGAACAAGGTGAAAAAAATAGGATTCCATAGCAACAAAATGAACTGAAAAAGAAATGAGAAAATCTGAAGGCAAGCATTTTTATTTCTTAATACTGGACGACTGGGTAATGTGACACCTATAGGATGATCAAACAAATCTCCAACCTCACAAGAAAAAACCTGGAACTACACCTGGGACTTTCATTGTGATGGTCAACTAAAAGTTACATAAAAAAACGTCTTGTTGTAACATTCTCACCGACACAAATGCCGCTGCAACATGGAACATGACTGGTGAGTCCTTGTGTGTATTTGTGTAGAAGTTTACAGCTAAAAATAAAGCTATTTCGGTATTGGTAAACCAGTCAATGAAATGTTTGAAAATGAAAATGGGCATATTTTAGCAGGAGCATATATATGTTCCTGTTTGTTAGCAATTTAATAGGGAACAATTACATGAACATGGCATGTAAATATCAGAAGTCTGAATCAGGCACTGTGAGGGGAATTCATTTGCTTGTTATGTGCGGAATTTAGGTGATGACTAGTAACTATTCTGCATCTTTGAATTATCAGCTATGCATGACATACATTCACCAGACATCCACTGGCTAGTTTAAATATACCTAATCCTACATGGTCAAGACTGAGAACTGTTTCTGGTTTGAGAATGACTGTGATTTTAAGCAATCTCATTGGTTCTTACTGAGAACAGATCATGGAACCACAAAAAGGCCTCTCTTTCCAGTTTAAAAGTGCATTTCCACTTTGAGATTGCACTCTGATATATTAGGCTTTTCATTGGCTGTGGTCAGTGGAGTCTTCAAGCAACAAAAGCCCTTGTTAATGTATGTTTTGGCTCATTTGCAATATAAGAAAGAGGTAAAAAATTTTGTTTGAGGTATATGGAAGGGGTATCTTTTCTGAAATATTTCTGAAATAATGCATTGGTCATAAAATTCAACTTGCACAAGAAATTGTACAGAACAACAAACAAAAAATATTTTAAAGGCCAGTAACACTTGTGTGTGAGCAGAACTGTCCTCATTTTTTCAGGTTTGGACCATTTCTGGCTTAAAAATTATGTTTGAAATGCCATGCCACTCTAATTTTGTTTTAATTAATATACCCCAAGTATTAACAGGAACCACATCTAGTAGTTTTCCCATTGAATTTTTTCGGGTTTGGCCCATTTCTGGCGCAAAAATTATGTTTGAAATGCCATGCCACTCTAATTTTGTTTTAATTTTTGGCATGTCTTGTATATCCCTCCCCCCCACCACCACCACCTTCATTACAGGGTCGGTCCCCCTCCATACACATGCTATGACCCCTTCGAAATATGTTCTTTTGTTGCCCAACTACATCTTTTTTGTTATTTTTCTTTATCAGGCAGGACATGGCCACACATTGATTTGGTTCAAGTAAGGTACTTTGTTTTCTTTCTTGGTGTAAGCGATAGGGGGTGTATGTTTTGACTCGTTGTTGTTAATCTTTTCAAAACCACCAGCTAGGTTCATTTTAAGATGTACTGTACATTTCGAGTTATTTCCACATTCAAAAGGGTGCTCATTCAAGTATCAGGCTTTAGACACTACAGAGTTTATTCATTATTCTCTTACCAGTTAGTTGTATCATGAGTACTACACAGCACAGCATTTCATATACATGTACAGCTGCACTCTGTATTTTTTTGTCAAACACTCATATCATGAGCCCCTGGCTCAGGAGAATGGGCAACCACTCGCTGTGTTCCTGACGTTAAATAAATTATCCTTATCCTTATAAGAGTTAAGGATTGCATCAGAAAGTTTTTGAAATCATGTTTTCATGAGGGAAACCAATGCCATGCTGTCACAAACAATATTCATTGGTGGTGGTGCAGCACTCTTGACATTTCTTTTTTTATTTACAGAAAACCAAACAAAGCTTTCAGCGCAGGATCCTTCCAAACAACAAGTTTGTGTGTAGAACTCAAAATTTTTCCCACCCACTGAAACATGTTGTACCTGTGAGTAGTAATTTATTAATCCTGAATGAAAATACTGGCATTTCTCCTTCCAGAACACGAACACTACTACATAGCTCAAGTGTCTTTCCAGAAACAGGTAAGGTTTTGCCCTTCGAGTCAGCAAATGTTAGTTTTGCCATAAATTTATGATTTGAAATATTAACTGTCTCCTTCCTCTAATGAGCCTTCCCTTCTTGCAGATTGGAATTACCCCTCCCCCCCCCCCCCCCCGGGAGGATATTTTGTAGCTTCCACAGTTACTTGTTGCCAAGTATTCATCTCCCTTGATTAACCAGGCTTAGTTTATTAAAATCCTTTTTGGTTCTCTTGAGCACTAAGTGGATTTATTTTTTTTTAAGAAATTTTTACATCCGTGTTGTTCCTTCACTTCTTTTTGTTTCCTGTTTACAATTTCCTGGTCTAACAGGAGGTTCGTCATGTGAACAAACAGTGAAAGATGTTGCAAAAGACCTCCTCCATATTACATGTAGATCTTTTTGTCATTAAGCTATCTTTTTCAGGCAGGACGTTATTTCTTTATCAGGCTTTCAGAAGAAACTTTGCACAAGATCAAGTGTGCTATACAGTAATTCAGCTCTCTTCAAAGAATTTGAATGCTGGAGAAATAAACAGTAAGTATTAACAGGAACCACATCTAGTAGTTTTCCCATTGAATTTTTTCGGGGTTTGGCCCATTTCTGGCTCAAAAATTATGTTTCAAATGCCATGCCACTCTAATTTAAGGTATGGTGGTAGACAACCTCAATCTTAGTAGGGATGGTACAGTGGTGAGACCACTCGTCTCCGACTATTGTGTACATACTCTTGACTTGTTGCGATGTGGTAGTTTGTTGGTTTTGTTGTTATGTCGTTGTTGTTGTTCTTTGGGTTTTCTATTTTTCCTCCCTCTATAAATTATACATGGAAATTAATTGTCTTGGTTAATTTCACTTTTTTTCATTTTTTTTTTTTTTGCGTTTTCAACACCATTGTATTTCAGTTATTCATATTCATGTTGTTATTTAGTAATTAATATTCTATGTACATTGTATTTATATCACACCGACTAGTGGTATTATTGCATTTGAAACTGAAGATGGATGTAAGATCATCCGAAACATGTTTTTAAAACTTAAAACTGTGTGTCTTTATTTAAAGATTATTTCTTGCTTGCTGTTATTTCATAAACGTGGAAATTTCGTTGACTCCATTTCCCCCATACACCTTGACATTCTAACTCTGATAATGTTTCTCTCCTTTTAGGATGTGGTTCATTGGTTCTGGACTTTCTCTTTTTTCTGGAGCATTGCACTACCAGGTAGGATTTATGTTTGGAAAATACATGTACAATGCTTATCAAGTTTTCTCCACAAAGTACATTTGTAATCCCAGCATTTTGTATGTGAAAAAAGGCAAAGTCAATACAGGGGAAACAAACTTAGAAATAACTGTTCACATTGGAATTTCTTTTATAACTAGTTTAATGGCTTGTTGTAGACTCGTTGTGTCCTTATAACTACACTGAATCTCTCATAAATAAATTAGATTACTGTATTTACTCGAAAGAATGCCGGGTGCTTATTAAATTTTTCGACTTGTTGGTGCAGCACTTATTTAAGGGCAGCGATCACTCGGGGGTGGCGCTTGTTTAAAATGGCCTACTTGTGAATAACACAGTCAGATGTAATCATTCTTAATCTTTGTTTTGTCGATAAAAATAGCATAGGAAGAATGCAATAAAGTTAGTTTAATAGGTCTATATCCTTTTCCACTCCAAATAAATAACAATATCAGCCGTATTAGCATTTCAGCATTAGTCATGTCAAAAATCAATAAGTGCTGCATTGTTGCTGGAAGGATGCGGTGCTTATTCAGGGGCAGCACTTATTAATATTTTTGCTCCTAAATGCAACACTTATTCAGGGGCGGTGCTCTTTGGAGTAAATACAGTATGTTGTTTTTTTTTTCAACCATTAGTGCTTTACTAACAGTAAAAGAGGGCACAGGAAAATGATTTAGGTGTGCACTATCTTTTTGTCATCAGTAAATTAAACTCTTATTCATTGGCAATACCTATTGAAGGTAATTTGGAGGTTGTAGCGAATACAAATTTTATTAGTAAATAACGGCATACAGCCGTTCATAAATAGAATAATAACCCAACCAGAATTTAGAACATGTAAGTTGTAAAAGGAGTTGATCTAAAATCTAAGTGGTTTTTCTTAGGGTTTCTGCAATTACAGTGTAAAATTAGTTTCTTAGTTGCAATTTGCAACACCTGCAGGCCTTTCCGATTAACACCAGGGGGCTCCAGTGGCTTGAACCTTTCAGAGTTCCATGCTTTAGCAAACAGAAACCACCAGGATAGCTCGAATAGTGTTGAGGGCGTGGCATGTCTGGACAGTATAGAGGGTGTAAGTGTTCCCCATAGCAGCATGGCGAGTACACCAAGCTATGGCATGCAGAGCCTCCACCAGACTGCTCAATTCATAATGAAGATTTCCCTGCTCTTCCTGGTTCAAATACTTTCAAGTCAGGTACTTTGCTTTTCTTTCTTGGTGTAAGCTACAGGGGGTGTATGTTTTGACTCAATGTTGTTAATCTTTTCAAAACCACCAGCTAAGTTCATTTTTTGATATATTCTACATTTGGACTTATTTCCACCTTCAAAAGGGTGCCCATTTAGGTATCAGGCTTAAGACACTGCAGAGTCTGTTCTATGTACATGGAAATTAAATATTTAGTGCCCTGGTTCCTTATGTTCTACGTTTTCAACAAAATGTCCCCGAAAAATGTATTTGGGGTGTGAATTTCGAACCTTTGCTTGCAATGACTTAATTGTTTGTAGTATTATAAGTCATATTTTGGAGAGGCTAGGAAAACTGCATGGTCTAAAATGGGAACCACAGAGCTCGTTTGTTTATTTCGTCTAAGGGTCGCTGCAGCTTATCAACACAGCAGTTCAAAGTTTGATTACAATGTTTTTACAGAGCAACAACTTTAAATGGTGCCACTCAACTTTCATCAACCAGTCACAAAGAGTTGCTCGTAAGCCAATCCAGCAAGGGCAGTCTATCGTTTTTATCTCGTGATTGCTATAGCAACTATGGTATATTGAAGTGAAGTTGAGTGCATTCCAGGGCACATTCCTGTGGTTATTTCGTAAGATTTTGGGTGGCTAAGCTGATGTTCGAGAAATCCTCGGTATTCTCAAGAGAGGATTTCGCTGCATCGTCAGGCTATTTCGGAGATATTTTGTGGTGTTTTATTAGGCATTTACAAGTTTGCAACGGGTGAACTAATTTTACTTCTAAAAGTCAAAAGCTTCTGCGTGTGATCTATGGTGTTCTCTAGTATATTGAATTGAAAATTTGTTTGTTTGTTGTTTTCTAGACATGGTATAATTTGGTGAATTTGGGGTGTAAGAAGAAGAAAGGACGATACAAGAAGGACTAAGAATCAGAACAAAAACATTTTAAGGTGAGGCCTTGCAAAACAAATAAAATGTATTTGGTGTGTGAATTACAAACTTTTCCTTGAGCTTAATTTTTTTGTAGTGTCACAAGACCAAATCTATTTGAGAGCTTAGGAGAACTGCGTAGTCCAAAAGGGGTTTGTTGTGTTACTGGGAAACACAGAGCTTGTTTGTTTGTTTGTTTTGTCTAAGGATTGATGCAGCTTATCCACATGACAGTTCAATCTTAGTTACACGGTTTTTACAGCGGCAGCAACTTCAAACGGTGCCACTCAAAGGTCATCAACCAATCACAGAAAAGATAAAGTGACGCAAATCCAACAGAGGCATTTTAGCTCTTTTCCCTCTCATTTTTTAACCTCGTGGTCTGGTTGCTATGGCAACTATGAGATGTAGATCTTGCTGCATCAAAAATGTTCCTATGTCCAGTGTTTCGAAACACCATAATCCTAGCAGGCGTACTTGATATTACAGGGGCATTCATTCAAATTGTTTATTGTGTTTGAATCCTGGGCATAATGTTTGAAGGTGCAATCGTTTTTCCACTGTGAAACTTCTTGTTTTCTATCGTTTGGTAGACGAATTCTGGATCGTTTTCGTGCGTTCGATGGAAGTCTAGATAGAAAGTTTGTGCTTTTTGTAAGTCGATGATAATCTTAAACTACAAGTATTTTTCTATGCTTCTTACTATGACATAGGTTGAACTGGTAAGCCGAACTTTTAAAAATCGTCCCGAAAAGAGTAAAAAAAAAATTAAGAGATTTTTACGCTTCCAAAAAATTCTATAAGAAAAAAAAAGAAATTGTAGTATCAAAAAGGAGAGCCAGGAAAAAAGAAGAAAAAAGGAGCAAAATGCCCCGGGGTGCGTGCGAACCCCGGCCAGAACAGAACTTAAATTAACTGACGGCAAATAAGGCCGTCATTTAATTTAAGTCGAGCGCCTTAGACCGCTCGACTACACAGGTTCGCAAGAAAGTGAGGGCAGAAGTTAGCTAGAAGTAAGTTGTGGGCTCTATTGTCTACAAACAATTGATTACTGCTGTAATTACTCATGTTTTATTCATAGTCCGTCCTGAAGTTGGCACGCTTTTTAAAATTTGCAAATTTGAAGACCAAAGCTGGAAGCCATGCTGAAAACAACTGAACACGCATATTCGTACTACATAAAAAAGTTCTCAATCACGTTGTTTATTTTGAGTTCCTTTGTTTTCAGTTGTCGCCACTCTCATGTTCGGTGGATCAACAAACTTAAATCACGAAAGACAAAGTACGAAGATAAACTAAAACAGCGAGGACAAGAAAGGACACACATAACGGTAAATATACACGATTAATTTTAATTGAGATCGCGTGAGCAAAAAGTTCCAAGATAAAAGCTCAGAGGTTTTACCGAGTTCGATATTTGAAACTTTCTCAACATTGAATTTTGCGGATCCAATGTTTTCGAAACACTAAAAACGAAGCAGGCGTACTTAAAAATTACAGCGCGCATTGATTCAATCTGAATCTTGGGCATAATGTTTGAAGGTGCAGTCGTTTTTTTCCACTGTGAAACTTCTTGTTCACTATCGTTTGGTGGACGAATTTTGGATGGTTTTCATGTGTTCGAGGGAAGTCTAGATAGAAAGTTTGTGCTTTTTGTAAGTCGATGATAATCTTAGACCACAAGTATTTTTCTATACTTCTTACTATGACATAGGTTGAACTGGTAAGCCGAATTTTTAAAAACCGTCCCGTAAAGAGTAAAAAAAGTTAAGAGATTTTTACGCTTCCAAAAAATTCTTTAAAAGAAAAAAGAAATTGTAGTATCAAAAAGGAGAGCCAGGAAAAAAGAAGAAAAAAGGAGCAAAATGCCCCGGGGTGCGTGCGAAACCCGGCCAGAGCAGAACTTAAATTAAATGACGGCAAATAAGGCCGTCATTTAATTTAAGTCGAGCGCCTTAGACCGCTCGACTACACAGGTTCGCTAGAAAGTGAGGGCAGAAATTAGCTAGAAGTAAGTTGTGGGTTCTATTGTCTACAAACAATTGATTACTGCTGTAATTACTCATGTTTTATTCATAGTCCGTCCTGAAGTTGGCACGCTTTTTAAAATTTGCAAATTTGAAGACCAAAGCTGGAAGCCATGCTGAAAACAACTGAACACGTGCAGCATTCGTTTTTTTCAGCACAACAGCATTCGTTTTTTCCACAGTTCTCAATCACGTTGTTTATCTTGAGTTCCTTTTTTTTCAGTTGTCCGCCACTGTTATGTTCGGTGGATCAACAAACTTAAATCACGAAAGACAAAATACGAAGATAAACTAAAACAGCGAGGACAAGAAAGGACACACATAACGGTAAATATACACGATTAATTTTAATTGAGATCGCGTGAGCAAGAAGTTCCAAGATAAAAGCTCAGAAATTTTACCGAGTTCGATATTTGAAACTTTCTCAACATTGAATTTCGCGGATCCAATGTTTTCGAAACACTAAAAACGAAGCAGGCGTACTTAAAAATTACAGCGTGCATTGATTCAATCTGAATCTTGGGCATAATGTTTGAAGGTGCAATCGTTTTTTCCACTGTGAAACCTCTTGCTCACTATCGTTTGGTAGACGAATTTTGGATGGTTTTCATGTGTTCGAGGAAAGTCTAGATAGAAAGTTTGTGCTTTTTGTAAGTCGATGATAATCTTAATCCACAAGTATTTTTCTATGCTTCTTACTATGACATAGGAGAAAAAAAAATTAAGAGATTTTTACGCTTCCAAAAAATTATAAAAAAAAAAAGAAAAGAAATTGTAATATCAAAAAGGAGAGCCAGGAAAAAAGAAGAAAAAAGGAGCAAAATGCCCCGGGGTGCGTGCGAACCCCGGCCAGAGCAGAACTTAAATTAAATGACGGCAAATAAGGCCGTCATTTAATTTAAGTCGAGCGCCTTAGACCGCTCGACTACACAGGTTCGCTAGAAAATGAGGGGCAGAAATTAGCTAGAAGTAAGTTGTGGGCTGTATTGTCTACAAACAATTGATTACTGCTGTAATTAATCATGTTTTATTCATAGTCCGTCCTGAAGTTGGCACGCTTTTTGAAATTTGCAAATTTGAAGACCAAAGCTGGAAGCCATGCTGAAAACAACTGAACACGCATATTCGTACTACATGAAAAAAGTTCTCAATCACGTTGTTTATTTTGAGTTCCTTTGTTTTCAGTTGCCGCCACTCTCATGTTCGGTGGATCAACAAACTTAAATCACGAAAGACAAAATGCGAAGATAAACTAAAACAGCGAGGACAAGAAAGGACACACATAACGGTAAATATACACGATTAATTTTAATTGAGATCGCGTGAGCAAGAAGTTCCAAGATAAAAGCTCAGAGATTTTACCGAGTTCGATATTTGAAACTTTCTCAACATTGAATTTTGCGGATCCAATGTTTTCGAAACACTAAAAACGAAGCAGGCGTACTTAAAAATTACAGCGCGCATTGATTCAATCTGAATCTTGGGCATAATGTTTGAAGGTGCAGTCGTTTTTTCCACTGTGAAACTTCTTGTTTACTATCGTTTGGTAGAATTTTGGATCGTTTTCCTGTGTTCGAGGGAAGTCTAGATAGAAAGTTTGTGCTTTTTGTTAGTCGATGATAATCTTAAACCACAAGTATTTTTCAATGCTTCTTACTATGACATAGGTTGAACTGGTAAGCCGAATTTTTAAAAGCCGTCCCGAAAAGAGTAAAAAAAGTTAAGAGATTTTTACGCTTCCAAAAAATTCTTAAAAAAAAAAAAAAAGAAATTGTAGTATCAAAAAGGAGAGCCAGGAAAAAAGAAGAAAAAAGGAGCAAAATGCCCCGGGGTGCGTGCGAACCCCGGCCAGAGCAGAACTTAAATTAAATGACGGCAAATAAGGCCGTCATTTAATTTAAGTCGAGCGCCTTAGACCGCTCGACTACACAGGTTCGCTAGAAAGTGAGGGCAGAAATTAGCTAGAAGTAAGTTGTGGGTTCTATTGTCTACAAACAATTGATTACTGCTGTAATTACTCATGTTTTATTCATAGTCCGTCCTGAAGTTGGCACGCTTTTTAAAATTTGCAAATTTGAAGACCAAAGCTGGAAGCCATGCTGAAAACAACTGAACACGCATATTCGTACTACATAAAAAAAGTTCTCAATCACGTTGTTTATTTTGAGTTCCTTTTTTTTCAGTTGTCCGCCACTGTCATGTTCGGTGGATCAACAAACTTAAATCACGAAAGACAAAATACGAAGATAAACTAAAACAGCGAGGACAAGAAAGGACACACATAACGGTAAAGCTTCACGATTAATTTTAATTGAGATCGCGTGAGCAAGAAGTTCCAAGATAAAAGCTCAGAGGTTTTACCGAGTTCGATATTTGAAACTTTCTCAACATTGAATTTCGCGGATCCAATGTTTTCGAAACACTAAAAACGAAGCAGGCGTACTTAAAAATTACAGCGCGCATTGATTCAATCTGAATCCTGGGCATAATTTTTGAAGGTGCAATCGTTTTTTCCACTGTGAAACGTCTTGTTCACTATCGTTTGGTAGACGAATTTTGGATCGTTTTCATGTGTTCGAGGAAAGTCTAGATAGAAAGTTTGTGCTTTTTCTAAGTCGATGATAATCTTTAACTACAAGTATTTTTCTATGCTTCTTCTACGCTAAATAAATAAGCAGAAAAACAATATTCACTTGGAGGATAAGGCCTGCTCCAAGTACCAGGCAAACTTTATTGATAACACAAATAAAGCAGCAATACACCAGCAAAAGAGTTGTGTCAGGGAGGCCAGGAAAAACTCGTAAAACACCCACGAAATGGGGAAAAAGCCGGGAAACCTGGGTGGAGATCGAGACACAAACTCAGTCCCTCCACTGGACGAAGAAAGACAATACTAAATACCCATGCTCTGGGTGACTGAAAGCATTTCCGCTTGTGAACGCTTAATATAACGCCTCTTAGAGCAAGGATTTTTCCATCCCGCATGCCTATCCTTCAACTCCGGATGAATAAGCTTATAACCATCATTAGAAGCACCACCTGATTTCAGCCTATGTGGGCAATAATCATCGACATTCCCTACCGCTTGGCAAACGGTGATAAGTACTTCCTGAATTCATCGCGAATAGTAGTGTAGCTGATGCCTAGCGACTTGTGGAAATATGAACCTTTCTTAGTACTGACTATTCTTCGCAAAACTGTGAAACAAGAATCCTTAGTGTCTGGCAACAAGGAAAGAATCCTTTCTGTGATCGCTACTGGGCATGAAATCTTATTAGACCTAGCAATTACAGATGTGTGACCTTCACGAAGCTGATCATTCTTTCTTTGGGAAATGAAAACAGACATGCCAATGTCGTCTATAGATACATCCTTAACTCTAACATTCAACAACTCGGAAACACGAAAGAGGCCAACATAGCCAACTAATAATACAAACAAAAATCGAATGTCAGCCAAGGAGGCTGAAACAGTATTATTATACTGAGCAATACTAACAACAGTCTCAAGCACCAATGGCCGCTTCGGTTGAATCGGCCTGGATAATCTTCTCTTTGCTCCTTCTGCAGCCGCAATAACCGTGGGGTGCTGCGTCGTGACTCCACACCTGCCATCTTGTGACCCCAACGAATACCAAAAAGCGCAGAATCAATGGTAGAATGACCAGTATTCTTCTGTTCGGCAATCTCCGTCAACTCCAACAGGTATAAAGCGACGTGTAAAGGTTGGGCTGGTAGCAGAGGCACTCTATTCTTCGACTGCGCCCAGCGGTGCCAACGACTCCAACCGTAAGAGTAATTATTGGTCGTACTAGGAGCGTTTGAAGATACAACCAGGTCAAAAAGCTGTGGCACAGAAGCAGATAAACCAGGGTCAATCAAATGGCGAGTCTCACTCCAGATGCCAAGGTCACTGATGTCTGAAAAATAGAAAAATATTTACAAACAAAGGAAAAAGTCAGCAGCCAGAAAAAACATTACAAAATCGACCTAGTTTTAGCAGGGTGGGGGAGGAGGGGGACGATAACAACATAAGAAGAAACGTAACTACGCTAGCCCGGAACCTCACCAAACTGGGAAATGTAATGTCAGCCCTAAAAGGACCTTAAAATTCCAGCTCAATCCCTCAACCTAAATGGGAGGAATCACAAAACTTGCATAACCAAGCAACTCGACCAAAACTGGGAAATGTAACGTCTAGCTTGAAAAAAGGAAAACAACAATCCAGCCAATCTCAATACCTCAACCTAAATGGGAGGAACCTCAAACTCACATTACTCGGTACCTCGACCGAACTGGAAGATGTAACGTTTAGCCTCGAAAGAAACACAACATTCAAATCTCAAAACCTCACCCAAATGGGAGGAACACAAACTCCCACCTCGACCTAAATGGGAGGTATATACGAATAAAACAAACCACGAGCTTAAACCAGATAGCTCAATCTAAACGACAGACTAACCATAGAAGTCTGCCTGGCATAGGTCAACGAAAATCAATACGTAACGCCAACATATTGAACGAAGGACAGCCCACGAACAGGGCAGGCCCACGAACGGAATTTATAGCACCAAACACGCCCCTGATAGAATACCCATTAAAGGCGTCAATATGCTCGAGCCAAAATTTCAGTTCTTGCAATAAGGCCTCGGAAAAAACAAACGATGCATGCCATGAAGACCTGGAGTGAACTGGTAAGCCGAACTTTTAAAAACCGTCCCGAAAAGAGTAAAAAAAAATTAAGAGATTTTTACGCTTCCAAAAAATTATTTAAGAAAAAAAAAAAGAAATTGTGGTATCAAAATAGGAGAGCCAGGAAAAAAGAAAAAAGGAGCAAAATGCCCCGGGGTGCGTGCGAACCCCGGCCAGAGCAGAACTTAAATTAAATGACGGCAAATAAGGCCGTCATTTAATTTAAGTCGAGCGCCTTAGACCGCTCGACTACACAGGTTCGCTAGAAAGTGAGGGCAGAAATTAGCTAGAAGTAAATTGTGGGCTCTATTGTCTACAAACAATTGATTACTACTGTAATTACTCATGTTTTATTCATAGTCCGTTTTGAAGTTGGTACGCTTTTTAAAATTTGCAAATTTGAAGACCAAAGCTGGAAGCCATGCTGAAAACAACTGAACACGCATATTCGTACTACATAAAATAAACAACGTGATTGAGAACTTTTTTTGAGTTCCTTTTTTTCAGTTGTCCGCCACTCTCATGTTCGGTGGATCAACAAACTTAAATCACGAAAGACAAAATACGAAGATAAACTAAAACAACGAGGACAACAAAGGACACATAACGACAAAATATACACGATTAATTTTAATTGAGATCGCGTGAGCAAGAAGTTCCAAGATAGAAGGTCAGAAATTTTACCGAGTTCGATATTTGAAACTTTCTCAACATTGAATTTTGCGGATCCAATGTTTTCGAAACACTGAAAACGAAGCAGGCGTACTTAAAAATTGCAGCGCGCATTGATTCAATCTGAATCTTGGACATAATGTTTGAAGGTGCAGACGTTTTTTCCACTGTGAAACTTCTTGTTTACTATCGTTTGGTAGATGAATTTTGGATCGTTTTCATGTGTTCGAGGGAAGTCTAGATAGAAAGTTTGTGCTTTTTGTAAGTCTATGCTTCTTACTCTGACATAGGTTGAACTGGTAAGTCGAATTTTTAAAAACCGTCCCGAAAAGAGAAAAAAAAAATTAAGAGATTTTTACGCTTCCCAAAAATTATCAAAAAAAAAAAAGAAATTGTAGTATCAAAAAGGAGAAAAAAGGAGCAAAATGCCCCGGGGTACGTGCGAACCCCGGCCAGAGCAGAACTTAAATTAAATGACGGCAAATAAGGCCGTCATTTAATTTAAGTCGAGCGCCTTAGACCGCTCGACTACACAGGTTCGCTAGAAAATGAGGGGCAGAAATTAGCTAGAAGTAAATTGTGGGCTCTATTGTCTACAAACAATTGATTACTGCTTTCATTGCTCATGTTTTATTCATAGTCCGTCCTGAAGTTGGCACGCTTTGTCAAATTTGCAAAATTGAAGCTGAAAGTAATGAAAACAACTGAACACGCATATTCGTACTACATAAAAAAAGTTTTCAATCACATTATTTATTTGGAATTCCTTTTCTTTCAGTTGTCCGCCACTCTCATGTTCGGTGGATCAGCAAACTTGAAGCACGAAAGACCGAGGGCGAAGGTACTTAAAACAGCGAGGACACGAAAAGACGTACATTACAGCAAATATACTTGGTTAATTTTAGTTGAGATGGCGTAGGCAAGAAGGACCATCATCAAAGAAGTTTCATTTCTTATCTTAAAGACAAACTAAAATAACAGCTTTGTAGAACGAGTGGTTGATATTGTGGGAAAATGTTTGAAAGTGCAGTCGTTTTTTTAAGCGTGAATGTTCTTGTTTTACATCGTTTGTTAGAAGAATACCGCCAAATTTGGAGGTTTCTTTTACAGGTCACTGTATTATCTATACGTAACTAAGCCAAACAGTTCCCTGCTCGGTCTAAAAGCACATTTTGGATAGTGATTAGGGCTAGGAGACGCTTGTTGTCCCGTTTACGTATCTGTAGCGCAGTGACCTGTAAGGGACGGACCATTAAAAAGTGATTGGAGGGGGAGGGGGTAATTTTGGAGCACGAATTTTTTTTCGTTAACATTTGCCTTGCAGGAACATTTTCTTTCCGTATTCAAGAACTTTTTTCTGGGCTACTGGCTGAACATGAATTTTTAAGTACTTCGCCCTTCCCCCCACCATAACTTTTCTAATGGTCCGACCCTAAAAAAACACTTGCCAGCTTTAGGATAGTTCACGTGTGCACTATGGTAAAAGGTCGTATTTCACCAACTATCAAGTTTACGTTGAAAGTTAAACTGCTGGGAGTTGAAGATCGCGCTTGAGGGTTTGTTGCTGAACGTGACATTTTGCCTAAATGCGCGTCTTCCAAGGTGCACTTGGTCGACTTCTCCAAAAATGAAATCATATATGGTGTATTGAGGACGGTGCCTCGACATACAGATATAACCATTTGAAAAATATAACTATGGGAAAAAGTAGATCTTAGCAAAGGTTATTCCACATAGTCATAAACCGCGCAAAAATGTTGTTTTAGGGGGCAAATTCCTCAGAGACCCGAATATCCCGAGATACGCATAACTTATACGCGGTATCAAAAGGAGGCACCGTCCTTAAATGATGCTGCAGCTTGTTTGACCTCAAGGCGAATGTTTTGTTTAAAGTAACGCAATGAAAGAGACGAGATACCAGTTTTTAGATTTTATTGAGGTTACACAGCTTGGCTGTATTTTCTTTGTAATTAACATGTGAAAAGTCAACTAGTTAATTGTGACGAGTAATGTTTAAAGTATACAGTGTTGAATGTTATTATCATGTTGACATGTCATTTCTATTTGCAATAAAAATGTCAAAAAACTGAAGTACTACTTAGTACGTTATTTCATTGGTCACAATTTAAGATTTCATCCACAACCCCAAAACAAGGAACCACAATCACCTTTTGTCTGTCGTTTAATACAAGTTTGTTCAATACATAGAAAGTGGTGTTGTTTTTAATGAAAGGACAAATGCGTTAAACAGAGTACTATTTAGTAGGGGAGAGAGTACAGTACATGTCAAACAGATCACTGTTGAGCAGGGAAACAGTACAGTAGATGTCGAAACGATGACTGTTGAGCAGGAAAACAGTACAGTAGATGTGGAAACGATGACTGTTGAATAGGGAAACAGAGTAGACGTCCAACAGATGACTGTTTAGTATGAGAACAGTAGAGTAGACGTCGAACAGATGACTGTTGAGTAGGAGAACAGGACAGTAGATGTCGAACAGATGACTGTTTAGTAGGGGAACAGTAGAGTAGATGTCGAACAGATGACTGTTTAGAAGGAGAACAGTAGAGTAGATGTCGAACAGATGACTGTTTAGTAGGAGAACAGGACAGTAGATGTCGAAACGATGACTGTTGAATAGGGAAACAGTACAGTAGATGTCGAACAGATGACTGTTTAGAAGGAGAACAGTAGAGTAGATGTCGAACAGATGACTGTTTAGTAGGAGAACAGGACAGTAGATGTCGAACAGATGACTGTTTAGTAGGAGAACAGGACAGTAGATGTCGAAACGATGACTGTTGAATAGGGAAACAGTAGAGTAGATGTCGAACAGATGACTGTTGGGTAGGGAAACAGTAGAGTAGATGTCGAACAGATGACTGTTTAGTAGAAGAACAGTAGAGTAGATGTCGAACAGATGACTGTTTAGTAGAAGAACAGTAGAGTAGATGTCGAACAGATGACTGTTGGGCAGGGAAACAGTAGAGTAGATGTCGAACAGATGACTGTTTAGTAGAAGAACAGTAGAGTAGATGTCGAACAGATGACTGTTGGGCAGGGAAACAGTAGAGTAGATGTCGAACAGATGACTGTTTAGTAGAAGAACAGTAGAGTAGATGTCGAACAGATGACTGTTGGGCAGGGAAACAGTAGAGTAGATGTCGAACAGATGACTGTTTAGTAGAAGAACAGTAGAGTAGATGTCGAACAGATGACTGTTGGGCAGGGAAACAGTAGAGTAGATGTCGAACAGATGACTGTTTAGTAGAAGAACAGTAGAGTAGATGTCGAACAGATGACTGTTTACTAGGAGAACAGGACAGTAGATGTCGAACAGATGACTGTTTAGTAGGGGAACAGTAGAGTAGATGTCGAACAGATGACTGTTTACTAGGGGAACAGTAGAGTAGATGTCGAACAGATGACTGTTTAGTAGGAGAACAGGACAGTAGATGTCGAACAGATGACTGTTTACTAGGAGAACAGGACAGTAGATGTCGAACAGATGACTGTTTAGTAGGAGAACAGTAGAGTAGATGTCGAAAAGATGACTGTTTAGTAGGAGAACAGGACAGTAGATGTCGAACAGATGACTGTTTAGTAGGAGAACAGGACAGTAGATGTCGAAACGATGACTGTTGAATAGGGAAACAGTAGAGTAGATGTCGAACAGATGACTGTTTAGTAGAAGAACAGTAGAGTAGATGTCGAACAGATGACTGTTGGGCAGGGAAACAGTAGAGTAGATGTCGAACAGATGACTGTTTAGTAGAAGAACAGTAGAGTAGATGTCGAACAGATGACTGTTTAGTAGAAGAACAGTAGAGTAGATGTCGAACAGATGACTGTTTAGTAGAAGAACAGTAGAGTAGATGTCGAACAGATGACTGTTGGGCAGGAAAACAGTACAGTAGATGTGGAAACGATGACTGTTGAATAGGGAAACAGAGTAGACGTCCAACAGATGACTGTTTAGTATGAGAACAGTAGAGTAGACGTCGAACAGATGACTGTTGAGTAGGAGAACAGGACAGTAGATGTCGAACAGATGACTGTTTAGTAGGGGAACAGTAGAGTAGATGTCGAACAGATGACTGTTCAGAAGGAGAACAGTAGAGTAGATGTCGAACAGATGACTGTTTAGTAGGAGAACAGGACAGTAGATGTCGAAACGATGACTGTTGAATAGGGAAACAGTACAGTAGATGTCGAACAGATGACTGTTTAGAAGGAGAACAGTAGAGTAGATGTCGAACAGATGACTGTTTAGTAGGAGAACAGGACAGTAGATGTCGAACAGATGACTGTTTAGAAGGAGAACAGTAGAGTAGATGTCGAACAGATGACTGTTTAGAAGGAGAACAGTAGAGTAGATGTCGAACAGATGACTGTTGGGTAGGGAAACAGTACAGTAGATGTCGAACAGATGACTGTTTAGAAGGAGAACAGTAGAGTAGATGTCGAACAGATGACTGTTTAGTAGGAGAACAGTAGAGTAGATGTCGAACAGATGACTGTTTAGTAGGAGAACAGGACAGTAGATGTCGAAACGATGACTGTTAAATAAGGGAAACAGTAGAGTAGATGTCGAACAGATGACTGTTGGGTAGGGAAACAGTAGAGTAGATGTCGAACAGATGACTGTTTAGTAGAAGAACAGTAGAGTAGATGTCGAACAGATGACTGTTTAGTAGAAGAACAGTAGAGTAGATGTCGAACAGATGACTGTTTAGTAGAAGAACAGTAGAGTAGATGTCGAACAGATGACTGTTTAGTAAGAGAACAGGACAGTAGATGTCGAACAGATGACTGTTGGGTAGGGAAACAGTAGAGTAGATGTCGAACAGATGACTGTTTAGTAGAAGAACAGTAGAGTAGATGTCGAACAGATGACTGTTTAGTAGAAGAACAGTAGAGTAGATGTCGAACAGATGACTGTTTAGTAGAAGAACAGTAGAGTAGATGTCGAACAGATGACTGTTGGGCAGGGAAACAGTAGAGTAGATGTCGAACAGATGACTGTTTAGTAGGAGAACAGGACAGTAGATGTCGAACAGATGACTGTTTAGTAGGAGAACAGGACAGTAGATGTCGAACAGATGACTGTTGAATAGGGAAACAGTAGAGTAGATGTCGAACAGATGACTGTTTAGTAGAAGAACAGTAGAGTAGATGTCGAACAGATGACTGTTTAGTAGAAGAACAGTAGAGTAGATGTCGAACAGATGACTGTTGGGCAGGGAAACAGTAGAGTAGATGTCGAACAGATGACTGTTTAGTAGAAGAACAGTAGAGTAGATGTCGAACAGATGACTGTTTAGTAGAAGAACAGTAGAGTAGATGTCGAACAGATGACTGTTTAGTAGAAGAACAGTAGAGTAGATGTCGAACAGATGACTGTTGGGCAGGGAAACAGTAGAGTAGATGTCGAACAGATGACTGTTGGGTAGGGAAACAGTAGAGTAGATGTCGAACAGATGACTGTTTAGTAGAAGAACAGTAGAGTAGATGTCGAACAGATGACTGTTGGGCAGGGAAACAGTAGAGTAGATGTCGAACAGATGACTGTTGGGTAGGGAAACAGTAGAGTAGATGTCGAACAGATGACTGTTTAGTAGAAGAACAGTAGAGTAGATGTCGAACAGATGACTGTTGGGCAGGGAAACAGTAGAGTAGATGTCGAACAGATGACTGTTTAGTAGGAGAACAGGACAGTAGATGTCGAACAGATGACTGTTGAATAGGGAAACAGTAGAGTAGATGTCGAACAGATGACTGTTGGGCAGGGAAACAGTAGAGTAGATGTCGAACAGATGACTGTTTAGTAGAAGAACAGTAGAGTAGATGTCGAACAGATGACAGTTGGGCAGGGAAACAGTAGAGTAGATGTCGAACAGATGACTGTTTAGTAGAAGAACAGTAGAGTAGATGTCGAACAGATGACTGTTTAGTAGGGGAACAGTAGAGTAGATGTCGAACAGATGACTGTTTAGTAGGAGAACAGGACAGTAGATGTCGAACAGATGACTGTTTAGTAGGGGAACAGGACAGTAGATGTCGAACAGATGACTGTTTAGTAGGAGAACAGGACAGTAGATGTCGAACAGATGACTGTTGAATAGGGAAACAGTAGAGTAGATGTCGAACAGATGACTGTTTACTAGGAGAACAGGACAGTAGATGTCGAACAGATGACTGTTTAGTAGGGGAACAGTAGAGTAGATGTCGAACAGATGACTGTTTACTAGGAGAACAGGACAGTAGATGTCGAACAGATGACTGTTTAGTAGGAGAACAGGACAGTAGATGTCGAACAGATGACTGTTGAATAGAGAAACAGTAGAGTAGATGTCGAACAGATGACTGTTTAGTAGAAGAACAGTAGAGTAGATGTCGAACAGATGACTGTTTAGTAGAAGAACAGTAGAGTAGATGTCGAACAGATGACTGTTGGGCAGGGAAACAGTAGAGTAGATGTCGAACAGATGACTGTTTAGTAGAAGAACAGTAGAGTAGATGTCGAACAGATGACTGTTTAGTAGAAGAACAGTAGAGTAGATG
This sequence comes from Siderastrea radians, assembly GCA_964017195.1. Lineage (NCBI taxonomy): Eukaryota > Metazoa > Cnidaria > Anthozoa > Scleractinia > Rhizangiidae > Siderastrea > Siderastrea radians. The sequence goes on from OZ024900.1 coordinate 37,194,136, forward strand.
TCGAACAGATGACTGTTTAGTAGAAGAACAGTAGAGTAGATGTCGAACAGATGACTGTTTAGTAGAAGAACAGTAGAGTAGATGTCGAACAGATGACTGTTGGGCAGGGAAACAGTAGAGTAGATGTCGAACAGATGACTGTTGGGTAGGGAAACAGTAGAGTAGATGTCGAACAGATGACTGTTTAGTAGAAGAACAGTAGAGTAGATGTCGAACAGATGACTGTTGGGCAGGGAAACAGTAGAGTAGATGTCGAACAGATGACTGTTGGGCAGGGAAACAGTAGAGTAGATGTCGAACAGATGACTGTTTAGTAGGAGAACAGGACAGTAGATGTCGAACAGATGACTGTTGAATAGGGAAACAGTAGAGTAGATGTCGAACAGATGACTGTTGGGCAGGGAAACAGTAGAGTAGATGTCGAACAGATGACTGTTTAGTAGAAGAACAGTAGAGTAGATGTCGAACAGATGACAGTTGGGCAGGGAAACAGTAGAGTAGATGTCGAACAGATGACTGTTGGGCAGGGAAACAGTAGAGTAGATGTCGAACAGATGACTGTTGGGCAGGGAAACAGTAGAGTAGATGTCGAACAGATGACTGTTTAGTAGGAGAACAGGACAGTAGATGTCGAACAGATGACTGTTGAATAGGGAAACAGTAGAGTAGATGTCGAACAGATGACTGTTGGGCAGGGAAACAGTAGAGTAGATGTCGAACAGATGACTGTTGGGCAGGGAAACAGTAGAGTAGATGTCGAACAGATGACTGTTGGGCAGGGAAACAGTAGAGTAGATGTCGAACAGATGACTGTTTAGTAGAAGAACAGTAGAGTAGATGTCGAACAGATGACTGTTTAGTAGAAGAACAGTAGAGTAGATGTCGAACAGATGACTGTTTAGTAGAAGAACAGTAGAGTAGATGTCGAACAGATGACTGTTTAGTAGAAGAACAGTAGAGTAGATGTCGAACAGATGACTGTTTAGTAGAAGAACAGTAGAGTAGATGTCGAACAGATGACTGTTGGGCAGGGAAACAGTAGAGTAGATGTCGAACAGATGACTGTTGGGTAGGGAAACAGTAGAGTAGATGTCGAACAGATGACTGTTTAGTAGAAGAACAGTAGAGTAGATGTCGAACAGATGACTGTTGGGCAGGGAAACAGTAGAGTAGATGTCGAACAGATGACTGTTGGGCAGGGAAACAGTAGAGTAGATGTCGAACAGATGACTGTTTAGTAGGAGAACAGGACAGTAGATGTCGAACAGATGACTGTTGAATAGGGAAACAGTAGAGTAGATGTCGAACAGATGACTGTTGGGCAGGGAAACAGTAGAGTAGATGTCGAACAGATGACTGTTTAGTAGAAGAACAGTAGAGTAGATGTCGAACAGATGACAGTTGGGCAGGGAAACAGTAGAGTAGATGTCGAACAGATGACTGTTGGGCAGGGAAACAGTAGAGTAGATGTCGAACAGATGACTGTTGGGCAGGGAAACAGTAGAGTAGATGTCGAACAGATGACTGTTTAGTAGGAGAACAGGACAGTAGATGTCGAACAGATGACTGTTGAATAGGGAAACAGTAGAGTAGATGTCGAACAGATGACTGTTGGGCAGGGAAACAGTAGAGTAGATGTCGAACAGATGACTGTTTAGTAGAAGAACAGTAGAGTAGATGTCGAACAGATGACTGTTTAGTAGAAGAACAGTAGAGTAGATGTCGAACAGATGACTGTTTAGTAGAAGAACAGTAGAGTAGATGTCGAACAGATGACTGTTTAGTAGAAGAACAGTAGAGTAGATGTCGAACAGATGACTGTTTAGTAGAAGAACAGTAGAGTAGATGTCGAACAGATGACTGTTTAGTAGAAGAACAGTAGAGTAGATGTCGAACAGATGACTGTTGGGCAGGGAAACAGTAGAGTAGATGTCGAACAGATGACTGTTGGGCAGGGAAACAGTAGAGTAGATGTCGAACAGATGACTGTTGGGCAGGGAAACAGTAGAGTAGATGTCGAACAGATGACTGTTTAGTAGAAGAACAGTAGAGTAGATGTCGAACAGATGACAGTTGGGCAGGGAAACAGTAGAGTAGATGTCGAACAGATGACTGTTTAGTAGAAGAACAGTAGAGTAGATGTCGAACAGATGACTGTTTACTAGGAGAACAGGACAGTAGATGTCGAACAGATGACTGTTTAGTAGGGGAACAGGACAGTAGATGTCGAACAGATGACTGTTTAGTAGGGGAACAGGACAGTAGATGTCGAACAGATGACTGTTTAGTAGGAGAACAGGACAGTAGATGTCGAACAGATGACTGTTGAATAGGGAAACAGTAGAGTAGATGTCGAACAGATGACTGTTGGGCAGGGAAACAGTAGAGTAGATGTCGAACAGATGACTGTTTAGTAGAAGAACAGTAGAGTAGATGTCGAACAGATGACAGTTGGGCAGGGAAACAGTAGAGTAGATGTCGAACAGATGACTGTTTAGTAGAAGAACAGTAGAGTAGATGTCGAACAGATGACTGTTTACTAGGAGAACAGGACAGTAGATGTCGAACAGATGACTGTTTAGTAGGGGAACAGTAGAGTAGATGTCGAACAGATGACTGTTGGGCAGGGAAACAGTAGAGTAGATGTCGAACAGATGACTGTTTAGTAGGGGAACAGTAGAGTAGATGTCGAACAGATGACTGTTTAGTAGGAGAACAGGACAGTAGATGTCGAACAGATGACTGTTTAGTAGGGGAACAGGACAGTAGATGTCGAACAGATGACTGTTTAGTAGGAGAACAGGACAGTAGATGTCGAACAGATGACTGTTTAGTAGGGGAACAGTAGAGTAGATGTCGAACAGATGACTGTTTAGTAGGAGAACAGGACAGTAGATGTCGAACAGATGACTGTTTACTAGGAGAACAGGACAGTAGATGTCGAACAGATGACTGTTTAGTAGGAGAACAGTAGAGTAGATGTCGAACAGATGACTGTTTAGTAGGAGAACAGGACAGTAGATGTTGAACAGATGACTGTTTAGTAGGAGAACAGGACAGTAGATGTCGAAACGATGACTGTTGAATAGGGAAACAGTAGAGTAGATGTCGAACAGATGACTGTTTAGTAGAAGAACAGTAGAGTAGATGTCGAACAGATGACTGTTGGGCAGGGAAACAGTAGAGTAGATGTCGAACAGATGACTGTTTAGTAGAAGAACAGTAGAGTAGATGTCGAACAGATGACTGTTTAGTAGAAGAACAGTAGAGTAGATGTCGAACAGATGACTGTTGGGCAGGGAAACAGTAGAGTAGATGTCGAACAGATGACTGTTTAGTAGAAGAACAGTAGAGTAGATGTCGAACAGATGACTGTTTAGTAGAAGAACAGTAGAGTAGATGTCGAACAGATGACTGTTTAGTAGAAGAACAGTAGAGTAGATGTCGAACAGATGACTGTTGGGCAGGGAAACAGTAGAGTAGATGTCGAACAGATGACTGTTTAGTAGAAGAACAGTAGAGTAGATGTCGAACAGATGACTGTTTAGTAGAAGAACAGTAGAGTAGATGTCGAACAGATGACTGTTGGGCAGGGAAACAGTAGAGTAGATGTCGAACAGATGACTGTTTAGTAGAAGAACAGTAGAGTAGATGTCGAACAGATGACTGTTTACTAGGAGAACAGGACAGTAGATGTCGAACAGATGACTGTTTAGTAGGGGAACAGTAGAGTAGATGTCGAACAGATGACTGTTTACTAGGAGAACAGGACAGTAGATGTCGAACAGATGACTGTTTAGTAGGGGAACAGTAGAGTAGATGTCGAACAGATGACTGTTTAGTAGGAGAACAGGACAGTAGATGTCGAACAGATGACTGTTTAGTAGGGGAACAGTAGAGTAGATGTCGAACAGATGACTGTTTAGTAGGAGAACAGGACAGTAGATGTCGAACAGATGACTGTTTAGTAGGGGAACAGTAGAGTAGATGTCGAACAGATGACTGTTTAGTAGGAGAACAGGACAGTAGATGTCGAACAGATGACTGTTTAGTAGGGGAACAGTAGAGTAGATGTCGAACAGATGACTGTTTAGTAGGAGAACAGGACAGTAGATGTTGAACAGATGACTGTTTACTAGGAGAACAGGACAGTAGATGTCGAACAGATGACTGTTTAGTAGGAGAACAGTAGAGTAGATGTCGAACAGATGACTGTTTAGTAGGAGAACAGGACAGTAGATGTCGAACAGATGACTGTTTAGTAGGAGAACAGGACAGTAGATGTCGAAACGATGACTGTTGAATAGGGAAACAGTAGAGTAGATGTCGAACAGATGACTGTTTAGTAGAAGAACAGTAGAGTAGATGTCGAACAGATGACTGTTGGGCAGGGAAACAGTAGAGTAGATGTCGAACAGATGACTGTTTAGTAGAAGAACAGTAGAGTAGATGTCGAACAGATGACTGTTTAGTAGAAGAACAGTAGAGTAGATGTCGAACAGATGACTGTTTAGTAGAAGAACAGTAGAGTAGATGTCGAACAGATGACTGTTGGGCAGGGAAACAGTAGAGTAGATGTCGAACAGATGACTGTTTAGTAGAAGAACAGTAGAGTAGATGTCGAACAGATGACTGTTGGGCAGGGAAACAGTAGAGTAGATGTCGAACAGATGACTGTTTAGTAGAAGAACAGTAGAGTAGATGTCGAACAGATGACTGTTGGGCAGGGAAACAGTAGAGTAGATGTCGAACAGATGACTGTTGGGCAGGGAAACAGTAGAGTAGATGTCGAACAGATGACTGTTGGGTAGGGAAACAGTAGAGTAGATGTCGAACAGATGACTGTTTAGTAGAAGAACGGTAGAGTAGATGTCGAACAGATGACTGTTTAGTAGAAGAACGGTAGAGTAGATGTCGAACAGATGACTGTTTAGTAGGAGAACAGTAGAGTAGATGTCGAACAGATGACTGTTTAGTAGGAGAACAGTAGAGTAGATGTCGAACAGATGACTGTTTAGTAGGAGAACAGGACAGTAGATGTCGAAACGATGACTGTTTAGTAGGAGAACAGGACAGTAGATGTCGAACAGATGACTGTTGAATAGGGAAACAGTAGAGTAGATGTCGAACAGATGACTGTTGGGTAGGGAAACAGTAGAGTAGATGTCGAACAGATGACTGTTTAGTAGAAGAACAGTAGAGTAGATGTCGAACAGATGACTGTTTAGTAGAAGAACAGTAGAGTAGATGTCGAACAGATGACTGTTTAGTAGAAGAACAGTAGAGTAGATGTCGAACAGATGACTGTTTAGTAGAAGAACAGTAGAGTAGATGTCGAACAGATGACTGTTTAGTAGAAGAACAGTAGAGTAGATGTCGAACAGATGACTGTTTAGTAGAAGAACAGTAGAGTAGATGTCGAACAGATGACTGTTTAGTAGAAGAACAGTAGAGTAGATGTCGAACAGATGACTGTTGAATAGGGAAACAGTAGAGTAGATGTCGAACAGATGACTGTTTACTAGGGGAACAGTACAGTAGATGTCGAAACGATGACTGTCTTGTAGGGGAGAGAGTATAGTAGATGTCGAACAGATGACTGCTTACCAGGGAAACAGTAGAGTAGATGTCGAACAGGTTACTGTATTGTAGAGGAGAGAGTATAGTAGATGTCGAACAGAAAGGGAAACAGTATGTTACGTTGAAAGGGAAACAGTATGTTATGTTGAAAGGGAAACAGTACACTATGTTGACAGGGTAGTGGTTTGAAAGGGAAGACAAGTTTGTTGGACACTGTTTAGAAAGTAGTACTGTTTTGAAAAGACAAGTTCATTGAAATAGTGTACTTGCTTCTACACTGTTTTCAACAAGTATCTTTCATTTTCAAAACAGTACTTGTTTCTAACAACAATGAAACACAAGTTTATTTGTGAATTGTTTACAAACTGATTTTAACTAGTTTCTTACATAAATGAAAATATTAAAAAATATTTGTTGTTGTACACTGCTTGCAAACTAGTACTGTGTTGAAAATGATTAGACGATTAAGTTTGTTGTAAATAGTCTACAAATAATAGTGTTTCAAAATGAAAGACTGGATTGTTGTAAACAGTGTACAAACTAATTTTAAGTTATAAGACCAATAAAAAAGTAAATTTGATGGTCTCGTGACTTTCCTGTCACAGCACTGTCACTTCCTTTCAGTGATAAGTTCGTAGGGCAAGAATGATAAATTTGTGATTAATTTTGTCTGAGGAGGACAAAATGGAACGGTTGATTCACTGAACAATGATCATTAAAGCAATACAGAGAAATGACACTTATTTGAGATTTAGTTTAGCCTGATTTAGCTTTGATTAGAATGAACGTAAGCCTGAAAACTAAGAAATCAACTTACCCCTACCTGTACCCCAGGGTATTCAAACAGCCCATTTGTCCCCATTAAAAAAATCCAAATGCCCAGGGTTGGGGCGGAGGGGAGGGGGGGGGATGGGCACTGCTGGAAACAACTGATGCATGAAATGCAAGATTTCCATCATAAACGTGTAAACAATCCGAAATTCATCGGCGTTCTTCTAACAAATGAGAGAAGACAAGAAGTTCCACAGTGGAAATAACTGCACATTCAAACATTTTGCCCAAAATTCAAACACAAAGATTGAATCAATGCGTGATGTCATTTTAAGTGTCGAAAACATCTGATTGGCAAAATACTATGCAACTTTCAGGTATTAAAGAGCTTAATCCAGTGAGCTTTTATATTGGAACTTCTTGCTTGCACAATCTCAATTAAAATTCAACATGTCTATTAACTGTAATGTACATCCTTTCTTGTCCTTGCCATCTTAAGAGGCTCTGTTTTCTGGTTTGGTGGTTCTTTGAAACAAAGCCATTTTGCGCACTTCGGAAAAAGGCAAAAATTGGTAAACTTTAGAGGTTTAAAATGGGTCTTGGTATGTCTAATATCGAATTGAAATAAACACTGTGATAAAGTTTGGCCCTACTTCCATTATAATATGAAATAAAAAATCTGGGCAATTCAGGCTCGCGCTGACAAAAACACAAAATCGCGAATCAGTGTTGTATCAATTCGATATTAAACATACCAAGACCCATTTTAAGCCTCTAAAGTTTACCAATTTTTGCCTTTTTCCGAAGTGCGCAAAATGGCTTTGTTTCAAAGAACCACCAAACCACAGAAATAAAGCAAAACTCCATGTAATTCCTATTGATAGAAAGTAGAAGAGTATTGCTATCATTTAAAATTAATATTGTTTTCTGGCGTTGCAAATTGTTTAAAAGCAAGCGCTTTCAATTTGTTTAATTTTAAGCCTGATTATTGCGTAATAAATCAGGCAAAACCGTTTTTCCGAATTTCCCGAAAACAATAGAATTCCAGAAAGTTTAAGTAATATTTTCGAAGATAGCTCCCCAAAAGTGTTCTTCTGGCAAGTTATCAGGATTTTCGATTTTTTGAGCTTGTCCGCCGATTCTCGATATTTACAGTCAGAGCCTCTTAAGTAGCTTCGTACTGTCTTTCGTGATTCAAGTTTGCTGATCCACTGAACTTGAGAGTGGCAGACAACTAAAAGAAAAATAATGTGATTTTGGAACATTTTTTATGTAGTGCAAATTTGCGAGTGTTCAGTTGCTTTTATTGCTTCCAGTTTGCAAATTTTACAAAGCGTGCAAACGTCTGCACAGGCTGTGAATAAAATATGACTACCATATTTACTTGATTCAGCACTGTGCCGCTTATTCGGGGGTGGTGTTTATTTGAGGGCAGCGCATAAAAAAATCAACATTTGTAAACAATAACTAGCAAACGCTAACAACAAAATAATGAAATATACCCACTTCTGACCTGTAAAACATTGTAATACAGGAGACTAAATTTCCAAGGCTGCTTTCGATTGAGTTGTACCACACCCAGTTTGCCCTCAGGCAGTGCTTAATCGGAGGAGTAGCTTAATCGAGTAAATAAGGCAATTACAGTAGTAATCATAACTATAACAAAATTCTCTAATCTGATTGGCCATCACCAGCCATGATTTGAGCATTTATAGGACAGTAGGACAGTGTAATTGGACAGTATACGCGACATGCCTAAGTAATTGGACAGTACGCGTCAGAGTGCACGCTTTCATGGATCAGTTACACTTGAATAAGCTTTTTTTAAACGTATTTCGCAAATGAAACTGTTGTCTATTCCTTCTCCGGTACGTTTTCTCCTTTTTCTTTCTTGAATTTTGTTATAGATATGATTAATTGGTAACAGGACTTCGTGTCGTCCAATTCGGTCTGTAATCATACTCGTGATTAAACAAATCGGACTCCCGCTACGCGGTCGTCTGATCTTGTTAATTACTCGTATGATTACAGACCGAATTGGACTCCACTCAGTCCTATTACCATTATTAATATATTCACTGCAAATAACAAAGGCTACTACTTCTTTAAGCTAACTTTTGCCTCTCTTGATGACTAACCAGTTGCAAGAGTACATTTAGGTCTGAAGGATGGGATTCGTGGACCCTCAAAGATAAAAACCAGTTATTCTGTTGAAACCGTCAAGACGTCCGGAGATAAACTTTGCAGAATTAAATGACGAGTCATGGTCGAAAGAGAGGACCGGTAAGTGTTTTTTTAAGAGCCGCAGTCATTTGCACTACAATATTTCTGGTATGCGACTTCCGGTACCTTGGTGATTTCTTGTCGATTTCAAACCAGAAGAAACGAGTCCCTGGAAACGAGGTTGGAATTATTTTTGTGCGTTTCGATTCACTTTTGGCCACTTCGATCTTTTGTTGATATATTCGCTCAATCTGTGAACATGTTAAGTTTTTATGCGTACTTCAATGCGTTCAAAATAAATTCAATACTTTTTCAATGCCATTCGTTTTGTTTGCGGATTTTTGGAACTAAATTTGAGGCTATTCAATGTAAATGTGGCCAAAACAGAGTTCGAGCTGGTTTGTTCTCATTTCTCAGACCTACTTGGTGCTGGCTATCCACTGGTATGGTATAATTATACTAAAACAATCATTCACCTCAGTATTGGAGAAGCGTACCCCGGTCAGTCACAGAAACTTAAATTAAATGATGGTAGATATAAGGCGGTCATTATGTTTAATTCAGGCAGTGCGAGCTCGTGATTGTTCAACCACATGGGTTCACGAGAATGATAGAGGCAAACATTAGCCAGAAGTACCGGTAGGTTGTGGGCTCTTTGTCTGCAGTGAATTGATCACTAACTGTAATCCCCATTATGCGCTGCCACAAGTGAACATGAAAATGGTTTTTTTTGCTGTCGTAAACGACTTCAACTGCATGATTTTGGCGAAACTCTTTTTAAACTGCCAAATTCCAAGTTAAATTCCAAATTTAACTTAAAATTTGAGATCATTCAATTAAGCACTGAGGACCAACACTTTTTCACCGCTAACTTTGGAAATTAGCCAGAAATTTGGCAGTTTTTGCAGTCGTTACATGTGTACTTGTAAAACTTTGGGTGCATATCTTTGGGCTTTTAGTAATTCGATGATCATCTGAAACTATTTTTCGTCGCTTCTTACTATATAAATAGATTAAATTGGTAAGCTGAATATTTTTTTAGTACCTTCACCACGTTACCAGATTAAACAAACAAATGAAAAAAAGAAAAACAACAACAACAAAAAGGAATTCTTATGCTTCAAAAAATTTATTGAAGGAAAAAAGAAAAGACTATAGATTCAGAAAGGAGCACCATTTGGCAATTACTGATCCAACAAAATTTTTACGGTCTGTCAGAGGTGAAACATTCTTTTGTCTACTGTCAACAAAGGAGCCACGTTTTTTTGTTTATTGTTGTTATTTGGCTATAGTTATCTTATCGGTACCTTGTTCTGATTTATGGCTGTTACTTTATACTATCTGAACACTTTGCACGACTATCTGAACACCTGGAACAGGCCAGCATTCTCCTAATTCTGCTTCTCCTATCAACTGAGTTACTCTTCTTCTTTCCTTTCAAAGCAACACCAACAAACTATACAAAATTATCAATTCAGGAGGTTAGATTAAGAACACACAGTCCGTATTTAAAAAGTACGTGTTAAAAACATCTTTCCGACAGCTTTTTTTAAAGCGTAAGGCTGTTTTAAGCATAACTGCATGCCATTACTGGAATATGCTTCATCATTTAACACCTCTTACCTTTCACCAGCTTGCTCTATGGTTTTTTTCCGGTTTTCCAATGACAACAGCCTGCCTGAAAATATACACACAATCATCAACTGCCCCATGGAAAAGACTTTACAAAACGTTATTTTTTTACATGAAAACCTCGTGAAAATTTGGAACCAAGAAATTCATCTTAGTTTTGCACCCTTTACATGCCAGGCCCTCAAGACTGCAAAAGCCCTACCCAATTTTTTTGTGTACAAATCATTTGTTTCAGCTTCTTACCTTTGCAGTGTTATTGAATGTTTCAGAGATTGTAGTCGCACATCATTTTCTTTCATTTAGTTACCCTGAAAATATAAATTACGAATCAAGTAACACTGCACCAAACTGTAAAGCAAGCTTAACGCAAGCAAGTTTTCCAAAATTTCAAAAAGTAATACAAGGCCCTTAAAACGTTTCTCTGACAGTGTTCATTCTTAACTCTTTAAGTTCTGATATAAAAATTATTATTCTCCTTACTGATCTCTGAACAGCTCTTATGGAAACTATTAAGGAGAATTTGTCTAAATACAAAGACATGTTTTCCTTGGTGATCACTGTATTTGTTCACATCACTTGATTGTTTTAACAAGTACTGTAGTGATAATGTAAAGAGAAATTTCATCTTCGTCGCTGTTAGGGTTTGAAGGGTTAAAACATTCCTCTGACAGTGTTCATTCTTAACCTAATGTTTCTTTTGGGCATTTGTCCAAATTTCTTATCTTTAAGGATTAAGCAAGACAAAACCATCCAGAGAAGACATAATCTTCCATTGCATTTGTTAACTGCAGCAATATTTTCAAATTCGCTTTGTGGCATTTGGAACGCAAACAACGTACAATTTTTGAAAAGCACTATTTTCTCACCTTCGGTTGCCAAAGAAGTAAACACTTGATTTAGAGCTTTGCTGAAGCTTTACAAGTACAAAATTAACTTCAAAGGGATGACAACATATTGGTCACCGTGCAAATTGTTTGCACAGATTACAGCAACTTCAACGTTCTTCATGAATACCGGTATTAAATTGGGTATGGGAAGCAATCATTCATTTTGCTATTTGCATACTTTCTAAAACAAAAACAAAAAAATTCAAATAAGCAAATTCATGGAAATACATTTAGTGATAAAAGACTACCACTAAAAACAAACAACGTTTCAACTGATCGTCAGTCCCTTGAGTTTGACTCAAACTTGAAACAATGACTGACAATCAGTAGAAAAGTTCATTTTTAGGGGTATTTTCTACCACACTGTCAGTTTGGGGTCTGGTAATACCCATTTTTTTTCTTTCATGTTCTTTTTTATTATGGTTACTTGCCCCAGTCTCGGCCCCAGTCTCGGCCAAACAAATACGTGTTGCAAATTTTCGGTCAACATAAGCATTTACCAAAATCCTCATGGAAGACGGTGTAGAAAATTACAAGGGATGCAATGGCATAAAAATCTCTTGATGAGACCAAGGTCAAAGATCCTAGTGAGGTTTAAAGGAGCTGATTCGATTAGGTTTCTCGACACAAGCTTCCAGTTTTCGCCCTGCTAAACAAACAAGATTGAATATTCAACAGTGAAAGGCAAACATGTTTTGGTAGTGTTACTTTTCTTTGCCAAAATCTCTAGGGAAATTTGTGTAGAAGAGTACAAAGAAATCAATGGAGTTAACTTCTCTTCGACAAAAGCAAGGACGAAGGTGCTGGCGAGCTTTGAAAGCCAATGATTCACACTGGCACGAATTCGACGTGGTATGTAGCTAAAACACAGAAGCCGATTTGGGGAAGTTCCTTGCTTGTGCGAAATCATTAATCGAATCATGGCCTTAAATACTTAAACTTTTTGTTTCGGTAGATACTCGTTTCCCTTAGATGGTAGGATATTTTTTTCCAATTTCCATTATGCTGAGATATCAAAAACATGACGCAATTAAGTCAAGCTATGGTCAAAATATTTCATCACATTCTTCTTTGTAAAGGCTAGAACAGGTGGATGCCCAGGGATGAGGGATGGGAAAGGGGTTCATACTATCAGGGATTCATGTTGTCACAGAGAGAGTGGTGTGGAGAAGACAAACGGGGGAATAGCAGCAAACACGTCAAAGGTACAATAAATCGCCAACTTAACAAATTTGCACCATTTCGGCTCATATCTTGAGTGACCATAATATAATTATTTTGTACCCTGCAGGGGAGAAAAAAAAAAACGATGGAGCTAATGCTCCCTGTACTGGGGCTTTTCTTGTTAGCCTGCCGTCGCCATTTATGTTTGTCTCTTTCAAGTATTTTGGGGTCCTACTTGACACCAAGAGCCCTAAAAGTATCCTAAAAGTTACAAGGTCTGTTAAAATCAAACATTTTGAGTGTAACTCTCGTAAACGTTTGTCACTCAATTGATGCGATATTTTGTTCCCTAGACTTGTTTTACAACAATGGGCTTAAAGCTTGCAGCAATAACAGCAGTCACTTAGCTACTAAAGCTAAGCTTACTACCAAGAATCTGGTTAAATGGGGTCACTTTGGGTATGGTAAAAATGCTCATAAAAGAACCTGTGATTTTCTGTTTCAAGCTGATGTGTTTCTCATCTAAATGATGCGTAGAGAGAAATCAACCTGGAGAGGTTCCTAAGAGGTTCTTAAAATTGTTTCTAGAAATGGAAATGTTGTACAGTATCTACTGTACTACATTTGCTAAAATTTGCTTTAATTAGTGAATGACTGTGAATGATTCACTCCAACAGGTCTATACTATTTCACTTTGAATGCTCGTGTAAGTGTAGTCAGAATAAGTACCTTTTCAGGGTTGATCCTTGCTTCAGCTGACTCCAATGTGCCAACTCACGAGAAAGATGGAAGCTTGTTCTCTGAAATATGCACCAGTGGTTTGAACAAAGATAAAATGTATGTTAGCCCTCTTTTGTGAACAGTGGTGAAACAATGTATAAGGCAGGAGAAATAATAAAAGGCTCTTCAAAATGAAGAAGGAATTGGTTCTTTTCATTCTTTTCTCATTCTTGAAATATTTATGTATGTTAAAGGAGACGACAGATGCCGTCACAAGTGAAACTTGGCTGATGTTGCCATGGCAACAGTTTTGCTTCCAGATCATGCTCTTTTGGGACTGACGTTTCTCCGATTTAGGGTTTATAAACATCATCAGAGTGGATTTATTTGCAGCATACGTGTATAGCAAGAAATACAAGAACTTGTTTCCATTGCATTTAGGTTCTGCGTCAGTCAATTCCAGCAGTGCCCATTCTCTCCCCCCCCGGGCATTAGTGGGACATTTTTCCTCACTGTCCATCACGGGGGGCCGGGCATTTGACGGTCTCGTGATTTTCACGTCACAGTTCTGTCACTTCTTTCAGTGATAAGTTCATTGGACAAGGGCGATAAATTTGTAATTAACTTTGTCTAAGGAGGACAAAGCGAGACATTAGGTCCACAAAACGAATGATCAGTGAAGCAATACAGAGAAACGAGACTTAGTTGAGACTTAGTTTGGTCTGATTTAGCTTTGATCAGGGACCATGCGAGGGGTGGGCTGAGGGGGCTTCTTTTTGGAACCAAAAAATAAATAAATAAAAATAAAAAAGTTGGAAAATTCATTAGTCAATGATTAGTTTGAGGGTTAACCAGTACTTCGTTTTCCCCAGTTAGATCTAATTTTCATATGGACCAAACAGTAACGGAATAGAAACGGAATACTCCGCCCACAAAAGTTCAAATCGCCTTGCTCCCATTTGGCTTGCTTAGTTGAAACTCATGTGCGCTCTAAGGAACAGTATCTTGAAGAAATAAAAAGAAGATTTGACATCGCAGTTGCAGTTTCATTTGTATTTCCACAGGTCGAATCATTTTCATTTTTTGTATCTTGAAGAGTGTGAGCCTGCTCAGTCTTTTAATTGCGATTGACTGAAGTTGATATTCTCGCTGTCGTTTGGCCTCTAACTCTCTTGAACACTCATTGACTCCCTTCTGCTCTAAAGAGTATGAATTTTTGTTGACTCTCGTTTTTGTCTGGCCCGGCATAACGAACTGCAGTCTGTATCCAGATAGGTTTATTGGCAACCACGTGCTTCGATTTGCTGAAAATCAATGTCAAGCTTCTCTATATGCAGGTACATGTAAACTTTGCAACCAGGATAGCTGCTGAAAGTTTTGCCAAAAATTCTCTGTCGCTCCTAACGATGATAAATAAGGCATTCATGCAGCAGTCAGGACATACTGACACACTGACTTTGGTTAAATGTATAGTTCATGATACTCAGCTCAGCTTTTTTAGATGGCCTTATTCCATAACATGACGAGTTGACGACAGGATTGCTTGTACAAGTCTTAAGAAAAATGTTTTCGAGTTTGAGACCTTAAAGGCGAATATGTCAAGATTTGCACCCTGCCAGATACAACTCAAAATGTGTGTAGGGATGAAAGAGCAGGCTCAGGCGCAATATTTTGGAACTATCCTGGCTATTCCTGCTCCGGTTTAGGAATAACAGAATATCCAGAACACTGAATCCCTAAAAGAATGCAATTTTTCCTATTCTGATTAACCAAAACATTCTGAGCACATTCCGTTCATTTTGTTGTCGTTAATATTTTACTGAGGGAAGGGAATAGTGTCCATTCTAAGAAAACACTAACTGTATATTGTCTTCTATTCTGGATAAGACCAATAAAACGTGCCTTAAGTATCCACATTATTAATCACTGGTTAGTTCAAAGAGTTTGATACCCTTAGTTTAGCTTTGATCCTTTACTAATGGGTCAATATACTTCAATCAATTTATATTGTGCATGGTCTATGTGTTTCCATGTTCCAATTTATATTGCCCAGGCTCTATGTGATGGGTATAAACTGACAACTATTAACACACTTGGCCGCCCTAGATGCATTGTTAGTCACTAAAAAGAAAAAAAAAATTGTGCGAGGCTGTCAACTCCCCCCTCACCCTAACTCCATCGAGTTAGTCCCCCCCACTTTAAAATAGGCCGCACAGTCCCTGTTGATTAGAATGAAGGCGAGCCTGAAAACTAAGAATTCAACATATGTTTTTACCTGTACTGTGCGGCATTTGAACAGCTTGTTTGTCCCCGCTGTGGGGCATTTGCTGGTTTGTTTTCAAAAATCCTAATGCCCAGGGTCGGCCTGGGGAGGGGGGGCGGGATGGGCACTGCTGGAAATGACTGAAGCATTATACGTGTGGAGTATGCGATAAATCAGTGACAAATTCCAGTGTGCACTTGTAGTTCATTGGCTATGTTGATGCTGTCACCTACTTCTCCCAAAGGATGAATCAAACAATTGCAAAAGGCTTGCATTTTCCCATGCTGCTGAAATTTCCGTGAATGCAACAAATTGATCATCACTGATTAATCTCATACCCTATACACTGAATGAATACCCCAATTGCAATGTAATTAAACAGGCCGTCAAATTTCCTACCCTATTGTCACAGATTTCCAGGTAACGCAAATATGTTTGCTGGTACTACTGTTAAATTAGAAGTTCCCTAACAGTTGAACTATTTCCCCTTGGAAAAAAATAAAAGAAAAAAGGTACATAACAATTTTCACTTTATACCATTTTCTCATCTTCCCCTTTGCCTGTGCCTGCTATATTCTCAGAAGCTACTTCCACTATAGTCTCTAAATCAAACTGTTCGGTTTCCATCTGGTGATTTAGTGCTTTGACATTTCACTAGCCAAAATGGCTAGTGTGACAAACAGCATGACTTGGAAGCGCAACAGTTTTTATCATAGTGTGACTCAGTTACCGTTAGGCATTATTTTACTTGATCAAATAAAATAAACCCACTTTGAATGGAAAAACATTGTTATACTAGTTAGCCTGTGGTGCAGCCAGACATGTCACTCAAAACCTAGGTATAATCCGTCTGCGTGACAGCTCCCAAAAGCTTGTTCTGGTATCCGGCAGGTTTGCAGGGATATCTTTATCCATTTCTGATTGGCTAGCCTCTTACGCGCTTTGTGTTTGGACATTTACTTATGCAACAGATCACGCAATACTCCATGATGCTAAAAAATAAATGTGTACTTTTGTAGCTCTTTGGGTTTTTCGTAGAATAGCTTTCATTGCTGGTGATTTCGATAAATGTTGGTGATTGCAGAAGAAAGTTGGGAAAGGGTGTTCAAAGCTGTAAATTAAAGAGCAGTTTGAAACTGATGGTCTGCTGCCTGAGCAGGAAAACTTGCTATGGGAATTTCTTTTAGGTTAAAATATTTTCGTGGATTTGCCAACAGATCCTTGATTTTTCAGTACCTTTCAATCACGGTGTACGCTCTTTTCGAAAGGCCTTGTGGTTCCAGTGTCATCGTAGTGATATCGATCGCTTAAGGCAGACCTCACAATATTGGAGTTCCAGCGATTGCAATTACTGACGATGAGGACAACAAACTCATCCAGCAGGTCCCAATAAGCGGCAATTGCGTGCTCGTTTATGGCTCTCCCGAGTGCTTGCTCTCTACTGTGTCTTGAAGAAGCATCTTTGCACTTTAATATCTAAACTCTCAGAGAGATGCTAATCAGAGTCGCTAAGCGCTCTGGACGAGCTAGGCCCACTGTATTGCACAATCATCGGTATAAATTACGGAATTTTTAATCCAACCACTTTGGTTTTCAAACAACATTTAATTAACAATTGATCATTATTTTTAGCAATGCGGAGTATTGCATGATCTGTTGTGTAAGCAAATGTCCATTCACAGACAGACTATACTGTCTGCGACGCAGGCTAGTTCCACAGAACCAATCCCCATTTTGATTCACATTTGTCACCTTATCAGTAGGGAAATCCACTGGTGACACCAAAATTTCAGAATGGAGTGTTGCAAGTGAAACAAGTCGCTCGTTCCACAGAACCAGTCACCATTTTGATTCACATTTGCGGACCAAGGGTGCGTCCTCCATAATAAGAACATGCCACTTGGAGCAAGTCTAGAGCTGGCACAGCCTGCGAGTCCCGCCACCCGAGAGCTTGTTTGCAGGCTAGACCTGGCAGTGAAGTATCAGCCATTCAATTAATCAATCAATGTCTCAGACACTATGATTCACATGCTGCAGAATATTTTGCAGCATTGTTTAACGTGGGCCAAATAATGGGCTATTTAAGTGGAAAAACAACAAAAGGATAACAGTAAAACATAAAGAAACAAGGATGGTTAACATAAGTCGGATTTACAAACGACAGACCGAAGCAGTCATGCCGAATTCACGCCGTGTTGGTCTGTTCAACGAACTGAGTCAAGCACAAAAACGTGGCTGTTTCTCTGCATTATGCATTTTGGATCGAAACTAACCAATCGCGGGAGGTCAGCAGAACTTTCGATCCTTTTCAGTTGAAAGCTTTGAAAGAAGTCTATTCCTGTCTTAATTTAAGACGCAATACATCTTAGTTAAGATGAATTGCTCTTACCTATTTTCAAATCATCTTAAAATTTATTTAAGATCAGAAACAATCTTATTTTAAGATGTTCCCTGACTTAAGATAAGATATTTCAAAGTAAATAAGAAGTGTAATTCTTAAAATAAGAATGTGAATGTGAATCCGCAAATGTGAATCGTAAAATAAGAAGTGTAATTCTTAAATGAAGATATGAAAAAATATTGCGTCTTAATTTAAGAATCAAGATATCTTAGTTTAAGACGTACTCAAAACCTTAAATTAAGACGGTAAGAATCTTACAAAGAAATAAGAGTGTGGTCATCTTAATTTAAGACGTTTTTGACTCACTTGAGGGTATATCATCTTAAAATAAGATGATTTCGGTCTTAATTTAAGTTATTATTTATCTTATGTAAGATGCCTAACATCTTAATTTAAGAGTTTAGTTTTTACGGAGTTCTAAAATTTAACGCTAGCTTAACAGCTGGTCCGATACAAGTGCAACACTCTTACCTGCAAGATCTTGACTCCTTTTGCTTTGTGAGTTGACTAGTCTTTTCAAACTGATGCAGGGGGACTTAGTTTCTGTCCACAAAACAACCACTGACGTAGCAAATTCCACTAATGCAGAACAGACGGCCATTACGTGAAGCCATTTCATGAACGTGGTGCTTCCGAACCTCATAACACAGCCAAACTGAAGAAAAATGTCCCTTGCAATTAAAAAATATTACATACCAAATAAAATTACCAAAAAATACATACACACTTTGGAAAATATTAGAACGTCAACTTGCCTGCTTTCCGAACAAAACTTCGTTCAGTCGGGCGGAAGGTTCAATCTCGTCAGCCACACTCTCGGCCGTTACCGATACCCGATGGTGGGAAGTCTTGAAAAGTAATCGATACTCGAACCTAGTATCGGAATTTAAATACCTGTCGATACCGCGCTTTTGACCAATAAGTTGGATGTTCTCGATTGCTTAATTCACGAAATGCTGATTATCCAAGATCTTAAACCAACTTTAAAGGTGCAAACTGACTCTATCCGCACTAAGTTATTTACATGATCACGAAGAAACAAAATGTCTATTATTGTTTTCACTCATTTATATTCACACCATGATGAAACAGTCACTTTGCCTTGATAATGATGGTAGTACCATCGAAACGTCGGACAGCATTAGTTTTAATTTTCTTACTGAATTTTTTCAGCAAACCTCTTATTATACGAAAAAGATTCTTACATAAAAAAAGAGTGTATGCTTAGTGTGGGATGCGAAAAGAGTCTTGACTCCCATGGGCGTAATCGTCCAAGAAACATCCCCTTTTGTAACCACATATTATGGACTGTTTACGGAAGTATGAAAGCAAAGCTACTGGTGCGTACGCTCTGTGTGGACTAACTCCGCTCCGTCTTTTGTCAACTTTTTTCAGCTGCATTTGTCAACTGAAGCTAGCGACAACTTGCAAAAAAGTCGAAAAACAGTAACAAAACAACAGTTACAAATTTTATTGTGACAGCAAGTTGTACATTTTGTCAAAACTGGAACACAGACTAAAAGTAGCTTTATTAATATAATTGTCAATATATGACTAACCTAAAAGACAACTCTCGCTCCTAGAACCTGTATTATCGTTAGATAACAAGGAGAGTTGCTAACAATACGCAGGCTCCGCAAACTAGGTTGCATTTGAAGTAAATCCCAAAAATAAGTCAGCTATGAGTTTGCAAGCGTGCGCATGCATATTGCTTGCACATGAAAGTGGCATTATCAGCGCTAAAAAATAATAAAATGAAAGATTTGAATTTCTTAGTTTTATTCAATGTTGTAGATGGAAACGAAATTATCCAATTTAAAACTATCGTTGTCGTCAAATGACTACATTTGTTTTTCAACCTTTTAAAAATGAACGTAACATTTTGTCAACCGATTGCCATTGGTCAGTTCCTTCCCTCGGTTCCATGTAATTCACACAACCCTTGACAGTAAGGTTGAACTTTATTGCGTGACTTGTTAAGTACCCAAGAGTCACGGAGCGTCCAGTAGGTTTTCCTCCTAAGGCACTGTGAGAGCCTTTTTCGACGCGCAGCGATTGCGTGACACATCTTGTTTGCAAAGGCGTCGCGAAGGCCTTTTTGTAACATAACGACTCTGAAAAGTTGGACCAAAAGATATTACAAAGCTGCCGTGATAACGTGATAACGCACTTCCTCTGACAAATAGGAAACGCATAGAGTTGAAGATTCCTCAAACACAGTGGCTGCTGGCGATTATAACATTATGATGTTCTCTTAAACAACGCTGCTCAAGCGTAGTAACATGGCGACACAAGCAGATCCGTTAGAACCAGAAGTTGATCCTCCGTGAACTTTTGTTTGTGTTCCTGCCAGTTGTCATGGTGAGTTCGACGGAAGTCTGACATCACTTTCTTCACTGTTGCCTAACAAAACAACAATATAAACGATCGCCATAACTTTCAAAAATCGTAGTATACAACACCTCAGGAACTACACAATGTTAAAAGGACGAACGAATTGTAAAACTTAATAAACAGTGAGGTCACACTAGGGTCTCAAACACAGAGTAGGATTTGATCCACAATCACCGAACAAAGAACCATCTTGCAACTTTCCCTTGTTGCGGAGGGAGGGGGGAGGGGGGGGGGTTAACAAATTGTCGTACCTGTATTGGATGCGGGTCATGAAGATGCTCTCCAAGGTCCAACAAGAGTTGTGGCATCCATGAAGGAACGTCGTAGGGGAAGGCCTGGATACAACTAGCAAGCCCCAGGACTCCTGCGTGACGGTGGATGAGGGCTGGGGAAAAATAAGTATTTAATGATTGTAAAAGGACCGAAGGACCTGATAGGTCGAGAGAGCTTCTTCGGGTTATTCCAGGGTTTTCACTAAACCAACCACGACTCTGGAAAGTTCTTATTATCATTTACTTACTGACAGTTGTTGATGGAACACCACAACTTCGAAAACCATTGTGCAACCACACAAAATGACATCAACTGAAGACAGAGGCTCTATCGGACTCTCAAGATTACTTCCACTGAAATGTCAATGTCACCAGCAACAGTCCTCTCAGAACCAAACCGCACAATCACACCAGACAGACTAGCGCTGAGTTCAAATCATTTGCTCACATGAATTTATCTTCAAATACGCCAAGCTGTAATTTGTCTTTTGTCTCTGTTTTAAACCCATTTAAAAAAGAGTTAAACTCACAATCATTTTCAAACGAAACGCTAAATAAGCTAGCCTTTGCATTGGCACGGCGGTAGTGTCAAAAGCCGGTACAATTCGGCAGTATTAGTGTCATGAGGTAAATTTTTTGTTGCCATGTTTAAGGTAAAATCGCGGTTTTTCACCACTTATTGGACGAGAGTTAAGAACAGCAACGTAAAACAGGTGTTTCAAAATAGAAAAAATAAATTTCAGCCTAAAGCGCCTTCTGGTGTGTACTGTTGGAGACAAACATGTGAAAACAAGAGAATATCACAAACCCAACTCGCTATTTTACCTGCGTCATTATTGAGTCCGTTTGCACCAATTACGCCTTTCTTCTTTTTCTTGAGCTTGGTGTTCGCCATCTTGGTAAACTGTTTCTGAAGAGAAATTAAAAATAATTGCAATTAAATTGTTGACAAAGATAACAGGTAAAACTTGTGTGAAATCTAGCCGGCGGAATCAACAGGCCGGCAGGAAGGCAAATGTTCAGGCTTCTCTACCACGATCGACGACGACTAGGAGTGTAACTACTTCTCCCTGGATGGGATGCCAGTCCATCACAGGGTACCCAGTATAAAGGTATCGGATGATAGCCCACGCGAACAAAAGGTAAACCCAGCATTCTGCTACGCTTTCTACATAGTTTGCTGGTCCCCGAAAAATAACACAGTGTAGAGTCCATCCTCAAACTACCCAATTCCAACCGAGAACTGAACCCCACGCGCAAGCGACTACTAACATCACCACGCTACCAGCTACGCACATAAAATATATCACATCTGCGAACTGCTCAATGACTGAGAATAGGCAGTTTAAGCAAATCGCTACGGCTGGCGTTACTGAAAAGGTCTGGGGAGAGTAGGTCTCGACAGACCGCCAAATTTAAGTTAAAGCAAAGCGAAATATAAAGTAGCTGGGCTAAAGAGCTCGAGTTGAAAATCTCTTTTCTTTTATTTAACTTTTCAAAGCCAAATGGCTTCGTTCAAAGAAAGTTAGCTGTTATTTGCTTTGCTAGGACCAACAGAATATTTCTGAACGAAAGCGTATGCCGTTCACTTTGCACAATGACAACAATTTAATCGATGAAATGTAATAATTTCAAAGAGAAGAATATCTCAAAGATTATCGAGTGAAGAACAGAAATAATTCAGTACTCACCGAAGCAAAATAGTATCGTATACGTATCCAGTTATAAAGCATCTTTACTAAACACTCAAAGCAAACTTTACCGCAAAAACAACCTCGCGTTTAACACGAATGTTTCTCTTCGCCATTCCAATACTTTGCCAAAACTTTATATGGTAAATTCACAATACGGATTTACAAGCGTATGAGCGGCAAACTTGAGAAAATTTTCGACTGAAGTTGACTTCAAAGGATATATTTTCCGTTGGATTTCTTAAAATGCTGAGACTTCCGTAGAAAAAGGTCAGAGAAGCGAAATAAACCCGACGTAGTGGCCACTACGGCAAAACCTCTCGACTCAGGTAGTCAGATTTCATGCTACGGCTGGATGTAACCGACTGACATGAGCAGTGTTTCATTTTTTGAGAAATTTACTTCCGGCAGCCGTATTAGCGCCAGCCGTAGCGATTTGCTTAAACTGCCTAGTGATTTTTGCAAACGCACCTGAAGTTTGTCATCAAGCTGAAGGAAGCCGTAATGAACAAGACCACTGAAAGTGACAGCTGCCATCTCCCGAACCTAAGCAGAGAAAACAACAAACGACGAAAGTTGAAACAACAACAGGAACAAAACAGGAGCTGGTCATTAAATTGGTTCGAAATATACCCGGGAAATATGAAGATGAAATTATGAATTATATGAAATTCATATATTTGAACTGCCGAATGAAGAATTGAATCTCCCAGTTGCCTTGTTAGCTGAATTGTTTAGAGCGCTGCACCGGTATCGCAGAGGTCAGGGTTCGAATCCCGGCAAGCCTGATTTTTTTTTCAGGTTTTCTTTTCGCAACTGCATAAGTTGCGTTAATAACTGCGAGGATCTTCTTTACATTCAATTCTTCATTCCGCAGTTCAAATATATGAATTTCATATAATTCATAATTTCATAAGTTTGTCTAGTGTGATAAAAAAACCTAACAATGAAAATTGAGCGCCCTAAATAATTCCCTTTTACAATGTGTAGAGTTCCTAGTTTCGTTTAAAGTTAACTGTTTACCTCTTGTCTGTTCAGTGTTTTATTAGTGACCGTTTTCTAGCTTATCTAAACAACACTACACATTACATATTGACTATTATTAGTAAGAGATCTCGTAAGACTAGGATGCTGCACAAGGATACAAACTTGCTCGTTTAATTAATTTTTGTCGGCGACATCTTGTCAAAAGCACACGATTCTCGTTTAACAGTCAAGTGTATGCTTGCCTCTAACTGCTCATCTTCTAACAGACTAAGCACCAGTTCCTTCACGTCCTGTAGATACTGCGGGTTACTGGTAATAGCAAACATGTTGGCGAAAATCATGACTTGTAAGTACTCCAACACACTCCGCCTAGGATGCCACAAGGTGTTGCTTGCGAGCTGAAAAAAAAAAAACGCCAAGAAATGACGCATAAGGACCAGCAGTTTTTTATTCGCCTCTCCTTGTCAACGTCACAGCGAGAGAGCACGAAGCATGAGGGAGGGGAAGCAAAGGTAAAAGCTCAGCTCAGTCTTCCAGGTGAAAAGCTAAAAATCATTAACTACAAATCGTCTGAGACAGGGACAAAACGTACTTGCTTGACGGTCTGTAGGGCCAGCGGTATCATGTTCGATGGCAGCTCCGTTTGAGAGAGGTATGAGATGGTCTACAGAGAGAGAAAAAATGCACATCATGAAAAAAGAAAGAAAGATGAACTAAATAAATATGAACCAAATAAATATGACTTTAAAATATGAGGCCCAATCAGATCCGAGAATATTGTTGTAACACATTCATGAACTTTCTGACACTGACTGGTGAAACGTAAATCAACGTTTACAACAAGACTTGAAAAAAGACGTTTCGACCGAAAAAACTTCGGCCTTCCTTTTTGTAGTTATGTTTAACGAATAATGACGTACTCTGTGACAGTAGTGTTGTAGTTCAGGATCGTCTTCTTGAGAGTCAAATAGGATGATCTGAAATCAACACAAGCAGTTAGACGTTTGCTCTAAACGTATGAGCTATTAGCCCTTTACGTCCTAACAGTGACGAAAATGAAATTTCTCTTCACATTTCTCTTTACGTTCAAACAATCAAGTGATGAGAATAAAGAAAGTAATCACCAAGGAGAAGATGTCTTGATATTTAGATAAATTCTGCTTACTAGTTTCTTAATGGAGAACAGTAAGGAGAAAATGCTTTTTTTATAGCAGGGATTAAAGGGTTACGGTACAATTGGTTCTTACCACTGGCAGAAGTTCAAAGAATTCTTCAGGGCAGCTATTGAAGGTCCGCACAGCATGAGATAAAAGCCAGTTTGTCACTGAAACCAGAAAACAAAATCACCCGAATTGACTTTTAGACTGCGCACTGTCTCAATTTTGTTTTCCTTTAATCCTCCTCCAAATAGGTCAATATTGAAGAAAACATGAATCGAGCCATTAAATTTAAAGATTCCATGGGTACCCCCCCACCCATGAAAAAAAGAAACAAAGGGAAAGCAAGACTAAAAAACCGAATTTTTCTCGTCTAGTCTCCGCTCCCCCCACCCCCCACCCCCCAAAAAAAGAAAGATAAGAAAACAAAAAAGAAGCGAAACTAAGAAAACCAACTTAAAAAAAACACGTTTCTCGTCTAGTCTCCGCTCCGCGTTTTCCTGACCTGTCACGTAAAGTGAGAGATGTGCGTGACAGCTTTGTCACAACAGTTCTAGTTGCTACGTACTTGTCTTTAACCGTTTGATGGCTTCCTTTCTGTCATCACTCTCACACAACCCGTCTTTCACTTCCTCCTTCTCAACACCCTCTGCACTTGCTGCACTGACGTCACCTCCGCCCATGATCTCTTTTTCTCGTGCCAGTTCCTGCAGTCCTGCCAACTGAGGAAGTACTTTGGTAACAAACTCCTTCCGTTGGGGAGATACCGTCTGTCTGATGTTTGGTAACTTGAGGTCATACATTAATGCACTACAAAGGACGCTGCAAAAGGAGGAAAAGAGGTTTTTACGTCCTGAACAACAAAATGCAGACAACCACTATTACAGCGAGCGTCAAAAAAATACAAATAGCAAGAACACAGAGACAGCAGACAGAACTTTAATTCACCCGCTTATTTGCGGTGAAGTCAGAAATAAGGTGATTCTAAGCTTCTGGCTTCCCGTGCCGTCATTCCTGGGCTGTCTGACTTTCAGGCAAAAAGACCAATAAAACACTAGACCATTGCACTTCAGTTCAGTAAGTTTTTTGCCTATGGCACACACTATGCACCAACCTTCCAAGTCGATCACGCACGTTCTTGTACGGGTG
Organism: Siderastrea radians; assembly: GCA_964017195.1. NCBI lineage: Eukaryota > Metazoa > Cnidaria > Anthozoa > Scleractinia > Rhizangiidae > Siderastrea > Siderastrea radians. The sequence continues at coordinate 37,219,427 of OZ024900.1, forward strand.
GTTGAGGTTGGTCTCGGCCACTCCCATTAACCGGTGAAGTAGCTCAGGGACTCTCCACTCCTGCTGACAAAGCGCTCCTTGAATGAAGTACAAACGACTGAAAAGAAACAGAGACACATACACTACGGCGAAAAGTGTCCTACGCAGCCGTTTCTTCGCTCATCACGCAACGGGGAGGAGTTTTGCGTGACAAGCCAAAAAACGGCTGCGTAGGAGATGATACGGTTTATCTTCATTTAGAGCTCCTATGTATACACGTGTTTTTAAGGCCAAAATCCATTACCAAAACACTAAAAAACTTACCTCGAATCAGAAAACGAACCACGTTGATCGTCCAAAGGTGCCTCAAGCAACATTTCTAGAAAGCGATGAATGCGACGAGGATCGCGACTTTCCTAGAAAAGACAAATCCAGATTGAAGAGCAAAGAAACAGTCTCTTCACTTTGTAAATAGTTTAAAGCCACGAGTCATATCAAAGGTCAGTGAAGTATGACTGTCCGGGTATGTGTAGTCCAGAATGAGACTGTTTGTGATGACATTGACTGACGTTTCGATAACCTGAATGAAAGCCATCATCAGAGTCACGTGACTTGTTAATGACGGTGTATTTATATCTCTGGTTGTTGACATGACAGGTCGACGAAGTCACGAGTTTATTGGTCGTCTGCTAGTTAACCCGTGATGTTATCGGCCGCGAAAACTATAAAACGTTAAGCACCAACCACGTTTGAAAAACATGCCAAAATCAGTGGCAGAAAAGTAAACGCTCTTACCACTGCAGTAGCCATACAAGTACCCCAGTCCTCCAAGGTCTCGACATTTACGGCCGACAGGGCCTTTCTCAGGAGTGGCACCAGAAAGTCCCACAGATTCTCAACCTGCATGGAAATGTTTGAAAGAAGAGAGAAGTAAACAAAGACAAGTAATACCAAAAGCAAGCAGAAACGGACTGTAGCAACTCGTCAAAAATTGCACAAACAAATTCGTGCGGAATCTCTGATATTCGTAAGCGGTAAGGAAAAAGTGCGCACATTGTAACCGTACCACTGCACTGTGACACCTACACCTGAACAGAAAAAGGAACCTTATCAAGTTTATACCAGCTAATTTAGCAGAAAGCATCGACTGGTCGCTTGTGAAACACTTCTAGGTTTCCACCACACAAAAGCCAAAACAGGGACAGAAATGTTACCTATGAGATTTCCGGGAAGCCTGTCCGTCATAGCAATGTGTTAGCAAGCGAAAGGTAAAAGATTTATTTTTTCAAACCTTTTCATAGCTCCAGTGTTTGCATCCGCGGATGACGGCGGCGATAATTTCTACAGCACATCGCTGGCAGCTTTCCTGTAAAGAAAAGAATTCTGAAACATCAAACTGCCAACGTCAAAAATCAAACTCTCGCATCAAGAAACAAGGCACCTTACAATAACAAAACGCTCGGCTCTTCCTTTCTCAGCAAAGTTTTTCTTTTAGAGTATCTTTAGACCAATAATTCATACGTACTATGTACTTATTTCAGTGTCCCCAATAGCCCAATTTCGATATATTACATTTCAGTCTCTAACAACAGGCATCATTACGACGCTCATATAAATCCTATAATCATTTAAATCCTTATATTAGTCCGCCAGGCCTCGTAGTGATGTCTATTGTTTTAAGTTGAATTGTCATATATCGAAATTGGGCTATTAGTGAATTACTTGTGATTTGCTAGAAGTTTTGACATTTAAATAAAGTTGATGATGATGACGATGATGATGATGATGATGACGACGACGACGACTTTTCAAGAGTGATACAACATCGTGCGCAAAAGCTTTCGAATGAATGCGAATATACGTGCCCATGCCATTATATTCCGAAAATAAGCCCTATAGTAAGAAAGTTTTTAAACCACAAGACAGCACTCATGTACCTCTTTAATATTGGACAACTACTCTTTTGATGTTTGCTTCAATTTGATAAGCTGTGTACCTTACCTGTGGGTCTATACAAAGTCTCCCAAGATGGGGCTTGATCAAATCCAGGAAGGTGTCGTCGAAGTTCCTGAAAAGTCCCTGGAAAAAAACCCGCATATACCTATATCACAAATAATTTTGGACTGTTTTGGTGACACATTAATCCACGGAGATTGTCAGAAGTGTTTTATGAATGAATAAAATTACCCAGCGCCCCACTCTTTCCTTTGCAAAACCATATGCAACCACCCTACACCCCCACTTTTTTCGTTAAAAGAAGTTAGTTGCACGCCATGTGCTATGCTGCGCGATGTTTACTCCACAGCAATTATATATAGATCACGCAAAGTTGTATTCTCTAACCTTAAACAGCACAAATCGGTGTACATTGAATTTGTCCTTTCCTTTCCTGTCTTCCAAGGACAGAAACGAAATGAACTTTGACATAAATTCTTCTTGACTAAAAGCATCGAAAATTGGCAGTTCTTCCTGAAATTAATTAGAGAAAAACAAAGCAAAGTTACACTGTATACAAGTGCCATGCTTGAGTTCTTTCGTAGCTTGTCACTGGGAAGTCACGCAATGCATCTCCAAGAGAGAACAAGTAGTGTCACACAATGCCTCCCAGAGTATTCCTAACAACTTGTCAACAAATCAAGCTTGTGGATCTGCATGAGGCTCTGGAGCGCGATTAGCTCACATATTTTGTGACATAGAGAGTAGATGTTTTCAGAGGGAACGCTTGGCAGTCTGTTTCTTGCTCTCACTCGTTCTTTACTACTTTGAAATAATATTAAAATAATAACAGTGATGTTTTTACCTCGGAAACTTGGTCACGTGTTCGTCCGAGTAGAGGCTGTTGATCTGCAGGCGCATAGGTCAGCAGTTTTCTAGACGAAATATGCGAAACAAATTAACGATTCTTTCATTTGCTGTAGTGGTATGCTAATCACCAGGTCGAGATATCAATTTGTTCAGGCACTATTAGTTTCTCACTTACTAATCAAGCCACGAAGCGTCCATAAAGGCGCCTTCACACCAAAAGCTCAAGTTTGCAACCTGCTTCATCAAATACAAGTTTATATGTGTGTTGTAAACCACGTTCTCTCACTATTTTTGGTGAGGTTCAAACACGCAACTTGAGTTGGCCAATGTGGGTTTCCAATCTTCAGTTTGCAGTGTGAAGCTGCGCCGTTTTCTCTCGGGGGGAGCTGCGCTGTCTAAAGCAGTGCGCAATCTCCTTACGTCACCGTAAAACTCGTTTCCGCTGACCAATTTCAGCGTTTTTCAGCTCTGCCCAGAGGAGCTTAACCAGGCTGGGGCAAGACTGAACCCCCCCCCCCCCCCCGATAAGTATTGTTGGAAAACAAAAGACTGTTGTTAACAACTGAACAGCATTAAGTAATCATCTTAACACAAGACAGCTTCGTGAATCAGGCCTCTCGTCCCTATGCTCTTCTGGCTCATTTTCGCCTGAATTCGTCAGCTGTGGATCCCGCTTCACACTTAGTGCTAGGGTAGGACACTTTTTACATTTCATTTTTACCCACCTTGGCCACGTATAGTAGCCCCAGTGCGTTTTGTCGATGAAGACACAGCTTTCCCATTCCTTCTTAGTCTTCGGAAGATTGCTTGAGGAATAATGCAACCTATAAGAACAAAATCGGGATAGATGACTTCCGGGTAAAATTCTGGTGAAAAGCCCTGGCTACACAGAGCCTCGTAGAGAATCGTAAGTGGTCTCACAACTGAGCAATTGTCTTTTTAGAGAAGGCAATTAGAACCAGGGCACCATATATTTAGGGGAAGCCAGAGGAGAAGAGTGGTTAAGACCTTAGAGCTAAATAAACCTTGCTCTCCCGGTTCATAATTTACCTGTCTATAAGTTGAGTCCTTACCATTTATTATCGTCACGATCTCCAGGCTCTGTGACCGCAGTGGTGGGTTCTGGTAGCCCAGCTGTAAATACAGATAATATAGCATTACATTTAGATTATCGACAATGTAGCTTCAACAATAAGAGGAAAGTGTATCACGAGGAAGTTCATTTCTCCCTTCCATGTATAGCACTGGTTGAATGTTATAAGAAAACAATTTATCCCTTTATCCCTTTCACTATCGCAGTGTAGCACTTATCATTTATTTGATATTGCTTGAGGATGATTCTAAACTAGAATCCAAACACTGAAATCCTCTATTATATGTTCCTTGCATGTATTACATGCTCCGCATGTCTGTCCCAGGAAACTCCTGTGCGCATGTGCGATCATAGGGATTCATCCACGCACCGTTCCCATCTGTGGTTTTTTTTAGCTCAGACGGTAGAGCGGTGGACTAGTTACCCGAAGGTCGTGGATTCGAGTCCCACCTGAGCCAATGAAAATTTTATTTTTCAGCTTTATTTGATATGGCAGTCGAATTGCTATAAAGAAACTGTATTTTTCTGTTACTGTTTGCTATGCTGTACAAGGTGGTTCCAACTTTTGAGTCTGTGGCCAGTGTGACCAAAGTGTAACCATTCATATAATGTCTATCTCTTGTTAACTGCGTATAAAATTAATCTAATGAAAGTTTATAGTGGCAAACTTAATGCCGACCTTACCAACAGCGTACGGATTGACAGTTAGCTTGGCGTGTGGTCGTTTCTGTTGTTTGAGAATGGCTCCGACAGCATTTATTGCCACCTAAAATACAAACCAAAAGTTAGAGTATTGTCAAGCACTTTCAAACATATAGCAACCCCCCCCCCCCTTCACCCGACTTTTTACCAACCGGCCACTGAAAATTTGAATAACGTTGAGCAGTTTTAAGGGGAATCTTAGCAGTACCTTTCTCTTGTTATTAAGCCTCATTAGCTATTAAAAAACCCCAAGAAACACTAGGGCCTCCACAGACTAGACAATTAGTTGCCGACAACTAAATGTTGTGGACAACTAATTTTGTCCGATGCAAGCATTCCACACACTGCAGTGTTAGTTGTCGACAACTAAGTCAGACCAGCGAGAGCTTGGGAACTAACGCACACTACGCAAGCTCATAACGCAATACGTGACCACGCAGTTGTGATAGTTGTCGACAACTGAACCAACCATTCCCACACACGGGTATAAAACGGTCAAAAACTTACTTGTCGACAACTAAACAATTTCCCTTTTCGAAAAGGGAAACTGAATAGTCGTCGACAACATAAAATTTAGCGTTTAGTTGTCGACAACTAATCTCACACACAGCGTTTTTAGTTGTCGATAACATTTAGTTGTCGACAACTATTTGTTGTCTAGTCTGTGGAGGCCCTTAGAAACCGATTACATGAAACTCATTAGAAGCCGTTAGCATAAGCGCCAGCATAAGCAAAGGACTCCCTACAAACCGTAAGAATAAGCGCCAGCATAAGCAAAGGACTCCCTACAAACCGTAAGAATAAGCGCCAGCATAAGCGTAGGCAAAGGATTCCCTGCAAACTTGCTAAACGCAAACAAAGGGTCAAAGTGTTTTGATTCGTGTACTTCCCGTTGGGATTTTAAGGGTTCATATGCGTTTTAATCTTCCTAGGGCTAGTGAATACCAAGCTCAAGAAGCTCTATTAAAACCCTAAAAATCATTAAAACCTGAATCACTTGCAAACGCCTTCAGCGCAACTCATTTAAAGACCTTTTGTCTGCCTCTAGAAACCCTTTGAAGCGAAGCTTTATGAAAGCCAGTTTTAAGTATAGCTCTTCACAAAAACGGAACCCTTTTGTCGTCAACTTTTGCTCAAAATGTGATGATTCATAAAAAGTGCTTCACTACTGTTATGGTTACCTTTCGAATGGCCAGTGCATCATGATTCAGGAACTTCACACATAGCCTCACTGCATTGGCCGGCAGAGGAACATCATAACGAATCAACAAATTGATAAAACTAAAACAAATCTGCAGATACCGCCAACGCCTGAAAACAAAGCATTAAGTATTTCCAGTCAAATTTCAATTTGACGAGCATTGACAAAAACAATGTAGCAGGCAAAGAACTACGTCAAACCCAACAACAGATTAGCATATTTGCACAATGTTTATTTTGGGTTCCCGGTCACTATGTCTTTCCTAACTTTTTTCATGAACTGCCTTCTTGACTTTCCTAAGGCTTCAGGTAGTCATCATCTAACATTCCTGATATAACTTTGTTGCACGGTGTTGAAGAGGAAGCCAAACGAATTCAACACCTGGATTTAATATCATTCACCATTGTTGAGTTTATAGGTAACCTCCACTGTTATCCAAAATTGGCGTCAGATTTTGGCGGTAAACCTTAAAATCCAATTCTTTAAGTTAGCAAGAGGAGAAAAGTCTTAGTGTACCAAATAACCGCCCCACGGATCGGGGGATCTCGTGGCTGTTGATGCTTTTTTGCTTGTTTGTTCTTTAGTTTTTTTTTTTAATTTCTGCAAGGAACCTTGCAACTAAGGAAAGTTGGATGATGTGCGAGAACCTGGTACAGTCACAAACCTCCTGAGCGATCTGAAATGCCATTCTTTAGAAAGTGCGACGAAAAATTGCACGGCTTACTATCACAAACAAAGTGGTGAACGGTAAAATCGCAGTTGATATTCCTGCGTACTTGGTGGGCCCTACCCGTGTTACACGCTCTTTCCACCGCATGTCGCTTTTTTAGCATTGGTAGTAACAGCAACACTTAAAAGTACAACTTTTTCACGAGAACTTTGAAAGAATGGAACGCTTTTCCTTCTTTTATTCTAGATCAGCCTAGCGTGGACGCTTTTAAGTCTTCTCTTACGGATTATTTCTGCCTCACTCGTTGATTTTGTAATTCTTACTTGCACCCCTTTTCTTCCTTTGTGTGTAATTTTTAAATTTTCACTTCACATTCACAGTGATGAGAAACCTTTGTGGATCGTATATAAGTAGAGTTTTGTATTTTATTTCACAAATATGTTTCTCTCCGTTAATCGTGGTTAATTAACAATGAAGTTTGATCTGATTCTATAACTTTTTTTTCTCTTGACAGTGTATCTTCTCATGAGTTTTCGGAGCATGTTTAGTTTTCAGTCGATTACAGGATCCACTTCCCCTCGAGTGTACTGACTCCTTTCAGTACATGGTTGAAAGAGGTCTAACACCTTGCACCCCAAAATTGTGAGTATTAGGTATGAAATCCCTTTTATAGTGGAGCTCTTAATTTTTTCCAGATTTATAACTGACAAAACAGAAGAAAAGAATCGCGCGCGCGTTCGAATTCACGCGCGAGCTGCCAAATATGACGAAACAGACGCGAAACAATCGTCACAAACAAACTGAAAGAGCAAATCTGTTCAGGTGATCAAACGCGGACGCCGTCAAAGATGGATGGCGAGAGATCTATCGTACGCAATTGTGTTATCATTACAGCTTTGTTTGTTCCCTGTGTCGTGATTGCTGTTGTCACAGCACTGATATGTGTGGTGAAAGCATGTCTATGTGTAATGGAGAAGCTTTGTGCTTACATTCAGCAAGAGTTGGATTTGTTCAATGAAATACACGAAGATAACCAGGAAACGGTGTGGGATAAAGGAGGTTTATTTGTAGCCTTCATTAAAGGCGAGGACGTACACGATCGCCTTCAAAAGAAGAACACTCTCAGGCCCAAAACAGATATGGACACGAATCCAACTATTACGGAAAGAATTTCCAGTGGAATTGGGATGTCTCCAACAGAAAAGCGTCCAATGAATGGAGACATTTTTTTAAGAGAACTTATTCTTGAAAGACCATGGGCTCATTTCCCGGCTTATCACGGAATAACCGGAAAGAGCACCCTTCCTTACGCCCGTAAAAGTCAAGATTGCACCAGGATTGGTATTCCTGTGTCAGATTCAAATCAGCCAGTAACCAGTAACGTTGTCAGGGACGCTAACCTACGTCGCGTAGTAAAAGGAAAGAATGATCACGGCCATGAAAACACGATGGCTTCACTACGCGCAAATTATGGAGACCACTGCCAGATCGCAGATGCTAGCTCAGACGTAGACTTGCAAGAGGGTGAGAGTATCCCCCGCTCTCAAATTTCGGTACTGTCTTCGCAAAACAGCGCAGAAAAACAAGTAAATCTATCTCAAGATATTGAGCAACCTTCGTTCCGTGCTGAAAGAAAGAAGAAAAACGGCAAAATTACGAAAGTTGCCTGTTCCAATCAAGTCGTCCCAGAAAACAGCAAGAAAGTGAAACTTCAAGAAATCAGTCGTTCACCAGTCGAGGTAAACAAAGGGAAGAAAATAATCAGGCCTACGAACGTTCGCTGTTCCAGTGAAGTTGGCGTGAATGATAAAGTTGAGGCATCTCAAAACATCAGGCGTTCGTCCTTAGCTATCAAGAAAAGAAACAAGAGAAGAATTGCTGCCGCGAACGAAAGCTATTCCAGCCAGATAGCGACAACAGAACAATTGGCAAAGAAAAAACGAAAGGAACCGGTTACCGCACCTCATTGTCGTAACTTTCCAGCGCCTCAAAGCTTGAACAAGATGAACAAGAAAAAGAAATCTCAAAGAGGTTGCCATTCACCAATAGAAGTAAGGCAGCGAAAAATGGTGGCGGTAGAAGTGAGACCTAATGCACCATTCATCGGAAAGCAAGAACTAGTGAAAGCAGATCAAAAGTTAGCCGCTGAAAATGCGATTCCAGTCGGAGGGCTATTGAGTGCCAATCTACAGTTGCAAGCTACACACCGAGAACCAACTTCAGTCCAGAATGAAGGAGAACTATTGAATGCTAAACGACCATTACCCGTCACGCCCTTCAGAGGAGAGTCAGCTGAAGAGACAATCGACATGGATCAGGCGTCATTACCAGAAACTCCCTCTGTGACAGAACTCGTGTTTCTAATGGAAAAGCTCCAAATTGCGCCATCTGAAGATCCCTCTTCTGATTATGTTGCTGATATCTCTTATTCTCACTCAGATGATGACTCATATGGTTCGGAACAGGTAAACTTCCCTGAGTTACAAAACAGAAGGGAACAAGCTCAAGTCACACCATCTGAAGAACCCGCTTCTGCTTACGTTGCTGGTGTCTCTGATTATTCTGTATCAGATGTTGACTCCGATGATGCAGAATATGCACTCTTCCCTGAGTTACAAAGTTTGGGTAAACAAGTTCTACAGATAATTCAGTTGCTACCATAGAAGGAACTTCGAACATTTTAACAGGATACTTTTGATGATCTTCTAATTTCTGTGTCTTGGGCTCAAGTGTAGTTATTAACAAGTTTTTTTGGCTGTAAAGAGTAACATACATTTATATTTCTGGTAACGTAGTTCCGACAACCGCTTTATGCAATGACGTTGCAACTTCATATTCTAATTTAATCATAAAAAAAGTTTTCTTAGAGCCAAAAATACCAAGCGATGGTTGCATATGGACTGCACGAACAGCAACAAGTTTATTAAATTGAAATTTATTGGTTTACGTAAAATTTTGTATTTCTTAACGTTTTCATATAATGAAGGGATTCACATAATACCGGTGCGACTTTCATTCGGGTACGACTAAAATTAGTCTTCCAGGAGACTGTTTTCATACTGAAACGAGTGGTCGAACCACGTGTACAGGGTTACTGGTTGAAATTGTCGATCCAGTACAGCAACCGGGGGTACTGGTGCGAGATTTTGTGTTTGTATCACGTTTACAAACACAGAGCAACAAGAGGGAACTGGGGGGAACTCGCATCCGTGTGAACTCGTACTGGTACGATGCCGAATTCAACAGGGTAACCAAACATGTGCAGCATGCTAAATTCAACAGGGTAACCAAGCATGTGGAACATGCTGAATTCAACAACACGGTAACCAAACATGTGTAACATGACGATTTTAACAGGGTCACCAAACATGTCTTTGTTTGGTTACTTTGTTAAATTCGCCATGTTGTGTAACATGCCGAATTCAACAGGGTAACCAAGCATGTGTAACATGTTTAATTCAACAGCGTAATTAAACGTGTGACATACCGAATTCAACATGGTACCCAAACATGTGTACATGCTAAATTGAACAGGGCAACCAAACATGTGAAACATGCGAATTCAACAGGGTGAGCAAACATGTGTACATGCTAAATTCAACAGGGCAACCAAACATGTGAAACACGCGAATTCAACAGGCTAACCAAGCATGTGAAACATGCTGAACTCAACAATGCTGAACGATGGTGAATGGAAATGCTGAACGCAATTATCCGAGGCGTTAAGAAAATGATGATGGTGTGACTCAGTCAGGTGATGAGTTTTACAATTTTTCAATATAATAGGATTATTAAGGGAACCGCACCCATGACCCTCCGCAAACCAGTCCGATGCTGCAATTACCGAGTTGCAGACTTGTTGAGCCAGGTCCTATTTACTGGGTGTACTGTGACACATCCTGAACACTGTACCCTGGCTCAAGAGCCCTGTTGTGTATGAGTGAAGGAATGGAAGTCAACCTTACTGGCGGTCAAAAAAAGCGCCCAGGGTTTGAGATTAAGTATCCTAGTCTTAAAGGGGTTATGTCACGAGGATTTTGCTATTTTAGGTCAATTCTGTGCTAAAATCATAACCTAGTGCCTTTACTCATACACAAAATGCTTCTATAAAACTATGAGGAAGATTTCAGATGAATTTTATCAGGAATAGCTAACCATAATATTTTTTTTGGGTGATTTTTGAGAAAATAGCCTCAAAACTTGAAAAAATTTCCATCCTTGCCATCGGTGGCAACAGACGGCAGGAAGCAGTTTCAGTGCCGTACGATAGTCTTTAATAACAAAGCTAGACCATTATTTTTAGAGTTCAATTGATGCGAAGACACTTTTTGGCTTTTTAAAAAGATACTAAGATAGCGTGACATAGCCCCTTTAAGGAGCTTAGTTAAAGCAGAAGAAAAGTAACTTACAAGGCGTCACTATCCAGCATATCCACCAACGAACTCACAAGCTTTTGAAAATTCCTGCAAAGAAAGAATGAATGGTAAAGAGACAGTTTTCCTAGGATTTCCCTTGACGTGAATGATCACTTTAACAAACTACAATAAATACTCTTGGGTTTAAAGCATTCAGCAAAAAACTAAGCTCATGAAATACGGTTAGCCTCATCAGTTTGCTTACTTACACTAGATCAACTATTCAAAGACATTTGAATAGTAATATATTATGCATGCAAGTTAGAAGTCCGGGCAAATGGGTCTGTGGCCCCATGCCTCTCTCCTATTGGTTTGGCGGTACTAGCCGCTCCCTGGCGTTGACAGCACATTTTGAGGTCTTTCGAGTGTAAAACACCACGACGACAGTTCAAATGTCACGACCCGCCCTCCCTCCCTTCGCGATCTGTCTTCGGTGCAGCAGCCCATCGGCGAAGAGGGGAATTTTCCCTTCGAACGTGTTTTCATTCGTTATGGTTTCTGTATCCTCGTACTGTTGCCCATATGCTTTATCCAAGTTGCCCGCAGGGAGAATCCCTCGCTCCGCCATGCAGCGACACTCTGTGTCGTTCCTGACTACGCTGGAGTGTTGTTCCCCATCTCTTTACCCAACAACAATGACTTCAGAAAGAATATAGTAATGTTCGTCTTTTAGCAGGTTACTAAGCATTTCCTCACTTAAAAATAGTTACGCAAATCGAAAGGGAATGGGGGTTTGGTGCTTCTCTCGAGAAAAAAAATCACTCTTGTAACCACCTTCATGAAATCCTGTTTGAATCAGTTCTCACTCAACACTGTATTAGGAATCTCCTATAAGCGACCATTTTCCACCTTCGTGAAATCCCTTTGAATCACTGAGTGCTGAGCTTACTATCTCTCATACGAAACCACGTCCTGGCGGTTCTGTAAAATGTAAACTTTAAAGTCTTTAAAGTACCTCAGATTTGTATCTCGCGTGTTACTCCAAGCCTCCACGCTCTCTTTGACCTCAGACTCGCTTGGAAGAGCTTTGTCTGATGGACTAAATGGCTGTTTAAGGAATGTCCTTGGCTCCGGTCCAGTGGAACTTAAAAGTCTTCTAGCTTGTTCGACTGCAGAATCAGTTACCTGAGAACAAAACAGTTAAGGTTACTATCAATTGCCGTATCCTCCAATGTTTTGGACATGATGAGGCTGGTAAAGGGGATTAGGGGATTAGGGGATTAGCGAAAGTGCGCGAAGCACAAAATATTGTGCTTGCACGAGAGTGCAAAATACTGTGGGTACGCCAGTGTACTTTTGCAACTTATTGTATGTAGCTAAAGTGATTTTTGATGATTTGTATAATTTAAATTTGCGAGGCAATGACAAAATTAAGAAGATCGTCATTTATTCTCGCGAAAGACTAACAGATCAAGGAAGAGATAGTGCAAAACGATTTGTTTGAAAGTTTGTATGGGAAGTAATTGACAACGAGGTTAATTCATCCACACAAGTTCAATGCGATGCACACGATCAACCACTGCATGCTACGAAGTTGCAGAAGGAGTCCACCCCCGATACTAACCGACCATTTTATTTAGGAACTGCTGCATTTAATGTTTCGCCAAGGCTGCTCGCCATGGTCGCGAACAATGTAGCTTCGTGTGGCCGGACCTTGGCGCACCTTCTTATTTACTGTCAATGTAAAATGTTCCTTATTCATTCACTTTTTAATATCTCACCGTTCTACTGATCGCCACTGTATCATACTTCTTCACCATTTTCTCTGCGAGCATCGTGATCAGAGCGATGATTGAAGGTTTTTCTGAATGATCAGCCTACAAAAAACGTTTGCGTCAAATAACAAAATTTTCTTTACATGCCTCTTCAGTTGCCTTATTTCTTTAGACCTGCATGCCACATATAGAAGGGATTTTCCATTTTACAAACAGCAAAGCCGAAGGTAACTTAAAATTTTGTCGTGGAGATGCACTCGAAAAACCGGTCATCAGTTAGTCAAACTCAAAGGTGCGATACAAACTAAAAAACGCCTTGAGTATTTAAATTTAGCTCCAAGGGACAAGACTTAAATTAGGTTAAAATTTGCCTTTTTCTTTGTATACAACGCGCCCATTGTGAAACTTTCTTATCACTTCCCCCCGATGAAAAAAGCTAAAGTTTTAGCCGAAACATTGGGATTTTAACTTTAATATTTTACATTTTCGAACAAAATTTTTAACCAGAGTAACGTTTTTATCAATATTATGAATCCACCTGATTACACATTCATCTTTAAAAGCCTTGTGATTTGTAACACAAAAATTTGGATCTATACACTGAGTTGGGTTGTTAGTTCTATGTAACGATTGTAAGTAGTTTATCCTCGCTACAAAAAGGCGATTTACTGATTGATAGTTAGTACCTTGACAATAACAGGCCACACATCGACCATGACTTCCCAGTAATGAACCATTAGGAACAGCATGCGGTTGTTAAGCAACACGTAAAGTGCTCCCTGCAGAGGAAACAAGATAACAAAATTAGCTATGATAAGGACGGTGCCTCCTAATACAGATGTATTTTTGCAAAGGTTATGACTATTGGGAAAAAGCAGATCTTAGCAAGGGTTATTGGAAACCAAAAGAAAAATCTGGGTAGGCACGCATTTTTCAGAGATAATTAAGCAACTATAATTCTAAAAAAGCGTCAAAATACAAAGAATGTTTGGCAATTTCTTTCCAAATTTAAGCAGATCCAAATTTAAGCAGAGGGAAAAAGCAGATCTTAGCAAGGGTTATTGGAAACAAAAAGAAAAATCTGGGTAGGCACGCATTTTTCAGAGATAATTAAGCAACTATAATTCTAAAAAAGCGTCAAAATACAAAGAATGTTTGGCAATTTCTTTCCAAATTTAAGCTCATTTATCTCTGAAAAATACGTGGTTACCCCCAATTTTCTTTTTGGATTCCGATAGCCCTTTCTAAGACTCCGCTTTTTCCACATAGTCATAAACCGCGCAAAAATATTGCTGTATTAGGGCGCAAATTCCTTAAGAAACCCGAATATCCCGACATGTGCAGGACGTATGCGCAGTGACCAAAGGAGGTCACCGTCCTTAACGTATAGTTCGTTGTAGAATACAGTCAATCGCCCCTGGCTGATCACCTCCCTTAAGAAAACAGTTGGTTTTGTAAGTGACTTGTGAAATATTGTAAACATTTTCACTCGTGAAAATTTTACAGGTCAGTTGTGCATGATTTTTACGAAATCAAAACTACGGAAATAAAAGGCTGACGGCATTTTGAGGGTGTACCACGCCAACTTTTAATGCTGGCGGTTTCAATTTCTCAACTGCTTTTAAACGCCGGCGGAAAACAACCAAACAAGACGAGAGAGCACGTCACACCAGGGTAGCGTAGTATGTATGCAAATAACCATTACTGACGCATCTAACAGGGGACATCTTACCGGTGTATATTTTATCCTATCAGCAGTTCAGCGTCATTATAGAGGATACAGTATCCCACCAAACATCAAAGATCTAATACGTGTAATACAAGTATTGTTGGCTTCCACTTGCTTTATGCACTTATACTCTCTAATTCAGTAAAGACCCTCCGTCGAACAACTTGCAAACGACAATGTCCAATAAACAGCCTTTTTGCCTGACTTATAAAAAGATTGACTCTATTTGATTTATTTGCTTCTCAATGTACAGACAGTAGCATAAAAAGGAGCTGAACAACCACCTTGCTAAAAGTTGGGGGGAAAGGGGAGGTTACAGCTAGAGCTCTGCTCGCAGGGTGTTAAAAATTTGTATTTACCTTAAATTCCTCGTGTGAGACGCCTGGGTTGTCCTGAAGCTTTGATAATATTGGTGGAATCAATGTTCGAGCAAAATAATCGAACACATCAATACAGGAAGACAGGACTCTTTGAGCTTTGATGCGAACCTGGCGAATATAAAATAAATAACAAATTAGAAATAACAAGAGTAAGATTCACGACCCTTGAGTGTCCCACATGACTCTCCTTTTCACGAGTTTCCCTTCCAGTAAACCAAGTGCACTTGGATTTCCCTAACAGGTCTGTTCTTAGTTCCATGGTCCCCGGTAGCCTGTGTAGCAGGCGTAAACAGGGGACTGGGGGCTTGAGACTGGCGGCTCGTCCCTAGCCCCAGTCCCTAGCCCCAGTCCCCCATTTTGTCCCCGTTCTCGCTCCCCTACCCCTCCCCCGTATACGCCTCCTACGCAGGCTAGGCCTTCGGTAACTCAAAGGAGCTCAGTCTTCCTAAGGACCTTTTCCCTCATCCGTTCACCGCTGTTGATCAGTCCTGAGGGACAATAATACGACTGCCAATGATTTTTGTCCAGTTGGAAGCCAATACCGCGTAGAAGGCCTGAACACCACGTCACTTTCGTTTATACGACACTTAATAACTACTTTTCTTCCAACCATGATTTTCATATTTACCAGATCAAATAGTAATCACGGCTTACCTTAAGCCGACTTTTAACTTTTGTTTATTAGTAATGTGACTGTTTTCTCGTTTTCCATTCGTCACTCATCTTCTCAATATTCGAAGTGATTTTCATATTGTTCATATTCATCGTTTCGTATTTTTAGTTCTAATGAGGACCCATAGGTAAAACGTGATTTTGGTGTCCTCAATAAGAGAAGGTAAAGAAGGAAGAAGAAAATTTTAAAGTTTACCCACCTCTGTGTAAACTGTGGTTGCAAGTTTAAATAAATCGTCCAGCAATACTTTGTGCAGCGTTGTTAACTGTGTTGAGACCCGATCAAGGATGCGCATCTGAAAATGAGAGATTCATGTGGCCTTGGGTTATAAGAATACTTTGAAAACAATTATTACTTGGAATAGGGATGTGCGTGCGTTTATAACCAGCAAAGATTTATTGGACAACTTTTTGTCAAAACTGTATGTCATGGGGCAAGGTTGACATTGAACAGAGGTTTTTACTTGGTTAGAGTTGTTATAACGTTCATCTAAGGAATATTGGCAGCAAAAACAAGGGCATCTCTTTCAAAGATTTTTTTTATAACTCGCCCTTAAGTCTCAATGTAGTTGCATACAAGACTAACTAGCAGTGTTGAAGGGTCACAGGTTCCACACCCAAATCTCATTGAGTCTCACAAAATGTAAATTCAAATTCTCCTTACTAGCCTTCTTATATTTCTTATGAAGCGCGTTGAGAGAATTTGCTAAAACTTCAAGACATTTTATCTTTGGTGATTGTTTCCGTTATTCTCATGTCCTGTATGTTTGATCAAGTGGTGATAGTGTGAAAAGAAATTAGAAGCTTGTCACCGTTACATCTTAAAGGATTAATAAACAACTCTGTGTGCATACCTCGTGTTGTAACTGGACTCTTTCAATGAGCAGTGGTCTGACGTGCTTCTTCTTTCCAGCAAGCTGAAAGAAATAAATTATCCGACAATTCAAGTAACAATTTTAGTAACTTTCAGACTGCACAACAGTACAACATCTCCGGGAAAAAATCTTCAAGTCTACTAGCCTGCTTGCAGGCGGTTTGAGAGTGTTTTTATCGTGGAAAAACCCCGGAAAACGCGGAGTTCGCGATCGCCGGCGCCATCTTGGACGCGTCCAAAAACCGGCCTGGGGCGAGTGCCAGACCGATTTTCGCGCGCGTCCAAAATGGCACCGGCGATCGCGAACTCTGCGTTTTCCGCGGCTTTTTCGCGATAAAAACACTCTCAAACCGCCTGCAAGCACGTTACAAGTCTACAACTAGTATGTGCAATCAGATCAACCAGAGGCACGAGGACATCAAAGGATAT
Source organism: Siderastrea radians (assembly GCA_964017195.1). Taxonomy (NCBI): domain Eukaryota; kingdom Metazoa; phylum Cnidaria; class Anthozoa; order Scleractinia; family Rhizangiidae; genus Siderastrea; species Siderastrea radians. The sequence goes on from OZ024900.1 coordinate 37,236,091, forward strand.
CAAGGATGCACTACATACTCTATCCTCCATTGCTCTCTTCACTGCTGTTGCACTGCGCCATCTGAGGAAAGCAATAATCTAACATTATTCGAGCTTTCCTTTTTTCACATAACTTCTATATCCAAGGCTGTTATTCCAAAAAAGGTTAAATATAATATAGAGGTGCGTAATTAACTAAAAGCGTAATTGTATGAATTTGCCCAGACTTGAAAGATAGAACCACCTTGTAAGCAAAATAAAAAGAACCACAAGAACGAACGTCTCTAGCTTTCATTTGAATGGTCACACTTTAAGATTTCATCCATAGACACAAACTTACAACCACCTTGTACAGCACAATAAACAGCACCAAAGGAAAGTACTGCTTAGTAGCTTTCGTTTGAATGGTCACACTTTAGTATTTCATCACATACTCGAAAGTTAGAAACATATTGCACGACAAGGTTTGATTCTAGGTTGGGCAAAGACAAAATAAATTCACCTGTTGTCAAACTCGTCTCTCTGTCCTCCAGCTTGAAGCATGAGGAGATCATAGATCTATAAAGTGTAGAAGGAAACAACATTAAAGCAACTTAAAATACCCGGGAGGGAAGTAAGCTTCCTTTTTAGTATAGTAACATTTAAATATTATTTGGAAATAAACGCAAATCTAAAAAAAATACGGTGTATGGGTCCAGTCAAAAAGTTGACAAAAAAAACATCAATAACATAATACATGATCTAGCAAATAAAGAAATCTGGATGGTTTAGATAGGAAGGGATTGAAATAAAATGCAAAGTACAAAATATTTCCTCTCACATTACAAAACAAGCTACACTGTAAAACTATAATCATGATACAGGTAGTTCTTGCCCATTTGAATTTTTCTATTCACTTTTCAGATAAAAAATAAATAAACGACCAGTTTACAACTTAACATCATTAAAAAAAAACACTAGGTACTCCCAATATATATCATGTGACAAATCGTACCATACCTTCACAATAATCAAGAGTGCTTTAGTGTCGTCCTCATGATGACAAAGAAGATGATCTAAAAGCAACAACAATAAACGCTCAATAACAGTCACACCGTCATTAAGTTTAACAATCACACTGTCCCAGCCGCATAAAAGCACCACAAGTCTTCTAAACGGGAGATTGGACAGTCATGGGGGCGGCAAATTTCCCACTGAAATACTTCATGTTGTTGCCACTACGTGCAATACGCATCACTACGGCAAAACAGATAAGTACTGCTCAGTTGCTTTCATTTGAATGGTTACACTTTCGGATTTCATCCACAGACTCAAAAGTTAGGACCACCTTGTACAGCACAATAAACAGCACCACAGGAAAGTACTGCTTATCATTTGACTGGTCACACTAAAGGATTGTACGATATTACAGTTTCGAGAGACAGAGAGTTCAGAATCAAATCTAAGAATCAATCCGCGTGAGTATAATCCTTGCGTTCAAGGTTCCATGTACTCGTGACGCAACAACAACAAAAATCAACTGAGGGGAGTCCCCTAGAGTCCGTATAAGGATTTCATGCACAGACTCAAGTATTAGATTAAGAACCATCTTGAACAGCACAATAAACAGCATCACAAAAAAGCTTTCATTTGAATGGTCACATTTTCAGATTTCTTCCACAGACTCAACAGTTATAATAGCCCTTTTCACAGTTAACTTTTGTCATTTGCATTACAATGTATTTGAACGTGAATGTGAGGCAATTTCGGGCAGAAACTGCAAAATTGCCCGAAATTGCCTCACATCCACGTTCAAATACATTGTAATGCAAATAAGGAAAGGTAACCGTGAAAAGGGCAATTGTTTATAACAAACTATTCAAGCCCTAAAGGTATCAGGCATGAAAAGTTACACACGTTTAGGTTGTAGAGTTATAAAACCGTCCAACAGGAACTTAACTGCTATCTTTTGAATGGTAACATCAGTTTAGATTCCCACTTCTTCTAAAAGTTCTATGTAACTTTACCTAGCAATCTGTGGATTAGCTCTGCTATCCTTGCTCGTGAATTGTGTTCACCCATAGATACAGCTGAAACAGGCAACACACTAGCTGTTAGAGAAAACCTGACAATGAGATTAAGTACATGGGGGTGTTACCTGATAATCATGGATCCCTAAAACGGGCCATTGAGAAAGGGTCCTACATGGACCCCTAAAACGGGCCATTGAGAAAGGGTCCTCCATATTGCTTTGAAAGCACTAAATAGGACTGTATTAGCTTTCCTTATGCAGAAACCTTTTCTAAACACAGTCGCCTTTCTCTCTTGAGATCTTTCTTCTTAGGTAGGAGCACAACAAAATTAACTTTGGGTAAACTTGCATACTTGTATACTTGTTGCCAACCGGTTGCCCTCTTTCTGTTATTAGCCTCTTCGATCCATTTTCGCCAGCATTTTCTTGCAAAGTTTTTTTACTTAAAACAAACTACACGTACCTGGCTCCATTGATACAGTGTTCTGAAATCTGCCTCTACCAACAAGTGTCTTGAGACCTCTAAAAACAAACACACAAATGTTGTGTCTTAAAACTTAATAAAGAATTTCTTACTGTGTCTTGACTCGATTTCTAATTAGCCTTGCCAGTTAAAAAATATCTCAGATTTGACTTACAGAAGCTCTTCACGGAGTTGAGAAATATTACATCATAAGTCGTAATTGTTTTTATGTTGAAAAAAAAATGACGAAGACAAACAAACAAGCAGAACATCTCTTACAAATTTTCCAGTGGCGGTCTATCCCAGCCAGGCAAGAGGATAGCAGCTCCAGACAAACACCCACTGATGATATTCAGACACTGCTGAAGCTGCTCCCTGCACGATAAAGTACAGATGAAAACGTCAGTTCTCCTCACTGTTTAGAACATAATTCATGCGACACTGATTTTGCGAATTTGTTCCATCATGATCATGTAAACAACCATTTCCTTCGTGATGGTCTTCTCTATTCTCATCACTTGCACACTTAGCAATGCATTACAGATGTTGGGAGAAAGTAGGAATTGATTAAGGTAACAGCTGCTTGAGTAATGTTATTGCCGAATAATACACATTTCTGGGAACCACAATGTATAGGTTTTAGCAAATCCGGCCAGAAAGGGGAACAGCGTTTGACCATGTTCCATTGAATTAAAGCATATCTTGCCTATGAGCAAAGATTTTTGCCATTTCTGGATAGAAAAAGGGTTAACTTGTTAGTCTCTTTGTCTTAAATAGGGTATCACAAATTTTATATAACGGTCTTAAATAGGGTTGGGATCTCCAAGGGTTCACTCCAGGGAAAACAGGTTACCTTGAAAGGGTCAGTGACTCATCCAAGAACTTTTCCAGTCTTGTCAGCTCTGGTTGTAAAAATGTATCTAATAGCTCCTTTGCTAAAAGCTTTTCGTCCTCAGTTGGTATGTGCCATTGAATATTTAGGTTAAACAAATCTCCTGGTTTTCCCCAGTCCTGTACATGAATAAAGAACAAATATGAATGTTTCTGATTGACCTCGCAGTATATTAACTCGGCAATAAATGGAGAGGTTATCCTCTTGTGGCGATAAAACTTCCCTTTAAAAGTGTACAAACTTGCACAGATTACACCATCCACTGTCAATGATTTACCGCTTCCTTTACAGAGAGTTTGTCTTCCATAATGTCAAAGCAGTGGACTCAGCCTTTGATGGCTTGAACGATAAAACGTTTTTAGACAGCAATTCTTGAAAAAGCACTTAACTTTACTGTTTTGAAATTCGAGATTATCCAATGTCACAAAAGTGCTCATCACCATCTTTCTTACACACCCAAATAACAAACTAGCAGTTTTAAAACTATTAACCCTCCGGGACAAGCTAGCAGTCGATTTAACTTCCTAATGTACAAGCATTGGTTTCAGTTACTGACTTGATTGGCTTTGCTTCAATGTGTTTCCTTAAGGACGGTGCCTCCTTTTGTTACTGCGCATACGTTCTGCGCATCTTGGGTCTGGTCCAAGATATTCAATTTTCTTCAGGAATTTGCCTATAAATGCAACGGTATTTTTGCGCGGTTTGTGACTACGTGGAAAAACTGATCTTAGGAAGGACTATCAGAATCCAAAAAGAAAATTGGGCGTAACCACGCATTTTTCAGAGATGATTGAGCTTAAATTTGGAGAAAAATTGTCATACATTCTTTGTATCTTAAAGTTTTTTTAGAGTTATGGTTGCTTAAATGTCGCTGAAAAATGCGTGGTTACCCACATTTTTCTTTTTAGATTCCAATAACCCTTGTTAAGATTTGCCTTTTCCCCATAGTCATAACCTTCACAAAAATGCATCTGTATTAGGAGGCACCGTCCTAAAGAACATGATATAAGCTTTCCTTACCCTGATAAACAGATGTTCTGTTGGTGGGGTTCCAAAATCAACCAACACACTCCTCCACTCCATGGGATAGATCTTAGCTAATGGCCGTAACATGTGCTCTAAAAGCTGTTTAAAGAAGAAAGGAGAAGTTCTGATCAACTTTTCCATTTTTCTTTGTAAAGGACATCAATAACAAAATTTTAGAATCTGGTTGGTTCTTGGTATATACATCCATGCAAATAAAACAGATTATAATACAAAATGAAAACTGTGTGCACTGTGATTGTCTAAAAAATCCTGCTTTATTAGAGTATAAAACACTGTAAAGTATGTTTTATTATTTTTGAGGTGCATTTTGTGGGACAATACTAAAGTGTAATGTGGAAGTAGCACTTTTGACACGAGATTCTCTGGGGAGATTTTCATAGCATTTCAAAAACAGAAACAAGTAATTTGCCAAAACAAACAAAAACAAAATGAATAACTTAAGTTTTGAGAACTTTCAATTCAGTTTTTACTTAATAGAAAACCATGTACAAGTGCAATGTACTACAAATGTATTGTAAGTCACAAACCACTCAAAAAGCATTGCATTTGTAGTTAAATAAATGTACAACAAATGTTTTTTTCCTTGTCTATTTGTCAAGTAAATTGCACATACTGTAGCTCCCAAAGTGGCTGCTTCCTTGCACTTGAGGTGAATTGTAGATTTTACTGCAGCAATTAGTTTGTCTTTGTACTCCAGTGACCCGCTGGAACGTACAACCTAAAAGATACAACTACTTTTATTACACTATATTTAGGTTGTCAGTAAAGTCAGGACAATAGGAACCTTTCAGTTTGGATCACATCATGATTATCAAAGTATAAGTGCATATGTATGTCCAGAGTCTGCACCCTGCCCTGTTACTAACATTTAATTATCATGGGGACAAACATATTAAACCAATTCAGGGTGTTTGGTATCCTCTGGTCAATATAGATAAAGGTGATGGTGATGATGATGATGATGATGATGATGATGATGATGATGATGATGATGATGATGATGATGATGATGATGACGATGATAATGATGATGATGATGATGCTGCTGATGATGATGATCATGATGATGATGATGACTATCACTATTAAGAAAAAGAATGCTGTGGGAATGAGACTGTTGGATCATCTGAAGCATTCACCCCTATAATCACACTCAATTTTGTACTCATGCAGAGATCAAGTTTCACAACAAGTCAAAAACCATTAAATAATTTATTTGTGGCTACTTAGGGAAACAAGGAGAAGGAAAAAACAGAAACTGACCTCAGACAAAATCTGTAAATTCCATAAAAGCTGATCATCAACCTCTTCTTCTTCTGAAACGCCTTCCACTTTAAGAGCAGAAAAAGAAAAAACAACATTAACCAATTACCTTTTTAATAACTTTATAATTTTATTCTCTCCAAGGCAAGCAGTCTGCACAGTTTTTAGGTGCTTATAAATGGGAAGGTTGAAGGAAGTACTCCTTTGATAAAGAAACAGAGACAGAAGGAACATATTGCCACAGCTTTCCAGTACAGGCACTCCTTTCTGTCCAAATTGCAACAGTCCTTGCACCTCATGTATTGGACTCCATAGTCAATAGTAAGTGTCCAGGAACTGAACTATCATCCCTTAACCCATTGACTCTGGAAATTTTGCCAAAAAATGCCTTTTGAAGCGATCAAGCCGTTTTTAGGTCACTGTCTAGCCAAAAAGAATCGAACCTGTCCAAAACGTTGTTTACAAGTCAAGCACTAGACTAGCTTTCATTCCTGATGCCAAATTACAGCTTTTGAAGTTCGGGCATGCGCAGAAAGCAAAATTTTTTCGAGAAAGTTTTGCTGCCCCCTCGTCTTTTACCTTTTGCTTTCTCTTCTCCCCGCTTCTTTTGCTTTTCTTTCCCCGTTTTTTTTTTAGGCTTCCTTTCAATGGGAAAAGGTTTCGCAAAAAGTTCCAGGATAGTGAATTTTTTTTGAAGGAAGCACGAGTGGGTAGTGGGACAAGATTTTCATTGGAATTTTCTGGTCAAAGCTACATGGTTTTTTGCATCTTTCTCTGGTCCTGTTTGACTGAATCGTGCTCTTTCGGGTATGGCTTGAAAGATCTCATCTCCCTGCACAAGTTAGTTGTCAAAGTTGTCTAGGACCGTTAAAACTGATGATGTCACAAGGCAGTTACAGGCGGTTCAGGAGTCAATGTGTTAATCCTTCCTTGCGTACAAATGTATTGCCATAAATAATAATAATAATGATAATAATAATAATAATGATAATAATAATTGTTATTATTATTATCATTATTATTTGTATTGCACAGACTTCCATGCAAAGTTCAGTCACGTTTTTGACTGAACGAAATAATATCCTCACTAATGTGTTTATTACATGTAGAGTCTCTTCACATGCTATAAACGTATTTTGTTTTTGCTTTCTAGAAAATAGTCAACTCACCAGAAGTCAAATGTTCAATAACTGAACAACAGTGAGGAACAAACATCTTGAGAGTAGCCGATGCATTTGTCTAAAAAAGTAATAGTATTATTAGAGCACACTACCAGTACCCATATGCATTATTTTGTACAAATGACTAGAAAGAGACAAGGTGAAATAAAATTTGGTGTGTACAGAAACAACACTATGACAGTGACAAGGGGCTATGCACCTGAAGCCCTCCCAAGCTAAGATATAATTTATCCTGTTAAGTAGCACTAAAGCAAAATTATAAAGTCTATTGTAAAGGAATTCTAAAGTTGACTTAATTCTGCTCAGGTTGTCAAACTGTCCATCACAGGCTCTTACAAGAACTAGAAGTGCTTATTCTTATTGTAGTTGCTCTGTATCTTTATTTGTAGATGTGTGTGTGTGTGTGGTGTAACTAGTAATAATTATCTTAACTAATTGTTATTGTTGTATTTATTGTAATCATGCTTGTAATTGTTTGTGCCTTGAAGCAAAATTAAAAACATACATGTGTAGGCATGCAGTGCATGCAGAACTGGTGACATTTCTTTTCTTATTTTGTCACAACTGTGCACAACTAGTTACGTTTGTATGCAAGTGAGCAGAAACTTGGCCGACAACTATACACCACAGCTGCTTAGATCTCAAACTTTCTGACTTTCTGGGGAACACATGACTTCATTATCGCCGTTAGTTCCCAGTCACATGGACAACGCATTGCGTGTGTAGCTGCACTTGCCACCGAGATCCTGCCTAAACGTGCAGGAAAATCATTTGCAAGTGCAAGCAGTTATTCCTTCTATTTTATTACGGTATTTATCTGCCTATAGGCTGGAGTTTGGCTCTAACTCACGCCAAAAATTTAAGGGGTATGTTTTCTTGATGCAAGTCAAGTCAGCTATGATAATTTTCGTCTTTTTGCTTCGTGAATCGCGAAGCAAAGCGTGCTTATTTGCATAATAATTGTTTATGTTTCTTCCCACGTTATTTTTAGCTCTCGTGTAAACTTGTTTTACGTCACCACTTTTTAGCCGAATAAATTTCATTTGCTTTGCCTTCGAACAGTACGAAAGTGCTAAAATTCAGCTCGCACTTTCAAAAGCTGCTTGCTTCCCAATCTCAGTAAACAGTTATCTTGCATTCGAATTGATTCTGCTTGGAAATCAAAATGGGCTCCTTAAAAAAACGAATAATTCAGTTTGGAGATTAAAAAGGGAAACGAGTGCTACGACATATGCATGGGAATTAGCGAACCAAGTTGAGGTCATTGTCTTGCCTGCATTTTTTTTTTCTCAGAAATTTGTATCCCTCGGGCAAGTACACTAGCAAAAAAACCTGCCAAACCGCGATCCACAAAAACAGCACATTCGACGGAAGATCGAAACCAGACACTTCACAGTCCCGGCGAGGTACTCCAAGTTAGAGGCTGTTTACATGGAGGGAGGAAGATCCTAACACTAGGAAGATCCTGGAAGGCGGATCATCCTAGCGCCTACGTTTTCTGTATTTAGTTTACATGCAAAATGTTGTATGTGGCCCTAGTGCTAGGATCTTTCAAGTGCTAGGATCTTCCTAGCTGAGAGATAGGAAGATCCTAGCGCTAGGAAGATCCTAGCACCATGTAAACTACCTTTGCTCAGAAGATCCTAGTCCTAGGGACAGAAAAACAAATATGGCGGCGGCTGGGCGTTCAGCTGCTAAAGGCCAACAGTTTTATTTAATTTCCAGCAACCACCCCGACCTAAATTTCTGCATGTAAACAGAACGAAAATTTGTTTCGCCTTCTAGGATCTTCCTAGTGCTAGGATCTTCCTCCCTCCATGTAAACAGCCCCTAATATGCTATTTTACTTTTCTGTGTGGCACACCCCCACTCCAAAACCCATAGGGTACCCCCGGGCCTCACAGGCAGAGACAAACATCACTTGTTGAAATTTAGCCTCCTGCATAAATTAAAAATAATAATAATAATAAAAGAACTAGAAGTGCCCAAAAGATCACACCACACAAACTCATGTACAGCACTGTTATGCACTAACCCTGGCAGCCGCTCGGCACATGTCTGATGCCATCTTTCCTGCCACCTTTGTTTCAAGTACTTTGTTGGCACAAAATGCAAACAGTTGGTCAAGAGCACTCTACAAAAAAAAAATAAAATAAAAATGATTGGTTTTGTAGTTCAGTTTACGAAAGCACAATGGCATGTCAACATAATTTTATAAATAATACTGACTAGCAACTAAGTATAGTTTAGCTGATCTGCTGATTCCAGCACATCAGCGTCTCACAATAACCATAAATACCAGTTAAGGATGAGATCCTTAGGTGTGAGCACACAAAGTTTAACTTATAGAGTCTCACTAACCTGAGATGTATTACTACAGTCAAACCTAACCCTAAACGCTAACCCTAACCCTAACCCTAACCTCCCTGTGCTAACACCTCCCATCAGTGACCACTTTTCCAAAGTACCAAAAATATTCTCACTAAAAATCACTACAGTTGGAACTGCTAATAGGCAACCACCTTAAGCGGCCACTTTTTGGGCTGTCACTTTGAATTTTTCTATTGTTTTAAACGTCCAGTAAGCGACCACTTGACATTTAATCCCATCTCACTGGGTTCAAACTGAACAGAATAGGGCCACACGACTCGAATTCTGACTCATCTCCAGTCATCTTCATAATGTGTGTGACATGGGAGTGTGAGGTGTGTGCTCACTCCCATGTCACGCAGGTCATGAAACATCATGAAGACAACTGGGGACGAGTCAAACTCGAATATGTCTTATTTATTAATGTAGTGCTAGTGTAATCCTTGTTCTCTGCTAAACATACCACACTTTTGGTTTCCCTACATGCTTAATTTGTGCATGGATTAAAGGCAATTAACCTTGGTTCAGAATGAAAATTTTGTCTCCTTGTGGCCTGACCTGTCGCATGTGACCACCTCCCATTAAGTGACCACTTAGGCTTGATCTTGGGTGTTCGCTTACAGGAGGTTCAGCTGTACTTGGAGCCATATGACCTAACACGGTTTAGGAGGCACTCAATGATAACAAATATGAAACAGCCTGAGTGTGATTCTCAGACAGATACAGAGTTGTTGTGAGAGGATCTTCCATCAAGTAACAAATGCAGACTACAGGAAACTCATCAAAATAGTGCAGGTGCCTTCGATTTAGTAGATTGTTTCCATTTATCTAAAGCAAATTTTTACCTTGTTTTGAAAAATCTGACATGTTTTAAAAAATTCTTAGGATGTACATGTAGAGGGTTATAAGTTTACCTGGAAAATCGTGGGTGAGCTCTGCATAAGAATCGCATGAAATGTTGATGCCACACCCATTCCCATCATGCCCTCCAGTGAGTGGCGCTGATCAGCTTTCATTGTTGTGCTGTCCAGTTCTGACGTGTTCTCAAATGATGAGTTCTCAATCATCACAAAACATCTGAAAAAACAGCCATGCAAGAAACGTTTCCTTTATACTAGCTTTATTCTAGCTTAAAGGAAAACCAATACAGATTGTAGTCATAAAAGATGCATATGTTTTTAACATTTTATGTTACTGTCAGTGGAATCTTGGGTATCAATAACTTACCGATCCATAAATTGCAAAACAAAGTCTTCAAACTGAACTGTAGCAAGGCACAACTCTTTTTCGTCCTGTGAAATGTCAAACATGAAAACACACAGTAGGTTCACAAAAATAAACAGTTATGACGTAACCCATCAAAGTACGACTCAGGTAGAGCGTACACAACACTTTTATGGCTTTCATTCTAGTGTAAATCAAAAACTTTATGCCACCCTATCAGATGTAGCAGTATCAGTCTGGAAAGAAATTTTAAAACAAGAATTAAGTACAGAATGAATAATCATCCTACATTTACATGATACCTGAGTATCATCAAGAATATGCAAAGACACATCTGCTATATTTACTTTCTGTGTTGTCCTTTTTCCATCAAAGGAAGGACTAAGGAGAATCCTGTCAGCAGGGAAAGTATGAGTAAGGTGTTATTACCTCTGTCATTTCTATGACTCCCACAGCTTCTGAACAGTCAACCACTGGAACCAAACAGACAACAGTGGAGATGAACATAAAGGTTCCCTGCGAAAGAAATGAGAGGACATCAGAGTAAATATAATTGAATTATATCAGAGTCTAGTATAACTTCCCTTGATTGATTTTTTCACTGCTTACTTTCTGTGGCAGTTTAGAGATCAGCTTTTTTTTTTTAGTTATTACATGTCCATGCCCAACTTTGTGAGCATTTCAAACCTCAACTGGTTCTTTCCAAAAATGAAAAACAACAAACTACATTTGGTAAAATAATCCATCTTATTCTCATGCAAAATAATAAACAGCACCACGGGAAAGTGCTGCTAAAACGTTTTCATTTGATTTGTCCACTGACTTGAATGTTAGATCCATTGAAATCTTGTGCAGCATGATAACTGTACCAATGAATTTACGCTCCTCAACAGCTTTCATTTTAATGCTCACACAATACGATTTCTGAATCATAGTTTCAAATGTTAGAAACACCAAGTGTACAATACTCTTTGTTTTTTGAAAACAGTCTCTTTTCAATGAACAATGTAAAATTTTAGATGTTTGTAATGTAAATAAGTTTCTTTTTTTTCTTTTTTTTTTGTTTTCACTTCTTTTGTTACACGGAGATATCAGCCTTGCTGGCTACTCTAAAATTTGTGTTAAAGTAAAGTTCATGTATGTATGTATGTATGCTTGAACAATACAGTAAGAAAGTTACTGCACTGTGGCTTGGTCACACTTGAGCAATTTGATTCAATCCAAATTCACTTATTTGTTAAGTTAGCCTTACCTAATTAATTCACAAATTTGTTGTTTTTATTTATTCTTATTTCTGTCATTTTTTATTCTATTTCATTAATTTTTTCTATTGTATTTAAGTGCATTTGATCACTATACAAGCACTATACAAATTAATACATTATTATTATTATTATTATTATTATTATTATTATTATTCAAAAGTTAAACTTTGCAAAAAAATGAAAATAGAATGGTGTGGAGAGAGGAAACTCAGAAATAAATTCTGAGTTCCAGATGGGATTTGAACCCACAACCTTCTGTACACTAGTCAGATGCTCTAACCACTGAGCTATGAGAACTGAAACTTTGCAATGAATACAAATAAGCTGAACTGTACCAAACTAAACTCAAGGTTTGCCTGTGGGATGTACAGGGATTATGCACACATTTATCTTGCTTTTAACTCACCAAAGCCTTTCTAAAGTCATTAGGATCTATTCCTGGTAGCACCAGCTGCAGTAATGGAAGAACGTGGCTGCGCCCTGCTGGATAAGACTCGTCTGGTCTCACAAGTGCTCTGGCTACTGATGTTACACAGTTTAGTGTTGCAATCAGCTGGTGTGGCTCTGTTAAGGTACCCAGTGCAACATACAATCTTTGACGTAACAGATACATGTAGAAAATTAAAATTGATACAAAATTTATTTAAGACATCAATGGTTTAATAAATAAAAATGGTTTAATAAGACAGACAACAATAATCAAAATGATGGATCGAAAAGCACTGAAATAACGGTTTATAGTCTTCACAGCCAATAACATCACGGCTTAACAGACAGACAACCAGTAACATAGGGAGTTCGTCCAATCAGGAAAACGACCAGCAGTGTTCTCCTTATTAGGCGGTAACCGGTAAAATTTACCGCTTGTATCACCGTGTGTTACCGGTTAGAAGCACATACTAAGGCCCGGATTAGAAACATCCAACAGATTTGGATTGTGACAAGATTAATTTATCGGATTGAATTACGAAAAAATTTATGTCAGTCGTATAACATACCACGTCAGTCTTGCCTTTATTCTCATTGTCCATGCGTTCGTACAATATTAGACGAAGTCTTATGATCTCGGCGTTTCTAAGTTCATTATATAATAGTCTCATCTCCTCAAAGTTTCTCTGCATGTTTCTACCTTTCGTAAGATGTTAGTCGTATCTTTTTAAAGTTGCTCAGAATGCTAGTACATTCCTAAGGTATTAGCCTTCTCGACATTTTCCGTGCGATTAAGTATGTTCGTCAGTGTTGGTCTTTTCTTCACGACTGTCCACATTTCTCCGTACGTTAGAACATTCAAAAGCATCATTGCTCTCTTACTCGTCCGTATGTTAGTATATTCTTAATTAAAATGTTGTTAGTTGTATCTCCTTGACATTTCTCCATACGTTAGCATTGTCATAGGATATTAGTGTTATCTTCTCCACGTTTATCCGTACGTTGGTTTGTTCAGGTTTATTCGTAAGTTGCTGTTAGCATTTGTCTTATCTTTTAGGCACTTCTCCGAACGTTTTTCAGGTTACTTTAAGCTTTTTCTTCTAGATGTTTGCCTGTACGTTAGTACGTTCCTTGTAACAGGAATCGCAAACTTCAAGCATTTTGTAACGTGTTCGAGACATGTGTGAGTCTAGTGCCATGCTCATGACGACAATTCCACTCCGGGGTAGAAAAGGATTTTCAACAGAGCTGCTTTACCGGTCTAGAAAACTGGTTTACCTGTTACCCTGAAAACTAGGGAGAACATTGGACCAGAGACTTACAACATCTACTGACAATTCACCATCTACTTGACATTGATGATGACTTCCGCTCAGGTTGTCGAAATGTCAGTCAATGTCATCACAAATGGTCCCTCTCGGGACTACCGTATTTACTCAAAAGAGGGCTGCCCTTGAATAAGTGCAGCCCCCAAATATAAAGCGCCCCATGTAGGAGCAAAAATAATGTCGTTATGCTAAATAAATATGGCTGATATTGATATTGCTGGAAAGAGGTATACCTAAAGGCTGGTTTTCACTAGCCATGGAGTCGGAGTCGGAATTGTAAACAGAGTCATAAGAGCGCTTAAGACCTAGTGAAAATCAACAATCATGAGTCATAAGCTCAACGGAATCGGAGTCGGAAGAATCAGAACGTTTCCATTTTCTCCCGACTCCACTTACGATTCCGTCGCTTACGATCTAGTGAAAACCAGATTGTCGGAGTCGGAAGCAGAAGTGGAAGGATAAACCAATCACAGTGCTCATTCCCACGCTCTGTGATTGATTTAGTTCTTCCGCTTCTGCTTCCGACTCCAACATCCTAGTTTTCACAAGTTCGTAAGCGATGGATTCGTAAGCAGAATCGTAACACTGTTTTCACTAGGTCAAAATGCTCTGCGCATCTGATTACGATCCCGACTCCGACTCCTTCACTAGTAAAAACCAGCCTTAAGTGATTGTGATCAGTTTTGGACGGAACAAAGAAAAAGAAAGGATGATTACATACTACTGTGTTATTTGCAAAAAGAAGTTTTAAATAAGCACCCCACTGACAAGTCAAAAAATTTAATAAGCGCGGCGGTATTCTTTCGAGTAAATAATTATGGTACATTCACCTGGATGATCATACTTCACTGACTTATGATATCACTCCTGGGTCCAAACTACTTAGAGTGGTTTAAAAAAAATCAAAAATAAAAGTAAACATTAACAAGTGTTTCTAGCAGGGATGTACATCTTTTCTTGGTCTTGTTGTGCTAATGTGTGCAGCCCTCCTACAAGGAGTTTCTAAATAGTGAGAGTGCAAGTAACTTACTTGTCTAGTAAAGTTGGAAGGACAATGTCAGGCTTGATTAAAGCCAAGTTTTGCAGTGCACCAGCTGCATCAAAGCTGCCACTCTTATTAAACACAGCCAACATAACAGCAGGTTTTACACACTCAACAAAGGCTGTTAACTCATTGTCTGTTAGTTTGGCCTCCTCTGGGATGGCAGTCTCCCATGAATCCTTTGGAAACTTCTCTCTGATGAAAAACAAAATTTGATAGTGAAAATGGTTGGGTTAGTTGTACATTGGCATTCACTTTCCTAGAAACAAGACAATTCTCGAGTACATTACAATAATTACCCAAATTTTCTTGCTTTATTACCTGTGAAGTCTCTTGATCATTTCTTTAGGCAAGGCATAAAGAAACCGCTGGAGCTTTCCCTGACAAAAAAGAATGCTATTAACCCAAGTGCCATATAGTAAAATGATAAATCAAACAAGGAAATTACTTTGCAAAACAATTACTATGCAGACACTTGAATCATGAATAATTATAGTCACTCTCATGAATAAAAAAAAATCACTTTCTTTGGGTGTCAATGGTATTTTACACAGAATGCTAATTGGGGACATCTCCAAGGTCAAATTGGTATTTGGAAATGTTGGTTTTTGAGGAGAGGGGAAAACGGGAGTACCAGAGAAAATCTCTTGGAGCAAGGATGAGAACCAACAACAAGCTCATTACCCACATGACGGCGAGTGCGGAAATCAAACCTGGGCCACATTGGTGGGAGGGGAGTGCCCTCACCATGAGATCGGGGGATGCATGATCTGTAACAACAGTAAGAAGACACCAAAAGGGCGAGTGCATGCCTCCACTGCACTCCATCTTCCACCCCTGCCAACTCTGGGTTGCATCACAACTACCACTACTATTCCTTTCCTCATACTTTCTTCTTATGATAGTTGAAGTATTACTTTGTTTGCTTCCTTTTTAAGCATTGCTTTTGAAGCAAAGAGTTAAAATGGCGGGCTGCTCATAAAACCTTCCTCAAATTTGCAACTCTCTTCAGGTTCTGAAGGAGCTATGTTCAGTTATTATTTTTCAGTAGCCAACCAGAAGTGTGATTCAGTAGAATTAACACGGAATCAAATTTACACCTGACTTATCACAGGAATTGTTGAAAAAATTAAGTAGCTTCAAGGCTGGAGAGAAACCAGTCAAGGGAATACATCACATAAAGGACACTGTGCCTGACAGTAAATTGATAATGACAGAAAACAAAGAAAACTTACCCTTTGTGCGGTTAGTTAACAAAAACCAGTCCATTAGTTAGTTGGCTGAAGCAACCCAGCAATTCCTACATGTACCAACTTTTTACTTTAATGTACATGTGTCTATAGCACAGAAAAAGTTGACTGGTGGAACACATTCATGAAATTTCACCAGGCTTAGGAAAATTCCGTGGCTGTTTTCTGGCATAATTTTTGATGTAATTAACATTTTAACAAGGCTAAATTACAAGTTTACAAATTAATGTACAACTTACTGTGTAACGTCCGTTATTGGAGGGATGATAGAAAGATTCCAGAGCTTTGAAGAGTTTACATAGGTGTTCCTGAGTTGTACTGGAACCACTCTAAGTTCAGAATGAATAAATAAACTAAATTAATAAATAAACAAGCTTGGCCAACAGGCCAACTATTGATCTACTGTTTTTTCAATTAATCTACAGTTTCCATGGCAGCCTTGCACCTGATAGATTTCAAATTTAATATTCCACAAAATAGGATATTTGTCCATTGCAGATTACAGATCTACCCCCAACCAAAAATTCCATGCCATACATCCACTTTCCAAAATCTGTATCGCTACATGTACAAAGCACCCATAAGCCCAACCTTTGTAAAGAACATTGCATGAAATAAATGCAGTGACAAACCAAACATCAAGCTAACAATATTACTTGTCAGGACTTACAGTCAAATTATTGCACTTACCATTGTATTGACAATCCATATAACAAATGAACTAATGATGCTTGAATAGTCTTTTATACTGCTAACTGGAGTATTTCCACCAACAGGGAGGTGAAAATTCCGTAAAATTCGAGTAAATACCTAGCAAGAGTAAAACAAAATTTTATTTTTTATTATGCCCAAAGAGGCTTAGGTGGTGTTAGAGTAGGCAATTGTCACAAACAAACTGGCAAAAGCATAACCCCTTTTAGCACCAATACTGATCATCACCGTATTCTTCTTGTAACATCCCAGTTAGCGAGATCATGAGAAAATTAATAACAACATGCATGACCACCTGAGATGAATTCTCTTGACATTTTTACACCTTCTCTCCACCACTATTATAAGAAATGTTAGGGACAATAAAGACAAATTTGTATTTTAATATTGGGGATTAATATTCCAGAAACTAAAGCATATTACACAACTAATAAACATGATATGCCTTCTTTTAAATTTGGTTTGAAAGGAAGTTCACCATCAACAAGGTTATTTTTCTTCTTTTTCCACTTAGTTTTAAACAAATAAATTCACCAACAATAACACAACCCAGCAATTTGAACCTAAAGGAACTTAATAAGAAACAGCACTTAAAATTTCCACACTTTTCCACACTTATAAAAACATTATTTTACTAGTAATAGTAATAGTAATCTTTATTTCACTGATAAAAGTACATATCAAGTGTTACCTCAGTATAAAAATAGTAAAAAAGAAAGTTATCTTAGAATGCACAGGGAAAATATATAGTACATATAAGTTAATTATTGCCCGCTAAATTACTCAAATTACTAAATTACTCACAGTTGGAAGATAAGAATTCCAATCAACAAATCCAATGTTATCCTTAGAAAGCCTGGCAAACAACTTCAAGCAGTCCTGGAAAAACAAATAAAATAGTATTGCCATAACTTGCCATCTATTCATGCAACAACACAATCTATTTTTTTGCCAGAAGACTGATGATTGCTCCTTTCACTATAGCACTCATAGCAAGATGGCAAAATGTCTTGAATATTCTCTTGGCATATTTGACAAAGGAGTACTCTTCTGAAAAAGAAAACATAGTCCTTCAAAAAAACCTGTGTTTTGGACAAAAAATCCAAAAGAGTGCTAATTTTGTCAAAACAAATGTTTACACTGCTTTTTCACAGTACTGTATGCAACACAAGATGGTTCTTACATTACCGGCATTTTAGTTTGAATTGAGAATAAATCTCTTGCGTGTGACTGATTTATTGAAAGCCAAGGGTTTCAATAAAATTTGAAGTAGGCAGCTGGTTTGAGTGGAGAACCGACTGTATCAACAAGGTTTGAAAGAAATCTTTCTTTAATTACTTGAATTTAGAGAAAATAGTAGCTGACTTCTTTGAGTGAATTTGCAGACGCTTTTCGTCGGTTGTCGGTGCCTATTGAAAGTACTGTGAAAGCTCTCCAATAATACTTTCCAGTGTTGCTTTTGTTTGTTTGTATGTTTGTTTGTTTTATTTTTACCCAACAGAAATGTTAGAAAATTAATGAAAGAGATTTTATGTTAACATGACCACACCTCTTCCCATCTTGGGCTGTTTGTACATGATTGCCAAATGCCTAACAACTCATCAAACCACAACCTGGAACAAAAAGAATTGAATAAAATTGTTTAAACAGAAGTGTACAAATACACACATTGTTTATCTGGAAAATATTCAATGCCACAGTTCAATACATACTTGAAGCCTCTGTCTTGCTTTTCTGGAGGCAATGTTGTGGGTAAAAACAGTGAAAAGTAAAACATTGCTTTGGCAAATGTGATGTCATAGGGACACATTAAAGGTCTCCATTCATCCAACATTTCTTGGGTGGATTCAACAGAGAAATAACTGAAGAGGAAGGGAAATAATAGAAATAATAAATTACTGTAAATAACTACTGTAATTGCATTTTAGCCAGTTAATGTGGCCTTCTAAAATATGCCATGCATTAATGATTGGTTATTATCTTGCTACATGGTGATAAAGTCACACTCTAATCACAGGGTCCCCACACTGCTGAAGCAAAGATGGGTACTCGTGGATGGGCCACAGGCTTAAATGGGTTTCTGTAGACTGACCACAGGAAGTCTAAGATTGAAAATCAACAGGCTGCCCAGACTTTTGAAACTTCACTGGGTTACTGAAACTGGCCTCAGGCTGCCCATGCAGCTGGAGTTTAACTCGGTTTGTGTAGCAAGAGGCAACTAACAGTAGCACTTCCTCCCTGCTGGCTGGGATGCCTGTGCACCTCAGGGGTATACAAAGTGGAACAAAGTTTCTTGCTTGTAGAAACAACACAGTGGAAGAGGGTAGGACTTGAAGCAGTGAACTTTAGATCTCATGAAGTCTGGTATGCTAACCTCTACCCAGTCTCCATTGAGCCACATGTGGGAAATACATGTAGCCTACATAAATCTTTAATTCTAGCCAATCGGTAATTAACACCATACTTACACTCTTGATACACGTACAACATGTTTCACTGTTTCTTCAAGCTTTCTGTAATGAAATATAAAAGAAAGCCTACTAGACACTATTTGTCAAACATCATAACATACAAAAACAACAATTCTCAGTAAATGTCTACAACAGAAAACAATAACCAAACATGGTGTATGGATCTACTCTTTACCTCAAGTTTACTGACATGATTTAGTAAATTTAACAAATTTTGTGTGAAATTCCTTATTTAAACACTTGCAAAGTTTAGAATTTGTTCACAATGTAATGACAATAATTTGTTTAAAATGGCTTTAAAAACTGCTTAATTATGTTGTTGAAAATAGTAACCTAAGGTTAGATCAAAGTCCTCAAGTGTTACTTTTGAAGTAAGAGCTGACAAAATTATTGCTTGCTTTGTTTCTAAGGACATTTAACCTTACAATGCTTTCTTGAAATTTAGATACTTTGCATTCCCAGCTAAGCCAGAGGGGATTTATGCCATCAGGTTAGCCTGCCTTCATGCTCCAGTTTGGTTTCATTATTAATGGTAAATCATTCACAACATAGGGAGGGTCAGAGTTTTACACTTACAATGGATGTTTCTTGAGTCCAGCAACTTCATATTTGGAATAAAATGTAAATTCAACAAGATCATAAAGTGGTCTCCATGGCAACACAAGGTCATCCCTTGATAACAGTTCTCGCTTCCTGAAAACAATGGCCATAAGATAAGAAAATGAGAGAGTGGAAGAAAAACAAAAAGTGTTGGGTGGGGAAGAAGTATTTTCCTTCCACAGTCAAGGACAACATAAACACTCCAATAGCCAGAATGCAAGCCTGGTCCTTGTAGGCCGCAGATATGTTAGCCATTTGAGTTCACTTGGTAAGGTCCTTTTCGAAATTCTAGGAAGGGGTGTGGTGCAAGGACCTTGATCATGAAACCTTTCCCAGTCTCTTAAATGCAGTTAAATGCAATTTAACGGAGTTAACAACAACGAGCACCAGTCTTTCCCTTCCTGGTCAGTGGCACTTAAATTTGCACATGCGCCAGTATTCCATGTGCTCTTGGCCCAAAGTGGGTTGTAGCAGTTAGCTTGAGCATTGAGCGTTTCTTCAGCGTTAGCATTGGATTGAGCTTGGAGCTCTTTTCACAGGCCTTCCCCCCCCCCCCATTTCCCTCCCTCTTTCCACTGTTTTTTACCAGTGTGACAGGTGCCTGCTCTCATCCCCATCCACAAGGGGGCTCATGGCTTGGTTGCCAGGATTTGCCAGCCATGGGAGCCATCTCCACCTAGGAGCTGGCGGCCAAGAGTGGAAGCTCCTGGATGTCTCAGGCACCCAACCTCCACTTGCAACGCAGTTGTTAACAAAAAATCGGCCTGCATTCAGACTTGGGATGAGCGTATACTTTTGTGGCTTTTAATAAGTTCTGATAATATTATAGGTACAAAATACTGTGACTGCTATTTAGAAAATTCAGAAAGTACAGGTTTTCAGTTCATGAATGCCAAAACATTTCGATATGTTAGGAGCATGATGGGACATGTTGGTTTACATGTGTTCGTGCCTACTCAAATGTAATATTAAAAGTAAAATCTCAACAACTCGAACCCTAGTATCTCGAAATTCTCGCTAACTCAAATCAAAAGCAAGTGACCTTATTGTTACTTTCATTTATACTTCAAATTACTTGATATCTCTAAACATTTTACACATGCTTTACCTACTGGTTCTAGTTATTAGGATTATACTGTTAGTAGTACATATGAAAAGCTTCAATGGCAAATCTTGACAAGTCGTTTTTTTACTCGCACAAATGGGTTATCGTGCATGACAAATGTGCATGTGAGCAAGCTTTTCCAAAAAAAGTCATCGCTTCTGCATTACATCAAGGAGCACAGTGTCAAAAAAATAAAGAGAGAAAATAAAAAATAATAATAAAGAAACAAGAGACACTGCATGTGCTAGCATGGGATGAGCTCATCCAAAAACAGTCAACTTTCTCTAAGAAAGACAATCTCAGGACTAGCTCTAGCTGTCTGCCTTACAGGGGTGTGTGCCTGATAGACAGTTCACATAACCTGACACTAGTGGCCATCTGACTGTGTGGCTGTCTGGTTGAATGGCTGTATGGCTTTATTGCTATCTGACTGTGTGGCTGTTGACTGCACAGCTGTGTGGCTGTACAGCTGTCTGAATGTGTGGCTGTACAGCTGTACAGCTGTCTGACTGTGTGGCTGTATGTCTGTAACACTGTGTGGCTGTACAGCTGTCCGGCTGCGTGGCTGTATGTCTGCATGGCTGTAACACTGTGTGGCTGTACAGCTGTCTGACTGTGTGGCTATATGTCTGTATGGCTGTAACACTGTGTGGCTGTACAGCTGTCTGACTGTGTGGCTGCATGTCTGTATGGCTGTAACACTGTGTGGCTGTATGTTTGTGTGACTGTATGGCTGTATAATAGCTGTATTGCTGTGTGGCTCATGTATGTTTACACTGCTGTCTGACTGTGAGGCTGTATGGCTGAGTGGCTATATCACTACCTGGCTGTATTGCTGTCTTACTGTGTAGCAGTAAAACTGTGTGTCTGTATGTGCGTGACTGTATACAGCTGTATATAGCTGTATGGCTGTGTGGCTTAATGTCTGTGTGGCTGTATTGCTGTCTGACTGTCAGTACTGCTGTCTATGTGGCTGTATTGCTGACTGTGTGACTGCACAGCTGTATATAGCTGTATGGCTGTGTGGCTGTATTGCTGTCTGACTGTGTGGCTGTATGTCTGTGTGACTACACTGTTGTCTGACTGTGTGGCTATATAACTGCATGGTTATCACTGTATGTCTGAGTGGCTGTAATAGCTGCCTAGCTGTATGGTTGTGTGGCTTTATGTCTGTGTGGCTGTATTGCTGTCTGACTGTCAGTACTGCTGTCTGTGTGGCTGTATTGCTGACTGTGTGACTGTATGTCTGTCTGACTGTATGGCTATACAACTGCATGGTTATGTGGCTGTATAGCTTTATGTCTGAGTGGCTGTAATAGCTGCATAGCTATATGTCTGTGTGGCTGTATGTCTGTTTGGTTGTGTGACCGTGTGGCAGAATGGCTGTGTAGCTAAGTGTGTATACAGCTGTATGTCTGGGGCTTTGTGGGACTGTGTAGTGCTATGCTTTGTATGTCTGTGTGATATGTAATGCTGTGTAGTGCTATGTATGCTTGTGTGTGTATGGTTGTGTAATGCTAAGTATGTCTGGGTAGTTAAGTGGGGGTGAGCAGCAGTATGCCTGTTTGTGTGGCTATGTAGAATTGTGTAATGCTACACGTCTGTATTGCTATGTAGGGTTGTGTAGTGCGGTGTATGTCCATGTGCTATGTGAGGCTGTGTGTACTATGTATGTCTGTATGCCTCTGTAGGACGTACAGTGCCATTATGCCCGTGTGCTGTATGGGGCTGTGTGGCACTACGTATGCCTGTACAGGGTGGATCCGAACGGGGGTGGATTGGGTGGCTAGACTGCCACCACCCTCCCTCTTTGGGGTAACTTAATCTTGAAATTCAGAAAAGGAACAAAACTATCACTGAGGCAACTTTGTGTCTGATTGTTCCATCATCAGCCCCCCCCCCCCTCAAAAATCCTGGATCCGCCACTGCTAGACAGCCCTTCACAGACATATAGGGTGTAGGGTTGTGTAGTGCTGTGCATGTCTGTGTGGGGTTGCATAGTGCTATGTATTCTGTGTGGTGCTGTGTAACACTATGTATTCCTGCATGGCTGTTTTGGGTCGTGTAGTGCTATGTATGTGTATGGGGCTGTTTTGGGTTGTGAAGTCATATGTATGTGTGACTGTGTTGGGTTGTGTAGTGTTGTGTATACCTGAGGGTTGTGTTGTGCTTTGAATTTCTGCATGGTTGTTTAGTAACCATGTATGTCTGAGAGGCTGTGTAGGGTTGTGTGCTTGGAGGGTTGTGTATTGTCATGTATGCCTGTGTGGTCTGCTGTGGTTCTGTACTGTGTAGTTGCTATGTATAGTAGACCTTTATTCCAATATTAATTACTTCTTTGTTGAAATCCTTGTGCGACTTTGACGCTCATAACTCAAATTAAATTAGCTTTTTAAAATTTATTTCTTTTGTTCTTACATTGCTAAGTCGAGCATTTTTCTGTAGCTTTGACGTGACACGCAAATATGTCAGTTTATTTATTCAT
Organism: Siderastrea radians; assembly: GCA_964017195.1. Taxonomy (NCBI): domain Eukaryota; kingdom Metazoa; phylum Cnidaria; class Anthozoa; order Scleractinia; family Rhizangiidae; genus Siderastrea; species Siderastrea radians. The sequence continues at coordinate 37,259,207 of OZ024900.1, forward strand.
TTATTTATTTATTTGTCTGGACACGGGTTTGCCACATTTGTTAAGCATGACGTCACTTGTAAACACAATGGAAGTGATTCTACTACTGGAAAGTGGTCCTGGTATTCATTCCCCTAGAGGAATAATATTTGTGATCATGTCAATATTTTGTCTCAGTTGTTCACCGTATTTCTGCATAGTCTTGTCCACTTCCAAATCTTCTTTACATGGCGGTGTGCATGTACATCCTGGACTGAAGTGGAATATTCTCGCTACATTCCAATCCACGTTATTAGTACTGTATTTATATTTGAGTGGCTGCATAACTATATGCACGCCGTGTTCAAAAACTCTTTGGGGATCAACCACGCATTTAGGGCGAGATGGATCGGGTTTTCGTAGGCGGTGAAATACGTTTTGAGTCACTGACGTTGAGGTCCGACTGAGTTCGGTTCCTAAGCGGAAAAATTTTGCTGCCTCAAAGCAATGGCCGCAGTGTTTGACTTTATGAATGTTATGAAGCAAAGAACTCATATTGCCGTATTGCAGAGGGACAATGTACTCGTCTAAGTCGTTGAAAGCCACGAAGTTGAAGTGGTTAAGCGATCGGAACAAACAGTCCTGTATGGCTAAGATTTGCCCATAATAATGCACATCAGCGGAATTCGTGATATAAGATGGTAATTTCCAAGAAAGAACTTGTGCTTGACCCTTGTCTTCGTAATAGTTCAGTACCTTTCTTAAGTTTTCAGACACTTGAAAGTCATAAAACGTAAAATACGATGCACCTAAAAGTTTAGAAAGTTCGATAAATTCAATTACCGTGGCCGGAGATACATCACCGTGGAAAGGAGGAACACAAATCCCGTATTCTCGTCTTCCAGTATCGGCAATATTTTGCTGGCTTTCAGTATTTCCCACTGGTAAAACAACACTGCTGCTCGGTTGCCCAGAAGATAACGCTAATGATATATTCACGAAACATGGCGTACTGTGCAGCTTTTTTGAGAGAACACAAGAAGCTACGAAGAGGCCATAGCGTTTTGGGTGCACCCAGTTGATTTCATAATAATACGAAGAAGCCACGCTCGTTGAAGAACCGCTTTGGAAACTACAAGAAAGAGGAGGAGGGTACATTCGGCGTGAAGTCAACAACAAAACGCGGATGTAATTCTGGTCTTTACGATCATCAAACCAAGCAGAATACAGCAGCGTCTCTTTTTCAACTTCAATGAAATGTGGCTTTGCTGTCATTTTCCCGCAAACTCTCTGTACCGTTGAACGCTGGCTCCAGGGAAAGAAGACAAGGAAGCCATGAAAGCATAAAAGCATAAAAGAAAAGGCAGCAAAACATAACCATGTCCGCTTGACCGTCAGTCGCATCTTCATACTACTCTCACTCAATATACTGTTGCGTAACGCAGGTGGAGTTTGTTATTCGATCAATGTAAACATGGTCAGCGATAACGTGTAATAACAGGATTGACATGCAAGGTACTAATATTGATGTCATTCTTCGTTGCGTGTTTTGAGTCTTTGCTGTCCGCTCACGCAACCATTCTTACACAGCCTACGCTAGGGTCGTTTTATCGAAGTCGCTTTTCTCCTCAACTCCATTTTAAAGCCGTATCATTCTCGCCCTGGTACCATAGATCTCAATTCGCGCCGTCAGTACTTGGACGGGAAACTACCTTAAAATTCTTTTCTCTCTCTCTCTCTCTCTCTCTCTCTCTCTCTCTCTCTCTCTCTCTTTTTTTTTTAATTTTTGCCCGGGTTTTTGCCAGTGCTGGTTCCCACTCGTTTTCTCCTCAGAATAGCCATGGCAGCCAAAACTGACGCACCTCGACGATCGAAGAGGACTACCAAACCAAAATTGCAACCCTGATATCTTTACGATATGAACTGCCTCTACATGCGGTAGTTTGATAAATGCAAATTTTGTATTTTTATGTCCTCTACAGAGTGAAATAAAAATTGGCAAGAAACTGTGACGGTACATTATACAGAGCGAAAATCCTCACCATTAATTAACGGCGAAATATGGATCTAAACATATTTTTAAATGAAACAAAATTCGCCGTTAATTAACGGCGAAATATTGCTCTCTGCAATTAAGGTTATGCCCAAAAAATTCGCCGTTGATTAACGGCGAAATATTGATCTCAATATATTTCAATGAAACAAAATTCGCCGTTTATTATTGGCGAAACATGCTCTCTGCATTTAAAATAATTAATTAATGGCGAAATATTGATCTAAACAAATATTTAAATAAAATAAAATTCGCCATTAATTAACGGCGAAATTTAAGTCATTATTTTAAATGCAGAGAGCATGTTTCGCCAATAATAAACGGTGAATTTTGTTTCATTTAAATATATTGAGATCAATATTTCGCCGTTAATCAACGCCGCCCGTGAACTTGGAACGTGGTAATGCATGATGCATTGCGAGGGCACTAATCTGTTAGCAGATTGGCAGGGTGCGCTGATTTCCAGAATTAGCTGTAGGCTCTTAGCCAATGAGAAGGCAGATAGTGACCACGATGTATAATAACTTGGAAAGTCTTTCAAAGGACTCTTGCCCAAATTGCAAACCCATTCACACGTTTTCATTGCACGTACAGTACCAGAAATTATCCGAGCACGATCAATGCTATAAGTTGTTATGGAAACATGTAGAGTGTTGTTATGACGTTATGACGTCACTGCCTGAAAGAGAAGTATGAGGAGGATTGTGGAAATACCGAAATATACGGGAGAAGAGGGAAGTTCTGTAACTGCGTTTCCTAATAGTGAGTATGTTCATTGCTCTTAGGTAGTTCTGCGTTCAGGAAGCACTTGTTCTCTGCGGGAGGGGAGGTCTCCATCGCCATACCATCGGATGAGATACGCATAGAGCGAGATAACATTATACAGAGCGGTGAGATACACGGCATGTTGCTGTAAAATAATTTGTTGCCGCGTTGACGAGGAAATCGCGCAGAAAAATCGACCACGAAGCGAAAGTGCTAATAAAACTTAGCCATCCAAACGTGCTTCGCTTTTTTGGAAGAGTGGACGATGGCTCTTCTTTGGTTAGCGAGTGTTTTGTTTTATAGGTACGTTCACATCAACCACCGGTTCCAAACTGTGTATTTATTCACCAGTCATTTAAGTCAAGTAGTGTATACACGTATGATGTTCGAAATCTAGGGAAAACACAACAGCGATAAGCAAAGATCATAGTGAAATTACAAGTTTATGGAAAGATAATATTTACCCGATGGTCGTCTTCAGTGTTTGATGTGCTCTCTGATCGTTCAGTTTGGGCTCATTAGTGATTGTTGTGTCTTATGATCATTTAATATAGTTAATTAGTGACTGTTGTGCTTTCGCGCGCATTTAATTAATTTAGGGCGAAACGCTCCCCCCGCCAAAATTGTTAGTGACAGAATATGAGAGTAAAGTTTATCATTAATGTTCAGCATGTAGTTTTCACCAGTTAGTAAACATGTTTCAGCGTTTTAGTAAGACTCTTCTTCCTTTTCGTCGACTGGTAGAAGTAGTACCAGTCTGTTAACTGATCTTTCCACCGTAACGTATCTTCTTCCAGTGAATTGATTGGGTGGTTCCGCTGGTTTGGGATTCTTATAAGAGACTTGCACCTTTCTAACTCTACCGTCTTCTCCTGGAAACACTTCAGAGACTTTTCCAAGCTTCCATTGAACTCTGATCTGGTTTGAATCTTGAATGAGGACGATATCACCGTTTTAAGGTTTCTTTTTGCTGTGTGCCACTTTTGCTGTATAATAAGACTTGGGAAGTAATCTCTTGTCCATTTTCTCCAGAAATTGTCTACAATTTTCTGGATGAATTCGTACCTGCGCCGTGGGTTGTTTGTTTGCGCAAACGGTCCGCTTGGTACTCGTGAGGTTGAACGGCCGAGTAAAAGATCATTGGGGCATAGATAGGATTCGTCATCTGGTGAAGTTGGGTGCCTACCTATTGGTCTTTCATTTACCAAGTTAGCAGCTTCAAAGCACACAGTTTGCAATTCGGAAAATGTCGTCACATTTTCGCCGATAGCTATCGTAATTGCTTTCTTGATTGACTTTATAAGTGCTTCTGATACACCATTCTGCCATGGAGCGTCAGCTGATGAGAAGATCCATTGAAGGCCTTGCGTCACTCCAAACTGCTTGAGTGATTGCGGGTCCAAATCCTTTATTACTCTCTTTAATTCTTCATTGGCTGAAACAAGTTGAACTCCATTGTCCGAGTATAGCTTCGAGGGGAAGCCTCGTATAGAAACGAAACGTCTTAGTACCACAGGAACTTCTCTGTGCCGTAATCAGGCGAGATATCTACATGGACAGCTTGTCTTGCAAGACAATCGAAAATCAACCCGTATGCTTTTCCGGTCGTTCTTCTCTTTACTTCATCTTTAATTTTAAAGGGACCAAAGAAATCGAGGGCTGTAGAATCCCACGCTGGTGCTGGCTTTAATCTTTCAATTGGCAACTTACCCATTATTTGCTCGCTCAGTTTTTTTTCCAGTTTTCTACAGATAATGCAGTTGTTCTTAATGCATTTAACTAATCTAAGTAGTTTAACTATCCAGAATCTTGATCGAATTTTACTGGTCGTTGATAGCACTCCAAGGTGTCCCCTTCGGTGTACGTGTTCTGCAGAGAGTCTTGAGAAGCGGTGTTCGTAGGGTAGCAAGATGAGTTCATGTTTGTTGTAGCTCATGTCCATCCATCGTTGACCACGTCCCCCCACTACGTAGATTCCGTCGTCACGTCTTCGAGGGCAGAGACGTTTATACCCTCCCCTTTTCAGGTCTTCGTGCATACTTTTCCGTGCTTGTAAGATCCAGAATCGTTCTGCATTTGTGATATCTTCAGGTATTAGTTCCTTAGTTACATTCTTGCACGTCGCTTGCGGCGTTTTCTTGTACATCGCTAACACTCTTGCTGTTCTAGTACTCTTAACAGTTTCTCAAAATTGAGTATTTGCTGATGTTGATTCGCCCTGCAAGTGTGTCTTCTTCAACATTTGCTATATTGATTGATGCCAGTACCTTGATTGTGTCTGGCAGCTGTCGTACCGCTCGGGGTGTCTGAGTTACTGGTCAATTTCTTTCAGGTAGTTTGAGAAAGTCAGGTCCTTTCTGCCAGTTACCGTTAAGGTCAATTTCGTTTGGCCTCCTACCACGCGTTAACCAATCGGCAATATTGTGTTTGCTCTCAATTCAATACCAGTTGTTCTTTTCGGTGCCTTCTTGAATTTCGCCTACGCGTGTTGCGGCGAACATGTTGAATCCATATGACTCTTTATGTATTATGGCCGGCATGCACAATCTGGGAATCGACAATGTGGTAACACCCTTGAAATGTATACCTGCACTGCTGCTGTAAAATGGTTTTCAGTCTCTTGTTAAGCACTGCGCCGCATAGTTCTATTCCATCGATTGACATCCTTTTGACTGGAGCTAGGCGATTCTTTGACAAAATGAGGTAACTATCAAATTCTCCAGTCGATAATTCCCATGACATAAGCACAAGCGCCGTAAGCGTTATTTGATCCGTCACTAAAGATGACCAGTACTGGGTCTCCCACTGCATTGCTTGGTTTCATACATCGTTTGACTGTAATTTTTTCCATTTCAGGCAAGTCATTGAAAAAGATCACCCACTCTCGCCCGTATTCTTCTGGTGTGGGGTCGTCCCAATCCAGTTTCGTCTCATTCGTCCATAATTTCCTCATAAGTATTTTAGCTCTTACCGTGTACGGGCCGGCAAGTCCAAGACGGGATCGTATATGCTGTTGACTTGAGACCAAATCATACGTTTCGTCAATACGTCTGGGATGTGAATATCTGCAGGAGTCATGTCCTTCCGAATTAGAGTTAATTTTCTCTTGGGGGAAAAACTCAGTTTGACTTTAAACTGAAAATTATCTCGTATAGGATCCCACACAACGCCAAGCACCTTTTCTGTGGCGGCAGACGGTTTCATTGCTATCTTTGTTTTATCTCCGCTTGAACGATGACCAGAGTAGGTCCATTCCTTTAACTTGAACCCTCCTTTGTCCAATAACTTTTCTATATCACCTGTAATCTCACTTGCCTTTTCTCGAGTGTCTACGCTCTCGATGATATCATCCATGTATGTGTTGTTGAGTATCACTCGGGTGGCTTCCGGAAACTGATCCTTTCCCATTTCCGCGGTCTTTCTCAATGCGACGGTTGCTACCGCGCCTGATGGTTTGTCTCTGTATCACATAGGTATCTGGTTCTCTTGTAGTCTCCATGTCGCGCCATAAGAAGCGATGCGTGTGCTGATCTAGTATTTTTGTTGCAACCGTGTGGTACATCTTTTTAATATCGCTGATAAAGGCTATTTCGTATTCCCTGAATCTTATGAGGACTGCTAGTATGTTGTTGAGTAGGTCTGGCCCCTTTGCCCAGTACTCATTCAGCACGTGGCCCATATAATTTGCACTGCTGTTAAAAACAATCCTGACAGGGGTGGACTTCGAGTCAGGCTTTAGCACTTCGTGATGAGAGATATAGTGTATTGGGCCTTCGTAGTTTCTTAGCTCTTCCTCTGTTAGTTTCCTCGTCACTCCTCGATCTATCATGTTTTGTACTTGCTCTTTATAAACCTTCGCATGTTCCGTGTTTTTTGCAAGTCTTTTTTCAGTTGAAATCAATTTTGTAAAGGCGATTCTTCTGTTATCCGGCAAATCGTAGGGGTCTTTGATCCAGGGATGTTCCGCAATCCATCTTTTGGCTTCTTTATCGTAATCAAGGTTCTTTTCAATCAAAGCAAGTTCTTTCTCTTCTTTAATTGTATACTTTTTGCTTCCTAGGGGACATCTTCCACATTTGCATCCTCCGCATCGCGGGGTGCATTCGATACCGAGATTCTCTATGTTGTAAAAATCTTCTACGCTAGGGGATGTTGTATGAAGTACTTGCACGCTATTGAGTTTGTGTCTCTCATTTATTTCTTTGATTTGCGGTTGAGTTCCTCCAATGCATCTTCCGAATTGATTCCTTAATAGCAACAAGTGTCCCGCGAACTGTTCCCTTTGAGGGTGGAATCCGGCGTATTCGAAGCCAATTAGTACGTCTATTTCCCCTGTTGGTCTTGCTATTTCCTCTTTTGTTACGTCTTTGAATAGTCGGTGCACTCCGTCTAAGTTTACTTCTTGAATGTTGGAAGTTATCTTGTCTATTCCATAAACGTCTATTTGTAATTCCTGTCCCCTTTTGTCAATTAGTGTGAGCTTGAATTTGTAGGATACCAACTTTTCGTTAACGCCTCCAACCTTCACTATCGATAACTCTGCTCTTATTCCCTTGAGTTTTTCCTCTTTAGCTTTTTTATTTGTGATGAAGCAGAGGGAAGCGCCGTTATCCCATAACACGTTAGCCCATCCCTTTTTAGTCCGAATCCTTTGAACTTGTAGTAGACAGGTATCAACATCTCTGTTGTTACACATATTCGCAGACGCAGGGACGTCAACTTCTTGTTCTTCTTGTCGGTAATTTCTTTTCAATCACGCTCAGAGAACGAGTCGTGGTTATTTCCTTTTCTAATCCTAATCTCTTTGTCTCTGTAGCCGTCTTCGACAATGTTGATAAATTCGACGAATTTTTTGTTCTCGTCGTCTTTGAGGTTTCTCGTAGTCTGAATTGCATTCAATATGACGTCCACAACTTTAGCGGGATCCCCGTATTTCTCATCTAATCGTTTCCACATAGTGTCAAGATCATCATCAATACTCTTCACGACATCGGCTGGTTCTATGCTAAGACATGATCCGAGGATGTAAGGTGCATTTTCTTCGTTAATTGTTGGCATGACTTGTTTTTCAAAGTCCGTTTTAAATTGGGATAATCTCTTATTTCTCCTGTGAATAATAGCATCTTGACCTTTTCTAGTCGTAGTGGATTTTGGTTTGAGCATTATCGAGATCCCTCTCCTTAGCGATAAATGATTCGATCCTGCCGCTGATTTCATTGCAGTGCAGGTGCACCTTACGAATCCATTCGATTTCGTGTTCCACGCTCTTACTGTCTAGTAGCTCGAGCATCTTATTGTGTAGTTCATTACAGTTCGCTAGTGCGGTCTCTAATTCTTTAGAAGTTTTGCGCAAAGCTGCAGAAGCGTCTTGGCCTTTAGATTCCATCAGATTTTGCGCATGGTTTGAAAGAGTTTCAAAGATCGTTTCCATTGATTTCTTTTTCATGTTCATTTGTTCTAACAATCTCTGAAACTTCTCTTGTTCAATTCTGATTATTCCTTGACGATTTATTTCTTCTCTCTGTTTCTTCTCGAGCTGGATCTGATCGTTCACATATTGAGCTTGCATGGCTGCCGCCTCACTGTACAATTCTTGTAGGTTCCATGCTTCACTGAGTTTAGCGAAGGTTCTCTTTACAGTATCAATTCCTTTGTTCTCCGTTACGGCCTTCAAGAACTCTTTCCGCTTCCTGGTAAAGCGTGATTTTGCTGTGGCCCTTATCTTCTTTACTTCTTCGGCCATCTCTCTATCCACATCGGATTTCGAATGTTTTGTTTTATAGGTATGTTCACATCAACCACCGGTTCCAAACTGTGTATTTATTCACCAGTCATTTAAGTCAAGTAGTGTATACACGTATGATGTTCGAAATCTAGGGAAAACACAACAGCGAGAAACAAAGAACATAGTGAAATTACAAGTTTATGGAAAGATAATATTTACCCGATGGTCGTCTTCAGTGTTTGATGTGCTCTCTGATCGTTCAGTTTGGGCTCATTAGTGATTGTTGTGTCTTATGATCATTTAATTATAGTTAATTAGTGACTGTTGTGCTTTCGCGCGCATTTAATTAATTTAGGGCGAAACAGCGAGTACCTTGGCAAAATAATAGATAATGCCGACGGGGAAAGGAAAGAAGTCAATAATGTCAGACAGCTTTTGGACGAAAAGGAGGAAGACATACATTGGACTGTAAGGCTGCATATAGCTTTAGAGGCAGCAAGAGGGTTGTGCTATCTACACAAATTTCATTTTTGAGGATCAATTAATCGAGGTAAAAAAAAAAAAAAACAAAGAGAGAAAGTCACATTGTTTTGGTCTTCAATTTTTTTTTCATCTCCTTACAGTGTAATCAAATCAAGTAATCTGGTGCTCATGTATGATCCGCTTGCATGCTGTGACCGTCACTCGCTGTTTTCTTTTTACAAGAATTTAGCGCGTGCGTGTAAGAAATTAATCGGTGGGGTATTTAGTGAATAGACCCCTTCTGGCGGCTGGGTCGGAGGATAATGCCCGAGGATGAAAGATTGTCCGAAAAATGAACAATTGGCCGAGAAGCGAAGCTTCTTTCAGCCAAGGGCATTATCCCCCGACATACTAGCAAGCCAGGAAGGGTTCATTTATTTTATAACCCTCCAATTTATTTCTACAACGCGTGCGCTTTATTGTGGTAAAGAAAAATCATTCAATGAGGGTACAGCACATTTGCAGCGAAACAAATCCAAGCTGGTTAATTTTCTAGATTTTATTAGATTATGATTGGAGTCTGAAAAGTTAAAACCTGAAAAAGAGTGACTTCTTTTCTTGTTTTTCTATCCTCTCTAAAATCGGACGACGGATGTCAAATCGGATGACGCGTATCGCCTGATTCCCATTGTCCAATTTTGTACCAGGTGATGTGTGCGTCCAGTGAGCGCGCGCGGAAATTAATCGGTGGTTTATAAAAATTAAATAGACCTTTTCGGCCAGTTTGGTGGCTAAGAGAATAATCCCCTCACCGGAAAGGTTGTTCTCCAAATTTAACAATTGACGGATAACCTCCACCACGGTCAAATGCCTGAGGTAGTTTTTTTTCGTTTTATTTTGTAAGATTTATGCACGATGCAGTCGAAACATGAGCAAGGAGCAAGACTAGATAAAACAGTGGGTGATCGTAAATATATTTTCAGTTCTCTCAAATTCCGCACCTAAACAAAATGATTTTTACAAACTGCGCCGACAAGTCGGTTTCCCGTTTTCAAACACTTGGAACGTTTTTAGTAAAGTTCGAAAAATTAAGTATCAAACTTTGAACAGAGAAAATAATTCCCTCGTCTTTGACGTACTTTTCTTATTTTTCTCGTTTGACCGCGGTGAATGGATAAGCTTACATCCTCGGGTTTTATCGGCCGCCGATTTACCAGCCGTGGTGCTTTACTCTTGTTCTAATAAATTTGGTACCGCAATATATGCGAAAAATTCGGCAACATGAATTCAGTCATTGTACTGGTTTGTGTGCTCATCAAAAGAGTTTGTTACACGGTCTATCCGTACGTACCCTTCTGCAGGCGTATATTTCACCGTTAATTAATCGCGAATTTTGTTTCATTTAGGTATGTTTAGAGAAATATTTCGCCATTAATTAACGGCAATTTTTTTTTGGCATAACCAAATATGCAGAGAGTATATTTAGCCAATAATAAACGGCGAATTTTGTTTCATTTAAATATGTTGTGATCAATATTTCGCCGTTAATTAACGGCGAATATTTCGCCGTGAATTAAAGGCGAATTATTTCGCCGTTAATTAACGGCGAAATATTTCCTCTGTATTAAACTGGAATATGTATTATAGGAAATTTTTTGAAATTTACATACAAATTCAATTGCTGATTTTCAAACTTTCTAACCCTAACCCTAATCGGACTCTATCCGCGCAGAACTATTTATTTAGACATACTTACCATGCACACACAATTACACGCCAAATATGTTACTTATTGTTTACTTTTTTAACACCTCACCTTGCATATATTAACTCATCTATATTTTATTTTCTCACTTGAAAATGTCATGGAGACATCGAAACGTTGTGTTAAACTTTTCTCGCTAATTTTTATCCTTAAATGTCTATTCAGTCTGATTCGAATGCATGTACATTGTACAAAATACGTATAGTAAGACTACAATAAAGGTAGTTGTTGTTGGACATGTGAACACATATTTGAAGTAGAGCAGAGTGAACATTTAAAAAAGAGAAAAGAAATAGTCGCTTTGTGTTGTTCTTCCAGACTCTATCATGTTTGCATATAGTGAAGTATGTAAACATGCAATCATTTTCTATTTCTTCATTTAACCAAATAACAAGCTACTTTAATACGCTTGGAATAGTTTAACTGATGGTGAAAATTTCATAACATTTTTTATAAGAATTGCAAGTGTAGTTATCCTACAAAATCTAGAAAATAACTTTTGAGCTTTTACATGATTGACTGACCTGTAATTTGTATTCAAATTGCGTGTCTTGTGGTGTGATCTGACACTGTAGAAGTCTATGTTTTTCTGACTCAGTAATAATTCTTGCACTTGAAACCGGATAATTTCAACAGTAAAACCAGGAACACACCCAGGTCTTAGAGTTATCACTAAGTCTGATCATCATTCTAGTGCTACTGCCCTTCACACTAGACTAGGATGGGATGACCTTTCCATCAGAAGGAAAAAACTTTAAAACTGTGATCAAACAAACTCCGCAGTACCTCCAAAACTTGTTTAAACCAATAATTAGTCAGTTTTTATTTTTAACTTTTGTAACTGATGTTTTCACTGAGTATAAATAAAGTATATGTATGTATGTACCATATTTTCTTGATTAAATGCCAGGGGCGTTTATTTAAAACTTGGCCTCACAGACCCAGCTTTTATTTGAACCCAGCATTTATTTGGGGCCCGACATTTATTTATTAAGTGCATTTTTCAGCCGTTTATTTTTATTATCAATACTGGAAGTTTATTGAGTTAAGAACCAATTTTCAAAAAACAAAAACGTCAAAAAAATAAGACAATGTCAGCAACTTTGTCTTTTCTCAGTGAATGTGGTAAGCTATTTAGCAAAAAACATCACCGACAGGATTGAATTCTTCTTAACGTTACATTTCTCACGGAGGAAGGGTATCAGCAACTGCCCGACAGCAAACGTACTATGCAAGCAGTTTAGAATAAGGTGATAAATTCAAATAAGATACTAGAAAGAGAGCTACAATGTAGTATGCAGTTACAATGCATAATCTTGATTTAATATACCCATCTCGAATAAACACCGGGACCCCGAATAAATGCCGGGACCTCAAATAAACGCCGGGACCCCGGATACATTTGTAAATGCCGGGGGAGACCGAGTAGACCCAGCGTTTATTGGAACCTGGCATTTATTTGGGGTCCGGCATGTAATTGAGAAAATATGGTATGTATGTTTTCTGATGGGAGGGTAGGGGGTTCTTAATGAGCACAAGTAGGTACAAGAGTTTCACTGTAGAATGAAGTGCCATGGAAAGTCGTTTATTTTGCATGGTGGGCAATCACTGAATTTACAAACCCAAAAAGTGTGTGTGTGTGTGGTTTTTTTTTTTTGAGATAACTGGTTTATGATCATTTTTCTTTTCCCAAGAAGGGTTGTCACAGGTACCTCAAGGCACCCTCCACCCCCCTTGGTTACGCTCCCGAAACCAAATCAGGCAACTGTTGATGTTTTTCTTAACTAAACCTGTGTTTAGACTTTCCATTTCAGATAACACCATTTTCTCGCTAAAAGGACTCAAAAAGCAAACCGTCAGGGGATTATGTTGTTAAAAATCCATCGTCTAAAGTTGCCTGTGTGAACATGACATTGTAAGTAAACCTGTATTCATACCAGATGTCACTTCACCTTGTCAGCTGACACATTTTTGGCAGTATGAATGGATTGAAGCTCTTAATTGAATTGCACTGGACTTGAATCTGTATAGTTTTAGTTTCTGTGTCACACTCAGGTGTTTTGTTGCAAAGAGATGCATGCCCAGCCCTGGCCGCTGACATTAGGACTACCCTGTCCCTAATGAAAGCCCTGACTGCTATGTAAGTGCCTTTTTAAAGTTCACCACATGAAATGAGTGCCCCAGGCAGAAAATAGGCCATTTCCAAGTTGTCTTGTGCCTCGTTTTCAAAGCAAGGCTAGGTGCATAGCCTTGCATATGAAAATAAGATTTCATTCACACGCAGATGAAACTCATTTTCATATGAAAGGATACGATAATGGATACGAGCTCCCGCTGATCTACGGGGATGTTTTGTCACGTGGTTTTCACCATCCTAAATCACGTGACAAAACATCCAACACCATCACTTGATAAAGATTCCGTGACGGAGTCGAAAGCTTGTGACTTAGTTGAATTTTGGATCCTGAAAAAGAAACCTTGTTATGTTTTGAAATTATTATATTGTTTATGACTTACTTTAGCAGCAGAACCAAGACATGTCCAAAGGCAATAACATATTGAGGATCCAACTTGGGAGATGTTGTCAGTTCAAAGAAGATGTGTATAAAATTCAGGTGATCCTCCTTGGAAAATTTTCTCCCATAGAGCTTTATATAGCTGAAAGGCAAAACAAACAGAGACATTTACAAAGACAGTACGTAAACATATTTGGCAAATTTAACATTGTTTGTCTAAAATCACGTGTTATGGAAACCACTGTTGGTTTACTATTGTATTGAACTCTGATTATTGTTCATTGTCTTTTCAGTCTTTTGTTTTAAGTCATTTGATGATCACAACATCTACAACACCAAGAAACTGCTATTAAATGCGGAGCTTGAATAAATGCTGGGTTCAAATAAATGCCAGCTTCACGCAACCAAATCTTAAATTAACACCCCCCAGCCTTTATTCGAGGTCCATGGTTAATAGTTATCCTCTTACAGGAATCTCAAAAAGGTTCATAAACAACTACAGTACATCAGTTCAATTAATTTTGTTCATTTAACTAAAGGAAGTTGGCATACCATACTCTGCACACCACTGAGTACCTTATTTTCCTGCCTTGTTTCGCATTGCTAAACTTTGCTTATTATAACCACTTTGAATGAAATTGCCCAAGAAGATAAAACAGGTTTTATAAAAAGGATTAATTCCTTCTGTACAAACTTTGATATAGACCAGTCTTCAGTAAACATAAAATCCTTCTCCCAGATTCCATGTGTACATGATATTTGACATATTTTACCTACATCTATTTATCCTCCACTGGTATACAGTTGAAAATCTTGCAAGTGACCACCTCGAGAATTCAGAAAAGTGGTCTCAACTAGAGCTGGTCGCTTATCAGAATCGGCTCTTGTAAGCCACTACTTGATGAAACAATAAAGCGTGGTCACTTACGAGAAATTTAAGCCTAAAGCTAGGGATACAATAATGATTACTAAATAAAATAGTATTGTACTAATAATATCATAATATAGTTTACTATTGTCTATCACAGAAGGGGTTCATGAATATACAAGTCAACAAACCATTAGCAATTGAAGAGGCTAGTGGAAAAGTCTCCTAAGTGACGCTTTTGGGTTAATTTTTTTTTTGCATAAAAGTGCTGAATTTTTGCAAGTGGCTTTTAATTTATCCAAGAAACATTTCTCCGGGTTTTTTTTTCGCAGACTTGTTCTCCGTTTTCGAGAAAAACGAGGCCAAAAAAACGAGGCAGCTTCCTTTTCCAAAAAAAAAAAAACAGAAACAAAAGATATGCCTAAATCCTTTGTCTTCGTAAAACAATGAACGCAACAGAGTGGCCCAAAAGACATTTCGAAATCTGCTATGTATATTTTAAAATTAGCGTGAAATGTCGTGGTTCCATTGGTGGCGCAAAAAGAAGGCAGAGTAATCTCCCATGGGTTGTCTGATCACTTCGCGACGTCGGTTCGAGTCTCGATAACGTCGTAAATGTTTTTTTCTTTCTTTCTTTTTTTTAATACAAATATTACATACTCTAAATTTGATCAAGAAGTGAATGCTTTCTTTTAAGCATTAACTGAGTGGCCGCCTACGAGAACTTAAAAACAAAGGAAAAGACCAGTTGGTAATTCACAAAAGTGGTCATCATCACCAAGGGAGCAGTCACTTACCACAGCTTTCAATTACAGAGTTTAAGTGTTTACGAATAAAAATCAGCCAGAAAACATAATGTTTCGATGTCACCATGACATCATTTTCAAGTGAGAATTCAAACCGGGTTTCAAAATGGTGGTTGTAACTAGAACTGGTCGCTTATGAGAGTTATTAGGACAGCTTAGACTGTATTATAACTCACATAGTGACCAGCTCCCAGTTTGCTTGATAACTCAACTGAAAGAGCACTACACAAGGAATTATTAGCAGGGTAATGGGTTCAAATCACATTCCCAAAGCTTGAATTTTTTCAGAAGTGGATTTAGCTTTCAGCCTTATCAGACTTGCATCTGCCTTTGAGACAAATCTGAGTGGCACTTGTCCAGTGGAAAAGTAGAATGACAAAGGCTTTTTTTACCCTGATTTGTGCTCAACTTCTTCACTTTCTAGGCTAGCTGAAGCCTACTGCTATGTGTTACAGGTTACAGTAACAAGACTGAACCCAGGAAACTCAGATCCATCAGATACAACAGGCTCCTTCCAAGAAAAAATCACAGTCCTCCTGATCATTTGCAATCATCCCAGTAATGTTTCCATACAATTTAGCTGATTGCTTGAACATATACTTTTGTGACTGGTACGACCTTGAAAATTGAATGGAAGCTGCCAGTACCCATCATACACTTATGCAAAGACAGACAATTTGGAGTAAAATTTCTTGTTGCAGATTACAACGAAGGCTGGCTGAAATCACTGACCCTCAGGCCATAAATCCTACGTGCTAACTTCTGGACTACTGCATCCCCTCAAAACTTAACAACTTAAGAGTTGTAAATAACAGCTGTAAACTGTTTAGTTCTGGTTTTATGTGTGATGGTTCACCTTGGTCATACTGTCTGGTCTGTAAAATTGGTATTGGTTTTACATAGCTCTTTCTTTTCCCAGCTAAAAGGTAATAAAAGGTTTGTGTATAGCTAGTATTTGCTGAGCAGAAAAGCACAGGAAACAAGCTTAAGCTTATATAATTTAATTGCACGACAAATTAATACTCTCCAGGCTGGTCTTTAGACTTATAGTGAAGTTAGCTTACCGCTTATTCTAAGCAACTTACTTTGTCAATCTGTTGCTCCAGTATAGAATTCCTGGACTCGTCTCCTTAAATACCACAGCACGTCCAAGGTTGTATTTTATCTCCGAAAGAAACTTGTTCGATTCCTCATCTAACCGGTCTTTGTAAGGTAAGAAACGATTGTAAACTATTTCCTTTTGGGGTGTGAAATCCAACATCACTTTACATTTGCGATCACAGAAAGATCACTTGTTACTCCTAAAAAACGTCGTTTCTATTTTCTACCGACACACAGCTCAGGAAGAGAGGAGAAACCCTACTTGTCGTACAAAAAGACACGAGCATTTATAATTCGCCGATTCACTCTTACAAAGCATGGTTAGTCAGCGGAATGATGCATCGCTTATGCGTCGTTTGGCGTGAGACTAGAATCGAACCAATCCCCCGCGGTTCTCCCGCCAAATCAACACAGGACAGCCATTTCCATATATAACTTTGAATGCAGAGGTCCACACGACGCGTAGTTAAACCGCACTGGTTCGGTTTTGCTGGATCTCTGGTGTAGAGATGCTGGAGCCAGACGTCACTCGAAGTGTAATTGAAGTGTAATTGAACAAAACTGAATGCAAGGCTGGCACTACGGCAAAGGGCTGATTTATTTAAGGCCAATATTTCGGGAAAGATCTCATGGATATACCCACCACGATTCCCCAAACTAAGGAAAGACACTACAATATTTAAAACAAAGAAACCTCACCTCCACTCATTGGCCGCCATACGCCTATGATTGGCCTCATTCTTCTCCACATTTACCCATCTCCTTTCATATACCTACATAATCGTTCGTATACCTTCATTTCCATTCTTATGCCCTTAATATATGTTTTAATTTTAATGTCGTTTTTCATTTTGGGGAATCGTGGTGGGTATATCCATGAGATCTCTGCCAATATTTCGGCTAACAAAATTAGCCTTCCTCAAGGCCAGAGCTATGCAGAAGGAAAATGCTATAACGGCTCCAAAAATTTGAATTTAAAAATACACAAATGGTTAATGATTAACTAGTTTAGAAATAAAAGACAAAATGTATATATATAATAATAAGACACCATATTACTTGTAATTCAACTAACTTAACATATATGATTGAATGTAAAAAGTGAAACAAACA
Organism: Siderastrea radians; assembly: GCA_964017195.1. Taxonomy (NCBI): domain Eukaryota; kingdom Metazoa; phylum Cnidaria; class Anthozoa; order Scleractinia; family Rhizangiidae; genus Siderastrea; species Siderastrea radians. The sequence continues at coordinate 37,276,339 of OZ024900.1, forward strand.
ATACATAGGTGAAACAAAACGCACGCTACGTGAACGTTTTTCGGAACACAGACGAGCCACAAATAATTCACTTCACGCTAACGCCGCGGCAGCTGTCCCTTCCCACTTCAATCCACCTGGCCACTCTATTACAGACATGGGTCTTATCCCACTTGAATTACAACCTACACCCAGTGCATCCCGCCGGAAAGCACGAGAAGCTTATCTCATACATAGAGGTCAAACAATATCACCAGACGGAATAAACCGACGGAATGAACACTGATCACTCAAATCTAAACATTGTTTGTATTACATAAGCATTACACCCTATATATATGTATACCATGTTATCTTAAATTTTTTTTATAATTATTATTATTATTATTATTATTATTTATTTTTAATATTATTATTATATATATATATACATTTTGTTTTTTATTTCTAAACTAGTTAATCATTAACCATTTGTGTATTTTTAAATTCAAATTTTTGGAGCCGTTATAGCATTTTCCTTCTGTATAGCTCTGGCCTTGAGGAAGGCTAATTTTGTTAGCCGAAATATGGCTTTACCTCGGTGAAAGAACCTGTGAAACTCACGGATGACGTAAAACAAAGGAAACAAAAACATTTTAAACAATACCGTACAGCAAAACAAAAGCTAACAAACAAAGAAAATCTTATCAGGTTCTTACACCGAGGTAAACCCCGAAATATTGGCCTTAAATAAATCAGCCCTTTGCCGTAGTGCCAGCCTTGCATTCAGTTTTATCCATTTCCAGCACAGGCCTTCCACATCCCTCTTGATGTAAGACTTTGAAACAACCTCCTGTAACCCTCAGTTCAGCAGTCTGTCTGAATCCACCTGAATGCTATTTTTATTCAGTTTCAGCCTTTTGCATTATCTTGCTTCACGCAAAGAAAAAATGCATCATAGTTTTATGGTGCACCATAAACACTTCAGAATTTCTTTTATGAATTTCAAAATGTTTATTGAAAAATAAAAATGGGGGGAGCGGGGTAGAGAATTTCAAATAAATCGAGAAAAATGATATTTAAACCTAAGACCTACAGTGGTGTATATTTATTTTAAAAAATCAGTTGTGTTGGCCTCTTAAATATTTGCGGTGCCATAACAGAGTTTTCTACTGAAGTATAAATTCGAAAAAAAAAATTAAGCGCTTTCAGCGTGTGTGTTTTTTCTTTTGCAATAACACGCACTCTATCCTCTCCTTTTTAGAGTCACAATCAAAAAACATATTTCACGTAGAGGAAAAGCGACCCACAGTGCTCTAATCCAAAGCAGCTGTTATTTGGGTCGTCACGCAAAGTTTCTCCCTCCTCTGTCACGCAACGCTCCTTCCTCCTCCGTTGCGTTTGACTTCATGTGACGGCTGCATAGGAGGCATAGCCTGTGTCCTCTCCAGTTTCTCCTTTCCCCACATGCCACGGATTCACGAGTGCAAACTGCGAGACGATTCGCCCTTCCGGGGCTTGCGAACCATTAAATTAAGAACAAGCTTTTAGTTCCGCGGCCATCATAAAGAAGAGGTCCTGTCCATCAGTGGGCCAAAGTAGCGGGGTGCAGATGATAAAGGAGTTAGTTTCTAAAAAAGCTGTGGTGCTTCGTCGGTGGGAAAGTGAAACACGAAAATTTGGATTTATCAACTGAGTTGATAAGATATATTAGCCACCATAAAGGAACTCGCTCTCGCTCTCCGCTTTTCAATTTCTTTTCGGTGGCCAAGTTAACTTGTCAACTCAGTTGATAAATCCAAATAATGTTAGAATGCGACCATACAGGATAGGAAGAGAAAGGATAGGAAGAGAAAAGATAGGTAGAGAAACCAGGATGAAAAAGATAGGTAGAGAAACCACATTGTTCAAGGATAAAATTGCGTTCTTTTTTAACAATTATCAGCGATTAGTGGTTTTTTTTTTATTGTTTAAGTGTTTATTTGCCTAATTCTGATAATACTTAATTGCTTTGTGGAGGTTTGTTTTCGAAAGGTTGGAGTACGTTGTTAACACTTAAAAAGGAATTTCTTAACGCTGTGGTCTAACTTTCTCTTTGCATGACTTGGGATTCCCACTGGGGCATAATTATGAAAATCAATGTCTTCAACAAATCCTTCGTCATGCACATCTCTATCATCCACAAAAAGTGATAAATATGAACCTTGGATTATTTTAAAGGTCTGCGAACCTGGTTCTTTCCAAAATACTTGAATATGGCTTCGGCCCTTTGATTGCTTATGCAGCGCTTCGATATAATATTTTTTGGATGTCTTCAGTGCGATTTTTCGTGACACTTGAATAGGATATTTTTTATAGTTATAAGGCGTCGTAGATGCCGCACCATTTGCCGAGTACACTGCAGCAATCAGTCGGGATTTCTTCGGATTGCTGTCAGAGCTTAGCCAAAGCTCCGAAGTATCATCGGAAGTGATCGCGAACTCGTAAAATCCCTGCCTTTCCGGATGAATGAATCCAAAAATCCTCTGTCCGAAGTCGCTTCCCTCCTGAAATGATCTGAAATTCTCAAGAAATTTACGAACGTACGGAAAACGAGGAAATAATGGGGAATGGCGGAGTTGCTCTACGTAAGGTCCACAAATTCCCTGCCAGGTATGAACATTCAACTTTCCGGCCATGTGATCGGGGACAACCTGTTCAAAAAAAGCCGCAAGCAACTCGTGTCCCGTTATTTTCTCATCTCTGGGGGTGTATCTTAACTTCTCACTTTGTGTTTGCCCCGTATCAGGTTCGGGTGTAACGATTACCACTTCGCCTCTTCCATCTCGTACCGAAGCGTTTTCGTCGTCCCTGCGGTCGCGTATCGAAGCATCCCCGTCCCTGCCGAGTCTTACCGAAGCATCTTCGTTTCGGTGCAACTCAATCGTATCAGGCTCGCCGTGGTATGTTCGTTTTGCCGAGTCAATCGCCAAAACAACCGAGGTAACGGGCTTAGGAGAATAGCTACTGGGAGCATTTGTCATGTTCAGCAATGATTCGAAAAACAGTGTCTGCTCTTTTAGTGAGCGCAAATCATTGCTTAGCTTAACAGCTCCGGGCCTGTTACTTTGAAATCCCGAATTTTGAAGAAAATCGTCGGAAGAAAAACTTTGATGCAGCACAAATATAACAATAAATGGAAAAATGATAATAGGCAGGGTACATAAACACCATAGCCCATTCCCCTCGCCTCTTTTACTGTAGCGCGAAGCCATCGTAAGATATCGCAGCTTTCTCCTGACCTTCAATAAAGCGAATCGAAACCCAGTATGAGGCCAAGTATACGCCAGGCTGTGTTTAGCCTTAATACTTCATGTAGACGTCAGTGAAGGTGGAACTGTTGCTAGCTTTTAGTTGCCACTGGCTAGCACTTGTATCATCCTAAGAGTTCCTTATCTGGATTGCCATAAACCGCCATTTACAATTATTTTCCATCTGCTATAGGTTCCTAACCGTTACCTTGGATCATAGTAGCGTATAACCCTGTATTATGCATGAGGAAGCTGTTTTAAATAATTGCTTTCTCGCTTCAGTTAGAAACTTCATGCACCGTGAACAAAGTTATTCTAGTAAAGACTTGCCATTGGTTGATTTTCCTCGGAGACTCGAACGCTTCACTACCCTGTCATGTTTGGCAATTCACGCGAAAAACGATGCCATTGTTGAACGGTTCCGGTTCACGCTTAAAGTAACGTTGAAATTCAAGTTTCACGCCTTAATTTCACGTTTCACGGCCTCGTAGTTTTTAAAACTTACATACTTCGTTCAGTGCCCCTACCCTCTTAGTTTTACCTAATTTTTCACGTCTCAATTTGTTATGCGGTCATAAAATCTCGATTGACGTTTGCATTTCACACCTCTCACTTCATATGCCCTTGTCTTGAGAGCGAGAAGTTTAACGGTTCGTCTAGTTCGTAAATTAGTGTTACTTGCTACGATTCACGTTCAAATAACGTTTGAAATCAGGGTACACGTTTTCAACAGATCACATATTGTAATTATCACCGCAACAAACATTGCTAAACAGAGGAGTCGCCTCAAATTTCAAGGTTCAGTTTGTTTTTTGGCTTCGAGTCACTCTTAAATTCGCATTAAGATTCACGCTTCACTTTTCACTTCCACGTTTTACGCTTTCATGGCCATGGCTACATTCCCCTCTGAACAGACTGTTTCTTTACCTCGTGTGACTGCCTTAAATTCCTTTTAAAATAATTCACCCTTTTTTGAATGACTGAAAATAGTCTTTGGAAAATAAAATCAGTTATTTACTCGGACGAAAAGTTTAACCCCAGCTACCACAAACAAAACTATTAGGAAAAGATCTTGGGACATAGTTAAAAAGCGTGATGATAAATATTAATAAAAGGCGTTGTAAAGTCGTACCCGTAACTGGATGTTTAACAGGCGTAAACCTGTCAATGGATTATTTCTTGCTAGTCCGATACACACTTCAATGGAACTTGTACGAACAAGGTTACTACAGCAAAATTGGGTTTCGCTTTGGAACATCCTTGCAAGGAGGAGACAATTCCTCTAAGCGGACAACCAACTGCGATATTGGCGATTTCTAGTCTGCGTAACAGTCCGTATTTTTGCGCGGTGAATTTCGAACAACAGAATGTGGGCGCTCGAGGCTCGCGCACGACTATCTACGCTTTCGGTGCTTCGTGCCTCGCGAGTAGGCGTTTTTGGCGATTCGGATTTTCAGAAAAAACGACTTTTCTGCAGGCAAGGTAATTTCACATTTCATTACTTTTACCCCCTCCCCCCCCCCAGCCGATACCCCATCCGATAGTCGATGGGGTAAAACGTTACCGGGGTACTACGTATACGATTTTACCGAAATTTTGAGAAATTTTTAAATTAAAGAAAACCTTGAAAGTGGGCGTATTTTCACAGTTCCTCATGATCAAGTTGACTGTGCTTTTGTCAGTTAAACATGAAACTACGTTGTTTTGCTTGTCATCCGGCAGAGTTAAGTTTGTCACGATAGTGAACTGTGATTTTATAACCAACACCCGAAACAACGTGAAGAAACAGTAAAACATGATCCTTTATTCACTCTTGGTGATACAATTTACCGAAATACACAGTATGGTCCAGTTTCTGGTCAAAATGATCCGTGCTCATTTTTTTCCATAGACCTCGTCCTTTGTTGTATGAACAACAGCCATTGAACCTCCAACATGTTCAACAGTATAAGTCCAGTCTTCAAATCCGTCAATCTGCAGAGGCTCATTTAAATCATCTTCTAGCATCTTTGCGGGGTGGGTAGACCCTACGTCATTACCAAACTTTACACGGGCACGGTTGTAAATCTGCTCTACGTGCGAATGCAACTCGATAGGTACATTAAACTTACGAGCGAGTTCGTAACCAAGGTTTAAGTCCTTGCAGTGGAGCTCAATGGTAAAATCCGGCTCATAAGTGCCATTGAAAATCAACGGACCTTCGGTTTCCCACACGTAGGTGTTTCCGGCGCTAAATCTAATGGCTTCAAACAGAGATTTCAGCTCCACACCTCCCCTCTTTCCTAGCATCATGGCTTCACCCATGGCGATCACATTGACAGCTGCCAGCATATTAGAGATGACCTTGGCAATGGTAGCGGTTCCCATCTCTCCCATGTACAATACCTTTTTGGTGCTCTGTTGAAGAATTGGGAGGCAGTCTTCAAAGAGTTGTTTGTCTCCACCCACCAAAACCGTCATTTTACCCTGCTTGAGGAGTGCCATACCTCCTGTTACTGGTGCCTCAAGCACTTTGATACCTTTGTTACCTTAAAAAAGGGGTAAAATAACAAATTAGCTCTACAACGTTACCAAAATCGCAAAATTTCTTTTGCCTTGAGTCTTTCTTTATAAAACAGCACCAGTTACACGACATGGTCACACTTTTGGATTTCACCCACAGACTCAAAAGTTGGAACCACCTTGTACAGCATAATAAACAGTACCATAGGAAAAATTAAGAAATAAAATAAAAGTACTGCCCAACAGCTTTAATCATCATACAATACAATACAATACAATACAATACAATACAATACAATACAATACAATACAATACAATAATATTTCTATAGCGCTTAACTGTTTAAGTGCTAAGCACTTTACAATGCTTAAAAACTAATAATAAAATAAAATACAAATTATTTTGTAGATTGCTACATCATCATCATTAGTATCCCCTAAACAGGTACAATGGACCGGTAGCATTGGACCTCATTGTTCAAGTCCTGTCCAAGGATCTAGAAATCTCAGAGGTATTTGTGTAGGATGTGTGCTCCTATTATCAATATTATTACTTAATCAAGCAATCAATCAATCAATCAATCAATCAATCAATCAATCAATCAATCACAGTCATTTATTTATTTATTTATTTATTTGTCACATAGTTTTCATAAACTGAGGCCCCGTTTATATGGTCTCGGGTATGGTTTCATTCATACCTGAGACAACCCTCCCCCGAGTTACCCTGGGTGAGCTAATTTTTCACCTGTTTCTTTGACAAGTTCAACGAACCGTTTACATGAGGATCACCAACTCGTCTAGGGGAGGCGAGACAACTTGGGGGCGAGTTGTCTCACCTTGGCGGGTAGGGTAACCCTGGCAGGCGGGACAACTTTTTCTCATATAAACAATTTGTCTCGCCTACCCGGGATGATTTTTTGCGTGCGACGTGTCACATAACATCTGGTTTTTGGTCTAAAAACGACTAAATCAATAAAATGAACACTGAAGAAGAAAAATTAAGACAAACAGAGGCTACAGTGATCAATCAAATTAACGAAAAATTCTAAAGTAAAAGGGCGCATTGAGGTCATGAATATCAAAGTAAGATTTCGGAATAATTAAGTACGGTCAACTTTATCTCGGTCAGCCGGGACACATTATTATCATATAAACTCTCGGTAAAGTTGTCTCGAGGGGTAGGGTTGTCTCGGGTACCCGAGACCATATAAACAGGGCCTGAGACGACTGTGTTTGTTTATCTGAGTACACACCTGCTTCCTTGGCAAGCTCCAAAGTCTGCTGGTAATCTGTTGTTGAATGATCAATCCACACTCCACCTGAGCGTAACCCAGCAAACACCCCATTCTCACCCGTCAGAACCTGCTTGACATGTGGAGGAGCTGGAAGCGCTGTCAAGACAATATCACACATTGCAGCCAGTTCCCTTGGGGTACCCGGGCGGGGTATATCCCCAGGGAGATCTTGCCCTGCTTTTGGGTTGGTGTCCAGAAGAGCTGATACTGCATAGCCTGACTTGAGAAGGTTGCTGCAGACTGTTGATCCAACATTCCCAAGGCCAATTATTCCAATTTTCTGAGCAGTTTGAGTGGAGTATGCTGCATGGCATTTTCCATAGTGACTAAGTAGGAAACGAAGTGGTGTAATCCTATACATTCTCTTGTGGCTACAAGGAAATAGGAAAACATTTGTGAACAAAAAAGAAAATGAGGTGAAGGTAAATTATGTATATTGACATTTATCTTCTTGGGTTGAATTCACATGAGCTGAACCTAATGCAAATTAACAAAAACGACAGCTTTTTCTTACACTCAGGTTGTGATGCATGCCCAGGGGGTAAGGGGGGGGGGAATTGTCACATGTCCAGCTGCCGCTGATGGTTTGAAACCCTGACCCTGTTTAGGACAGAAAGACCATAAAATACCTACCCTGTGTAGTACAACACTGTCCATTTTAGGTCACTGTTTCGGACAAATGACAAAATACACACCCTGTGGTAGCCTGAGAAAAACAGCCGACGTTTCGCGTGGTCGCCACTTGAACCCTCGCAAAACGACATCTGAGCAACGAGCGTAGAAATTCCATACTGATGACGCGTCACTACCCAGATCTAGGTAGTGCTTCTGATTGGTTGAAACGTGAGGGAACTTCGTTTCAACCAATCAGAAGCACTACCTAGATCTGGGTAGTTACGCCTCATCAGTATGGAATTTCTGCGCTCGTTACTCAGACGTCGTTTTGCGAGGGCTCAAGTGGCGACCTCGCGAAACGTTGGCTGTTTCCTCAGGCTAATCCTGTGGACATTATATTACTATCTACCTTTTTTAGGACAAGGAGGGCAAACACCATACCCTGTCCAGTGGCACGTCCCATATATGCCATATGAGGGAGTCCCCCAACCCCACCCTAGGATATGCACAATATAATCCTTCCATCAGGGCAATAACCCTCACAGTATTCTAACCTTTTGAGGGATCTTGCACATGATGGAAGTATAGAACAAGTCTGAACATTCACCACACTTCTGAGATACATTTTGTAGAATTAATGACAAACCTTAGACGCGAGCCACACCTTTGACACGAGTCAAAGACGGATTTGTCACCTTTGACCTTTGTAACTTGGCCTTTGTCGAGCCGTTCACAAGAGTCACTACGGGGAGTACAGACATTCACATATTATGTGATTGTTTCAGTATATAGAATGGCTTTTTCATGTGAATGTCACAATCAGTTTGATTAAATATTCTTAATATTACACAGCACTACGCATTAACTAGTCCTTTGACTCAAATCAAAGACAGATTTGTCCTGCCTTTGACAAATCTTTGTCGTGAGATCTTGCGAAAACACTACTCATTTGACAAACCTTTGACGAGAATCGCAGACACAGCTGACGATGCATTTGTCATACCTTTACAAAGGACAAAGGCGCATCAAATATCGCCTGCGGGGGGCGTACTTCCTAGTAATAGGCTAATGGGGATGTGCCGCTGGATGGGGTTGCATTTTCACGACTGGATTGACTATAATGGGGTTGCATTTTCATTAGGAGCTAATAGAGTTACTAGAATGGGGTCGCACATTTGCGGGATTTCAGGGGTAAGTAAATTCCGGCAAGTAGGGATTTGGGGTATATTTGCCCAAAAGTGACTAACATGGGGTCTATAATTGGCTACAGAATAGACTATAAAGGGGTAGGGGTCTGGAGAGGCCAGCGGCACATACCCAGCAAAAATTGACCCAAGTACCCCCCCCGGGGACAGGTGGGTGTAAAAGGGCCAAAAAGGTGACGTATGGATACAAATTTGCACCTTATCAAATTGGTATAAAGATGTAAAGTTTCATCTTTTTCGCTTGGCACGCTGAAACACGCATACTTCTGCGTCTGTTTCCAGCTCAGTTAATAAAGAGGGAAGGATACATTTCTATGTACATGTTTTCATGACTACGGTGTGTGAACGTCAGACGACTGCCGGACTGCCGAAGCAGATTGTAAACTGTTCGTCTGTATGGAAAATCGCTTTCGCAGCTTATGAAAGGTATATTCGAAAGCGCAATACAGATGGACTTTGTATGCCTTGGACAACTTTTGACACGCGTCAGAAAATGCATGCATGATTTATATGTGGTGTTGTGCGGACCGTTTTTTTACCGACCACCGGGCCTTAAGACTAGCAAATTATACCGGCTGCAGGAGCACACTTGTGCAACTGGGCCGGGTATTCCCTGATCGTTTTAACCTGAGTATCAGGCCTTCCTGAGGGGAGGGGGGTGCCTTCCTGAGGGGAGGGGGGGGTAGCGCTCCTCGTTCGCGCTTCTTCCTTTTCTCCCTACCCCTTTAGAAAAGCCTGATACTCAGGTTATGATCGTTTAAAAACTCACGGCTGCATAACTTAGTTACCACCTACCGTGTCAAATCCAAATGATCCCACAAACTGCGCGTCAATTAATTTGTCTCGTCCGCTTGAATATGAATGCGAATACTTTCACTTAGCTATTGCAAAACTGGAGACAATAACGTGACGTATTCCGTCACGAAATCTTTGGGTATTCAACCTCGTTCCCAGGTTTCCGGGAACAAGGTTGACTGAAACCGCCCACCCCCTTCAAGCCCCCGCACCCCCAAAATTTTAATTGCATCATTGGGTTGAGAGGGATGGGAGGGTTCTTGGCGCCCTGGAGCCGCGAATTTTTGCCGTGGAGCCTGGACCGACATAACGATTCTGGCAAAGCCCAGGGTCTCAATTTTTCCGTCTTGTACTTGTCCTGGAGGCGGGTGCCCTACGCCGGACTTATAGCCTGGGACCTTGCGTCACGTTTCTTTTGCGTGACTGTCCCTGAGAGGAAAGAGAGACTGCTCGTAGACTGCAATTGCCTTGCAATCCCTCAGAATTCATCGAAATCTTTCATGCCTGCGCATCTCAAGTTTTTGCAGACTGTAAATATTTAGGCCAAAAAATCGTTCTTTCGGGAATTATTTTGTCTTGAATTCTAATACAAACACTGCGCAGGGGAAGGGGGAGGCTAGGGGAGCCAGTTTGCGAATATTTTCCTAACTCTGGGAAAAGGGATTAAATCAAACGAAAACCTTATTTTAAAAGGTAACGATGTTTTTCAGCATTTGGAGGACATGAACTAGTTTTTAAGGAATTCTGACTCCAGAATACTGGAAATAAGTCTTAATAACACCACACTCATAATCAGGGTCATACATCGAAAGTGATGCATTAAAACAATGCTCATATTTTGATGATTTCCGGAGAATGTATAAATGAACGGTGCACAGAAACTGAACAACTACAAAAGTGGATCGATAAAAGGCACTTGCAGTTAAGAAAGCCGCTGCAGGCAATTCACTAGAATTATACATATTGGTAAGTTTATTGGCAAGTTTTACTGGTAACTTTTACACATATTGGCAAGTTTCTTGACGTAGGCATCTGAAACGAGAAATCGCCATCCCAACGAATTGAGTTACTAGATAGTTTGGCCACATTAGACAAATTGCCCGTGACAAATTGAGTAAGTTTGAACAATAACGAAGCACTTAAAATGAACGAGAATTTATTGTTTTTGGTGAAGTTTTCCTTTCCCAGCTGCTCAAATTGCTATTATTTAGTTTTCTTCCACATCAACAATTTGAAAAGGGCGTTTTAAGCCGTTTTAATCGGCAACAAGACGGGGGACCAAAGCTAAAACTGACAAAACTGCCACTCAGTCTTGTCAGCAGTTATCCATTTTCCAGCTCTTTTAAACTAGAAACATGAAATGTAAGAAACAAAATAAAGAATTTTAGTAGAGTAGAACCCGTCAACCCGGCCAAGCCTCGAAATTGTCACCTGTTAACCCGATTTTAACATAAGAATAATGAAGGCAGGAGCTTTTACCGGGCCAAACAAAAATGGCCGCCATAAAGAAGGGGATGTTGAAAGAGGAGACCGACGCAAGGCACGATCTCACTGTATAGCAAAAAGAAACATACTTGTAATTTAAACTGTTACCTTAAGGGGGCACTGCGCTCATGTGCCCTTTAGTGGACTAACTGGTTTTGTGTATATTTTTCCCATTTTTTAATTGTTTCATAAATCACTCCATTTTCACACAAATCCGCCCAGAATGCCCCTTTTAGCGACCCCCTTCAGCAAATATACTTACAATACACTGTAAGTAAGTTAAATATGTGCCCGTTACGTAACTGTTAGTAATAAATAATTTGTTATCTCGGTGGACTTTTAACCTTTATTGGATTGTGTTCCCATTTTCCAATATTAAATGCACGCTTATTACTTGATAAATGTTTCATCTTCGGTCACATCCACTCTGGTGCGTTTTCGTTCGAGAACGCATACTTTTTTCACGCTTTTTGCCTCGGGGGGGGGGGGGGGGGACTCCCTCCCCAGAGTGGGCTATGCGGGTTGGCTCCGCCAGAAAGGGGTGCCTTTTTTAAGCTCACAGTATATTGAAGGGTGGGGAAAATTGGCATTTTAGTATGTGAATGGGTCACAAAATTAACTGCAAAATGGAAGAAGTGGTGGCTAGAGCAAAGTATATAAAAGAATGCCACATGACAACGTGAAACGCATAAAAGCTTAAAACCTTTGAGCAACTTAACCAGAACGAATGAAAGCCCGGCAAAAACGGGGCGATTATAGGAAATTCTATTGTTTTGGCTTACCCTTGAGGTATAAGTAAGCGGTACAATTTTGCTCTAGGTATATGAAAAGGGTACCATTTTGATGAAAATTAGTATCTTAAAGGGTAAGGGTTTGAACCTCCGGGCGAAGCCTCCCCTATACAACTTTATTGACTACCCCACTCCCAACCCCCGCCGGGTTTCACCTATCGTCTACACTAAAGCAGTTATTTAATATTTAACTGAGACTAAAAACGTTGTAAAAATTGCACTGTCAAGCGAAAATAAATGGAATGGAATAGAAACAATTAGAAAACGCCCTTGTGTATAAAAATATTTCTACTAGGTTTTTCGTGGGTGAGTGAGTGAGTTTCGTTAACAACGGAGACTCTTGGACACGAGCGAGAAGAATACGCGAACGCAAGAGAATAAAGACGCCCGTTCCGTGAGCGCTCGCGTTGTCTTCTCACTAGACTATCACTGAGTGAACAGAAGGGCCGCTCGGAGTCTACGCCTAGCAAGTTCACTATCCCTAACCAACGAGCTCCTGTCCCTACATAAAAACAGGCTCTGGGGGATGTTTGTCGTCCGGGAAAATTTATATCAATGAAAAAGTTTAATTATTACAGCTTGTCACAGAGACAGCCCTCACTTCAACTTAGGAATCAACCTGAGGCCGCCATTTTGATTTTCAGAACGCGTCGTCGGGCTTGAGTGAGGCCTGGAACTGATGCCGATGATTTGATTGGGAGGTCTGAAGCCGAGTAATCTGCGGAAACCGTTCTTCACAGTTGTACGAGCCATCGGGGACCCCGAAGATTTACAAGTCTCCCCAGACCTCAAAACAGCCACCGTTTGAGAAAGGTATAAAAAATGTCATCGAGCAACAACTTGATGTGAGGGCTCCCTGTGCTTTGTTTAAAATGATGCGGCGTCAACTGAACGCTTGTTGGCAAGCCATAAGTGCGTCCATGGCGTTAGGTGCGATCCTGAGGTTTTCCAGCGGTATACCGCTGAAGTTGTAACTGTATCCCTTGTAAGTCACCCACTTGCCATCTTCTTCTCCTTTGGTATGATGACCATCATATCGAGACACACCCGAGGGGTCCTGGGACAAACAAAATCAAAACACGTTAAGCAAAGGATTACCACCTTCCGCTTGAATGGTCAACTTGCTTTTCTAAAAAAAAATGTCTTTAGCCGGGGCAGGAAGTTTATTCTGCGTTTATTCAGCTGACGTACATTCTACAGTGGATATCTAACAGCAATAACAGCAATTGCAAAGAACAACAAACCTTCCAGACGCGTGTAACGATTCCCTGGTGGAACCTCATTCCTCCGGTGTTATTTCCTTCTGTGGCGCCATAACTTCCCTGGGGGAAAAACACGATGGAGTCCACACCCACCTGATCTACAGTGGGAATCTCATCGAGAGCCACGTCCTGAGATACAGAGCACGTCAGATTATCGTTTAAACGATTGAATGAATGATAAACTCACCAAATGACTGACTGAATGAATGAATGACTGACTGACCGACCGACCGTTTGACTGACTCACTGACTGATCGACTGACCGACTGACTGATTGACTGACCCACCAACCGTCTGACTGACTGAACGACTAACTTCATGGCAGAATGATTACTGACAGGAGTGAAAGACTGTCTTTTTTGACTGACTGGAAACTGAATGGATGGACAGACAGACGGACGAACGAATAAACGAATGAAGAAATGACTGAATTAATGACTGACTCTCGCAGTGTTTGAATGATTCCTTGTTTAACTAATTGGTTGACTGGTTGGTTGGTTGTTGATTGATTCGTTAGTTGACCGTGACCTTAGTTTGATTATCATCCAGAGATATCTTGTGTGATTTCAAGAAACAGGCAGGTTTGACTGAAATTATCCACCACTTGTTTTTTAAGTGTACCTTGTATGACTGGACTTTTCCTGTAGGATCTCCGTCATCCCAGTCCACTGTGTACGACATAATCTCACGGTCAAAGCTGGCGATGGTCGCCCCAAAGAAGGCCCACCTCTGGTGATGGGAGATCACGTGATCACCAATAACTGGTGCACGGTAGCTTCTGGATCCCTCTTCAAGACCAAGCAAAGGCAATATGGATCCCCTGAAATAACGTGATAACTTTATTAGTAAAACATCGATCCCAATCTTCAGAAGACTCGGGAGGTATTCTATGGCAATCACTGGAGTGCGTAGGGAGGTTCACAGAACCTGTTGAGATTTATTTCAAGTATCCCATTTGTTTATTTGAACACTCACATTCACCCATATTTTACAGTGCAGCACGGTGAGATTACCACAGTCAAAAATCAACCATCAGTAAAGGTAATTTGTACCATCAAGCGCCATCGGACAAGGGCACCCAACGAGAAAATTTTGGCAAAATACTTGAAATATCACTTTCTGTTTTCTTAAACTGTTTCAGTGCTTTTCAAAGGCATATTTGTATAAGCTAATACAGATCGATCTGTTTGGCGTTTTTAGCTGAAACTTAAGTCCACCGAAAATTTTAGGACACAGAATCCCACTCACCGAATTTTCGAGCTGCCGATAGCTTTCGGAAAATGCTAGCTGGCCTTATTTTACACTCTAAACGACATATTTGTTCTTCTAAAAACAAAAGGAACTAATATGTTTTCTTGTTACGAAAGTCTGAGGCGAGATTTCGCCAAAGAAATCTCTAGCTTTCACTGCAATTACAATGTAACTCCGAAAATCTCAGGCGATTTTAGGCCTTCCGAACAGATATTTCCCGAAACGAACCGTTGGGTGCCCCTTGATCGGAATCAGTTATTATTAGTGGTCAAGCGATCTCAAATCTACGATTGCAGGTCGTTCAGTGAGCACGTTAAGCAAAATCACAGTGGATTAAGATGAAGACTATCGCATAAACTAACCCTATAAACCGTCAAGAGGCTTTACTTTTCATCAGTATACACCAAACCAGTGAATAATGTTATTCCCGCGCTCTGATTGGCTACTCAAATTGGCGATAGTATGTGCAATTCACATTCACTTGGGTGAATAATTGTTTACTATTGACCGTCAGTTACTACCTACAGTGAGAACGCCATATCAGTGAAACAAAATCCCCAGCTACTTACTGAATCTCTTGTATTTTCTGTTGAAGTTCTCCCTCAGAATTGATGTTCTGTAAGTTGATTGGAGGATTCTCTTGTCCGGCGACCAGCAAACCTACCACTGTACTCTGCCATACATTGTCTGCGCCCACGATCACTGGAACTACCGGCTTCTTTAGCGACTGAAAACACACCACGTAAAATCACTGAATAATAGTTTTCGTGGACACAGCAGATTGGACACAGATTATCTGACAAGTTCATGAAACAGTGAGGAAAAAAATATAAAATCATTGTCCATTACAGATGTCAAATGTTTTGGATACTGCAAACTAGGACATAATTACAGGGCCGATTCTTCAAACGAGGTTTCAACAAAACCGTGCAATAAACCAATTTCAATATGGGCATCCTTACTAAAGTTACTAGTACTTACTGTAAACAGACTCAAGAAGGCATACAGCACATACTTTTATCTACGTAAAATGACCCACCCATAAACAGATTTGGAGGACCAGTCAGCATTGACTTAAATCCCGGTCTAAGCTAGACCTCGTTTAAATAGCCGGCCCATAATCTTGAAAAGTTAAATGACAAGTACACCTTTTTCTGTCTCCCATTAAAAATTAACCTCGTTTTACCTTGTTAAAGAATGGTAATTAAAAGACTAGAGAAAAAGCAGGGTTATCACTTCTACCTTAATAGCAAACTGGATTTCCATTCTGCAGTTTTCGCTGTTTGCGTACTGTTTACTGACAAAGGCTAGTACCACTTTAGCTTTACCAAGGCCTTCAGCAATCTGTGCAAACTACATAAAACATGTCGTAAAAAAGGTGGTTATTGTTCATCGTGGTAAATACAGTTAAATAATAAAGTGTATATGGTTTGTCTCACGATGTAGTCACTTGAGTTGTAGATCACAACTCAAGTGACAACATCGTAAGACAAACGATATACACTTAATTATTTAACTACATAAAACATAACAACAATACTTGATTAGTAAAGTGCATTGGTTTAACTACACGTACGCGTACGTCACACTAAAGCTGAAGGAATCAATAAACTACTCAGTGCAACAGCAAGTTGTGGAGAATAATTACGTTTAGTATATGCCAAACCACATATAGTGTTTTTCGCGCGCTCTGATTGACCACTCAAACTCGGGATGGTATCTGGTATTCATCTCCCGGCATGCATTGTTCTGGGTTTCGCGCACTATTTGCACTATTTCGCACTATTTGGCGCTGGCTATCCACCGGTTTGGTAAATACTAAAGCAATTATTCACCTCAGTGTTGGTGAAGAGTAGTAGATATTTCCCTTGCCGCTTTGTGGCTCAGCAAATATCTTCCAGTATTCACCTCCACTTCGGTGAATAATTGTTAAATACTGACCCTCTATCTCGAACACACGAGGGAAACCAGTCTTCTGTAATACATAACATTAGTAGTTCAAGGAGAGGTTAACTGGGCGCCTTGAACCCACCCCCACCCAGGTGAAGAACTATAAAAAAAACTCGTGTGAGAGTGTGAATACAGTTTCTTATAATTAGGAACTTTTGAACTAATGTCACTTCGTTTCACATCGAAGCAAACTGTTGTTGTTTAGAACGAAGAGAAAGAAATTCAATGAGCGATCCCCAGACAAGAACTAATCTCTCCAAATCTCTAAAAT
This sequence comes from Siderastrea radians, assembly GCA_964017195.1. NCBI lineage: Eukaryota > Metazoa > Cnidaria > Anthozoa > Scleractinia > Rhizangiidae > Siderastrea > Siderastrea radians. The sequence goes on from OZ024900.1 coordinate 37,293,012, forward strand.
TGTTTTCTGGGAAGTATAGCAGGGCTCGACAAAAGTCCCGTCCGGTCGTCCGGGACAAGTAGAATTTGAGGTCGGGCAAGTAACTCCCTCAATCAAATTACATTTTAAGTCTGTCAAATAAGTGGCAAATAATTAAACACTAACAGCATACACAACCGTTAAGTTAAATATCAATCTAGTCTGACGTTTTTATCGGTCGATTTGTCAGTCATGCAATCGCTTAAAATGACTTTTTGTAAAACATTTTGTGAGATGTTTAGTTCGAAAGTGCATTGACGCACTTAAAAGTTAATCGGTTTAGGTAACAATAATCAATCAATTGTTGAAATCCCTCCTTGACCTGTGAATCATTTGGTAAACAAAGTTCAGAGAACATTTCTCTTTCTAATTTTCGTGCCGTTCCTACTATCTGAGAGCCTGGAACAGGCTAAGAGAACATGCGATGAAAACGCTGCTGGAGCTAAAACGGCCTTAGTTTTGTGCTTAAACTGGAAAGCCTTTTTCAATTTTTAGGCCAAACTCTACTAGCTGTTAGCAGATCCTTTAGGCATCACCCTTACACTGAGGTTTCTTTTCCTCATATTACTAGTATATGTATTTTTTGCGCTGCATACCATACACCATATACAGACAGAATCGAAGCAAGAAAGTGGAGTAAACATATAAGCATTGAGCTTGCGTTTTATATAAAATTTTGAATGTGTGGTAAATTGCTTCTCAGCCTGTGGTAACTGTAAGTATATATCAAACAATCGAAGGCCAATTCAGGGTTATAAACGCAAGCATATTTTCAGGCTTTTCATGCTCTAGGTCTGGAAAGATGACCATATGAGAACTACACTGGTTGGTTAGCACGCGATCAAAAACTGCCTGGATCAAATTTCTTTTCACAACAACTGACTCAGGGCTCAAGACTAACTTTTCAGCTTAGTAGCCAAGTGGCTAGTGAGAGGTTTGATTTCACTAGCCAAAATAAATTTTCACTGGCCAGACTTTTTTGCATAATCTCATACTGTGTTCAATATGTCTAATTTTTAGCCGAGTTAAGTACTGTAAACATGCCTCTCTGTAATCTCAAGAGTGAAGAACTTGAATGTTGACTACTCTTTCCGACGGTTAAAGATCCTCACGCGCGGAATACAAAGTACTATGTGCCTTTAGGGCAAATTCCCAGGCGCGATGTAGTTCGCGCTTCTCTTTTCCGTTTCGGTCAGACCATGACGAATAACTCGAACAGTTGACCCTATATGAGCATGCCATCGTACGAAGAAACGTTGGGCAGACAAGACTAACATTGTACGAACGTTGTAATGTACGGAGACAAGACAAGACTGATACAGCACTCACCTCACGTACGGAAAAAACGTCTACAAGAGAAGACTAGTAAATTATAAGCGTATTTAAGTGCGGAGAAACATTGAGCGGAAAAAAACGAATAAGGTTCGAACTTCTTGAGGTACGCAGAAACGTTGAGAAGTCATATTAAACACATTGGTTGCAAATGCACTACAGCAGGGAGAAACGCTGCCAACGTACCAAGATACAGAGACTTATAAAATATGCAACTACTAACTTACGGAGAAACGTTATAAGACAAAACTAATTCCGTAAGAACGTGTGTGACGTACGGAAGAACGCCGAACGGACAGACTGAACTATTGCAGTGGAACAATAAATTACAGAGAAACGTAAATGAGAGAACTAAAATCGCAATAATGTGGGGATAAACGTTGAGAAGACAAGACTTATACCGTATGAACATATTATTAATTAAACGTGCTGAGAAACGCAGTGTCGACTTATCATACGAATGTACTTATAACACACTGAAAACCTTAGGAAGAGCACAATGTCGTGCGAACGTGCTAACGTACAAAGAAACGTTGAGAAGGCTAGACTCATAAATCGACGAACCTACTTACGTATGGAGAAACGTGAAGACGTTACGTAGAGAGAAACGCTGGGAAGAGAAACTATTCTACGAACGTAGCAATTAATGGAAAAAAGTCGATAACAGAAGACTGTAGAACTGTGTGAACCTACTAACGTGTAGACAAATATCATATGAACGCACTAATGGACCTTTCAAGGAAACGTATGGTGAAACGTTCTAAAGACGGCTTATTTCGTTCGAACGTAGAAATGACGGAGAAAACGTTGCCATCTGAGACAAGAATTGGTACGGAAAAACGTTGAGAGGACAAAACAAGTATCATACGAACATTATGATATCATTCCATGGAATAAGTTTTAGTTTCTGCTCACTCAATTTGCTTTTGGGATCCGATCATCAGAGGCAATATTTAGTTTAGTTTCCATCCGGTGCTTTAGTGCTTTGAAATTTTCACTAGCCAAAATGGCTAGTGAAAGCGCAAAACTTACTAGCCAAAATGGAATTTCTGTGAATAGTTGGCTAGCGTTAGCCTCGAGCCCTGAATGTGCATTTTGAACGTGGTCTGTTACACATTTAGACCAATGTTTTATTTAACCGTCAACGCGTCTTCCAAATTTCCTCGAGTGTTTTTCTAATTCACTTAATCCTAAATTAATGCGTGCTTATTACACGTGCGTTAAAAATATAAAATATATAAAAATTATGTATAAAATATAAAAATATATTGAAGTAAACTGAGCAAGATGCAAACAGATTTTTGAAGGCTCTATATCGCTTCTCGCATCTTTTGAAATCGCGACATCCTGTCAGGAAATCAAAGTTTGGAACATGCGCGGTAACCGGATATTGGTCCTTTAAACTCTGATCCACGCTAAATTAATGCATTCAGTCGGTAAACATAGATTTAACGTACTAGAACAGTATCATGAAATCGACAGGAGGATAGTAAATATGAACGTTCAACAGAAGGAGAGCGATCACTCATTAAACACCTTGTGAGGTCTTCCTCATGAATTATAAATGAGCATGAGAAATTTTTTTTAAACACGGGCAAGTAGGAAATTGGCTCAGGCAAGCAAATTCTGTGACTTGCTTGCCCGAAGGGCAAGCTGGAATTAAAGTTTTTGTCGAGCCCTGTATAGCATTGTTTTAAATGCAAAATTTCAGACAATATAAAATTTCAAAATTTTAGAAGAAAGAAACTAGCGCTTTCACCGCTCACAAAATGCTTTGTTCAGGTACATTGACCATCTCAAAATTCTAGAACCTCCTCTGCATAACTAGTGAAGTTACAAGAAAAACAATTAGACACTCACTATTAGACACTAATTACCGGTGTATCATTTTCTTTAATTTACGTTTGACTATTTAGTAATGGCTGTTTGATTAGCCTACCTGTAGGCGTTGGAGTTTTTCTTCGGCGAGAAAATCCGGAGTTCGCTAACGAGCGTTTTGAACTCTAAATGACGGTGAAGTCGGCCAGCGAACGTCGAGAACATTTAATTAGTGCAGGGAAGGTCATAATTTACTTTTCCGTTTAAAAACGAGCGGTGATTTATTCGGGTGCAATTCATATCAATAACGCACGAGTTGAAAGAAGACAGGAATTGCACCGGCAAAGATTTGTATCGAAAAGAAAGATATCGAAGCCGCAGTGAAAAGAACTCCACTAAAGAGGCCTCCACTGTTTCGGAGTGAACAAAAAACGATCACATCTAAAACCCTCATACTGATTTTGTAGTGATTCATCTCGGCAATGACTCTCGAAAGGTATGTGTCCAGCTTTGGAAATTTTTTGCCGAGCCTTTTACGGAAGAAATGATTAATATGAACTGGTAACGAAAGTACTTTGTTTATTTAAAGTTTCTTCAAGAAATAGAACGATTTGAGATTTGGGAAATGTTCATATCGAAACTTTCTCCATTCTACGCGTGACCATCAGCGTGTGACTAATGCTATTTTTAACTTCCAATCACAGGTCGGTGCAATTCCTGAATTTAGCTGCAAGTGTTCGCTATCTTGGCCGCCATTTTGGAAAATACGCGACGCGGAGGAGCGGGGCCAGCGATAGTTGACAAAGCGGGACCGCGCGTCTTAAAAATCCAAGATGGCGCCCGATTAGCGAACGGAACGGGTTTTCCGCGATAAAAACACCCAGTAACCGCCTGCAAGCAGGCTACTGTTTGATTTGTTTTATAATAAAGTTTCGATATAACACGCGCTCTGATTGGTTGAAACAGCGTGCTTTATCAGAGTACAGATGCACGGAGTAACCCATGACGCCATTCTGCGCGCGCTGGCAAGCTGAAAACCTTTCTTGTGCGCTTGCAGGCTATGAATAAAACTTGATTTCTTCCAAATTAAAGCCAATTTCTTTACAAATGTGAGCAAAGCTATATTACAAAACAAATAAAAAGCACGTAAGGAATTGACGAGAGCACGAAAGAAGTGTAGGGTAAACACGGGCCGCAGGCGAGTGCTTCTCCCTTAACTTCTTGAGTACTCTCGTCACTTCCTTGCGTGCTTTATCACAGAACAAAGCACGGTTTTGGCTTTTTTTATTTGTTAACTACAGGTTGTGTAAAACTACTCTAGTATGACAACAATCCGAGTAGGCTACCCAGAGACATCTTCTACTTCCTTCAATAGCTGGATGGCGGAAGAAGGGGATATCCTGTCAAGTGACTGAAAGTAACCACGTTTGGCTAAACGAACCAAATGCAAATAAAGTAATAATTATAATAATAGTTTACTAAAAAAATGAAATCTCGCAGCTAGAGCTGAATTAGGTTAGACAGTGAAAACATATAAAAGTACTATTGAGAACCACTCACAACTGAAGACAGACTACAGGCAGCTGGTGCCCGTTACAACAATAAATCATACAAGTTCCCATCTTACCATGCCTAAAGATTCATCATTCTGATTGGTTGTTTTCAGTCGCTCAATGTCAATCCACAGCGAGAACTTGTCATTTTGAGCCAGGCCTGCATACACTTTTCTCGGATCAGCAAAAGGAGAGCCAATGAATTCCGTTACCTAGTGGCCAATGAGATTAGAAAGCTTACACCTGGAATTGTTCGCTTTTTATGGACAAAAATCCCAGAAATGTCAGTTGTTACCTGCTTAGATTTGTTTGCCTTTTCTGAATTCAGCCAGCAGTAACTGACAAACACATCTGCAGGTCCCAATGGCTTGTTAGCTGGGGTGACCTCTGTACCCTGTAAATCTACCAAATCAGTAAAAAAAACATTTGTAAGGTTCAGTGTCAAAAACAATTAAACTTAAGTTTGAGGCTTAAGCAGTTTCAACTTTGGGATAAATTAAAATCCTTAAGTGTGACCATTTAAATAAAAGCAACTGGGTGAACTTTTGTAGGTACTATAAATTTAATGCTGTACAAGGTGGTTTTAACTTTTGATCAATAATATATTCCTTCAATGTACGGAACCATTCAAATCTTAATGAACAGTACTTTTACTACAATTACTGTTTAGTTCAAAACTTACTTTGTACACTTCCCATTCCATCTGGAACCCTAACTTGAGGAACACTCTTCTTAACGGCTCTTAGCAGCTCTGTCATTTTAGCATCCTGCACATCTTTATTGCTAAAGTGGATATAAATTTCACCAGCAATAAGCAGCCCCACAACAGTCATCATCCAGTCAAATGAACCATTCCCAACCACAACAGGAATTACTGGTTTCTTTAATGTCTTTTTTGCATACTGAAACTCCTGACGACAAATTTCATCCCTAGAAAAGAAGCAAAATTTAACGTTTTAACAACTTTTGTTTTCTTGACTTGCAAATGTCAACCTTGCAGTAGAAATTGAATGCAAAAATTTTAAGGGAAATGTTACATTTAACAAACAGATTCCATTTGGCTGTGCGTGTGGACTCTGATAACACACAGATGATGTCAAAACATGGTATTTAGAATAAAGAAGTATGCTGCAAGCTGCAGGTGAGTAGTGCAACAAACGTTCTTACCACGTTTTGACATCCTCTGTGCACTATCGAGTACACACGGATGGCCAAAATAATGGAATCTTTTTTGGTTTTTTCATTGCTTTTAAGGACGGTGCCACCTTTTGTTACTGTGCATAAGTTAGTGCACATCTCGCGCTATTCAAGTTTCTTAAGGAATTTGCCCACTAATACAACCATACTTTTGTGCGGTTTATGACTATGTGGGGAAAGTAGATCTTAGCAAGGGCTATCAGAATCCAAAAAGAAAATTGGGGGTAACTGCGCATTTTTGAGAGATAATTGAGCTAATTGCCATACATTCTTTGTATGTTAGCGCTTTTTTGTAATTGTGGTTCCTTAATTATCTCTGAAAAATGCGTGGTTACCCACATTTTTCTTTTTAAATTCCAATAACCCTTACTAAGATCTACTTTTATGACTATTTCCCATGACTATTTCCTATTTCCCATAGCCATAACCTTTGCAAAATTTCATCTGTATTAGGAGGCACCATTCTTAAATGTTTATAAAAATTTTCGTAGAGATGATTTGTGTGCACAGAACTTTGCGGCCCATTATGTCATTCATGCACCTGTACTTTAATCACAAATTCCCCTAGACCATTCAAAATGCATGTTCTACTTTGTTCATTGTATAAATTCAAATCAATAAAAAAAACGGCACTTGTGTACATAAATGCACTGTACATGTATATATAATATATAGATTTAGCCAAGCCTAAAAGAAGAGCCCCCCTTTTGCTTTGTTTGTTTGTTTTTTAGTTTTTTTTTTTTTTTTTTTTTTTTTTTGCTGGCAGTTATTAATTTGTGAAAATACTCTCATTCAAGGCATTAAATTTAAAAAAAAAATTCCTACCCTTGCTGAGAGCCGAACCCGGCTCGTCGGCGTCAGAAGCCGGTGATTAGACCACTAGGCCATGAGCATTTATTGTCATCTTTGAAGTTTATTTTAATACTTATTTCTTTCTTCGTGACAAGCTGCCTATCAGCATGAAAATGCTGGTGTTTTTCCCGGCAAAATGTGTTCGGAACGCCGTAAAAACCATGGTCGTGGACAGAAAAAACCAAAAAGCACTAGCTCTGCTATATTTGGCATTGAAACCGCTGCAAAAAGCTGCGAACTCAAGCGGTGTGCCGACCGAGTTCGAACAGAACCAACGAGGCAAATTTGAACTTTTCGCCTGAACCTTATCGCCTAATTTTTTTGCCTAAATTGAACTTTTCCCTTTCCACCAAAAAGACAACTGCATATTCTTTTGAACTTTTTTTTTCCATTAACAAATTTGTTTTTGACTTTTGTTCCCTTGGCTTGTTTTGCTACAACGCAGGTCACCATACGATTTCGCGCCAAAAACACATGGGATTCAGCACAGGGTTATATCCAGTGTATGAAGTGTATTGGTATCCCTGTGGTGCGGACAGACGGACGGACGGACGGACGGACGGACGTATGGATGGTCACGTGACTATTACGTCACTATTATGTCACTACCAAAATTTCTTGGCTTCATAGGTTAACAAATTTCCTTAGCAATGGAGCTCCGCTGACACGCTAGCTCCGCTATGAAGTAAGTATCTCGACACCTAGAATGGGTAAGGCTGATTTGCTGGGTATTAATTGAGTCAAATGACTGAAGTAGGGGATCCATGCTTTTGGTTTGAACTAATTAAGTAAGATGAAATGAAGGAGGGTTCAAGTCAGCAAGGTTGTACTGAAATATAGAAATTCCAACTTGAAGCAAGCATCAAACTCTTTGTCCCCATCTGCAAAATTTATTCCACATCATCACATATAAAATTACGGCCAAGTCTGTACAGTTCAGGTATGTCTATCAAAAGGGGTCGGTAGTAAACGAGAACACCTGACGTCACAATGAAGGTTCTTCACACTGGCGGAATTTTGTATTGGTCAGTACAGTGCAGAATGGTTTTGCATTTTATTCAGACATTTTCAGACATTTCTAGACAGGTTATTTTCTTGCAAATGTACAATCCTCACACAAGGTGATGAAAATCAACAAGCGGAAGTGCAAAGGTACAAAGTATGCAATGGAAAATGGCTATTAATCAACTAGCCACACTGTACGACCCCAATACAACAAAAAGGGCAAATGCTGGGCATAACGCCCACTTTTGGTCCCTCCTCGATTAGATTGCCACCTTGATGTGGTGGGGAGGCTTGTGTGCCCCAAGGAGCCTGAGAGCTATGCTGGCTGGACCTCTTGAGGTCCTGGTAGGGTCACCATGCCTGACAGGTCGAGGGTTAGGGGCCAGACAAAGAGCAATCTACCGGTCCTCCAGGTTGGGGGTTTTGCACAGGGCCAACAACACTGTCATTCAAAAACCTATACGTTATGGAAACAGCAACGAGAAGCTCAACATCTGTGACGGCCTTTCGGAATCCTCACCAAGGACAAGAATGACTGCTGACTGTGAAGCCACCAGGAACTCTGCCAGCAGGAGGACTCACATGTCTGGCAGTGGTCAAATCCAGGAGGAAGCCACTGCCATGGCTTTGCAGAATGTAAGAACGATGTATGAGCAAGGCAAGATGAAGACTGCCTTGCACAGGACACCAGAGGAAAGCGAAGGAGGGGTCGTCTGAAGATCACATGGCGGTGGACAGTGGAGAAAGAAATGCAACAGATGGGAAAGACCTGGAGCAGCATTTCAGTCATGGGGAAAGAGCGGCAGAAGTGGAGGGATCAGGTTGCTGCCCTACATGCCATCTGGCGTAATGGGCATGAGTGAGTGAGTGACACTTCTGGTCACTTCTAATCAGAAAATTTCTCAAACAAAATATGGTAAAGTTTACCTCACTAATAATTGTTTTGATTTCAAGGACACTACATGTGCAGGGGAATATCAAAGCAATGAACTTTTTTAACATTTCTGTCTCTTCACAGCCCCAACCAGCTGCTCAGTTATGGATGTACTTACTTGACATATTCATCACTGAGACAAGCCACAAACACCTTGGCTGTGTTAATCAGTTGCACAGTTTGAAGCAGTGAGTCAGTTCCTAATTTGTCTTTATTAACTGTCACTCCACAGCTCTCTAGCTGATATCTGATGTCACGTGGGTCACAAATGCTGGACAGCACTGCCTCATCATAACTGGGCGGGGCTTCAGATGGTGATACCTCACGATTTCTGATGGCAGAAGGACTGTTGGCCTGTCAAACAAACCACAGTCATTTCAACAGCTTATCATCTTGCTAGGTTACAGTTTTGAAAATGTTTAAAAATTTTGTTTAAAAGAGAAAGTGCAACACAGTGGTAAAGAACTGATCAAGGGGCCCAGAATATAAATTTTCTCTGAGATGTTTGCAAAAAATTAACTCAATTGTTTGAGCATTACTTTGCAAATACAAAATCCATTTTACAATCAACAAAATGTATCTAAATGCATTGATCAACTTCTTCATCAAATCTGGTTAAATGCCACATTCTAATGTTTCATCCTGTCAAGAATGAAAGCAACATTAATTTTAACAAGGTTCTATTTGCTTCTTGTATGTGTCAACTTTACATAATTTTTGGATGTATTCTTCAAAAGTGATCTATGTAATAACCACAGTTATGTCCAGGGCTGTTCTGAAAGGAATAACAAGGCAATTTCAATCTTTGTTGTGGACTTTCAATCACACTTTTGATGGAGATCAGTGGTTGGGGTGTTGAAGGCTAGGCTGGTCTCTATGTAGTCTTGTTGTTTCCTTAAACAAGAATCTTTTCTTCACAATGTGTCTCTCTATTGTCAGGTGTACAGGTGTGAGCATTACTTTGGTGAGCAAAGTAATGCTCATTACAGTGGTAAGCATTACTTTGCAAATACAAAATCCATTTTATAATCAACAAAATGTATCTAAATGCATTGATCAACTTCCTCATCAAATCTGGTTAAATGCCACATTCTAATGTTTCATCCTGTCAAGAATGAAAGCAACATTTAACAAGGCTCTATTTGCTTCTTGTATGTGTCAACTTTACATAATTTTTGGATGTATTCTTCAAAAGTGATCTATGTAATAACCACAGTTATGTCCAGGGCTGTTCTGAAAGGAATAACAAGGCAATTTCAATCTTTGTTGTGGACTTTCAATCACACTTTTGATGGAGATCAGTTGTTGGGGTGTTGAAGGCTAGGCTGGTCTCTATGTAGTCTTGTTGTTTCCTTAAACAAGAATCTTTTCTTCACAATGTGTCTCTCTATTGTCAGGTGTAAAGGTGTGAGCATTACTTTGGTGAGCAAAGTAATGCTCATTACAGTGGTGAGCATCACTTTGCAAATACAAAATCCATTCTACAATCAACAAAATGTATCTAAATGCATTGATCAACTTCTTCATCAAATCTGGTTAAATGCCACATTCTAATGTTTCATCCTGTCAAGAATGAAAGCAACATTTAACAAGGTTCTATTTGCTTCTTGTATGTGTCAACTTTACATAATTTTTGGATGTATTCTTCAAAAGTGATCTATGTAATAACCACAGTTTTGTCCAGGGCTGTTCTGAAAGGAATAACAAGGCAATTTCAATCTTTGTTGTGGACTTTCAATCACACTTTTGATGGAGATCAGTCGTTGGGGTGTTGAAGGCTAGGCTGGTCTCTATGTAGTCTTGTTGTTTTCTTAAACAAGAATCTTTTCTTCACAATGTGTCTCTCTATTGTCAGGTGTACAGGTGTATAAACAGGTACCAGGTAAGGTAAAAGGTAAAGTCACACACGAGCCAAGGAGGCCCACACGGCCAGAGCTTATCCTGGTTTCTGTAGCATGAAGCAACTGAGAGTATTCTACTCCCCCCCCCCCCCCCCACCTGGATGGGATGCTAGTCCATCGCAGGGTTACCCCCAGCAGTATGTCACCAGTACCCATTTTATAGACCTGGGTGGAGAGAGACAATGTGGGGTAAAGTTTCTTGTCTAAGGAAACAACACGATGGCAGGGACTGGGCATCTAGCCACGCTTAATTAATAAGTACCAGCAAAACCATAAATAACCCCGCAATGGACTTGCAATCCTATTGCATGGGGAAGCCTATTTGGTTTTAGTTACCTAAAGTGCCACTTTACCTTTTCCGTCAGTTAATAACAAACCTTTGTATATGAGACGAATATGTCACATGGGTTCAATCCCACTTCCACTGTTCTACCCTGCTGGTTACTTGAAGGCTGAGGATTCTGTGCCGACAGGATGTCCAGCACATTTGGCGAGATGCGAAACTGTTGAAGTCTCAATCCATAGAAGTTTGGATCATAATCTTTGTATGTGACCCATTTGCCATCACTCTCTCCTTTGGTGTGTACACCGTCATAAAGTTTCTCACCACCAGGGCCATCATAAACATGAGTTATTCGTCCCTAAAAAGGGCAGAACAAGTTTTAACATAACTAAAATTTAATAACAGAATCCTATTTCAAGACCCAGGAGTAACTATTTTGACTAATGATACGGTGTATGTCTGATTCATGTAATTTTATGCATGCAACAATGCAATGTGGAAATTTCAAGATAGCCAGGGTTTTTAATAGCAGGGTACTCTACTGTATTAAAGGGGCATAGTCACGAGGATTTTGCCGATTTCTGGTCAAAACAGTGCTAAAATTATCGGTAGCTAACTTTATCCATGCCCAACATTGTGTTTGAACATTTAAAGGAACATATCAACTTAATTTCATTAAGAGAAAACAAACCATGACCATTTAATATCAATTTAATGTCAACACGCTGAAAGAATTTGAAAAGTTTAGCCTAATTTTTTTCAAATTGCAATCCATTTCCATCCGAGCCATCCGTAGCAACAAACGACAGAAAATAGTTTTATTGAAGTAATAATTTATAGTCTTTGGTAACAAAACTAGACCATTATTTGTGGGTGTTCATTGATGTGAGGACATATTTTTGATTTTTAAAGTTAACTAGAATAGCGTGACTGTGCCCCTTTAAGGTTGACGGGGCAAAAACAAACTGCCAGCACGTTATTTGTTATGTAATGTAATACGTTATCTAATGTGGAACTCCACTTAACTAAAAGTACAATGTACTATTACTGATCAAAACAGTTTTCATTACTGAATCAATTAGCACGCACAAGCAACACACACACCTGATGGTATCGCTGACCCCCCAGTCTCACACCTTCCTGTCCTTTGTACTTTCCTTGAGGAAACAGCACAATGGATCCTATGGCAACCTCGTCGGGGTCTGGCACTCGATCAAGAGCAAGATTGTAGTAATCAACAATTCGGCCAGATGGATCCTGATCGTCCCAGTTGATGGTGTACTTGAGTGAGTTAGAGTCAAATGAGACAATAGTAGCTGTGAAGTACTGCCATGGACTCACCTCCCACATGGCTAGCACCTGCAAAATTATTACAGATCAATGAAAGACATGCTAATCATTTATTTGCAGAGATAGGGTTTACATGTGAATTTTGGTCTCTTTCAGAATATTAGCAACCATCCATAACAGAGAAGTGTCCATATTATGGAGGAGTCTATAAGGAGAGGTTCAATTTGCACTACATACATATCATAGTTCGATCAGAGCATTCACTTGGAATGCAATACATAGTGAATTGACCTTTATGAATGGGGGCTTTCCCAGAGACAATGACAACTACAAATTGCAAAATTTAATAATCTCTTGGGATTGATTTACATGTACAATGCAAGTTATAACCATGAATGTATAATCAAATAAATACTGGTTTCAACTTACTGGATCTCCAACTTTGGGTAGATTACTGACTTTTGCAGGTGCAGCTTGTGCTGGAGCTGGACTCAAAGCTGTGGCAATAGGCTACAACACAAATGCAACTCAAAGAATTACACATTAGTTGCAACCTTTGAAGTGATGTACCATTTTAAACTAATATGTGTACACGTGTGAAACTAACTCTTCAAAAATACAATTCATATAATTCTAAGAGGGAGATCTTAGCGAAAAAACATAATATTTTTATGAGAGTAAGGATACAATCACTAAATGATATGATCAACTGGTTATTAACCGGTTATTGCTATAATTATAATAATACCGTTTTAACATTTTTATTTAATTCTATACTTTTACACTGTATGTTGTTAGTGAGATATTAATTTTTTGGAAACTTGCAAATATATAACCTGTACATTTAAACAACAACAATTTATACCTGCCAACTTTTTCCGAGTCAAATGCGCAAGATTATCGTCTCCATGTTACCCAGATTTTCTGACTATTACTGAACGTTGGCAAAAATTTCTGAAGATGTTTCGACCATTTCCGAATCCCACCAAAGACTCCTGAAGATGCTCCAATTATTTCTTAACATGTTGCCGCAGATTTTTAAAGATGTTCCGACTACATGTATGTCTGAACAACATGGAAGATTTCTAAACATGGTTTCGACGACTTTCTAATACTGCTGAAGAAGTCAAACAAACACTCAAACACAACATTTAGTGTCATTTTACTGTCTATGACTATTCTCTTTCAAAGCAAATTTAATTTTATGTATTATTGGGTTTGATGAAGAAGTAGTCCAGATTTGAAAGCAGGCTTGAGAAACTGGCCTGTATGCATGAGATTGATGTTTTTGATCTGCGGACGTGAGACTCAGGTGTAATGGGTGAGAGTTGACAGGTATAACAATTAATCATTCACTGATTCATTGGTTCATCAATTAATATTATCCATCCATCCATCCATGCTTGACCTTCCCTCCCTCCCTTCCTCCTGTCCTCTCTTACTTCTTTCCCTTGTTCTTTCCTAATCCCCACTTCCTCAGACCTCCTTCCTTCCCTCCCTCCCTCCTTCCCTCCCTCCTTCCTTCCTTCCTTCCTTCCTTCCTTCCTTCCTTCCTTCCTTCAGAATGTGTTACATGCACACTGTACCTGAGCTTGTTGTGGGCTCTGCAACAGTTTCACATTCAACTGGTCATTTTGTTCCCTCAGGTCATAGATTTCCTTCTCCTTTACATGTTGCTCTAGCTTTAACCTCTCAATCTCTTTCACAAGAATATCATGACTGTCAGCCTCATCATCGGTATCAGTATAAATCCCATCAGTAGTTAGGTATCCGCCATTCGGTTGTCCTTGCCGCAGCTTCTCATTTTCTTCACGTAGTCTGCTGATCTCTAGCTGCTGTGATTGATGATCAGTTCTTAAGCGGTCTATCTCTTGCAAAAGACGAGTTTCATTGTCATTCACTTGAAAGTTTTGAGATGATGGAGTGCAACCCATTTTAAAAACACCTTTAAGCTAGCTTTGCTCAGGGTGAAGACAAACTTTTTCCCTTTAATTCATTGCTTTAGTGACAGACTCATACCATAGAGTTCCCAGACATCATTACTTGATCTTAAAGTAAAAACAAAAGCAAGAAAAAGCATCAGATTAATGCCACTCTATTAAAGGAAAGATAGTCACAATTACATTACTGAGCAGCCTGGCTAATAATAATATGACCAGCTCCCAGTTGGCTTGTTAGCTCAATTGGTTAGAGCGCTGCACCGGTATCGCAGAGGTCAGGGTTCGAATCCTGGCAAGCCTGATTTTTTCAGGCTTTCTTTTCGCAACTGCATAAGTTGCAATAATAACTGCGAGGATCTTCTTTACACTTATTTCTTCACTCCGCAGTTCAAATATATGAGTTTCATGCATTCATAATATAATAATAATTATTATTGATTGACTTGATTCAGAACTTCAAAACGTTAGTCAAGTGTGATGTAGTTTGTCTGTAAGTGTGTTTATCTCATCTAGTGTTGGCATTAGCTATTTTAGTCATTTAACCCGGAATTTAATATGCTTGCTAATTGCAGGTCTCAGCATTGCATATGACTGGATGTTGTTTTTTATCATTACTTGAGGAATTCATCTCAGGACAAAGCAACTTGTGTGTCTATTAAAACATCTTACAAATGCAGTTGAAAGGTCTTGAAAGCAATCCTTTGGTTCAGTTGTGCAACTGTATTAGAGCTACATGCTTCGGTGTCTATGTACTTCAGTCTGTACTATGTAGCTTCAGTCTTAAATAAGATAAAGCTGTACTTCTCTGACAATGAAATCCCTATGAGCTGTGTGTAAACATACGGCATTTACAGGAATATTTACCTCAGCACTGATATTCTGTATTGATCCAGAGCGTCGAAGACGCTTGGCCCATGTTAAATAAACTGGCGAAGATGACTTTCTTTCACTTCCCAAAGCGACCAAATATTTTAGAACAAGCAAGACTTCAGTTTAAGTCCACCAATGCTGTCCACCTCACGTAAATGTACGTAATGAGGCAGAGGCGATTTACGTAATTTCCATACCTTTTCAAATTTCCGTGGAAACCTCAAAACAAATGAAGTGCAGCCGGTCGTGCAGCTGAACATAATGAAACTGCCATTTTGAATAGCAAATTACAGCCGCTGAGTTTGCCTGGGACTGGGAACTAATGCTTTACACTTGTACATTTCAAATATGGCGGACATAGCTGGGAAGTGCGGGGAAGAATGTGATGTTGTTCAACGCTAAAAACAGTTTTCCTCTTTATGAGATGGAAAGGTAACACTGTTTTCTCGAATAACAATGGATGAACTTGTTGCTGATTTAAGTAGTGCTTTAGATCGGACGAATGATCCAGCGTCTGCTCATTCCGACACGACCATCGGGACAAGAGAATCTCCTTCCGGGACTCCAATACGTAGAACAACAACGAGAAAGCGAAGAGGAAGAAAACGCCGATCGGACTACCCTCCTCAGCGAGAACGTCCCAAGACAGAAAGCAATGATTCTGTAGAAGAAGCTTTGATGGATTACATTGAAAATATCAAGTGTCAAAGCGACTCAGATCCAGATGATGAAATGTCGTTTACGAAACGTTTGTTGAGAGTTCAGCTTCATGGCCGCGACAATGCAGACCCGTATCCCCTTCCAGAGAGGGAGAAAGCAGAAAGCGATTCTGTCAGTGAGTCGTTAGTTGGATTAACAAAGCGCAGAAAGAAACGAAAGAGGAAGCTTAAGCGCGTATCTGCCTCTCAAGCACTAAATGATCGCGATTCGCCGCTTGCTTTGGTGAATTTAAAATCACTTAGTAGAACACGAAAACGTAAGGTCTGTGGAAAGTCCGCCACCGGAAGCGAAATTCATAACAGCCTCAAACGAAGGGACGAAGAAGGCAATTTAGCTGATATTGAAAATGGTTTGAGCAGTGGATGCGGGGAACCAATGGAGACTAATACTTCATCAAATCACTTCTATAAGTTGCCTTCGAGGTTACGGCATGCCTCAATGAAATACACGCCCAAGGACCATAACATACGTGTACCTCAGTCATCTTCCAGGATACACCTTGAAGACTGCGACGAAAAAATGGCGACAGAAGGACCAGATGCCCTTAAGGCAGATCACTCTTCTTCAGAGGACAGTGACCTGGAGGGATTTTTCACAAATGATGAGGGTCGTCTTGCAGATGATGAAAAAGAAGAAAGTTCCTTTGAATGTGATGTGAGGATAAATCCATGGTGGGATGATAAAACTACTGGTGATATAGAAGAAGAGAAATTCCAAAACATTGTAAATGGTGTTATGGATGAATACAGAAGGCCATTTGTATCTGGCGTTGAAGGAAAAAGTGGTTTGGGTAGGTAGCCTATAAGGGACGTTGGGTGGTGATTGGTCTGTCAATATACATGTAGCCCAGTGTTCTCCCTAGTTTTCAGGGTAACAGGTAGATGAGTTTTTTAGACCGGTAAAGCAGTTCTGTGGAAAATCCTTTTCTATCCTGGAGTTTTATAAGTGTCGTCATGAGACCCTGAATGTTTCCCGCACGACACTAGGCTCACACACGCCTCGAAAACCCTTCAAAACGCTTCATGTTTGCGCTTACTGTTACTGTATTAATGCACAGATAAACGTCGTGAAGAAAAAGCTTACAGAAACCTAAAAAACATACGGTGAAATGCCTAGAAGATGAGACAAATTCCCTACAAAGGCACAAACGAAGACCCTCAAGGAGAAGGCAATACTAACAACACGTTACGAACAAACCTGAAAAACCAGCGTACGGTTTAACATCGAGAAGACAGATAGTATCTTACGACAATGCTAACAACATCTTAATTAATTAAAGAATATATTAACACACGGACAAACGTCGAGAAGATAACAATGGCATTTTTCGAATGTTCTAAGATATGGAGAAATGTCGACAGTCGGGAAGATGCATGAGGGAAACGTTGAGAAGACGAGACTATTATCTAACAAACTTAGAAACGTCGAGATAGTAAGACTTTGTCTAATATTTTACGAACGCATGGACAATGAGAAGACGTGGTATGTAGTACAACTGACATAAATTTTTTCATAATTCAATCCGATAATAAATCCTTTCGCAATCCAAAACTGTTGGATGTTTCTACTCCAGGCCTTAGTATGTGGCTCTAACCGGTAACAAGCACTGCTGCAAGCGGTAAATTTTACCGGTTACCGCCTGATAAGGAGAACACTGGTAGCCAGTTAATCATTAACAGATTATTGTGATCCAGTGGTCTCTTTTGATTGTGTTTGAGACAACGTTATTATGGTTCAAAAACTGTCATGACGATGTGGCCACGGTAAAATATAATAAGGTAAAATAAATATAGTTGGAAACACCTTTATTACAGTGTGATTCATCGCCACAAGCAACTTACCCGACAGATTGCAGAAACTGTGTATGTTTCTTTAAAACATTGTGTTTTTCAGTTTTTATTTCGCAATTTGCATGTTGTATTGCGTTATCATTTTTGTATCAGTTTTAGCCTGGAAAAGAAGTTAATTGTCACATTATTCTATTATTTTGTCAATCCCCCTTGTTTGAACAAATTTATGTTGATGCACTGAAAAAGTTTAGTTTGTAAGGCAGTTTTGGGTTGAAAAAGCGGCAAATTTACACATTTTGCTGGAAAACTCAAACTGTTTTCACAAGCGAGTATTGCACATGCAAATCTTCACAATGGGGAATAATTTAGCTCAAATCTGCATACTTTTAAGAGCAGTTTGAAAACTCCTCTAGTTTTGTTTTATTATTTACTACTTTGTATTTTAAAACTTTTATTGTGAAGTGCCTTAGAGCTTTTGGATAAGGCGCTATAAAAATGGTTATTATTATTATTATTAATTTCTATTTTGATTAACAGAAATTGCTCTGGCTTATTGTTTTTTGGGGTCATACTACATTTCTGGGAAACTCCCCACCTACCCCTCCCATAACCCAACATTTTGTACTCATTTTCACTTAGAGCAAAATGTTGGGTTAGGGGAGGGTTTTTTTGCAAAAAAGCAAAGAGTCATTGATTGCAATAAAAAACTAAATTTGATTTTGAGACGACATTATGGCTTTATAATGATGGCATTGAGAGAAAATATATTCCATAATTTTTGGGCTCTGTCATGACTATATTAATATATATTTTCTCTCAATTAGCCATGATTATAAGGCCATCATGTCATCTCAAAATCAAATTTAGTTTATACCCTGCCTGGTAGGTAGATTTTGCTTGTGTTTTTTCAAAACTCTGCTAAAACTATATGATGAAGTACCATCTCTCCCACAGAAAAACTAAAACAACAATAAGTGAAGTTTTGCACAGAGAGCAAACCACGACAGGTTGTTAATGTTTTAGCAAGATGCATATCCAGAATGTGTAAAGAAAAATGGTCAAAATTTTTCAATTTGTAAACCGTTTCCATCCTGGCCATCCATGGGCAAAGACGCTTATTTAGTTCCCTACACTAGTAATAGTTTCTTTGAACTAAACTGACTTGACCATTATTTTTAGTTGTTGGTCTATTTGAATGTTACTTTTGGCTTTTTAAAGTGTTATCAAAAATGGCTGGCATAGTCCCTTTAAATCAGGGATGGTGGATGGTGTCAGAGTGTAACGTCAAAATGCAAGTGGGAGTGGGTGGGATAGGAGAGGCTGAAAAGCTGTTAAGGGTCATCAGATTCCCCTTACCCAGCCCATAGGTCCGCTTTCCTTGTTAAATCATCGTTGAGGGGTTCTAGACCCCCTGGGTCCTCCTTCCAGATTGCGACTGTCTTGGCAAGATGAGATAAAATTTATTTGCGGCTTAACACAATCACTGATGATGAAATCTTAACTGTGGTTGAACACATTGTTCAGAGAAATGTTTTTAGTACCAGCATTGTTTTCTAACCAAATGGTGAGCTAGCAGGACATCATTTCAAGTAAAAAATATGGCTGTTAAATGTATTGTTTGAAGTCCTTCAGGTGTATTAATGTATGCCAGCAAACTGTTAGTCAAAGCTAACAAAATGCACTGCAGTTCCTGTAATGGATTAGCTTTTTGATACTCGTAGATGCTTGATGTTGTAACTTGAACATTTCTTTCGATTTAGGTCTTCAAGGAAGACTGAAGAAAAATCAAAACACATTTGGTCAGGTGAGAGAGTACACGTATTTCTCATGTACTTATTTAATAGGTTTTTTTAAGTTTGGGAAACACTCAATCACTTACACGTAGATTCTTTGGACGATAGCTTTGATCGAAGCTATCAAAATTATCAGATAGAGCAATAGCTTCATTATCAGCTTGTAAAGCCAACTGCACACACTGTCACCTGTGAGGACCACTAAACTAGAGCGATTGATTGATTTTATTGTAATTCTAGTGATTGTGATTAATTATATTTGAATTATCTTTACCTTATTAGTCACTTTCAATATATATTATTGTAATGCTAAAGTTTTTGCTTTTCTAAGGACTCTTAACTGTTAATCTATTCAGATAAATTTTCTAATTTAGGGAAAAAGTGTCCCCAATTTATTTTAGTAATAAGCCACTTATGGCCAGCTAATAGTTCCCACACGTTGGTAAAGTTATTGATTGATTGACATATACAAGATCAGAGGTGGATTATGTATTTCTGTCTTCCTGAAATTTCTTTGGCAAAGAGCCCTCGGCTCTGCATTTTTCATTGCACGTACTCTTTTCTGTCTTGAATGAGAATTCAATCTTAGTTCTTAATTCTCTGCAGGATATTCCCATGGGTGATATTAACAGGAATATTGCAGTGTTTCTACAGAATGACAAATGGACAGAGTGAGTATCAAGTGGTTTTCAGCTACATTTGTGTGGTGGCTGCTCATTCAGCTACAACTGTAGTGTCTGGTGTTGCCTTTGCTTAAAAAACACATAAACTCCCAAGGTGATGACACCAGGTTTTTATCATTTGTCTTTGCTTGTCTTTGCTATACTCACATATTTATTTATAATTTTTTTTCTAATTTTCTTTTCAAATCCAGGCTCTCTATATATCCATCCAACAAGCTGGAAAGAGCGCAGGTACTAAATTGCAACCAAGATCCAGGGAAAAGTCCTTTATTTTAATTTATCAACTACTGAACACTGAGAATCCACACAGAATGTAACTGACGTAAATCAATGTGAATATCTTTGTGGTGTATGCATGAGTGGTAGGTAGGCAATGCCCTCATCAGGCCATTTGCTTACTATGTAGCAGTCATACATACATTATAAAAATGAAAACTTTTCAGTTTTGGACAGCAAGTACTGTTGTAACTATCGCACTTAAATGGAATGACAGTATAGCTGGCAATGAAACATCTCTGACCTGATTAATTAACACTGTGTATTTTTCCTGAATTACATCTCATAATATTTGTGTAATACCAGTAGAAAGAAATCATTTACTGTCAAGGTCCTGCTTCAATTTGTTACCTTGATTAAGAAATTGATTCACTGTTACTTTGTTTGTGCACAGGTGTACCAATGGGCATCGCTGTACTCACTTCAGTGTCAGGCAGACCCAGCACACAGAGGAAGAGTATTACTTCGCAAAACAAGGTGACCTACTGTGTAGAGCTATAATTAGTTACAAAAATAGTTGAGACACTGTTACACACAGGTGCAGTGTTTCACTTTGTTCATCCAGTCTCTTTCTCCCCCCCCCCCCCCCCCCACCATTTTAATGTTGTTTTGCTACCCAAACCATTTCCAAAACATTGGGCAACATCATTGAATGGGGAAGGGGGGTTTGACTATGCAAGGATGGGTTTTGGGCACGAGTGTCTCAACAGTTTTCAGGGTCCCAACGGGGTTTAGGGCTCCAGGGCTCCAGCCTAAAAAATGCAGGGCTCTAGGGCTCCATTGCTTCACTCCAGGGCTCCATTTAGCAAAAACAACATTTTTGTTTGGGCTCCAAGTGGAGAGAGGCTTTGGGCTCCGGGCTCCACGACAAAAATTTCAGAGCTCCAGTGCTCCAAAGACCCCCCTTTGGGACCCTGAGTTTTAGCTGTGTATGGGGGTTGCATCCCCTTAAAAGAAAACTTCAGTTAACAAAGTGTGTGCAGCTGTACAATGTTTGGAGCAGCATCTTTTTTATTTGTCTTCTTTTATTGAAGCCACTCATCACCTCCAAGACATCATAACCGACCAGGAGCTGAACCGAAGCGACGCAGAAAAATGCCGCCTCAACTTGACAGCTCACTTTGTAAGTAGTGTTTTACCTAAGTTATTATGAACATGATGGTTCTGGTTAAAAGAAAAATTGGTTAAATAATGGCAAGTAAGCTTGGTTATGTAGTCATTAAACTGTATCCAGTCTTTTATCAAGCATGAGACTACTGTTCTGATGGTCACACACAAAACCTTTTATTGTGTGGCTGGCTTTTAAGACATTCTCAACTTGGCAACTGATGATGAGACACAACAAACTTCTGTTTTTTTTTAGATGTGTGATCAAGTTCCCAGACAGTAGTGTGTTAACACTCTAAGCCCCATTATCAACATCCATATTCTCCTGACTATTCTCCTTATATTTCTTATGTTGTTAGTAAGGAGAATTTGATTAAAAATCAAGACATTTCATCTTTGGTGATCATTTCCTCTATTCTCATGATCTGTATGTTTGATCAAGTGATAATTCTGTAAGGAGAAGTTAGATGCTTGTCACTTGTGGGGCTTCAAGGGTTAAGTAATTGAATAAGTCTGTTCACCACCTTTTTGTGGTCAGTTCATCTTGTAGTTTGCAGAATAGCAAGCACTTTCATGTCTGGGTTCCATGTCTAGTTTACCATCAACTTGTGTACATTGTAGGTTACAATCCACACAAGAAAACCCAAGAAAGCACGATAAATATTATTATAATTATTGATATGCTTTGGGATTTCCCATTTAACATGGTTAGTGTAATTTTCTTTATCATCTTATTTTGTGTAAACTATGCTTTTCAAAAAAAAGAGATGTTAAAATCTGAATTAATAATCCCTTAATCAATAAATATTTACCATTGATACTCTTTTTACAGCAACTGTAGGAGGGGAAGCTGATCCAATACCACCATCAAACATTGGAAACAAGCTGCTGCGGGTCATGGGATGGACTCCCGGAACTGGACTGGGAACTGAAAGAAATGGCATCAGGGACCCAGTGTGCGCTTATTTGAGACCAAAAGGACTCGGGCTTGGTCATCCTTGGCCTTCATGAGACCTTCATTAGATCTTAAAGAAAAATAATTAATTAACTTTATTTACATTGCTGCCTGCTGCATCATACCACTTAAAAAACAGGGTACTTTGACACAACTTATTCACAACATCCTGCACGCTTCTGTGTCAACTAGTCACTGAAATGTAAGAAATATGGGAGGCTACAGAGTTGACAAGTTGTATCTTCTGATCGTGACTTTTTCTCCCACAGTTTTTGCACACGATTGGCCAGTTGAAACAAAGGATTCCAAAAAAATTTTCTCATTAAGGTTTCGAACAACTGAAAGGCAATGTGCTCACAAACAGTGGCATGGCACACAGCAATTTTGGAAACTTTGAATTTGTTTTTAAGTAAAGACCTCTTTTATGCTTTATATGCACTGTTTTAAAAAGTGGCCTATTTTATTTAGCTTGTGTACGATACATTGCACAGAATCTATATTGTTATCATGTTCAAGTTGAACAATTAAGGTTTTAAAATTATGAGAAATAAAAGTCTGAATAACTTAACGTTCGTTCATTAGTTTTTTTGACTGATTAAATGACGATTGTGTTCTGCAATAGGAGTGACTCACTGGTAAGCTACAAGAGGTTACCAATTTGGGACAGTTCATTCCTATGAAGACGTCTACATATCATTAGACTAAAGTGGTTTTCTTGCCTGAATTGGAACGATTCCAGGAGATGGACCAGATATACACGAAAAAGAATAACAAAAACAAGTAAGTTTGACAGGCAAACCCGAAGGAAAAATTGGTTTCCTTACCCATTGCCATTTCTCGTTAAAAATTGTCAAGTTCTTCAACATCTTTATGGAAACTTTTTCTAATAACAAGGAAAGCTAGTGAAAGTCCAGCAAAAAGGGAAGAGAAGCGAAACGAACGGGGTAGAGAGTATTAAAAAGAAATTTTGTCCCTGGATGAAAGGAAAGTTAAGCAACGTTCCGGTCAGTTTTGCTGCATTTCGTCTGGAAGGCGGCCAAAAAACGCCTTCACTACCTTCAAAGAGAACTTTTTTTGTGGGAGGGGGGGGGGGGAGGGGAGGGGCTTCAAGAGTCAATCTGAGTTAATAAAATGAAATATGCAAATATTATAAAAGGCAATATTGGCGAAGAGATTACACTGGTCTTCTTGTGGTTGTATCACCGCTAAATGTAATAACAACGCTAAATCTGATACCAACCAAAAATGTAATACAAGTTAAAGTTTGATGTAATACCAACCGTAAATGTCGTAAACATTAGGGCTAAATGTGATAACTTACCCAACTGTAAATGTAATACATTTTAACGCTAAACGTAATAATCTGTTCAACCGTAAATGAAATACAACTTAAAGCTAAATGTAATAGCAGTGTTTTCCTTTGAATATGGCACGGGCTACATAACCTCCCACAACGGATGTTCTGTAACTACCTTTTTTTGCTGCCGGTTATTTCACTGTTAAGCGGCCTTCACACGTCAAACTAGTGTTGGCCAACTCGTGTTGGCAAACTCAAATTGTTGTGTGTGAACGACACAACAACAGGTTGGCAAACTGTTGGCGAGAATAGAGACAAGTTCTATTTGTCGCCAACAGTTTGCCAACATGTTGTTGTGTCGTTCACACACACCAATTTTGAGTTTGCCAACACGAGTTGGCCAACAGTAGTTTGACGTGTGAAGGCTGCTTTAGTGTATTTTGTTCTTTTATATTTACTGTGAAGCATTGGCTTAATTTGGATGGTATCGGTGGATGGTTCCAAGCGACACTTTTCTACACTGTTGGAAGTTTGTACATTCAGTCTTTGCTTAAACTAAATCTGAAACATAACTGAACGTTTTGAGTGTTTATACTTGTTATGCTTTGTCTGGTAGCTAATCAAACAACTGTAAAATTAACAATTTGAAATAAAACGTGTTTTAAGAACAATAGCAATTACACCCTGTAATGTTTTATCAGGGGCACGGTTCGATTCGGGGAATATCTATTCGGAAGGCCTAAATCACCTGAGATATTCCGATTTAATTCCACTGAATGGGTGATTGTGCACATTCTTGCCGACCATCGAACTCAGTATCTTCCCTCCAACATCCTTGGTTTTGTGAGCATTCACGTCATCCTCCGCTAGAACTTCAGTCGTAATGCTGCGGATTGAACGGATTTCTCTAGGAAAGGAAGGTAATGAGTTTGTCGGTGTCTTTGTAATCACGCTCTTGTCTTGCCTTTTTTGTTTCCTTGTACTGCTCACTGGTATGATACATCACACCCGTGAGATGTGGTGAGATGTTGCATTGGATCGTCAACCTCTGCACAAGAAGACATGGACATTAGCCAAACCAAAGGCTGCGTGTCCGTCATCCCTTGACCTCCGATAAGCCCACCACTTGTCTTCATGCTTCGCATAAGGAACTGCTCAATCGCTAGATCGATAGGAAGCCCAGGCCAGTAGCGGTCACTTCTGCGCATAACGTGCACGCCATCTTGAAATCTCTTGTACCCCTCTGGGTGCTTCGTTTGAAGGTCAAGCATCAGCTTCAGAGGAATGTAGGCCGATTTCTTGAAGATGACGATCCCAACTGGCTGTGCCCTCAGTTTTTTAACCATGCCCATTTACTGCATGCACAAAACTGCGGTGCGTTGATTCTGTAGGCAATTTTTCTTGTTTTCTTATTTCACTACAGAGCTGTGGAGAACTTCAGAAGAGCAAACCTTCTCAGCCAAGGTGAAATCGTTGATAAGTTGCAAAGCACTCCAGCCTATATTAAGTCCTTGCTAACGGAAGGCGAATCAGACAGGTTCTCTTCTCGCTCTTCTTGGTCTGCAGGCACATCAGATTCACTGCTTACACTTCACGTGGTCCAAAATTAATAATGCTGGCCGTACTAGTTGGCGCGAATTTTTCCTTTTAATTGTTCAGTCCAAACTTTTTCTAACTTAGCATTGCAGCGTAAAAAGTATCAGTTAACAGCGTTATCCTTTTTTATTAAATTTACTTCCAAATAAAAAAAAAAAAGATTATTTTGGTACATGTGTTAACATTAAGTGTTCTATACATGGGCGGTCTGTGCAATAATTTTCCGGGCACAAATATTTTTAAAGGAGCAGTTATTATTCTTTTTTGCAGCTAACCCTAGACATGAGTTAATATTCTTTCGCAGTATATATCTAAAGGATCAGAACACATTAAGCATAGTTTTTGTTTAAATGTTTGACTTTGCCGGACTTGGGTACACCGTGGCAATAGCCCAAACTGTTTAACGCTTAATTTTCACATGTTCCACCTAACGGATATTGGGGGGATTTCTAGTGTATTACTAATTGGGTCACCCTCAATTGAATGGCGATGAAAAAATATCTGTACTGTTGCAATTTGTTTGATGTTGACCATCAAAAAGTCACAGATTGACTGGGCTATAATTACTAACTGCAATAGGCCTAAACTGAGGCCGAAACGGGCCTAAATGTTAGCTAAAATAGCCTTACAATTGAACCAATATAAAGCGACCTAAAATAAAGTCTCGAATTCAGCATGCAGCTAAAAATTGGCCTGCAAATCAGCCAAAACCACCCTAAAATACGGCCAAAATTTGTCTTAAAATACAACAAAAACAGCCCAAGGTAAGCCAAAATCGGCGACCTAAAGTAAAGCCTGCAATGCAGCTACTGCATCAGCTAAAATCGACCTAAAAAACAGTCAAATTCCGCCTAAAATACAGCCAAAATCGGCCTAAAATACAGCCAAAATCGGCCTTAGCCTCAAATCAGCCTAAAATGCAGCTAAACTGGGCCTCAAATAAAGCAAAGTCAGCATAAAATACAGCCAGAATGGGCCACAAATGGAGCCAAAATGAGCCTAAAGTGCAGTCAAAATCAACCTATAATTCAGGCAAACTCAGCCTAAAATGAGGCCAAAATCGGCCTAAAATTCAGGCTCAAAATAGGTCAAAATTCCGGCCAAATCTGAGTGATATCCTGCTCTGTTGCAAGAAAATTGCAGGAAAATGGCCCAAAAACGAGACAAAACTTAGGCTAAATTGTGGCCCAGTTGCGGAAAATATAGCGAAAATGAGACCAAAACTACGGACAGTAAAAAAATTGTATGGTACAAGACGATAATTGCCTTTCGTAAACCTGGCCGCACTAAAACAAGATGAAAAAAATTTGGCGCTCCTGTTAGCCGAGAAACAGTAGCAATGATCGAATTTGACTGCGAAGAAATAAGTAGGTTTAGTGTTTACTAAAAATAATCTTTAATAATTTCTTTTAGCAGTCTTCGTTGTCTGAGACTTTTTCGAATGTTCGCTCCAAGTTCTGATGTTCATTTATCATTGCTAGATGAAACAAAGGTGCCATTTGTGTAAAGATTGAAGCAAATCTGTTATTTATCTCCAGTTTGAGGTAATACTTTTCATGATTTCAGCCGTTTCCCAGTATATTCGCTGAAATAGAAGCAGCAGCAATTCAGTTTTAAGCGATAAGAATATCAAATGCTAAATAAAACTTCTACTTCTACGAAAACAAATTTTCATCATGAGCACCAAGAAGAATTTTACACCCTGATTTAATCGGAAAATGCGAAGTATCTTGCTTTCCCGTCGAATTTCATTTTAATAAGATTCTGGAACTATCAGTTTTCGTGGCTGGAAAAGAAACGCTATACTGAAAACTAACATATTCGTGCTTCTTTAAGCGGCTTCGATTTGACAAAACGATTAGAAGGACTTTAAAACAAGTTAAATTAAGAAGGAATTGTAATTTAAAATGTTATTTAATTTTACTCACGACAATCAGGAGAAATTTAAGCTTGAAGCTTAATGAGAAAATTCTCTCTGAAAAGTTTATTGTCATAGCGGTTACTTGAAACGAGGGCTCCTACCATCAATATCGCTGTTGTTTATTTTGCTTAGGGTTTAAAATGCACTGGCTTCAATTATCCCATGCATTGGTCAAATTAATCTTTCTAATTCAGGAAATGACAGCTGCTTCCAAAGAAATTGCGTGAGCAAACCATCACGGCAAAACTACACCCAAGATGTTCATTGTATTCGTTCAAGGCAATGCAGGACTGCAAATTGAGAAGCTGTTGTATGTTTTTGCAATACTGTAATAACTTACAGTAATGCAAATAAAGCTATTGTTGTTGTTGGGCTTCCAATTTTTGTATTCAAATTCAGGACTCGTATGTCGCATTGAGTATAACAATCTTATTTGTTCTCGCTATTTTCTCTTTATTGTTACTTTGCTTTACATGAATTTTGTTTCTTAAATTAGTTCTTTTATCCTTCCATTTATAGGAAATACCCACTAACCGAGCCGTCTTTTTAAAGGTGTGCTGAAATTAATTGATATTTCAGTCTCAGCGTTACCTTCGTTGAGCTCGTTTGGCTTTGTGTTAACGTTGAGAATCGTCAAAATATTTCATCTCACAGAAGCACTGCTTTTGCCACCAAACAAACCGATCAGAATTTACAGAAAAGAAACAGCATTGAAGGTGGTTGATAATGAACAATTACGCAGAAGTGCAATATTTGCACCAGAAGGAGTGGTACGTAAGGCCTGAGTTTTAGAAGCCAAAAAAATGCCGTTTTGGGGAGTATAGGCTTGGCTTTTATAACAACCTCATAAATGAGAAGGAACGAAATTCAAAACAGCCCCTGTAAAAAGTAGAAAACAAACAGGACCACTTGAAAGTGTTCAGTGCTCACTAGTTTTACCCTGAGTTACTCGTTCGACAGTCGTTACATTAGGTTTTCATCCAGGGAATCAAAACTTGAAATACTACCTGACTCAAAGCCTTGTTCCTGTCAAAATTTTTACAACTGTTACAATTTATTCACAACAAATTCCCAACAAAATTCACAAAAATACATAAATTATTAAGTACAAAAATTATTAATTACTAAATACTCATAATTGAAGCTTCGCTTCCGCCCACAAATAGCAGAAGCTAATCGAGGCGGGCGGAGCTACAAAGGTACTGCAGTCCGTCCAGTGGTTGAATTAAAATAACTAAATACATATAATGAAGTAAGGATAAATAACTAAATACATCAATTGACAACTTTAGTAATTACAGGCAAGAATTACAGGAATTACAGATAACTAAATACAAAATTAGCAGATGAGAGGAAGAAAGGATACGAAAAATAGGAAGATTGAGCAGTTATGCTACATAGTTTGCAATTTTCTGTAGTAGAATAGGCGCTTGAACATAATCACCCTCTGCCTTCATTATCGAAAGCAATATTTTATTAATGTTTTTTTAACGCTCTATTGGGGAGTTGACGAAATTTATCGTGGATGGAGTTCCAAACTTTAGCTGCAAATCTGGCAAAATACCCTTGAGTTTGACTCAGTCTCGAGGTTGTGATGTAAAAGTTACTAGAGGAAGAGAACCTGGTCTTATACATATGCTTTTCTTTAGCTTTGGTGAAGAGATCACTGATGTTAGACGGTACAGTCATACGTGAGACGTCAAACATTATAGATGATACTGTTTCGACATATAACATAGTTAAGGGAAGAATTTTTGAGGAAGTAAGCAAAGGCACGGAATGAAATCTGGGTTTAGAAAAATACATAAAAAGAAGGACAAGTTTCCTTACCACAAAGGATTTTTTGTAGATGGGTGTTGGCAGCTTGACCCCAAGCATGCAGCCAAATCATAGGACAAGCAAGGCAATATCAAAGAGCGATAGATACTTAACAGAGTAACAAGAGGAACCAAGAGGAGCGATTACTCCAGTAATTCTAGTCACCAAAATGATGTTACATGTTAAGCTAGTGCATGGGATGCGGGTGGGGAATCCCACCCATGGATCCGCCTCTGGACTTCAAATTTAGAATTCAGTGTCTCGTCAGTTAATAAAATTATTATTCATTGACAGATCAAGCACTTGACTGGCAATAACAGAATATAAAATCCAAGATAGGAATACAGGACCAGAAGACCAGAAGATTGGAGCACCACAGAGTCAATTCTTTAATTCAACTCCTGTCGGCTGCCATTAATCTAACCTTCAATCTAAATAATCCCTGCACTTAATAATAACCTAAGCAATGGTTTTTACAGGTACTTTACAAGATTTAATATTCATTTTAGGTAACCTTATTGGTGTTCCTTTAAACGTAGTCGTCATTGTAATAGTGAAGCGAACTCGCTCTATGCAAAGCACCACAAATATTTTATTGTGCAACATAGCGTTCGCTGATACCGCAACAATTCTACTAGAGTTGCTGAGGTTCGGAGAAAAGACCATTAGTGCTGGGAATATCCTTTGTAGGATCAGCAATGAGGTTTACTGGGGTGTTTCAGCCCTGACCTTTGCACTAATTGCATTTGAGAGATACATGGCACTGACAAAGCCTATGACAAACGTACGAATCAAGCGAGAAAACATTTGGTGGGCCATTGCTTGCCTGTGGCTATGCGCAGCTTTGTTTTTCGTTCTTCCAGTCGCTATTTTTCGTACTGCGTGTCACAACGAAGTTACAGGGCGACCGGAATGCTGCTATAGTTTTGATGAAACTTCACGTAAAGTCTATTTCAGTGTAATTGTCTGTTTTTACGTCATAAATGTAGTGGTAACCTCGTTTTGCTATTTATCTATTGTAAAAGGAATGTACTGTGACAACTCTATCTGTTCCGAGACAGTCCAAACCAAAGAAGAAGCTGACGAAAAGAGAAAAATCACAATTTTTCTTCTGTTTCTGACTTCTATTTTTATGCTAGCTTATATTATCTTAGGCGTGTTTAAATTTCTCGATATATTTTACTTTTATGCAGATCCAATACCTACTGTGATTTTACGAATTTTTGCATTTGGTTTTCCTGTACTCAACCCACTGCTATATATTTTGTTTAATTCTAACTACAAAGCGGGATTTAAAAAAGTTGTTAACGACTTGAAAAGTCGTGTCCGACAGGTTGCAGGAAGTGTTCAGGAGAATCTTTCAGAGCGATTCAGTTTGAGTTGATCAACGCCAGTATTGTTCCTTGGGTGTTAAAACAGAGGGAAATATTAAATAGTGCTTTGACCTGATGCTGAGTAGACATTGACCTTGGTGTATTGCGAATACACGAATCTTTTTGGCTGAATCGTCAGGGTATATTCGCTATAAATATCAATCACCACAGTCTATAGCGAGTACTCGAATCTGACTGGCTTAATCAACATTGTCTATTCGCTATTAGTAGACATTCACTGTGGTGTGCTGTGAATATGCGAATCTGATCGGCTCAGTGGACATTGTCTATTCGCTATTAGTAGACATTCACCGTGGTCTGTTGTAATACGCGAACCTGATTGGCTTAATCAACATGTCTATTCGCTATTAGTGGACATTCACCTTGGTGTACTGTGAATATGTGAATCTGATTGGTTCAATCCTCAGCCTGTTTCTTGATAGACAATGACTGCGTGCGCTACGTTCTTGTAAAATAAACTCTCTTATTTCGTTCTAATTTTCTGTAAAAAAAAGACCTAAATATCGTTTTTTTAATTGCATTCGGCATTTTCTGTTAGCATTTTTTTGTTCAGAGAAAACCCGACTCTTAGTGGTATTGTTATTAAAAGAAACAAAACTATTGCCAAGCCGTAAAGAAATGTTAAATTCTACCCTGAGGCTAATAATTCTCACAGCATAACCAAGTTTTCCTCCAGTTTTACTGAGATTCTGGATTGTGAAGATTTCATGCAGTTAGAGTAAGATATAAGAAGAGTTTTCATTTCATAGCCGTGGTATACCAAATATAATGTGTATAACGTATATTCTTTGTAAATATTTACCAAGTGTGATGGAAGTTATAAAGTAGAAAGGTAAATTTTGAAAATTATTGCATTTCGTTTAGTTAAAAAATGAAAATGATTTTAGTAGATTTTTAACTAAAAGGCTTCAGGCTTTACCCAATATAAGAAATAAATCGTAATGTAGTAAAAAAAATATTGTATTAATATTAGGTTCCAAAAGCCTATGCTAATGTTTATATGGTCGTTGTCAAATAAAATTCAGTTACAGACCTACAATTGTGGTCTCTTCATATTCTCTTACGTTTATGGTAACCAGGGTGGAAATATCTAGATCTTCAGGAACTCAAGGGTCTAATCTACGAAGAAGAATTGTTAAGTAGTGACAAAATAGAACATTGTCCAATAAGTACTCTCCCAGTATGTTAAATTATTAAAAGAATTGTAAAATCACAAACAAAGTCAGTGACAGAAAACGGACAGTGATGTGAGAGTGCTTTGATTGAAGAAGCAGATGCATCCATATTTCCGACGCTAGTAAAGGGCTTATTACAAGGAGTTAAGTTGAAATCGACTTCTGGTGTGAATCAAGTTTTGAAAAAGGAGAGGTCAGTTTGCTAATACACTACTCAATTAAATTTGGGCGCCTTGGCTTTCGTAGATTTTATGGTCCTTTATACGATTTCCAGTGGTTTTTAGGGTATCTCAGTTCTGTAACAAGAGTGAAGGTTGTTGTTTAATTGCAAAAGGGTTCGGAGTCTACAACGCTCAGATCGAGAAAGATCCACTTAATGCCTTTTGTAGCTCCTTATTGGTCCTGCTGGGACCGCCCAAGCATTAAACTCCTCCTGAAATAGAGCCCTAAAGCTAGGAGGCTGGGCTCCAGTTATTGATTGGAGAAACTGAGGAGAGGATATCGAGTAACCTATGCGTAAACACACTGTATGGTTATTTTCCTCTTGGATTTTTATTATGGCAGCAATTACGACTTTATACAGGGGCATTTTACTTAAAGATGCCAGGGAAAGAAACTAATTGGAACAAAAACGAGCTTTTGCGTCATCTCTTAAAACAAACAGGCAAACAAACAAACAATGCACCCAAAGCTATCTGGCGTTGTTCACGCTGACTGAACACAGAGATTTTGGCGATAGGGAAGCCTCTGATTAACCTAGTATACTAAAAAAACTGCATATCTGTTGCACTTAGTGAAGAATCGACGGTTCAACTGCTTCGACTTCTCGGTATATAGCAAGTGATAACGTGTATTTTAAAAATTAATATTTTAGACTATAGTTTATGTTCTTAGCTTTGTATTAAATATTTTGTATGTATATATTTTATTGTAATGTATTGTAGTTAGGCACGAGCCCACAAGCTTCTAGCTTTAAACCCTATCGTGCTAAAATAAAGGTCTTATGTTACGATACGTTATGTTATGTTATGTTATGTTATGTTATGTTATGTTATGTTATGTTATGTTATGTTATGTTATGTTATGTTATGTTATGTTATGAACAGTTGGACAATTGCCCTGTTGGAAATTGGAAAAAGAAAAAGGTTTCAGTGAAGAAAAGGATTACAGGCCTCACTAAACCAAATACAAATCGAGAATATCGATCATATTGTGCCAAGCTCGAGAATTTTCCACCTTAAAACAAATACAGTCCACTGGAGCATAGCGAGCTGCTTCAATTGTATTTGCGTGATTAGATGGAGTCAAACTGTGTTTAAAACTATTTTGAAACGCCTTGTTAGAAAATTAATTTAGTTTTGATGAGACTGTGAGGTAAACAGTCTTTGTCGCTTTAGGACAATACATTCCGGGAAGCTTCCAGGTCACAGGGTGTGTGTTTTCTTCTTTTCTTTCAGCTACGCTGTTGATTAATTCCATTACGCAAATACGACATTTAAATGGACGACTTTCACTTTAATGTTAACTGTTTCAAACACAGACTATATTCGTAAACACTTATTTGTTTAAACGAACACAGAAAACAGAAAAGATCAATCAATTAATGCAGGCAATATTTTTTCGACCATTTTGTTCTTACATCTTTCAGTTTTTTGCATTCCATTTTCGTGGAGAGCAAATTCTTGTTGTTTGTGTTGTTTTAACAATCGCTCGCACTAGGACACTGGGCCACCTGTAATTCTGTTGTTTGTGTCGTTCTAAGAGGTAATCCGAGAGCGTGTAGATAAAAGGTCAATAAAGAGCTTGTAAAAAAGCCCTTAGCAAGTCATATCAACCATAAAAGAGCAATCACAAAATTCGCCAATTGTCCTAAACTACGCACTTTCGTATCTTTTTGTATCATAATTTCTGCCAAATGTTGCAACCCTTTTTATAACTTAGATTTGCCTGCTATCCCTTTCAGTCAGTGAAGGTAATAATGAGCGCAAAAGGCACTCTTTTCAGGCAGACTCTCCCTGATATCTCGCTATAGCCTATTAGGGAGTACACCCCCTTCCCTGGAAAGCACAAGTTAAGTGACTGTGGGCTCTATCACAGTTTGGCCTGCAGGAGAAAGTAGCTGAAGGAACTGCTGTAGATTCAATATAGGCCAGCAAGATCGACGCTGATCAATTCACATAATCTCATAAAGGTTTCATTTCTTTAAGATGAGAGAATGTGCATACGTTAATTCAGTGCCATTGTTAGTAGAGGTTGGGTGCTTGACGTAACTCCTTCTGAATTAGTCTATTGCCAGTCTACCCTTCTTTGTAAAGACTGCAGCTCCGCAACCATGCAAGTGTATGTTTTGGCTTTTGCGTGTATTGCTGTTGGTGGTGAGTTATTTTTTCTGCACCTATTTTTTTGGCAATCAAATAACACGACACAACTGCAATATTTGTAAATTTAGCCAGCGGGCAGCAAACATCGCCCGAAAACTTTGGAAGCTTCCTTCCGAGCAAGACAGAAGACTAATTTGAAGAAAGAACTTGTCAAAGATTTTAAACATTAAGCACTGATAGATTACTGCTTTGATTTTCCCATCACTTAGAACTAGATACTGCATTAAACTAATTGAAAGCAGCCAGACTGAAGAACTTTAAGCTCTTGTGGAAGACAATAGAAAATTCCCGAGCATTCGCAGAATTAAACAATAAAGCTCAAGGGCATTCAAAGAAAATGTGTCGGCCATAATTTGCTATGTTAACGTGTTTTGACGCAGAGACTTAAAGAAGAAAGTCAATGAAGTGTTAATTTAGTAAATGACAGGTTTTCTTAAGTGACTTGTTGAATAAAAAACAAAGCACCTTGCCGAAGCGCATTTGAAAGAATATTACGTAATGGATACCACAGTATATTATGTGATCATTCGAGTAGAAGCAACTGAAAATTGTTTTCCGCTGAAACTGTTTTATTACGCTCTATGAGATTTCTCTGACGTTTGAATCTTGCCGAATACTTTAAGGGTAACTATTCAAATGGAAGCTGTGGAGCAGGAATTTCCTGGGGTCTTTGTTTATTCTCGTCTTGTTTATTCTAGGTTCTTGCCTTGTTTATTCTATTCCAGTAATTATCTGGTACATTTTAAAAACTCATCTATTTAAATTAGTAGTCTTATTTATTATTATTATTATTATCATTATTATTATTATTATTATTATTATTATTATTTATTATTATTATTTATTATTATTATTATTATTATTATTATTATTATTATTATTATTATAGCAGTGCAAGACATATATGCTGTCCCTAAAAAGCATGCACAGGGCGCCAACGTAGCCTATGCAGCTAATTTTCGAGGGAAAAAAACATAACTTCTACTAAAATGAATAAAAAGCACTAATGCCGCTGAAATGTTCAAAGTCTCTTGAATACTAAAATGCCTCAAATAAATACAAGCCTAGAAACTTAAAATAATTCCTTTTAAAAATTGTCACGTTCTCCTTGGACAATGTTCTCATTATTATTACTATTATTATTATCATTATTATTATTATTCACAGTGTTCCGATCAGAAGATCGTAGACCTATGGTTCTTTTGAAGTTTCTTGACACTAAAAAGTTGTTCAATGCTGTCGAAGTGGTGTTGGTAAACGTTGCGTCTGAGGATGAAATTGTCAAGTCTGCGGACCATTCAAATAAATGCTATTAATTGGACAGACGGTCTTTCCGGGGGTATTAATGATGCTTGTTTTACCCTTTTTCTCTGGTGGGAGACTTTTTTAAAATGTGCACTTAGGCATTCTTTAGAAGAAAAGTTTTATCCCACAGATACACTCTAACCACTCTGTTTATCATTGTTTTGTTTAGCCACAAACGCACAAATATTCATAAATGTCTCCTGTAATGCCACGAATACTCCAACATCCTACCAGTTCAATGCTTTAACCGGCGAAATGTGTGCTACTGGCAACACAACGTTTGATGCCGAATTTTGCTACCTGGATCCGGAAAGAGTGGTTACCCAGTTGACTGCTGTAAGAGAAGTGGAATGGCAATCAAAGGGCGGGAAAAAGAAGAGGAAGCGTGTTGTGGTTGACACGTGTCAAGGAGATGAACTGAAGCATTCCATAAATGGAATTGGTAACTCTTCTACTTTGGAGTTCGAGAGCCTGTTTGCCAGAAACTTTTCTGTTGTAGACTCCGAAGAGGATTTTGTAACGGTTCCTTGTTTGATCTTCACATGGAATTTAACAGTTGAGGGACAGGAAGAGGGGGCCAAGGTAACATTCACCGTATGTTTCTTCAATCAGCCTGCCACCGTTTTATATCAAGGACAAAGAGCGAAGGTTATCAACGGTACGCTCAAAATGTCCTATGAGGTAAGCTTCATATATCGCTCTGTTTTTTCGTCGACTTCACTAGGTTTAACGGTGGTTGTATTGCTATGATGCTCAGGCCTTCCCCTCCGCTTCCTCAATACGAATTTAATTTGGACAATGACTTTAAGTCCTTTGTCACCAGCTAAAGGCAGTAGTTACCCTAAAGACTTTTGTCTCTGGGCCATCGTAGCTTGATCAAAAATAAAACACAAACAGCGGTAATAAACATTATAAACTTACGCATTTTTATATAAACTTAACGTTTCGTATGCTAGTCAACATACAATTTCAAAAGTGACCGTTAGCAGTAGTTGTCCTCTTATAGTCAATTCAGTCATACGTAAACTGTTTCACATTATGGTAACAGTTGGATTCTGATGACAGAATTGCATACTATGGGCCATTTTGGGGCTCTGATAGCTACAAAAACGAGACATGAAAATCTAAACTTGGCTCTAACCGGGCACAGGGATACCAAGCCAAATCAAATGTACTCTGTGAAGTTCAGATAACCTCATTTCTGAGTTTCTTCCATTAGAGAAGCATCGTGGCCGAATGGTTAAGGCGCCAGACTTGAAATCCGGAGGTTCTGGGTTCAAGTCCCACTTAGTCTCCCACGCAGCCGTTATTAGTGGTCATAACGCAACGCTTCTCCCCACTAGTGGGGAGAAGCTGGGGAGAAGCGTTGCGTTATCATGACGACCACTAATAATAGCTGCGTGGGAGACTAAGTTCCACTATGACCACTTGTGGAGTTGCGTGCTACATCCACTTAATGGGGCTTAATAAAAGAAATTTATTATTTTATTTATTAAACATTTTAAATAAGAAATTTTCAGTTGTGATGTTGTGAAGGGAAAAGCCACCCCCTCCCCCCGCCCACCACAAAAAAAAAAAAACAAAAAACCAAAGAAGAAAACGAGTTTTCATTCTTCTGTTGTTAAGAGATTAAGGACCTACTTTAACGTGTCCATTGATCAAGTGTTACCAAAAATTCTTTTGCTTTGTTAAGACAAACTAACAGTGTCACTTATTATTTCTGTCGTTCCTGTCGTTCCTGTCGTCCTGGTAAACATATTGAATATTTTGTTCTTGCAGTTTGAGAATTGGAAGTTTTGTGAAACCGAGTGGGAGCCTTATAATAGCAGCGGTAATTCAACGCAGTGCCAACAGAATCGTACCGACTACATAGACGGTGGTAGAAAAGGCGTCAGCGAAAAAGTCCTTGAAATTCAATTTAACATCACAAGCTATGGGAAGGAAGATATTTGTAACGTGAATTGTTCTTGCAAAAACGAAGTCTCCACTGCTAACTGCAGTTTTGGCAATGCTTACTCAGTCACTTATTTTGAAACGGTAGGTGGTGTTTTTGACCAAACTCTTCTCTCATCCAGAAATGGCCATGCTCTTATCACGACATCACTCTTCTTAAATCGATTGCTAATATTTCATTTGTTTCTTTTTGAATTAATCACATCATTAACCAAGGCCGCTTTCCTTCGTATATGAGATAGAATGAAAAAGGACCAGCAGGCCAAGTATCTAAGTGCTAATTTTATCTCACTGATGAAACTGATATAATTGCTATTTATTCAGATTGATCTAGTGCTATTGTCATAGGAGGTCCGTCATCAAGAAGTGCTTGTTTTCTTTCAACTGCCGTTTTAAAACTCGGAAACGCATTAACGTTTAGAGTTTTCTTTCGTGACGCAAAACAATCATGCTTTAATGTATGCACAAAAAACGATCTTAAAATTAATTGAAATTAACAGAGGCAGATCCCCACTTTGAACACTTTTTTTTCAAATTTGTCTTTCCCTTATTGATCATAAAAATAATAGAATAGAGTTCTTTTATACGCAGCTGTTTCACTTCCACCTTTGAGTGATTGTCAATTTAGACAATCTACAGTTCGCGCCAGAGGCCAGGCCCCCAAGGCCCAAGGACGTTTGCCTCCCTCCCCTTCTAGTTCTTAGAACCCCCCTTCAGAAAATTCTGGACAACCCCTGAATTAAGCTTAGAGAGGTTTTGTGAGTCGCCTAATTTAAACGTTATTTTTATTATTATTGTTTTGTAGACAACTGTTGATGACCGAATGAGCTGCTTGCCCAACGAATACCCGAGGATAAATGACTTTAAGGACCCTGACAACTCGGTTATTTACTCTGAACGTTGTCCGAAGAAAGACAAGGATAAAAAAAAGAAGAAAGAGAAGAAGAAAGAAAAGAAGAAAGAAAAGAAGAAAAAGAAGGATAAAGAAGAGAAGGCGTGCAACAAAAGTGCTATTATTTTCGCTGTGCCCAGGTTTGAAGTGAAGGCGTTTTACGATCCCTTTGACTGTCTGGGCTGTGATAGCACTTCTATTGAGTTAGCATTTTCGTTGCTAACATGTGTTTTGTTAAATTTTGTGCACGGCGGGATCTGATGGACGTTTATGGGTATGAGTGCGAGAGAAACTTTACTTCGGGTCATCTTCGGAAGTCATAGGAATTTTTTTAACCTTCCTGAGAATCTGAGTAAATGATGGGTCGTTTTAGGACAACTGAAAAAAACAAAATAGTTTTCACCAGTGAGACAGCACGTGGTTTGATATATCCTTGGCAAATATAAGCATGTTGTAACGAGCGCGATATATGATAAGGTTGTAATGATTAGTAGGCTACAGATGGTACTCCTGTGATTGGTAAACGTTCTTAATAAACTATAAATGTGCACTTGACGATAAATGCAACGTATACTTGAGAAGAGAACTTTGTAACCAGTAAACAAAAAAGGCTAAAATCACAAGGGCGATAATGCACCAGGCTCACTGAATAACTGCCTAGTAATTCACTTTAATTAGGGCATACTTCAGATCAACGTTCGTTAAAGAATACAGTCAACTTATCTCGTGGCGTTTTAGACGATTCGTGTTGCAGACATGACGTGATCAAGTCGCATACAACAGTTGAAAGCAAAACTTGTACCGTCTAAATCGGCCCTAACAGGAGAGGATTGAGAAAACCTGGAAAAATTGAGCTTGTACCCGCCCCCAACCTCTAGAGGGGCTCTTGCATAGCCCGTCCCCGTTTTTAATGTGATCGTTGCCCAGTTCCCCCGACGTTAAACTGCCAATGTACAAATACGATGTTCAATGCACACTTAAAGTATTTAATTCATTTTTACTTTCATGTGTATTACCAATATTTAAATAAAAGCTAGTAAAAATGCAATGTACAATGTAGGTAACACAGTCGGCAAATACAAATAAATATGGTGTCAGCAACCAATTTTTTTTTTTTTTTGCAGGCGCTCGTAAAAGGGCCTAGCTATATCACACTACCGCAAGCGATTCTAATTGTTAAATTCATTATGAATTTTGCTAACTTTTAAAACATTATCACATTCACACCCTTCGTGTTCTTTTCAATAAATTAAGGCTGTTTCGTAAATGTGGGTACCAAGTTCGATTCTAGTGGAGTCCTAGACCCTTTAAACTGTAAGACAGACGGACTATTTTACGAGGCTATGTGAGAAGTGCTGCCTCCTTCATATTTCTTTGATATGTGAACGAGCGCAAACCGAGATGAATCATAGCAAGGAGGCAAGGAGGAAGATGAAAGGTGAGGTTTATGGTAAGACATTCAGCTATAATTTCCATCACGAGAGAGAAGTCTGGGTGCGAGGCAGTGTGAAGTCTGAGACGCGCGAGGAACAAGAGAAAAATCTTTCGTCGCGCGAGTCTCTCGCGCGGTGGGGCGGTTCAACCACATGAATCTGTAAAACAGTCCCTCTGTCCTGGAAGGGAAACCTGCAAGCCTAACTAAGCGTCCAGCGCATTTATATCCACTGTTGCTGATCCACCAAACATAAAAAATAGAGTAACAAGGAATGTCATCTGTGACGTGGATCTTATAAAACGATTTGCTCGTAATGTCAATAAATAAACCTCTGCATGTCACCGCTGTACTGGTGACATGCAACAGTTTTGCCTCAAGCAAACATGGTTCGCGTTAGGTGTTACAAATAACATCATCAACTGCTCCCTGACAGAGATCCTACTGTGACTTTTCATATTCCAAGAAAAAAAGTTGAATTCCACATTACACTCATAAATTCATGGAATTTTCAGCAGACTTGTTTTAAGTGATTTTACACAGTAGAACGGAGAACGGCATTTTAATAAAACCACCCTTAATTCGCAACCCGTCACTTCGCCTCGTCTACGAAAGTATTTATCTATTAGGAAAACATAAACAGTTTGCATCAATTGAACTGGTATAGTTGATTACCCTACTAATAACGTGTGGAAGGGGCAAGACTCCAATTTCAGGGCGGGTGCGACTTCTTGAGAAAAAAAAACTTAGAAACAAATACTGTGGCACTGAGTTTCAATCCGGCCAAACTGCAAGGTAATAGTTACTAACTGAGGGATTCTCAACTCAAAAAGCTTAAGTTTCCAGAAACGGACTTAACTTTTAGGTTAAAAGAATCTTCACATTTTATTAGACCGAAGTGAAGCTGGTAATAGTCATAGGAGTTCATGCCGATGGATATCTCAGCCGCACCCATCAGAAACTTCAACAAAGGTTTCTTTTCCTTTATGATTGGAAACTTGGAAACTAAAACGTTAATAAAAATTGACGAGGTAATTGACAAGGTAAATTGCATTTTCCTAAATAACTGAAATAATTTCACAGAAAAAAGCCGGAATCGTTTCCATTTGTTAACAAG
The DNA here is from genome assembly GCA_964017195.1 of Siderastrea radians. Taxonomy (NCBI): domain Eukaryota; kingdom Metazoa; phylum Cnidaria; class Anthozoa; order Scleractinia; family Rhizangiidae; genus Siderastrea; species Siderastrea radians. Next base: position 37,333,610 of record OZ024900.1, read on the forward strand.
GCAGGCATCCGCAGGTCCTTTTCACTGATGTCCTTTCCTCCGAATGCTGTTCTTTTGCGAAGTTGATGAAAACCTGTTTAAAGAATACAGAGAAACAGTTATCAACCTTCCTGTAACGAAGCGTTTGAGAAGCTCAAACACGCATTACTTTAGAGAAGTGTCATTTCTTTTGATCTTTTGGACTGACCCATTACAATCACACTTCACTTAATTTTCGTTTTACCAGGTTCGTTTACGCGTTAGCACGGAAAGGAAACTCTCAATCTAAACATTGCAAAGCAGACACGAATCACTCCTGCCAAAGGCAAACCACACGGTCGGAGCTTAACCCGGTGAGCAGAGTATAACGCTCCTGTGGATGTGAAGTCTAATGGTTCCCCTGTATCAATTTTTACACCTGGGTGGAGAGAAACAATGTGAATTAAAGTTTCTTGTTTAAAGAAACAACAGGACATCATGCAGAGACCAGGCATTGAACCAAAGACGCTCTTCCCTGGATGGGATGCTACACCATCGCAGGGTTACCCCCCCCCTCCCCAAAGCAGTTGTTCACCGGGACCCATTCATACACTGGAGTAAGGCGCAGACAATGTGGCCTAAAGTTTCTCGCTTGGAGAAACAACACGACACCATGCAGAGACCAGACATTGAAAAACTCACCCCTAGACAACTTTGTCTCTCTCCATCCACGTGTATAAATGGGTACCGGCGACAAAACGGCTGGGGCTTACCCCAGGGAAACAACGCGATGGGAGATATCAGACTTAAAACACCGACCTATAAACGACCTAGGATCGAAGGTCTCTAACCACGCGTGAACCACTAGAGTACAGCCGCGACAGAGCTGAGAAACGCTCAAGTTGACCAGCGGTGCTAAACATGAACTTTGCGTTTTTAGACTAATGGGTTTGTTTTCTTTCTAAATTTAGTTAAGAACAATTTTGTTTGGACGAAAACAAGGTACAAGTTGCTTTAAACTTAAGACTGAAGAACCCGGTGACGAGTTTTTACGGTGACGTCAGAAACATGCGCGTTGAGTTATTCAGCAGTGTCCACGGCATTCTCGTCCCCAGAGCTGCGATCCCTTTGGCCACCGCCACGGATCGAGAGCTCTGGCAGGGTCCGAAGCAGCAAGTCGCGAATCACGGACTTCCCACTTTCTGCGCAGCCTCAGAAATTTGAAACAATAATGGTTACATCGGTTGCAAAAATGGCAGCTATTGCGCTTGTGCGTTATCCTGGCCCTGCGGGAGGTCGATCCGTGGCGCTGGCCAAAAGGATAGCAGCTCTGGGGACGAGAATGTGTCCACGGCCGCAAATCTAGACATGAGACCAAACTTTACCTGCTCCAGAGTGGTCTGACTGACACTGTAGTCCACAATATTCAGAACAGCTCTGTTTCTCTCAAGCTGTCCAAAGATGTAGGACCAACTTAAACCCTCGGTTTCCACCTGGAAGTGAAGAACGCCCTGAAATAAAAAGAGAAAATAACAACGATAAGCATTTCCATGGACGTCAGGGCTGCTTGTCTGTTACCGTCCTGTTTTGGCATTTTACGCGGAAACATTTGGCGACTCAACGTCAAATTAAATTATTAACAGTTGATCACACGGAAGTTGGAAAACGTAGAAGTGTACCCGCAATCAAAAAGCCCTGTTGCCAAGACTCAACCAAACAGGCTTGCTTCATGTAATATCTTTTATACAGTGAGAAAACTTACATTGTGGCTTTCCAAAAGTCTTGCTCCGGGGAAAGTTTGAGCAATAAAGTTCTGCACATTTGTAACAGCTTCCATTAGTCCCCTGTCATATATAAGCGGCTGAAGCTGGCCCGCAGGAGCCTGGGTTTGAACTGGATAAGGAGGGACTGGGACAGTAGGCTGAACATCTTTGCTACTGATGCCTGCCGGGAAAACAAGACATTGACAACAAGTTGAAGGATGTGTTAGCGTTCGTTCTGGAATTATAGAATTAAGGTTACGTATATAACGCTTGTTTTGAACTGGTGTGAATTTTCACGCAACACTGTGCGTGTTCATTTACAGCAGAGATAGGAAATGTCGCTTTTGTGTACATAATCTGATGCAAGCTCAACAATAGAAATGGTTTGGGAAAAGTCAACGGTAAAAATTGTATGAACATGATGTGCTCATTTGCGAGATACAGTGTTGAATCTATTCAGTTCAACGGACTAAGTTATTTTGCTCTACCCGCTTAGATTAGCCTTTGCTATCTGCGGGTAGAGCAGTACGTATGTAAATTTCACGTTGTTGAATAAACTTGAATAAATTGAACCAAATAAATTTACATGGAATATGCTAAACTCGACGAGACGTTTCACTGATACACAGTGTAAATTAGCCGTTAAGAAAAGAAACAAACATTCAACGTGTACTAGGGGAGTGTCTACTCCTTCATAACAAGCTTAGCCTCACCGTCATGACGAGACTTATCAGGCTCGTTGACTTCAGGCAGTTCAGTATTAACCGCTGGATTGCTGTAGACCATGACTGGGGGCTGGTCACCATTGGGAATACTGCGGGGTGGGTCAGGGTGGTAGCCATTAGCTACTGGCTGAGGATTCATGGGAACGGAACTTACAACTTTCACCATAAGAGTGTAGCCTGTGCCAAACCTAAGGTGAGGAAAAATGTTAGATTCAGTACGTCTTCCCTTGAACCTTTCTATCTCTATTCTGGTCAACAGAAAGAAAGCAGACGGCTTCACTGGATATGACACATAAGGCTCAAGTATGAAACAAATACCTCTTGCCATGTTTTTATTTGTAACTAGTAAAATGCTATGTCTCGTTGGCGTAAGCCATTGCTTTTACAACTTTCATTTAAAACCTTTTCGCTCAAGAGCCCCCAAATCAACACGGGGAAAATTTATGTAACATCATTTTGCAAAGCCGCAACAACTTTGCTTTGAATAGCTACACTTCAGGATTTCATCCAAACACTCAAAAGTTGGAAGCAGCTTTTACAGCATAATGAACAGCATCAAAGCATAGTACTCGTCAGTAGCTTTAAACTGGCTACACTTCAGGATATCATCCACAGACTGAAAAGTTAAAGCCACTTTGTGCAGCGAAGTAAAATAGCTTTCACTTTTAGACTCAAAACTTAGAACCACCTTGCACACAGTCAAAAAGTACCAAGGGAAAGTAATGCTCAACAGCTTTCGTTTGAATGGTCATACGACAGGATTTTATCCATTGACTCAAAAAAGTCCAAACCACCTTGTACAGAATAATAAACAGTAACGTAAAAGTACTGCTCAATAGCTCTCGTCTTCACGGTCACACTTTAGGACTTCATCCACACATTCAAAAGTTAGAACCAGCTTGTACAGTGTAATAAACAATACCATAAGAAAGTTATGTTAAGCAGCTTTCACTTGAATTGTCATACCATATGACTTTAATGTTAAAGTAACACATGCCTGCTTTTGAGGTGCTGAATGGATCCCAGGCATTTAAACCGTCCATTCACCATGATCGCCAGTCTTGTACACAATGCTTCGCACTCTTCCATGCTAAAAGAAAAACACAGACCACATGTTGGCTTGAAGTTTTTCAAAGGGGGTAGTTGCTAAAGAAACTGTGGTGCTGCGTTGGCGGGGACGTGAAACACAAAAGTTTGGATTTATCAACTGAGTTGATAAGGTAAATTGGCCACCGAAAAGAGATTGAAAGCTGACGTTTCAATCGTTAGCCCTTCGTCAGAGCGAATCAAGGAATTCTGGGTTGCACCTGGTTTATATGGAGAGTGGTGGAGCTACGCTATTGTAAGGAACATGGCAAAGTGAAAAACAAGAATAAATTAGTTGAATGAAAAGCGTTTGTTGATACCGTGGGGAATAGGTGTGCCGATTTCAAAAGTGAATTTTTGTTCTAGATTTTAAGGCTTTTCGTGTTACACTGGTGTAGGGAAAGGCCACAGTATCATCAGAGAAGAAAAAAGCTGTACCTGTGAGAAGTGAGCACAATGGACCGGCCTCCTTTCATGACAGTCATCAGAGAATCCCACAGAAAGCGACGAGCAACGGGATCCATACCAGTAGTGGGTTCATCCTAAAACACAAAGCAACGTTCAGACTCCCTTTACTGGATATCTTATACAGTCAAACCTCTATTAAACAGCCATCCTCTTTCAAAATGACAGTTGAAAAAATGGCGCAAAATTCTCTCTTTAGAGCTACTGTAACTTGACCAAGCATTCCCTTCAATAAAGCGAATGTGGTCGTCACCCTTTATAATCTTTACTGTTGATTTAAGATCACTTTGCAGGTAGAAACTATACTAATCAAACATGGTCGTGTTAAAGTCGCACACGGCCAATGTTTAACCCTTCAAGCCCCAATATTAACGTCCATATTCTCCTTATATTTCTTATGTTACTAGTTGGGAGAATTTGATCAAAATCAAGACATTTGATCGTTGGTGATCATTTCCTTTTTTCTCATGACCTGTATGTTTGATCAAGTGCTAACACTGTAAGGAGAAATTAGATGCTTGTCACTATTGGGGCTAAAAGGGTTAAAACCAATTTCTGTAACATGAAAAACCTAGGAATATTACTAATCCTCCCTGGATGGGTTGCTAGTCTACTGCTGAGAAACGAGAAATAAGATGTAGAAGTAGTACATGTTGACTCACCAAAAATACAATGGGAGGGTTTCCAACCAGTGCGATAGCAGTGCTGAGTTTCCTTTTGTTTCCACCGCTGTGAATTGCAAATTATTCAATAAAAGTCTTAGTGGAATGAAACAAATGGTTAGCAGGAGTGTATCACGAGTAGTTAAACCACGATCGGGCTTCAACTTCATTTTCCTTACAATAGCGTGAAAATAATGTCCACTCCTGGAAATGTTTGAGAAAGGAAACACTGCTAGTTTTACGCATAACAGCAATATTACTTGCCTGTAGTCGCCACAGAGTTTATCTGCCCACTTGGTGAGATTCAGGTGTTGTATAGTGCCGGACACCAAGTCATTTATTTTCGCTGGTGGTACACCCCGCAGATGCGCATACATGGTCAACATCTCACGGCCAGTTAAGCGTTCAATAAGGGCGTCAAACTAATGACAGAAATGATAGTATCAATATTTTAAACGTCTGAAAGTAATAAAACCTTGACGGCATTTCCTGCTACACTTAAAATTAGCTAAAAAGATGAAAGCCAAACCAAGAGTAACTTACTTGAGGGCAATAACCGATCCTCTGCTGAACCTAAAACGGGAAGGATTACGTCAGTTAAAACACAAATTGATGTCATAAAAAGAGTCTGTAGGGTAAGTGGTAACAGTACATATAGCTTCTCCAACCGACCCCCTAAACCTCTTCCTCTTGCGCAAACGTACAAGTAAGGGCCTGGGAACCAGGTGCACGTCGGCTAGAGAAAGTACAAGTGAGTAGGAGAGAAATTCTACTGTGGGTAGTAGAATGGGTGGAATGTGTGGCTACTAATCAACACTTTTTACTTCTGAAAACAGCTAGGGTAGTAGTTTAGACTGGTTGTAGCAGGCTAAAAGAGGGGAGAGGTCTTTTTTTATCTGGAACAAGCTTTTCATTTATACCTTTTTCCGTCTATAAACAGCTGGCACGTGAAGAGGATCTTCAGTAAGAACTAGGGTGAAATCAAAGATAAGCGAACTGCGCTTCCCAAGCAGCTTTTCCTGTTTCCCATACCCACTACTGAGCCTAGTCTTTTCACATTTTTAGCATTGTTGTGATGCGCTTTTGATCATAGGCGTAGTCCAAATATATGAAAACTTGTAGATCTTTGTTATGGGTTCTCTTACTAACCTCTCTTAAATTTGTTTGAATGTCGAATCCATCCATAAAAGCCGTGCCTTCAGTAATGCTCAGATCTCCAGTTAGCATACTGAAAGTTGTGGTCTTGCCCGCGCCTAGAAACACAACAATCCATTGAATATCCCTGCATTCACATGTAACTACTACTAAGCAACGTTCTTGGAAAATTTGTGGGCAATTGCGAGTCAGTAGCCTTTAACAAACAACATAATGGGGCTTTAGTGTACACAATGAACTAACGTTTCCTTACCATTAATTCCCAACAAACCAAAGCACTCCCCTCGAGGAATTCCCAAGCACAGATGATCAACAGCAGTGACGTTTGTACCTCCATAAACCTTGAACATAAGAATAAGTCTAAGATATCAAGTTTATTTAACACGGTCAAATACTTTCAGCTGTGGTACCCGTACGTGCTTAAGACACAACAGGACGCGACGGCTAGTATACAGGTAGGCTACAACATAACCTTAAATACTTTTACCTACAACTGGGAATGGTAAAAATTCAGCAGTTACAGAATAAATATAAAATGTACAAGATAAGGTAGGGTAGGTAACGGTAAAGTCGCACACGAGCCAAGTAGGCCCACACGGCAGACGCTTATCCCGGTTTCTGTAGCATGAAGCAACAGAGAGTATTGCTCAGTACTCCCCCCCCCCCCCTGGATGGGATGCTAGTCCATCACAGGGTTACCCCCAGCAGTATGCCGCCGGTACCCATTTTATACACCTCGGTAGAGAGAGACAATGTGAAGTAAAGTTTCTTGTCTAAGGAAACAACACGATGGCAGGGACTGGGCGTTGAACCACAGACCTTCCGATCTGAAGTCCAACGCGCTAACCACTACACCACCACGCCCTGTCAAATGTATAAGATATATAGATATAAATGTAAACGAGTTGATTTGCAGAACTGCTTTCAGAGTGCTCAATAGTAAACTAGAGCGTGATTATAACAGATGATGATCAGGTCAACTTTATCTGATGAGTGCTGCACACAAGTTGTGTAGTACGAAACTAAATAGTAATAAAATGCCAAGTCAAATCTACAGTTGATCTGATCATCATCTGTTATAGATATAAATGTAGATGTGCATTAATATGGAAAGTACAAAACACCTAAGCTCGACGTCATCCTCTTCAGCTTCAACAATGAAAGGGGAAGGGGGGGACCAGAACGTTCCCGTATGTGGATTTCAATGTCTTCCCACGAACTACTGACGAAGGTTTCGGTTCCCTAAAGTCTTCTGACCTCTATCAGAGACCCCTATCAGAGACTCAGAATTTTTCATTGAGTTCCCATGGTAGTGACAAACTAAATACAGTGTACATGATCAAGAGTGGAATTTAACATCTTTCACTTAATCACTTTATGTTGTTACTGCGATGCTACAATCATTGTGAAACACAGAGCTCCTAACCTTTGCAGCAACTTAGAGACGACGCAACAAGTTCTTTGGCGTTTCTTGCACAGTCAACCTTAAAACTGAATGGACTATAGTCTACTTCAGCGCATGATTAAACATAAACTTGCATTCTCTCTCACCTTGGTCAAATCTTTCAACACAACAGACTGTTTCTGAACCTCGTCTGATGACATGTTCTTTATACGCGTGCGCTCACTGTAGACATCCTCGTCCTGGTAAAAAATTACATTTGTTTTAAAAAACGTTCACTGAGAAAACGTATTACAAACAGTGACATGTCAACCCTTTCACTCCCAAAGTCAAACAACTGTTAATGAACTTTAGTTCTTGCTCCCGAGACTGCAGACGTTTCTAACAAACTTCTCGGTGGATGAAATACTACGGTGTAATTATCGAGCAGTACTTTCCTCAGGTACTCTTTGTTATGCTGTTCTAACGTTTGAGTCTCTCTATGAAATTCCTTGTGCTGTGAAAGCTGGTTCTAACTTTTGAGACTTTGGCTGGAATCCTAAAGAGTGACCATTCAAATGAAAGCTACTGAGCAGTACTTTCCTGTGGCGCTGTGTATTATGTTGTTCAAGGTGGTTCTAACTGTTGAGTCCGTGGAAGAAATCCTAAAGTGTGACCATTCAAATGAAAGCTAATGAGCAGTACTTTCCTGTGGTAGTGTTTATTATGCTGTAAAAGTTGGTTCTGACTTTTGAGACCGTGGACAAAATCCTAAAGTGTGACATTTAAATGAAAGCTATTAGAAACACTATCATGTGGTGCTATTTGTTTTCCAGTATTTTCTTTCAGTTTTGTTCCCAGAAGCCCTCGGAAGTGACAGTATTAACCTGATGTCCTGTCAGTTGTGTACCTCATTTCTTTGTTGCTGTGATTCAAATGTTCCACCAGGTGTCTTCAACCTGCCACCAATAAAGAACTTCACCTGAAAAACAGAACCAAAAAATAACAGTGCATCCACGACACTGTAATTAATCTAACTTAATTCAAGGAAATCAAACTAAATTAGGTAAAGGCTATGAGGACAGTGACCTCCTTGAGAACCACTATCCCTACCTTGCAATTACAAAAGCTAAGAAAGTAAGAAAAAATAGGTACAAAAGTTTTGGGACATTGATTGTTGATGTAATCCTGAAGTCGGGGTTTAAGCCAACTGTTTAGCCACCTGTCCGCTGTGTGTTTAAAAAGGTGTCTGTATTCAATTTGTGGCGTTACTTCCGTCCATATACAAATACACTTGTACGTCCAAATACACTGATGCATAAGTTTTGTTATTATTAACTTTGTATTAACGAATTTTTTACAGGCATCCTGGTTTTCGTTACTAAAACTTATCTATTTATTAACTACGGTCTCTTTATACTTTGAGGGATACAAAAGGTCCCACTAGAATCCTCCTACGCTCCCTATCCCAGGCTATCTTTGTTGTTACAAGTAGAGAATACTCAAGGGAAAGAAAAGTCATTTGAGTTTAAGATAGCAAGTGCCTAATTACTGAACAACAGAAGGAGAATGGATTTCTGTGCAAGATACTCAGATGTTAGAGAGGAGTCGACTGTACGCCATCTTCCTTTTAGTTTGGAAAAAATAATTACCTCAATCAAAAGAACCAAAATGAACAGCACAACTCCTTCCACAAACATGTATAAAGCCATTTGACCAATCCCTGGGCGCTCCCAATCCAAGGCGTGATCCGTGTATGTTACGTTTGCGAGTGAGCAGCCAAAACTGGCCCTGGTGAAAAGAACAACAGAACAATATTAAGCGCTTAACTGCCAAGATTGATCGAAAATTTACGTTTTCAACATATTGAAGAACAGAAAGTAACGAGGCAAAGTACTGCTCAACAATTTTTTATTGGAATGGTCAAATATTAGGATTTTATCCCACAACTGAGAAATTTAAATCGTGTAGCTTATTAAATAGCACCACAGGAATGTAACCTTCGCTAGCTTTCATTTGAGCAGCCACACTTAAGGATTTCACCCACCGAATTTTGAAGACCATTTACCACAAGCAGTAGGAATTATATTATAGCTTCAAATAAGGAAGAATAAAGTGTGGTCAAGTCCCTGTCCAGTTATAATTCCCGTAAGGTCAGCTCAATATTTGTAACACACTTTAAAGATGCTAATGATATTATTAAATTCTCAATCTCGCTGGTTGAATTCATAACCGTTTCTGATTGGTTCACCTAACACTGGTTATCAGCGAATAACAGCCTCGTTCCCAGTCGTTCTCGGCGGAATATCAAATGTGACGTCACCCGTTGAGCTCCACGGGAAGATTCGCCTAGAACTCGTATTCGGCCCTAAGTCTTATGCTGTCACTCAATAAGCGCGAAAAGGCCTGAACACGAGGTTGAGCGAATAACTCTTTTTGCCTTATAAGGAACTCGCATGTCATGTCAAGTGCCGCAACGTTCAAGAGATTCCACTGTAAAACAATCGTTTGTTTTCCAAAGATGTAGCAAAAAAATTTCCGCAACAATTGCTGAAAGTTAAGAATTGAATTGAAACCGTTACTCCAGTAGCGCTTGTTGGGTATGACGCGGTTATAACCAACTCCGTGCTACATGCTTCGCTTTTTATCACCTCACTGATCTAACGCGTTCTTGTGGAATAGTTGTTAACCGTACTGGTCACTGATCGCCCTGCTGTTTGCTTTTTATAAAGACGATACACAATAAACGAACCAATGGGCTGATAGTAATAGCTCTGATTTCTCTATAATAATAATAATAATAATAATAATAATAATAATAATAATAATAATAATAATAATAATAATAATAATAATAATAATAATAATAATAATAATGGTCTTTATTTCTCATAAGATAAATCTACATATCCTATGTTACACGTACACTCTATCATAAAGCGACTAGGAGCATAATCAGCTTGCTATATGCACTGAGTGAAGGAAAACAATAAGGACTCAACTTAATTGATTCAAGGAAACGACACGATGTAATTATGTACTTACTCTGGTGATTCATTGCAGAGTTTTCGGTATCCATAGTTACTGTTCATATCCACAAAGCTGTACGCGAGCCTGGAACAACAGATAATATTGAATTATCAAACAGTGGCCTTCATTCTTAGTTTCACCACCACCACAACCTCTAACAACAACAACAACAAAATACACTTACGTGTACGTAGGCACTAGCATGAAGATGTAATGCAAAACCTTTGCTTCTTCCTGCAACTCCAGCGATGGTATTTGTAACACAAACACTGTGATCAACATCCCCTGTAAAGTAACCCAATTTCTCACTTTGATGCGTCTTCTCAAACAAGTAGTTTAAATCAATTCGCCAAAGTCTACCAAGGCTTATAATGTTCACACCATGATGGATCGATTTTTAGGCCAACACAGCACACGAATCGTGCTAAAATAGCGTTTCATGAGTGAACATAACTAGGATGTCCAGTGCCAGTAAAAACAAGCTGTCCAGTACAGAGTGAACACAGCTTAACTCTATGTTATGACAGAGAATAGGTGACCCGTGAAATAAAGATTAGACAGAAGGAACTCTATTTTCTGACGAAAATAGAACAAGTACACGTGCAAAAATCCATATCTTTTGAATTGGCTTAAAAATACCTAGTGAGTAGACTAGAGCTATCCCTGCAACCGTAGGAGAACTTCATGTTGTCACTGATACATGCATATCAGTGCAAGGCTTTTCCGTGTTCACATTTTTGTCAACGTTAACAGCAGCATTATAAATCAGTAGTTTCTACTTACCAGGCTGAGAATGGAAAGCATAAACACAGTCAGTGCATAGCCCACCAGCGGAGAGGTGAAAATGAATGACAGGCAATAGACGAAAGGCAACACACACAAGCCAAAGAGAATCTAGAGAAAAACACAAAAATAGTATTTTGCATTCAGTTGTAATGGGATGACGATTTAACAAAACCAAATGATTTTACCTGCTGAACCAGCTTAAATCTATAGAGAAATTTCCAATCCATTCAATTCCACTCCCAGAATTTCCAGACATTTTGACTGATAGAGAGTGCTCTGTGTTTTACTCTTGCTGTGGGTCACTATGCAATGTATTGGGTCGTTTGTTGTGCATGGTCTGTTAATTTTACTTACAAGCATTAAAAAGACAACTCCCAGTTCATCTTTGTAAGATTCAACTTGAAATGCGGCAAACAAGATGAGAATGCCCAGCACAGGAACAAAGTAGTTGACGAAGTCCCAGGAGTAAGTAGCGAACCAGTAACTGAACACATCCACACCGCTGACAAATTGAAGATGCTTTGCCTAAAATCACAACAACACAGTGTTAGCTCTCAATTCAATGCTTCAAAGGTGAAAGAACTCGTCTCCTACCCGTGGGGCCCAGATGTCCTTCCCAGACTCGGCTTCATCTGATGTGGTTTGAGTTTGCTGTTGGTCCTTTTCTTGATGCAAGGGTTTTCCCTGGGTCTCTGGTTTTCATCACTCCATAAAACCCAACATATTCATTTACGGAATGTATTTTTTTTCTGGACAGAGAATCATGCCAAAGGCAACCCACATAGTCAAAGATCACTCAACTAGGAGTCTTACATGTACAACTCCATTTGCATGCGATGCAATGCAAGTTAACAGCAGAGTTTCCCCCAGAAGAGAACATGTGGAGCTCATACAACTAGGATGATGAGGGGAGCAGGGATGGCGCAGTGGTGAGAGCACTCGCCTCCCACCAGCTGCGCCTGGGTTCGATTCCTGGACTCGGCATCAGCTGTGGGTTGAGTTTGTTGTTGGTTCTCGTCCTCACTCTGAGAGGTTTTTCTCCGGGTACTCCGGTTCTCCCCTCTCCTCAAAAACCAACATTTCTAAATTTCAATTCGATCTGGACACAGTGGATGAAGAGCCACCTTCTGGATGTGCCACTGCTGCTGCTGCTGCTGCTGCTGCTGCTGCTGCTACTTCCCATTTAGTTATGTGGAGCAGAGTAAGGGAAAGACATCAAGCTTGAAGTGGTGATCGTAAACAAATGGGTTAACTTAATGATGTTACCTTTGAAACTCGCTCTTGAACAATGAATGTGACAAAACTGGCCGCCATGTAAGCCATACCCAGTGCAAGGAAGATAGCAAGCAGAAGAGCGGAGAAATCTGTTGTCACATTGTTGGCCTAAAGAAACCACAGAGACAGACACAACACGGATAAGTCACCAAATACTGCATACACATGCACAAATGTGTCCTCGTTTACCAGAGAATACTGATTGTAACTTCATATTTTCTTTTCAGTTTGATTGCTTGATAGACTAAGCGACTGAGGCAAAACTGATCACCAGCAGTTGTTGACAATTTTTGGTTTCAAACATGGAGTGGGCACACTAGACGATTACGAGCTATTTTGGTTGAATCAGTGGTAAATTAAATGACTTATAACCGACATGCCACATATTGGTGTCCAGGAGTGGACAGGCCTGACAATTTGCGCCAGTGGTGTGCCAAATCTCCTGGTGTGGTACTGACCCTAGTAGGATCACAGTTTAGCCTGATCTACTGATAAAAATCGATGATAGGCTTCAGTTAATCAGTCAAAATTAATCGACGATATTTAATTGTTATCGAATTGTATTAGCCACTTGATGACAAGAAAAAATGCTCAGTCACATTGATCGCCTTTTTATTGTCATGCATCGATATCTTGCAGTGGTTTTGGTGTGTAACCACGGGTTGCCACACCTTTCACTTCAGCACACCACTGAGTATTAGAGTTTCTTCAGCAAGCTCTATAAACTGACCTTGTTTTTGACACTGTTTGGCAAAGGATAATTGGTGGTCTCAATGCTATATGATGAGTCGTTCACTGCATCAGCCAGTAGAATGTTACTCATCGCACTTAGGGCCTCGGCTATGGTGTGAAATGCCTGAAATGACACACCATGAAACAATTATTACTGTACTAGCAAATATGCAAAGGCATGGTCGCTAACATGTCACAGTGTTTCGAGTCTATACCAGAATCATCCTCACGCAATACTAAATAAAAATTAATAGTAAATTGCTACACTGAAAATCCAGTGGCTTTTTCAGTGGCCTTGGATTTTCATTGTAGCAATGTACTATTTATTTAGTGTTGCTTGCGGATGATTCTGATATAGAATCGTAACACTGTCATCCTGCTTTATTTGTTCCTAATGCACGTAATACATGCAACGCATGTTTGTCACAGGTATTTCATGTGCACATGTAAGATTAATGGGATTTATCCACGTGCTGTTCCCATCGTGGCTTTGTAGCTCAGATGGTAGAGCAGTGGTCTAGTAACAGTAGTTGTGGGTTCGAGTCCCACCAAAGCCACTAAATTTTTTCAGTAGCTTTGGATTTTCAGTGTAGCAATTTACTATTGCTTTTAACATGTCACATTAGAGATCAAGAGGTTGATCATTTGAGACCTGGTCTCTGCCCTTGTGTTGTTTTTCAAAGCAAGTCATTTTGCTTTGCCTTCATAGTACCCTCTCTCCACCCAATTCAATCATTAAATTGTGGGGCACCTCATACAATAAGACATGCACCATAAGCTTGATAAGGAGACACTCCCATAAGGGAACATCTCCAGTGAATAGCTGCCCACAAGGGAAGACCCCCTGAAAAGGGAAATCTCCTGTCATGGGAAATCTTTAACTAGGGGTGGGGGTGTCTGGGGTTGGAGGCATCTCCTTTAAACAATGTAACACTTTCTGAATCAGCATCTAAAACAATTAGCAATGTAAGAACAGTGTTGATTACCTCATTACTGTACCAAACTGTGGTTACTGCATTTTGTCCTTTGTTAACTGGACCCATCCCACTGCTGTTAGTGTTGTTTGCAGGCATACTCACGGGGGGTACCTTAGGAGCAAATGTGAAGCCCGCAACATAGACATTAAAGTAATTTGAAGCATTGCTTTCTTCCAAGACATACTCAGAGAAGTATGTGTTAAGGTTCCTCAGGTCTGTGCCTGGACATCCCACTGCTGAACATGTTGTGTCTTTGTCAATTTTTTGATCAGAACTGAAACAGAACAATAGATAAAATCAGTTGAATCCTGTGCCACTTTTAGTTGCACTTTTCGGGGTCACAGTCACGCAAGTTAAAGAAATGTATGATTACAGTATGGGAATTAAAATGATAGTACTACAGCAAATGAAAGGATGACTTAAATCCCAAGTCAATTTTGCATTTTCAGAGTTCTGGAAAGGGCATTTTCAGAAATTTGCATGTCTCAGAAATGCCGGCAAGTTGAACAGGAAGTATTCCTCTCATGCCTTCAATCTTTGCAAATCAACTGCAAAATACTGGTAGTCATAATTTTACTGTTCCCAGATTTCTTACCTATCTGCACCGAACGATAATTACTTTAATTATTTCTGGTTTATCTGTGGCAAAATTAGTATCATGAAACGCTGCCTCACTGGAACAGGAGCAGTCAGTTAGATCAGAACAAAGTCACTTCCACTGAAAGAAAATCTATATGAGATGATAATGGATGAAGACAGCATCTCTGTTAGGGAAGGGTGTTGTTCATGAGATGAGTTCTCTTGTACAAATGAGCTCCTGACACTGAATGATAAAGCACACTTCACTGAGTAAAATGAAAGTACATACATATTAGCTTTGATGCACTTGGGGCAGTCATTGTAGCCAAAAGTGTAATCTTTACATTGATCTGGCTTGAGATCTTCACTGATAAACTGCAAAAGGAAATGAGATGAAATTATTTTCTAAATATGTATGTTCTCAAGGAATCAGTGCTGGTAAAATTCACTGTCCACATCAAGCTAATTCACCTGCACAACTATATCAGCCATCTAGGTGAGTTTCTGCAAGTTTAACCCTTTAAGCCCAGACATCATCATACAATTTTCCTTACTGGTCTCCATAGATTTTATTGATTACTAATTGGGAGAATCTGTTTAAACATCAAGACAATTCATGTTTAGTGATCATTTGCCAAATTCGTATGACCTGTATGTGTTATAATACAGTCATACAATGAGGAGAAATTTGATGCTGATCACTATTGGGGCTTAAAGGATTAACCATGAGAATATGCCTACAGCTGGACACAAGCTAGCATCACATTCCAGTCAATTTATATAATTATGAACTACTTGTACAAGTGGTTCTTTAAATAAATAGAGATCTGTCAATCAGCAAAACTAACAACTTACAATGGATTTGCACTTAGCATTGAGAACAAAATACTCAAAGTTGCAGCAGGATTTGGATTCGTTATCATGCTTGTAGCTGTAGCTCTTGTCTCTGACCAAAATGTTGCTGCCATTGTTGCCATCGCGAATTTTGTACACTTTAGATGTGATGTCCTGAACATCAACTTTCACATCGCCAAGGTATGTTTCCGCTTTCTGAAAAAGAAAAAAGGATCATTTTGCAGTTTTTTTACTTTAGACATTACACGCAGATAATAAATAGTGGGCTAAAGGATTACCTTCAAGGTTTCCTTCTTGACAGTAGAGCTCAAGTTTCTGTAGTCTGCAACGAAAGCTTTGGTATGGACACCATCAACACTCAAATTAGAGAGTTTAAGAACACGCGGTGGATCATTGTCTCTTGTGGGTATGGTTGTGATGAGAAGTAAACCAAAAAGCACCATTACAAGAGGAAGTACAAGCTGTGTAATGATCGCTTTCTTGTCGCGTTTGGAGTTTAGGAATCTCTTCATGAACATTGCTTTGTACTGCTGCCACTTCAAAGTAACACCTGTTTGTAGTCCTAGAAAAATGACAACACAGCCATAGTTCAATAAAAATGAATTTCATACAAGCCAAGCTAGTGAAGGCAGTATTCAGTATATCAAAATTCTGAGCCTAATTTGTAATCCCAGAAAACATACAGCAATGGATTGTTTAAGGTTAAACCGTTATTCAAAGGGTAATGTAGAAAAGGGTCTTGACATTTATTTCAGGCAGGTCTCTTGGGGGAACAAACAACTTTAAATTGATTTTCCTGGTAGAGAGAATGGAGAGAATTGGTGAAGGAAGTGATCTATCGAAAGAAAAACTGGGTCACTGTGCATTTAAGACAGTTTGGATCATGCACAGTTACTACAGTGCCCACCACTGTATTTGCCGACATTTCTTCCTCAGCGCATGCCTCATTATATGACATGGCATGACATTGCAATGTAAATTGTGGTGAAGGAAGGATGTGCATAAACAATTAGTGTGAAAGTCCTTGAAATAATGAATTTGGATTGATATTATCCAATCACTAGATGCACTGTAAGTTAAGCATCAAAATCTCTGCTAAGCAAGCTTGCTGCACTAACTATTATGTTTCTCAATCAGGCATGCATGGGGAATGGGTGTTCAAGTCATTACTGCATCAGACTGTTCACCTTTAGGGTAGGGGTTCAAAAGTGCTCTCATGTTACGTTTTTTAGGTAAAAAATTGTGGAAAGGAAACTAAACCACAATATCTGAGGTACAACTGGCAATGGACTGGCATCTTATCCAGGAAAAGTAGAAATAGCTTTGTACAGTGGAAACTCAATATAACGAAGTACCGAGGGACTGGCAAAATGTGTTCTTTGTAACGGGGGTTTGTTATATTGGGGCACTTTTCCATACATTGTGTAGTTCCAGAAAAAAATCCATCCCCGCCCCATGGAAGGTTATCAGAAATTCCTAGGGGGAGGGGGGTCTAAAAAGCCAAAATTTTAGAAGCAAAGTATATGAAGCTAAACTGGAATTTCTTGGGGGGAAGGGGGTGCAAAACAAAAAACTTTCCAAGGGGGAGTATGGATATTTTCTGGAACTACACATTTTACTATTACTGGGCTGAAGAATGTCATTTGTTATACAGGGGACTTCATTATACAGGGGTTCCACTGTAGTATAGAAACCAGAGCTAAGTACGTGTTGTCATGGTGGGTCAGTATAAAGGCCATTATGGCACCATATCAGTCACACGGTGAAGTTTGTTATTTATCTACAATTATTACCTCCTGCCTGTGGGTCTTCAACTTCAGCAATATTAACAATCTGCTGAGCTTCTTGACCAGCAACTTCATGTTCATGAACCCTGCAAATTATGATGCAAAAATTTTCTTGTTGGTAGAGTGAGAGTTAATGAGGTTTAAATTTCATGAGACAAGATAACAGTTAACAGTTGCATACGAGAGTTGGCAGTTTATTTCATTTTGTCAATGACTTTGTAAGTCTGATAAATAGACGATACTACAGAAAGTACTGTTTACGAGCTTTTATTTGAATACATTGAAAGCATTTCTAGATGACAAGTAGAATTATTTTCTTATCAAACAGAAAACTACTTTGTTTTGTAACTATCGAAGGGAAATTGTGATATGCAATCAGCATACAATACTTCAACAGGAGGGTAACAAAACCATATTGACAACTGACTTAATTACAAGTGAATGATAATTATTGAATTTACAGTGAGGCTGATAAAATCATGACCACCAAAAATATTCTGGAATGTTAACGGTAATCAATAACATGTGAGATTTTGTTACCACAAGAGAACTGAGCACCACTGAACAAACTTACTGATTTGTCACAACATTCTAGGACTATTTCCAGAACTCTAAGTTTTATTAGCAGCACTGTTATAGAAGAAAAAAACTTACAAATCATCCACGGTTTTTTCTGACCCTTCCCCAACCTTCATGAAGACTTCTTCCAAAGTTGTGACAGACACTCCAAAACTAGCAATGCCATATTCCTCCATCTTATCTATGGGATGAATGATATGAGGAAAAACACAAGTAAAGTGATTTTTATCTATCAACATACCTCAATTACTTATCTAATTAATTATGCAATCTGATTTTATAAAGGGTTGTATACATACTATCCCTTCAGTTTTAACTAAAGCAACACAATCATATAGTCTTTCAACAATGCGTGCATGTTTTGTGTAACTTCCACAAAAGAACACCAGTGCCAGGAGATAGATTACATACACTAAATAATACACTTTAAAGTAGTTGAAACTAAGTTTGTCACTAAAGTAATTATTTAGTCATTTATTGCTTACTTTCAATTTCTTGGAAAAGCGTCTCAAAGCAATGGGAATATTCACTGCTCAAAACAAACTCCATCTCAGCACCAACACTACTGAGCAGCTGTGCATTAGGGACATGATTCATGATCAAACTTATCACTGAATTCTGATTACAGTCCTCCTTTTTCACCAGTGTTAAGTGGTATCCAACCCCATACCTAATATGAAATAATATTCAATAAAGGCAAGTTTATAACATTTCCTGATCTTAATCATTGTTGAGTGAAACCTAAAGCCTTGTAGTCCCAAAGCATACCTGATGCCTTCAATCAAAAGCTATTTGGCAACTTACTTTATAGTTGTTATGTGTTCTACTTATAATCATTCATACAATAGAATCAAGTTGATAGCATGTTTCGCTGAACTGACATATTGGATTAGACAATGCCAATTACAAAAAGGTGTTTCTCCCACTGGGTGACCAAACAGCTAGTTAACTCAAGTACTCAAGCTCCATAACCCTCAATTTACTCTACAGTAAAAAAAGTAAAATGTTCAAGTAACTTGAGACAAAATTGTCTCAGGTTGCAACAATGCATTGTTCTTCTGTCAGTGGGGGCGGGGCTATAGTCTAGTAAGCTGCAAGAGGCAAGGAAACCTTTTAACCATTGGTTATATTCTAGATATACATTGTATGTAAGTACTTAATACCATCCCTAAATACATAATAATTATAAAATTGCAGACAGACATGCAAGTTTGCAATAATTGTTTTAGTATATACCACATCAGTGGATAGCCAGCACCAAAGAGTTCCTTTTTTTCTGAGAAATGAGAAAAAACTAGTGTGAGAAATCCAAAATGATGCTGGGAGGTGAACAGCAAATAATATCCCAAGTTTGAGTAGCCAATCAGAGCATGTGGAAAACACTATCCACTGGTTTGGTGTATACTAATGTAAGATGAGACAAGCTGTGAGTGAGTGTGTGTTTAGTGTACCTGCTTTTAAGAAACAGAGAGCTGCCACAGCATCTCAATTGTCCATCAGCCATGATAGCAATTCGGTCTCCAAGAAAATCTGCTTCATCCCTGAAAAAAAGGCATGAACATGTTTTCATTTCCAGTGATCATTTGTCATGTAACGCTTTAACTCAGATAACCCAAAAATGCCAAATGAAAAATGTTAACTGTATTTTCACAACAGAAAGCTTTTTATGATCCGTATACACCAATTAAGCTTACATGAAGTGGGTGGTCAAGATAATGGTCTTTCCTGCTTTGTGTTTCAGTAGCAAGTCCCAGGTCCCTCTCCTAGCATATGGGTCCATTCCTGAGGTGGGCTCATCCAAGAACACAGTCTCTGAGCCTCCAATGAGAGCAATGGCACAACTGTAAAAGAGCAAGGGTAGCTGTATCTTACATGTAATTAATAAAGAAATAGTAATTTAAAAAAAGTTCTGACCTTCCACAGTTAAAGGTCATGATCAATAGATAATAGGAGACAACATTAGATGACAACAAAAAGAGCTCTTTGGAAATAATGTATGGTTGAACAGATGATCAGATGGTTCAAACAGTTGTTGTTCCTCACCGTTCGATGGTAAGTTTACTACACAAAAGCGTTTTTATTTGGACAGGAAGGAGAATGAATTTTGTTTAACAATTTGATTATTAGTAGCTAATCTCATCCTGAAATCACTGAATGGCATTTTGGACATATTACTGGTGCAGAATGATTTGTTTAGTGAACAAGAAAGTGGAGCAGGACAGTGGAGCTGGAACCCAGGAGAAAAGAGGGCAGAAAGTGTAAAGGAGGCAGAAAAAGATGGAAGTGGGAAGCAATATACGCATCTACGGAAAAAAAAATTCACCTGAGTTTTCGTTTCATTCCACCAGAAAGCTTAGACGAAGCCCAGTTCATCTTATCAATGAGTTGGACATCTTGGATCATCTGAAGAACTTCTGTCTCAGCTTGCCGACCAAATGTTCCCTAATAATTCATAAAACAATTACAAGCTCTGTCAAGTCTCTTTCCTTTGTTTGCTCACTGATCTGAATAAGGGTATGGGGTAGATGGAGAAGACTGGGCAGAGAAAAAGAAGGTTGAAGAAGAGGGACAATAGCAGGAATATAATGGAAGGGGAGTATTGGGTGGAGAAATCTTTTCTACCTTTAAGTTGATGAAAAACTCCAAATGTTCTTTCACAGTCAGTCTGTCAAAAAGAACGTTATGTTGTGGGCATAGTCCCAAGCTCTCTCGGATGGCATCCATGTCTGTCAATATACTGTGGCCATTAATATGGGCGGAGCCAGACGTTGGAGGGAAGAGACCAGTTAGAATTGACATGGTGGTTGTTTTTCCTGCTCCATTATGGCCAAGTAAGGCTGTGATTTGTCCTTTGTACATCTGCAGTGACAGTCCATCCACGGCAACTTTAGAGCCTGCTGAACCCTGCAAAATATAACATACTCATTAGTACATCACAGTAAAGTTTTAAAAGGTAACAACCCTCACAAAAAAGTACTCATTACGAATGTACCTTGAACACTTTCCTAAGATCTTTGATGCCAACACCAACTGGCAGGTCATGTGTTTCATCTTCAATATCTGGATTTTCTGAAGTCTTTTCCACTGGATTCATCTCCTAAATGATCAAGGTTGAGCCATGCACATT
Organism: Siderastrea radians; assembly: GCA_964017195.1. NCBI lineage: Eukaryota > Metazoa > Cnidaria > Anthozoa > Scleractinia > Rhizangiidae > Siderastrea > Siderastrea radians. The sequence continues at coordinate 37,354,532 of OZ024900.1, forward strand.
CTGTTATCTAATTAAACAATGCTATGTACAATGTATCTAATTTTTACAACTAACAATGAAAAACCAACTTAGTAAGGAGTTACTAAATGTATAGGCAGGCAGAAAAACATTCATCATCATTATATCTAAATAAAAACTCTATACCCTGACATGAGGTATTCCACAGCAAAAACAAAAATTATGTTATGCAAAGACTGATGCAGCAATCTACCTTACCTGTTCAGCTCCAACTTGCATGACATTATCACTGGAGGTTCCACACCAATAGGACTTTGTGAAGGGGAAGTAAAAGGGCCTGGGAATACCATAACTGCCAGGAAATACTGCCTCAACATACCTGAAGCAAGAACAACAGTCAAACAAACGACCACAAGAAAGTAGTTGACAGTGAACCATGTAGATGTAGGTTTGATGGGTCTGTCATGACACAGTTGTGATAAGTTATTTCTACTTACAAGTTTGTGAGTAAGCCCGTTAAAAACTTAGTAATGATCTTTTCCTATTACACAAATAGGCACAAATAATGTCTAGTTACACTAGCATGCAATATAATTCACCCCAGGTTTACTGACATCATAAATAATGCCAGTAGCCCAGGCAATGCACCTTATGTTATGTTAAGGTTTTTAATGGAGTTTTTAGTGTTCCTCATGTAGGGAAAATGCAAAATGGATCGTTACATGGAAGAAATTTAACAGTGAACTTTTTCATGGTAGATAGTTACCAGCTGCAGTTCAATGTCTTTCTAAGAAAAAAGTTTTATTTCTTCTAAGAAAACATACCAGGTGATGACACCATACACTAAGCTTTGTATGATTAGCATTCCCAGGACCCAGGAAAAGCTGAAGTCGTCATCAGGTGTTGGTGACGAGGAGACCCGGTCCCAGGTCAAGCCAACCTCAATGCTCTCAAATCTGGCAATGATGTAAGTGGCAATGCCAAGGCAAGTGTTTGGTAAAAGGCATGAGGCAGCCTTCTCTGACCTGTGATAACAATGCACCAATTATTAAACTGCCTGTAAATGGCTGGAACAAATTCCACTCACTGAATACAAAGTGATGTACTTCCTAAATTACAATGTATTGTGTTTGAGTAAAATATATTAGCCATAATGAACATGTACTGTATGCAACCAGAAAGTCTGATGTGGACTCTCATTTCTCTTCAATACATTTCATTTTTTGCTCTCACAACAATGCAACTTAGAAATGACAAAGAGGAAAAGTACATTGTGCTGTGTATGTTTTAAGAGGAGCTTGGTGACGTTGTAAGTAAACCACATATTTGGTTTTCCACAAGCTACATGTATGAGAAGTAAAAAACATCTATTTGGGATGTCCTTAGAATTTTTAGCTGGCTGCTGTATATACATATGTGCAGCCAGCTCTGAGTCAAACTCTGAGTCCCACAATATTTAGTGAGGGTAGACCTAGGCTAACTGGGAGGGAAATGGGTGAGTCTGGGTGTGGTCGAGGGTCACAAACAGATAACTGCAAGGCTTAACCCTTTAAGCCCTAAGCCCTGATGAAAATGAAATTTCTCTTTACATGATCACTACTTATTTGAACATTCAAGTGACAAGAATAAGGGAAGTGATCACTGAGGATGAGATGTCTTGATATTTAGACAAATTCTCCTTACTAGTTCCATTAGAAATGTGTGGAGATCAGTATTGAGAATATACATTTTTATATCAAGGCTTAAAGGGTTAAATGAAATGGAATGTTGAGTTCTTATGCATGGGACAAACACAATAAAGTTATGCTATGTTTGCTTCTCAGATTGTAATCTTGATGCCTTGACCATATCAAACAGTATAATTAAGCATTATGGAGTACGCTTGTAAATACCTGGACAACGCTTCATATGCTTCCTGCTGGGAAAATGTCTGATAAGGAACAAGGGAACAATACCAGGCTACAGCTCCAAACAACATGCCCACAACTGGCCTTGAGAAAAACACACTGCAAATGATATAAAAAACTCATCAATTAATAAGAAAAATATGAAACAAAATGTTCAAACAAATGCTCTAAATAAAACCCAGTTTTAACTGTATTTTACTTTTCCTTTAGTTCTGAATTCCTAGCCATAAATGATTTGTGTTCTTCCTGTAGATATAGTTTATAAGAGAATTTTTGCCCTCTCTTTTTTGATAAACAAACTCTTGCTTTCTGCTCAAGATTTATCAATCAAATACAAATTCGATACTCATTTTTTATTATAAATTAGTACATGTAATCGCATGAGGTCGAGTAGAATTAAGGATAAATTTTCACGCGTATTTTCAAAGTTGTCACAAAATTGTCACAAAATTTGTGAAAACTTTGAAAATACAAGTGAAAATTTATCCTTAATTATACGAGGGCTCAATGCGATTACTTGTTCATGACACAGAGGGCAAAATTTTCTGACTACTTTTCATTGCACGTCGAAACACAATCCGCCGCCGGCACTCAGAATAGACAATTCTCCACACAAGCAGTTTATTAAACTGCTACTCAGGGTCCAGAACAAAAAAAAAACGGTCTTTTATGCATATGTTCATCTTTTGAGGTAATTATAATTCTAGTTCATTGACAAACTCACACTCAAAACTCAAACTAAGTAAATTTAAGCTTTAAGCTTACCTGAGTTGCAAAGCGACCTCTCACTCGCTGAATTAACCAAGGTTTTCGTTAGTTTTAGAACAAATAACCATTTGCTGTTTCCCGTAAAATGTTCAGGTTCACCTTCTGGAATTTCTCTTCGAACTATCACCCGATTTCCATACCATTTTTGCCAACCAACTCAGTTAAATTTAAACTCTGAAACTATATTCTTGCGTTGAACAACTCAAAATCCAATTTTAAAATCTGCTTTTCGTTTCAAGATGCTTACAAAATGCAAATGGCGCGCTCGCGCGCTTAGCCAATCAGATGCGAGTATTTTTGGTGCTTGGCCAATCAGGAATTAGTAATTTTGCCCTCGTCCAAAAGAAAATTAAGAAGAAATACCCGGTCTCAACCAATCAGCATGGTAAATTTATGTTCAATGTTTAAAGAGCCACTAAAAAAAGTCCAAAGCGCACTTACCCCAAATGACATACAGTATTAATAATAAAGCCCATCTTAATTGACGACACCAACTTTAAAAGAAGTTGTTGTTTCACTAGAAATTGTGTGCATGAGATTCTTGCAATGGTAGTCAACTTTTGTTCCAATCCAGTTTGAGATAAAAAACTAATAAAATTTTTATGTGAGAAGGTAAAAAATAGTGGAATACCAGAGGCTTATAATTACTTCTTATACACTCAGGTATTGCAAGTATGTTGCGTTATTGTAATATCAATAATTTTAATGACATAAAGCCACATACACCGATTCACTTAAACTGATAGGGAATTTTTATGTGTAAAAGATGTGTCTGGTAGTCACCAGTACGTTTCATGAATCCACTGTACCTTATAGCAAAACAGAACATAATGCTTGCTATGATATACAGAAGCAAAAACACAAATAGGAGTGAGCCATCTGAGAACTCAAAGATCTTCATCGCCTGTTGAATAAATGGTTGATATTCATTAGCACAGGGGTTAACAAGTGTCACCCCAGACTGTTTTCCTTAAAAATTAATATAACAAACCCTTTTGGTAGGTTCTGCCAGTATTTTTATGTTCTCTCATTTATAGCGCAGCCTGCTTCTAGCATCCAGCCAACAGGAGCAAAAGGCAAATCTTTGGCATATTTAAACATAGGCACGCAACCTGCGCAGAGCCAATGACGTTTTTTTTCACAATATGGTAAAATTTATCCTGACAACCTATGGGTCTTTACACCTCCGGGAAGTCCCACCCGAACCCCTCAACCCCTCCCCCCCACCCCCCACACCAAAAAGATCTTGTGGTTATCCACCATAAAACCTGCTAATGATCGAGCAGCGTGACTACGTGGAGTAAAGAAACCGAAGAAAGGTCTTTGTTTCACGGTTCTTCAAAGAACACAGACAAAAACAAGTAAACTTAAACTTAAACTCACCGTCGAAAAATATTGCATACATAATTTTGGCAAAGATCCGTGGAAAGTTAACAATTTTACTTCGAAGTAAAATGCAAGTTGCAGTTGAACCTTTTAATTTCTTGCTTCTACCGGCAAATATCCAATACTTTTCAGTGCTCATAAACGGTCAACTTTCTAAAGGGTGCCGTTTTGGTGCTCTGCGTGATTTGCATGACACGTGACTCGCTTTACTTTGTTTAATTTGTAAGGTTTCAGACATTTCAGTCAACCACTTACGTTCTTAGTACATTGTATTGTCAAAACAGGAGTCTGCCATCAACTTTGCGTTTCTTGTATCCACAGAATTTTCGTTCGAAATTGGTTCGAACTAGTTTGAACTATAGTTTTGCAACTATATTTATTTCCCCTGTAGATTGAAGTTGTTTGCTTTGTAATCAAGTTGGCTATAATAATTTTCATCTTTTTGCTTCGCAAATCGACCAAAGTATGTTTACATTTGTAAATTTCCCACGGTACAAAGTTATTTTTAGCTCATGACAGCTGTTTATTTTGGGTATCAACCTACAGCCGAATAAATTTTGTTTGCTTTACCTTCGAACAGTACAAAAATGTTCAAATTCAGCTCGCTTCATTGCTGAAACCTGAAACTCTTTGGAGAGATTTAACCCTGAAAAAATCCCTGACCCCCCAGGTTATAACATCAGATTTTTATTATAAGTGCGTTTTAATCTCTCAATTCTGCAAACTCATTGTGATTTTGAGACGGCAATTCTGCATTATATTGACGGCTAGTTGGAAGAAAATGTATTCCATATTGGGTGGCGATGGAGCCCTGAGTACAGAGAATATATTTCCATCAATATAATGTAAAATTGCCGTCTCAAAACCTCAATTAGTTTTGTATCACAATTCAATCATTTTTCGGGTAAAAGAAACTCAAAATTGAGAATTTTCCACCCGGATTGAAAGATAAATTCTTGTAACTTGACAAGTGTTGAAATCAAATCCTTGTTTTGCACAAAAAATTGTCAAAATATACAGACTTTCCTCGCCATAAATCGGTGCTTTACAGAAATAAATTCAAAGTAGCATCTTTATGTAGGTTTGTTAGGTTCCAGAAGTCGATACAACAGGTAAAATAATGCAAACTCAACAACCTTTTCGTTCAAAACGTTTTCAAACTGAACACAATTACGTAATTAGCACCTGAACAACAACACCAGCTGGACAAAAACAAACTGTTAAAACAAATGAAAACAGATTTTACTTCTCATCTCACTTCTGCTTTTCAATAGCAATTATTCAAGTAATTTACATCAGTGGCAGCTTCTTGACGAGAATCTTTGAATTTCTGTTCTGAACGGAAGGTGCCCAACAAAAATGGCGCAAAATTTTCAACCAATCACTGGCTCGCTCTTGAGACGTCAATATGCGTAGATATATTGACGTCTCAAAAACAATCAAAAGAAACTGAGAATCGTGATACTCTCTTGGAGTGGTTGATCTTATTCACGACAGGTACATCTGTTAGTGAGCTCATAATAAGAATATCTTTTTCCATGTTCACAAAATGGAGTTATAACATTTCCAGCCATGGTCCAGACTGTGACTTTACAAACCTGGGCATCCCATAATACTGGATTGATTCTATTATTGTGATAATGCTGCATTGTCACTTCAAAAGAATAAAATAAATTTCAGTGAGTACTATGGGTTGCCCAGGAGTGAAAAATCAATTTGGCTGCTGTATTCATTCAGTAAAAAGGTCTAATTTACAGTGTCTAACGTAACTTAAGGAAAACAGCATAGCAAATAACATGCATATGCATATAAATTAAAACTTACAAAACAAAATATTCGTTGTCTTACTTTCAAAAGAATTGTAGCCATAATGATGGAGATAAGAAGGAACAACAAGTTTTTGGTGAACCATGCACTCCAGTGAATCCAGTTTGCCAGTCCCATCATTTTCATTGATTCCTTCAAACGGTTTTGTTTCTCATGAACCAGCTCCTGTGAGAAGAGATTTAAATTTACGTGAGCACTGAGCAACCACTGGTTTATTTCCTATTAAGCATATTTAGTCCAAAAGCCTTAGAGTGTTCTGTCAACAGACAGTCTTTGGAGAAATTTATAAAACTTTTATTTAGATTTTTAAAATTTTGTAATTGTACATGTCTTTAGGACAGTCAGTTTTCACTTTCTGTCAAAATAACGATACTCCCTATGATCTGTTTCACATACCAAGTACACAAGATCCCAATTACCTGTTAATTGTCCTTTCATCACAATGAAGCCATGATGCATGAGTCAACGAAAACCCCGACCCCCCCGTCCACCCCGGACAAGGTGGGGATTAGAGGGGAATAGTAGGGGATTGGATACAAAATCATGCCCAAGAAGGTGAAGCATTGGAGGTGTTTAGTAAATTTAGCTGCGCCCTGGGTGTGGGGCATAGGTGGGAATTTGGAACTGCACTGTGAAATTGTTATTATAATCTTGCTGGGAGCTGTTCTAAAGCAAAACAAGCACAAAACCATCATGTATTTAACTCAGTCTTTTGCACATCGATGGCGAGTGTTTCACAGCAAGTACTTGATCTGGTGACCACACAATCTCCAGATTTTATTACCAAGTTAGGCAAGATAGCGGGTGTTTTTAATACAACTTTGTTGTCATTTACATTCATCTCTTTTGTCTTTTACGTGGCACAAAAAGCCTCCAAAAGTATCCTAAAAGTTACAAGGTTTGTTAAAATTTAAACATTTCGACAGCTAAGCTACGAATTTTGGACCTGTTTTACCTAACAAATGTTTCCATAACCTCTCACTCGTTCAGTGAGATAAATACAAGGCTTAATTTTGTTCCTTAGCTAGACTTGTTTTACAATAATGGGCTTAAAGCTTGCAGCAAATACCCAACAGTTGCTTAGCTACTAAAACTATTAAGATCCTTCACAGTCCTAATTAGCTCTACTGCCAGGGTATTGGTGATATGGGTGAAGAAAGACATTTGGTAAGGAACCTGGGTGTGTCATGGGCTAGTAGATTTTTGAATCTCACTTGCCCAGGTGCCTGGTGGCTAGTGACTCAACTCAACAGATATTGACCCCTGGGGGTGCGGGGCTATTAGGTAATGTTTTGACTCAAGGAGGCATCCCCAGGGGTGGGGGTATTATTCGAGATTTGACCAAGGTTTTTTCCAAATCCCCACCTTGTCCCAGGGTGGGTCAGGGTTTTCTTCGACTCATGCATAAAAATATGTTTTGTTGTTGACTTAATTGCTGCTAATCCACAAATATCTTAGTACATCGTTGAAATTTTGACTTCTTCATTGTACAGAACTACACAATTTGATTGTATTAATATTAATTTCACCCCTGTAACATTTATTTAGTTCACTAAATAGTGAACCTTCCACTGTATGTAATATTCCAAAGAATGAGTAAACTGTATGTCATTCCTCTAATCAGTAAGGGTTTTTTAAAACAATTGACAATTAAAACTAACGGTAAAAATTCACGACGTTTCGACCGCTTTTCGGTCATTATCAAGCAAAATGTTGAGAATAAGAATTTGCATAGATATATAAAGTAACAAAGGGGCAAAAATATATAAGGAAAATGTATGAAGTAAAAATATGTAAAAATAGCTAAAAGTATGTGTAAAAAGAATTAATTTTTGTTCAATTGCTCAACAAATCTACCCACGTTGAGACAAAGGTATATGTGAAGCCCACAAACTCCGGTCTAATGCTACACTACAAGAGTCATGTTGAAGGTCGGTATAAACGCAGCCTACTGAACACTATGCTGGGTCGTGCGTTTCAACTTTCTTCTAACTGGGCCTACTTCTCTGAAGAATGCGATCGTCTCAAGTTGTTGTTCTCCCATCTTAAATACCCAGATAAGCTAATAAATTCCACCATTACACGCTTTATTGCCATCAAAGTCACTGAACAACCCGTTCCTTCACCAACGGATAACAATAGTCCAGAGCCCGTTCGTGCTGTTCTACCGTTCAAAGACCAAGCGTCAGCTGATATTCTTTGCACCCAACTGAAAGACCTTAGCCAGAAAATTAACACCACCATCCAACCCGTTTTCATCAGCCACAAAATTGAGCGAGACCTGAAATTACGTGAAGTCAAGCCGCCTGTCGTAAACCAACAGTGCCTAGTTTACCTTTTTAAATGTGACCTGTGCAATGCAGGTTATGTTGGTTTTACGTGCCAGCACTTGCATCAACACATCGAGGAGCACAAGAACGTGTCGTCGTCTATTGGCAAGAATTTTCGCTCGGAACATTCTCTGGCCCCTAAGGAATTTTAAAATTCTAAAGAAATGTAAAAACAAGTTTGACTGCCTCATTTACAAAATATGTTTTTTATCCATGAACTGAGACCAAGTCTCAATGTACAGACCGACTCAATTCGTGCGAAGGTTTTTAAACAATTAGCTTTTAAATAATTAGTCTTTATATAGTTAGTTTTTGCATGCTTTTATTTGTTTTAACAAATTCTTTTTACACATACTTTTAGCTACTTTTACATATTTTTACTTCATACATTTTCCTTACATATTTTTGTTCCTTTGTCACTTTATATATCTATGCAAATTCTTATTCTCAACATTTCGCTTGATAATGACCGAAGAGCGGTTGAAACGTCGTGAATTTTTACCGTTAGTTTTCCTTGTCATTCCTCTAATCCCAAGATTAATATAGTATGCATTCAGCATCAAATACATACAGCTGTACAGCCCTTCCACCCCAAACCACTTTCATTACTCTCTCTACAAAATGGCCAGAAAATTTCAGCCATTGAAGAGAGGGTTAACTGATGAAATTGTTGTAAACTGAATGAATTTTGTAAGTGTGGAAAAATGCGATGAACATTGTTAATAATAATGTCATTATTTTCCCCCGATCATGCAAATTTGTTATTTGCAAAACACACTGACCTTAATAACCATAACAGCAGAGTACATGAATGCCAGCGTCATAAGAAGAGGAAGCAGCCCCTGTACTGTTTGTATGAAGAAATTCTGCGTGTACTTAGGATAGGGAAATTGCTGAAAAAAAGTTTAAGCATACATGACTGTGTAAAATGAGGTTTGATTCAATATGCTTAAGTCAATAAACCTTTCAAACAAACAGCTGTAGGTACTTAACAAAATTGTGCCAATCTTTCACTGTCATTAATACACATTAATTTATACAATTAAATAAAGGATTAAGGTTAACATGTATGAAAACTGTGAATCTTTAAACATTCAACTCTTTATACTCTACTGTCTTCAAACTGGTGGTACATTTATTTTATTCATACATCTAAACTGAACAAAAATGCAAGTCTGCAAAATCAAAACCAAATCCAATAGTAACTTATCCTTGACTTCCTTTAAGAGTGTAGATTAACTTATCACTGATTGGACAACTGACTTTATCTTAGTTACACCTGTTGCCAATTAACAATATTACAGATCTACAATACCTGTAAGTTGAGTGGAATTGGTTGCATTACATTTGAATGCTCTGCAATGATTGCCATATCAACTGCATACTGTAACAGCACAAACCGTGACTTATAGCCTTTACAACAACCACTAAAACAAACAATAATGATAAACAATTAAAACTGAGTGGTATAAAGATGGTGGTATACATGTAAGTGGGACCTGCTATCAGGCACCTTTTCTTGTTGAAGAGATAGGAAGAAAAAACAGATCTGACAAAAACGTGTATCAGGTGCTCCTCCCCAAATGACAGGAGGTGGGAGGGGGAGAACCTTACCCTACATTTAGGTCCAAAGGTTCTCACATTTATTTCTAAGTGTAAAGAGAATACTTTTTAAATTAAACATTGCATACAGAAGTAGACAAAAAAGAATGAGGGTTAAGGAACATGCAGCAACAGAATTTACTACCAACCCTTCGTCTTTTCTTGGACCAACTGCCTGGAAGTTCGGGTAGGTATTTTCCGTCCTCCAGCGCTTTTGACTGCCACCCACTTCATGAGGCAATCGCAGGCTGTACTTGACTTGCTTAGGAAGCACTGTAGCATCTTTACTGATGGCAAAGTCAAGAGCTATGAAAGAAAATGAAAAATTAAAGAAAAGTGGAAAAATGTATTCACTCACCAATTCACTCACCCCTTTCCTAAGAATGCTCAAAGTGAAAATTAAAGAAAAACCAAGGAAAAAACAAGGAATAATGCTTGAGTGGTGACACTTTAGGATTTTATCCAGGCATAGATTGAAAAGTTACCAAGCAAAAAACTAAACATGATAAAAGTCTGTCTTGGGAGTGAAATGATTTACAGTTTCATTATTAAACAGAATAACCACACTTTACATTTACCTCCAAAGTATTCCTCGTGCTCTGATGCTTCTTTGGCCATTTCATCACCGGATGACCAACTTGTGTTATGAATAATGCTTCTTGGAGCCAACTTCACACCAGTTATACCTGCAACCCTGGTCATGAGCTTTGTCGCTGAAAAAGTCAATGTATTACTTGAATTAAGACAGATCAAACTACCTGGGTCCAGTTTTAATATTTATTTACTAATTTTGTATTCTGAAAACAAAACAGTAATGTTGACTTATTACTCCACAGCAGCTAGAGTCTCCCACCAGGTCATGAAAATCTAACTCTATAAACATGGTGACTGCCCAAGCTAACTCAGGCTGAAATCAAATGGCGTAATAATGAGGTAGCTGTAGAAATAGGGTTGAAGTAAGACAGCGTTCAGTGCACCGTTACTGAATTAACAACTTGCAACTTGCGGAGCAATTTACCTTGTGCAAATGTCCAAATCTGGTATGTAATAATACGTAAGTCATTTCCAAATTTGTTAAGTCAGCTTTTCTAAGGCAATGTGTGGTTCCAGAAAATATCCATACCCCACCCACGGAAGGGATTTTTCATGTGACCCCCCCTCCCCTCTGGATTTTCCAAAAACGGCCCACAAACTATACCCCTTCCCCCCTCCGGAAATTCCAATTTTTTCCTACACCCCCTGGAAATATTTCTATTTATTGTTTGAAGGGAAAAATTAGCTAAACTATAGTTTAAGAATCCAAATTTCGATGGTTACTTGCGTTTTCTGGTTAATTGGCGTATATGAGCAGAAGTTAGGTCGCATGTCAAATGCTATTGTGCATGCATATCGTCATAAATTTTATTTACGACCAATTCTGCTTCATTATCTTGAGGAAACAGCAACACTTCAATTTATAATTCGAGTAGTTGACAAAATACAAGTTCTCTTGAGAAATAAACTACGATTGCCAGAAAAGGATAAAAATAAAGTTTCCGCCTCTTCCGGTTTCCATCGTGCAGCATAATTCAATCTTCTCCCCGACAATTAGCGTCCCGTTGTCTTGTTGACTGGCGGTGAAAGCACAGGCTTACCATCCTCCATCCGTGTGGTGGGCTGTGCATTTATAATGGTTGTGTCGGTTTATCAAATGAGCAAAACTAAAGCCGAAATTTAGGAGTTTTTAAACTGAGGAAAATGAAATAAAAACTCATAAAATTGCTGCCATGGTGTTTTGATTTGTGTTTCTGTGTTTATTTTGGCGATTTGGGGCTTGCAAAGGCGATTTTTTCAAAATACCGGTCGGACTCGCTCGACCTTTTTCAGACCGGCGAACAACAACGAAGAAATGTGACGTAAATGTCTGCGCTGCTACTAGCAGAGATGGATACTGAGTTCGAAATCAAATGACAAACGTATCTGCTTAAATATGTGTGACAGAGATTCTTGGTGTAATTTACGGGATTTAATTACTCGTCTTCCACAGCCTGAGCTGTTCGCTAATCAGCCGCTGTTTGGTAAAATGACTGGACTCTCGCAGCACCAGAAATCGAGCCTGACCACCTTGAAAATATTACTTTTGTGCAGTTAACAAGATCAATGTTTGCGTCCGCGGATTGGTAAGCAAAATGCAAACAAAGAAAATTTAACGGTCTGGAAAAAATAATATAAATTGACACAACAACCCCTCCTCCCCCCGTCTCTCGATTTTCCTGGGCCTTTGAACCCCCCACCCCCCTGGAAATTCCAATCCCTTCCATGGGGAGGGTATGGATATTTTCTGGAACCACACAATGCCTTTCAAGATCAGTTTTTGCAAAAACATGAGTCACACCTTAATAAAGCAAATTACTTTTCAAATGACTTTGCACCAGGTCTTGCGGTGTTGTAGATGTTAAAAAGTAACTTGGAAATAGCCAGCAGGCATATTTCAATAAAACACAAGAGAATGTGTTTCATCAGGATATCCAATCCCAAGAAGAGAGTTGAGAAACAAATTATGTATAGTAGAGGTTTTTGTGAGCAACATTTGAGGTGTTGGATATTTTGACAAAACACTTTCTGGAGTGTTTGACATGTTCTCAAACATTAGTCACTAAATGAAGAAAAAAAGAGAGACAAAATCTAGCCTAAATAATAATAATAATAATAATAACAATAATAATAATAATAATTATTATTATTATTATTATTAACTTTTTTTGTTAGAAGTAATGTTCAAGCAGACAAGCTGTTCATGCAAGTAGGTGAGAATTGTGCAAAGAAGCAAGGACTGGAGCTTTTCCCCCTCTTTCCAGTCTGGATGATTAGCTTGCCCCATCTACTGTCACATTTAACCTGTCCAGTATTATTATTGTTTATGCTAGCCCATACCTAGAGGTGACGTAGGGTAATACGCAACATACGTCTTATTTCCGGCAGCCTTCATTGCCTCTGCTGTTTCTGCTGCAGTCAAATTTTCCCTGCTGATATTTGAAGTTAGCAACTTTGCCGTCAGTTCCCTTTTGGCATCTTCTGTAAGTAAACTCTCTAACAAATTCTTTTTGATTTCTCCTGAAGATAATGGTTCAAAAGTGCCTGAAAATCAAAAGCAAATGAAAATAAATGTACCTGTTGATAATTATAGTCAACAGCAAAAGCAACAAAAGCAAGAACAAACTAGGCCAGGTGCAAACCTTGGACTTCATCCGTGCCGAATCAGGTCGGTTGAAGTACGATGTTAGAGCCGGGCCTTTCTTTAAAACACACTATGTCATTTTTTGTAGAATTAAACATGGAAGACATGGTGGTAAGGAAATGTCCAGCTAAATGCAGGAATCCCGCCATCTTGAACAGCGAGACGTCACTGGGCCAGGGTCGAAGGCCAGGAAACTCAGCAAAACAACATGGCGGACAACGTGTAAGTAAAAGCCTTTTTACCAGCAGATATAAAAAGCCAATCTTTCCAGGTCATCTCTGCGTAAAGGGTGTGAACAGCGCAAAGGATGCAGTTATAAATTTCAAACACTGCTGCTCCGTGAGAAACATGCTTTAGTGATGAAAACTTGGGAGTGACACAATGGAAACACCGAGGGACAGCCGGACAGCCGATGTTAATGAGGACTCATTAATGGCTGAGTAAGATGTATGTAAAACACTGGTCAAAACTCACCTTTTGGCAACGATTGGTATTAAGAGGAGACTTTATTGGTTTGAAAGGTAAACGTGAACTCAGTTTATAGCTTTTTGCGTAATGGACAAATTATGGCCTTTTCCATTACACAAAAAACCTGTATAATCTGACAATGTATGTCAAATGTTAATTGTACTGTGTCATGTCACCATTCAATTAAAATTGTTGAACAGGATTTTCCAGCTGTGGTGCTGTTCGTGTTTCATTTTTTACCAAAATTGTTGTTTGAAACTCTAAAGTCATAAACTGGAAAGACCTTTAACATTAGCAGTTCTTACCCTAATGTCCCTTTTTTGCACCCAAACTCAACCTGAGACCCCCCCCCCCCCAAAAAAAAACGGGAAAAAATTTTCTTATTTTCAGTTTAGCTTAGTTAGCCTGAATTTCTAAACAAACACTCCAGTATACAAATTGCATTTTAAACAATTGGTGAAAAATGGAAGATTCTTAAACCTATCAGTGCAAGTATAAAAGGTATAACTCCCACAATAATCTCTAACTGCATGGCTGAAAACATTTCAAGAAATCATTTCAGTCCTCGAAATGTTTAATGTCAAGCAACTGCCTGCAATATGTTAGTTTATGAACTGCCAAAGACTGAACCATTTTCTAAGGCAGATATGACATGCAAATGACACAAACTTTGAAAATTTCACCTGTCATTTATAATTTGCGATTAAGCTGTTCACTTTCACCTGCCTTCAGTATTAAAAATATTTACATATAAGCTTGCTTTCATCTGAGGTCTGCTAGCTATAGTTCAGTCTTAAGCTTCCCTGCCCTTTTTCATGCTCACAGTGTTTAATATGAAAAAAATCTAGTGAAACCTGCTGGCACCGACATATCTTTGGGTAAAATTGTCACAATAATTATTTTATTTGCCCCAGCAAAAACTGAGAAAAGTACAAATCTAAATTATTCCAACAAAAGGAGTTACTGGGCTGTGCTGTGTAAAGGGTTACAGCAAACAAGCAAGTACTACAGTACTTTTGCATTTTTGGAATAATGAGAATGAAACTCTCAAAAAAGGGCACTCAGGCAAGTTAATTATTAATTCAAATCATACATATACATACTGAAACAGAAGTCTTCTGTCTCTATGAATTTCCTGTAAAATTAAAACAACAAAATAATGTTAAAATACTGTATGTACGTGGGGGTGAGGATGGACTGCAAGCAGCCCTTGATTTTATTTAAGGATAGTGGAGGGGCCCAAAAAGAATTGGGAATGTGGAGTGATCCACACACAGAGAAGGGGCTGTAAGCCATGAGCAATGAGAGTGCAAGCCTGAGGAAGTATTTAATGACTGCCGTGCTATCATAGTCAAATCGAGATTGCAGAGTGTGTAAACATTTTGGAATGGTTTGCACCCTTGTTCATTGTGGCTTGTATCTTCTTCACCCAAATCATGCTCTTTGTATTCCCACTTTTTGCAGGCTCTGCTATTCTTGAAGAAAAATAGTAAGTGCTTGCAGTCTAGGGTGAGGGTGTCTGAGTCCCTTGTGACTTACATGCATGCCAATTTGCTGATATTGCTGATGAATAGCTGCTTGAACCAAAGAACACAGTCTTTGTCAAGCTGTTTTCAGCTGTTTCTTTTGTTGAGCCCTACTGGTACCTATTTTGAACTGCAAATTTTTCTCCTAACCCTAACCCAAATGTCTGGTGCAGTCTAACCTGCCATAACCCTGTAAGCAGAGGTTTCCTGGTTGCCCTATGTTTTGGTGGGTGAATTAGTAACCTCTGCGCAAAACTGTCCAATTTCCTGTTGTGCATGCACAACATTCGTCACTCACATCGTGACTTCCTGTCTTCAATGTTTTGCATGCAGGCTGATACGTCAGCTTCACCAAAACTTGTCAACTTCACGAAAACATTACTTGCAAAGGGTCTATTTAAGCATCACTTTGAATTCTGAATAAATCTCTGTATGGAATAAAAGTTGCCTTGTCTTTCCACTGATTCTCTGAGCTGGGAGAAGTTTTGGGAAAAAGAAATGTGCAAATCTGTCACATATAACAAATTTGAAAGCGTATCACACCGCACACACTTTTGATGATATTCACAGCATGCGTAAACATTAAACTGGTTGAGAGCCAGTTAGCAACCAGTATTTTTAATATATTCATCCAAAATCCTGGACAGTGGATGGTTGTGCGCAGAGGTTACTTATCTGCCTGCCAGAACATTTATAGGGCGGCCAAGAAACCTCTGCTTGCAGGATGACCTGCCATATGTGGACACTCTTGGGAGCATATTGCTGTGGAGTGTCTACATACGGGAGGTGTGTGCTTGCAGAAAGTTTGCGATATCAGAGGTTTGACAATGGAGGGAATATTACATTACTGTGAGAATCCAAAATCTCACTAGAATTAGTCCACAGGATTAAAGATTCCAGGCAAGCAGAATGCGGTAAAATTTACATACGAAATGCACTAATGGCTGCACACATCTGGAGACCAAATATTGACATCAATTATCTCATGTGTGACGAAGTTTGCTTCCAAGAAAGGCCAGACAAACAAATTTCACACACAACACAATTTCTCTTTCATTCAGTCAACCCATTGAACCATATGGGAACAGTGACATTAATTGAACCATATGGGGCTTAAAATGCAAGATGTCATTCTGTGATACTCTTCAGCAAAGAAAGTGAAAAGTGGCGTTGCAACTAACTCAAGCATGAAATATCCATGTAGTATGGCACACACAAACGGAATTTTATATTGGCCGATTGTTTACAATATTACTAATAACATCCAAGTTCAATTGTTCATCTTAACTTATCTGAACTTAAGAGAGCATAAATGAACACGTCATATCGGACGATTCCCGCACCGTCCGCCTACAGCTTGGCTCCTAGCCTTTTGAGAAAATGAGGAAATTTAAGAAGTTTCACCAGTAGAGCAACTTCGGAGTCTCCACATTATACTTCACAAATGCTGCCTCGCAGCTTTAATGAATCTACAGCATAACGTGCAATATTAACCAATAGTTCTTTTCCTTCCTTTATCGACAGTTTTATTTTTTAAAGTAAACGAACTTAAGCGCAGTGAAGTAGCACTGTTTACATTCAGAATGAACAATTTTGTCTTTTCTGAATTCTAATTCACGCTAAACATATTACGTAATATGTAATAAAAATGTCTATCTAAAAGCGATGTTACTCACTTCGGTAGAATCAAGACAGACAGCAGAAGAACTGGCAGTAAAAGCTCGAAAACCGTTCCAATCGGTCGACGGATCTTTGAACGACAAAAAAGGGAAATCATATTAGGGCAGCATTGAGGCAACATTGCACAAAAACAGAAAATTTTCATCAGAAATCGGGTTTATGTCCCCTTGAATTGTTAACCTGTACTAACCTGCAAGATAAAGTTTTTCCATAGCAACAAACGAAATTGTCGAAAGCGATTAGCCATAGCCGCGAAAAGGAATAAACTGTATCACAAGATCGACTATGTCATCCTGTTAAGTAAAGCGAAACATTAAGCCGTCCTTCAATCGCTCCTGAAGCTTTTATATGCATATAAAAATTCATTACAATTCAAAATGGCGTCCGTTATATTGCACCTGTTCATTCAAGCGTGGGCTGTCATCACGCGCATATTAATTCGTCACAGCATGAGTTTTCTAAATTCGAGTACTTTAAAAATTTACTTGGCAAAATTCTTTTGGTTTATTTGAGCTGAACGTACTGCTGAGGTGATACATTCGTGTAATCAGGTGTAATATTCTGATTCACTTGTGAATATATTCTCTTTCTAGCAGCTGGTGAATTGCTTGTTGTGGTTACACGTCACAACACTATTGTTTAGATTATAGCGGTTGCTATGGTCTGATGTCCGGTCTATTTCATACATCATTGTCTATTTTTGCCTTGGCGTAAGGATATAATTTTGATCCTGTTCTGAAATAATGTCTGTTTTAGTATAATGATATTGTTCCACGCGTTTGACACGGCGATCGAAAAAAAAAATGAGCGTCATTTTGACTAACGTTCATAACTTAGTCTGCGAGCACGCTCTCTCCAGCTTACTCGCAATCCGGCCTTACCCTTCTTGCCTTTTAATTATCTTTGCAGCCTCTCTTTCTTTTCTCTCGTAACTCTAAATACAGCGCACGGAACTCAACTCGTATTACAACGATCAGTCGATGGGAAATTGAGTCATTCTCGCCAAATTAAATTTTAAAGAAAAAAGATCGCGTTTAGTAGTATAAAATTACCAGGAAGGAAAGTCAATAATACTCCCACAGAGAGGCAATAAAAACATCGTATTAGTAGGGGGGTCGGATCAACGGGTTTTAAGTTGAAAAATAGGAAAGGAATACCGCTTGAGCCCGTTTTTTGGGCCAGAAATTGATAGGAGTAATCCATTGATACCATGTTTTCAAGAGTTCTTTCCGCAAGTTAAGTGAATGTTTTTTCATGCTCCTTACGCTATATTTGTACACTTTTAGCTTTCAGTTGGATAATGTTTCCTTTCGCTTTTCTTGCATGTGTCGTCAACACGAGAGAGACTCTCTTCTTCATCCCACTGTAATGACGCATTCGTCAACGAGTACAATATTCCATCTGACGGCTTTTTTATATCTAATTTTTGCAGACGTTCTACTATCTTTCTTATTAAAAAGTAACAAAATGATCAAATACAAAGGCTAGTTTGGCAAAGAACTAAGCAAATTTAGTCCGCTGAAATCCCGGCAAACACGGAAAATTTGCTGGCTCTAAATAATCAGTAAAACACCTGACGAAATCGAGAAAGAAAAATTGGCCAGTAAGGCTTAAAAATAGCTGTGTTTGCATAAGAAGTACGCTCTCTTTATTTCCTAAAAATCATTTTTTAAAAAAAATTTCCTGCTTCACCACTTCTTGTTTGAACAAAATCGAAATTGCCTATTGATAGTGTTTTTAACAGTTCTTTTAATTGTAACAATGCCTTTGTACCCCCTATCTGGTAGTCAATAGAACCCTTACAGCCATTTGGTTAAAACTGATGCAAAAATTAAAAATCGGTTTCAGTAAGCGATTGGTGCAGTGACCATGTGGAAACAGGGGTTTACATCTCTTTATAATTTCCCATTTTCAATTAAAGGTAACATTTGATAATGACGACAGTTTATCATTCGGTTGTTGTAAATTATGTGTCATTATAAACTAATAAATCAAACCGGTGACTTGCATGAGAGCATCATGTGATGAAATCACCTCATTTCTTTTTCCGGTTCACACCAACTGAAGTCATGTGATAAATAGCGTAAAGAACCAACAAAGAAATTTGTGTTTTCCGTTTAAGGAGTGTTACCAACGTGCGACCCAGCGAGCCATGCGCAGTGTGAGCCATGCGAGCCATGCGAGTCAAGCGAGTCACAATGCGAGCCATGCGAGTCGTGCAGTGCGAGCCATGCAAGTCACAGTACATTTTCGTTTTCTTCTCGAATAAATAAAACCAAGAAAATTAGAAGTTGGGGATGCCGCCATTTTAAATACGACCTGGATTGAAGAAGCTTTCGGAAGGCTGAGGACCCAGTCGGAAGCTACAAATTTCCGGACTGTAAAAGTCGTGGTTTCTCTGTTCCAGACCTCGCACTAGCTGACCACGTAGAATTAAAAAATGAAATGAACACTCTTTTTCTGTCCAGGAATGCGGACTGCATGGAAAAATTACCCAGGAATTCTGCTATTTGCCCTTAGAAGGTCGGAATGACATTATTAATAGAAACGCCTTTGGCTTGAAAAAGTAAATATTCTATTCATAAATATTCCAAAAATAATAATAATAATAATAATAAATATCCCAAAGAGGCTTTTGCTTGGTTGGTTTGTTTGTTTTCTACTCATTATGTACTAGACTAAGTCGAGTCGTTGTCTAAAAATGAGAAACTTTATTCTCGGAGTGAGACAACTGACAGCTGCCAGCCGAAACGAAAACCGTGATTTTTGAACTTTGTAGACTCTTAGCAGGTAGCACATTTAGCATTTATCCATTTTATTTTTAATTTTATTCTACTTATATCTATATTTTTATGTTCGCATGGCTCGCACTGTGACTCGCATGGCTCGCATGGCTCACACTGTGACTCGCATGGCTCGCTAGCTCGCATTTTTGGCAGAGCCCCGTTTAAGGCCCCCGCAAGGTTGCAAGCAGTTTCTTGAACGGTTTACTTGCATAATTTACACCTGATTTCCGCTTGCGCATGAGGACTGAGGACCCTACGCGAATACAATATTTGTTATGGAAGCAAAATATTTCTGAAAAACTCTGAGACGTGATCTGCTTCTAGGAAGCAAAGTTTGATTCCTCGATAACTTAGCCCATGCTGGTCTCCATACCTCTGTTAAATATGAACACCACTGATCGATCGATGAAAAGTGCTGTCTCATGATTTTCTGCGTGGCTTCGTACCTTGATCGTGTTCCGCGTATTGGCTTAACAAGTAGAATTGCAGCAAGTCTAAAACTTGCTCAAATATCAGATGGAAACTTAGCACTGTATTCCCAGCGATGGTGTCAAAAAATTTATCTCATTCCATAAAGAAACGATTCTTGACACAATTTTAAGTCGCCAATCTTGAGATACCAGAGAGAAATGATGTTTTTGATCAACTTCGAGGGATGTAGCTGAATTGAAAGGCGCAGTGTATGTACCGGTCAAATTGAAGCTACTAACCCGGGCATTTGACTGTGCATCGTGACGTTGCCCTGGAAGGGTGGCGAATTTGAACCGGATTTATCTCTTGTTCTAGTGTACTGTAGTGTAATAAGCCCGTGAGTTTTTTCCAGTTTTGCAGGGTTTGACGGATTTACAAGATAGAATTTTACCTTTATTGAATAACTCTTTCAAAAGGGTCTTTAAAAGAAGTTTGAAGGTGTCATTACGGCATATCTCACTGAAAAGCCTGAACAGTGTTTTATTGAAGACCAAATTTGTCTTTCAGGAGAGGTATTTCAGTACTATTTGGTGGGGTTTTTGAACACCTTTTTTGCCCCGAGGGGAGGGAATTTGAATAAGCCAATCTTGAAAAGTTCAAATGCCCGGGGGAGGGGGGTTGCCCGGGGGGATGTTGAAGCTTCGATCGAGTTGACTGATACATTACTATACGTTTTTCTTAAAGCCCTGTTAGAGGCAACTGCACGCGAGGATGCCAGTAATCTTTCCTTGTGTTACTCACGAAGGACACATTGGATTTTCATGTTATCACTGTCTATATGCCGCACGCTGCACGTTTTCCAGGTTCGCAAGGCAGCCACGGAGTTGCATCCTCTGTTTTAGTGTGATGAACTCCCTTCGGGTTACTCAGTAAGTTTCATACGGGGGAGGGGAGAGAGGCCTGGTGTTTCAATCACTTACTCTTTCAGAAAATGGTACCGACTGCACCACTTTCCCTATGGGGAATAGCCCAGGGGGTGGACTCGGTAACATGTCTGTGTTCTTAACCTTTTTAAAAGCGATGTATTTTTGGCTTTAAACTGATCTGACAGGAAATAAAAGCAAAACAAAAACAAACAAATATAAACCTGATGTCGATCTTTCCTATTTGGGATTGCTGTGTTTGAGTCACACTTCTTAAACACTTTCTTCGATAAAATTCTCCTGCGCTCTCAAGTGTCAATTAACAACTGAGGGAAACGCACAGAGTAAAAATTAGCGATGGTAGTTTCGAATGACGTTTCGATTAATCATTCGTCATTGGAAACTACTATCGCTAATTTTTATTCCTAATTGTTTATCCAAATAAAACCTCCGTTTTAAACACACAGAGCAAGAAAATATTTTTGTGCTGGACAAAGCCTTAAGCATCGCAATGGAAAGGTAAGTTTGTTATATTAGAAAAGCCATGGATAATCAAGGAGGCCCCGGCAACCCACGTGGGATGCCATTCCTTATTTGGAAGAAGAAATTAAAACAGCTTAGAGGAAATTGCACCTTGATCAGGTGACACAAAACCAAACTCCGCTGTTTACTTTTTTCACTTTACTTATTATTTACTCCATTTCCATGACGGCTATATGTAAAATTAGACAAATTAAACTTGTACTGTAAGTTATAGAAAAGTACTGTATTCTTTAAAGCGTTTTTTGTCGCAAATCAGATTCAGAGCAGGTGACCAATCAGGAAAGCGGAAAAGGTCACGTGGTAGATATGTCTGCCACAGCTCGTTGTGGCCGCGTTGTGGCGGGAAAAATCAAGTTTGTTGTCATACAAGAAAACATGGCGACAAAATTTCGCTGTTTTTTCTGTTAGTTTAAAATATTTTATGGCACAACGTGGAACAGAACAATTTTACCAGCCACCAGTGGTAACGTTTTCAAAGGATATTCTAACACGCTGCGTTCGGTAAGTATAAAACTTAGTAACAATTTGTTGCAGTTAAATTCTACGTACAACGTTTGTCTCCCGCCGACATATTGAACAAAGTTCGCTTTCGTTCTTTGCAAAGGGGGGGGGGGGGGGGGGGAGAAAGCAGCATTTTCAAACCCGAAATATTTTTATCATGTTTCTTTATTGACGAATTTTATGGCCTGTTTCATTTACAGAATCAAACGGAGTGCTTTACAAGTTGTTGGACTTAAAAGGTCAAAGCCGTTTTACTCGCAAGCACGTGCCAGCCAAAGGTAAGCTTTATCTTAATAAGCGATATATCCTGTTTATGCTATGTTTAAATGGTTGAAACGTGTAAATTTGCTCAGAAAAGAGTTTATGTAGATGACCATTCGTACGGGACGGGCTTAAGCCGACTGCCTTATTCGTTATTAATACGTATACTGGATCCTTTTACGTATGAATCGTAGCGTAAAATACACGACCTTCTTTATCTAATGAGCAGTAAATTTTGCATTGTGAAATATCTACTTGGCAAACGATTACACTCATAAAATGTTAGGCACAAAGTCGATGTTGGTCTTCTGTGATCAAATTTAATTTCTTAAAGAGAAAAGTAACCGTACAGTTTGCGGAGAAAATTAGTCATTAAAATGACTACCAAAGATTTCCAGGAATAATCTTCTCTATTTTACAATTTTTTATGAAAAAATTTGTTGCTTTGCTTTGACACGATTTTAAAGATGCTAGCTCTGTAGTTACAATCAGCAAGACTGGCTGCCCAGTGTCTCCAGATTCCAATTTATATATTTTTAGATCGAAATAACTTTTTGTTTCATGATTTTATTTATTGCTTTTTCATAATATCAGGGAGCTTAAACAAACGCGACGGCGACGGCTAACGAGAACGCCACAAAACAAAAGCTCTGATTGGCAAAACAATGACTCTGCACTTGCGTTTTACTTTTCGGTACATTTCTTTGCCGTTGTGTGCACAACTACAACCTGAAAGTTTTATGTAGAACATGAACACATGACGTTGAATTTTCGTTTTTCTCCCTGAACTAAGACGCCGTCCTTACAAATTCAGTTCCTGCCTAGTTCGGCTACATTAGACAGATTAAATGAGTCGGAATAATCGCGAAGATGTTTGAAAGATTGTGAAGTCATTTTTAAAGTGACGTTTAATTTTCCTTCCTGTCGCCGGGGTCGTGGTTGCTTAAGCTCCCTATTATTTGTAAGGCACCGTCTTATAGATTTACCGGGTTGTTCAAGCTCGGTAACTGGACGATTGATTGGTTGCTTAATGATATCCTGGGGGGGGGGGGGAGGGGGTAGTAGAGGGGTTCTGGGACAAAAGAGGGCTTATTTTTTGACCGTTGTTTTCTTGGGGCAGGTGATGCTAGGCCTCCATGACGCTTTTGACACGAATTGAAACGCTAGAATCTACACGGGATTAATTTTGTCGAATCATTAACATTAAGCGGTAAAAACAAACTTAGACTTCAACCAAATGCAATCATATCAAACGTTTATTCAAGAGAAACCTTAAGCCCCGGGCGTTTAGATGTAGATCACCATTCGACAAGTAGCGACGCAAATACTTCAACTTGACTCCTACTGAAGAAGGGCTAAGTCCGAAACGTCTCGGATTATTAACCTTTTGTGGCACTTTTTATGTCTTTTATTGAAATAACTCTTGAATATTCTGCTAAGAGCCACACAGCAAACAAAATTTTATTATTTTCATTTATCCGGTTTATGCATTACTGCAGAATCGCGCCGCTCGCGTTCTGACTTTCTCTAATTATGACTGCAGTACCAGTGAATTATTTCAAAATTTAAAGTGGTCGGAACTTGTCCATCAGCGCGCAGTTAGTAAAGCAATAATGATGCATAGCATTGTAAATAACACTGTTCCAGAATATCTGACCTCCCGTTTTGTTCGTCGCTGTGATTTAACTAGTTATAACCTTAGAGAGAATGAATACAAGCTTGCTGTTCCGCAACCCCGTACTGAATTTTACAAAAGAAGTCTTTCTTACAGCGGTAGTGTGTTATGGAACGGCTTGCCTCTGGAGGTGCGGCAACTGACATCCCCTAGTATATTTAAAGGGGCATAGTCACGAGGATTTCGAAGATTTCTGGTCAAAACTGTGCTAAAATTATCGGTAGCTATCTTTATCCATGCCCAAAATTGTGTTTGAACATTTAAAGGAACATATTAACGTAACTTCATCAACAGAAAACAAACCATGACCTTTTAATACCGTTTTTATGTCAACACGCTGAAAAAATTTGAAAAGTTTAGCCTAATTTTTTCAAATTGCAATCCATTTCCATCCGTGCCATCCGTAGCAACAGACAACAGAAAATAGTTTCCGTGAAGTAATTTGGTAACAAAACTAGACCATTATTTGTAGACGTTCGTTGATGTGAAGACATATTTTTGATTTTTAAAGTGAACTAAAATAGCGCGACCATGCCCCTTTAAGGGAAAATTAAGAGACATAAATTTCGATTGACAAATAATTTAACTAGCGATATTCTGTTTTTACACACGGCCTCCTTGAAAAGCAGGTGTTTTCTTTTCATCTTTATTATTTTAGTTTCTTTTATCTTATTTTTCAGATTAGTTAGGAAGTTAGTTTTTTTCTATACTTTAATGTAAATGTATACCTGAAGGAAATACCGTGTTTAAATAAAGTTACCTTACCTTACCTTACCTGTATTCAGTGTAAAATACCGAAACTGCGAGGGCTGTAGAAGGTTTAATTCTTGTGGGTTTCATTTTTGCTATAATTTATGTTAAGAATCCAGTGGCTCACAAGTTAACTCCATCTTGTAAGGGCCCGTCTTTGATAATTAAACTACAGGTTTCCTTGTTTGATGTCTAAGTTTTCGGGGAATTTGCATGACATTGGATTCCATCGTATCACTCACAAACATTGCAACCCTGCTAACTGACATCGCGAAAAAAATGAAAAGAGTTTGTTGTCTCATGTAATGATATGAGTGTGTTAGCTGATCAAGGGTTGGTTGATTTTGGTGGTTTTGCTTTTCGTTTTTGTAGATCAAGGTCATTCACACGGTGAATTGAATGAATTTGCTGAGTACCGTGACGCTGCTACAATTTTCCAACAGCTCCGCCATCAGACCGCCTTACATTATTCTTCTGAACCAGCCGACTGTCCACCAAATCTGAGTGCCAGAGGAGTTTCTCGCGCGCAAACGACAACCGATATAAGAAATAGCGCTAGAAATCTTCTGGTACTCAGGGTACACCATACTTCGTACCAGCCAAGAATCCGACGGAAGACATACAAGTGGAGATAAGTGAAAGTCCTTGTGGGTTGGGAGGGAGGGTTAATTAATACGCTGGATAAACCTTAAATGCGACCGAAGCTACACCCGCTTTGCACGGATCCGGCTTAATGTAATGAAGTAATTAATTTATTAATTTAGCCCCCGGGTTGGGTTGGTCCTCCCCTTAGGACTTTTGTGGGTCAGTCGGCGTTTTCATGACTTCCGGCCTATTTTCGAAGTTCGAACTTTTTTCAAACTACGGTTGTTTTCGATCCTCGGTCGATATATTTTCAGACTTCGTTCGACCAGATGCCTTTTTTATCGATAGCAGCACGCGCGATTTCCCACTTAGACAAGTCGCGAAAGTTTCTGTTCACAATTTTTCAAAACGTTCCTCTTAATTGCAGTTGTAGCGCTGTGATCAACGGGAACTTTCCGGAAAGGTTTATCCACACTTTTTAAAAATGTAGGAAACTAGACAAACTATTAAACTCGGGAGACTGTTTTTTTTTGTTCTCGTTAGTTTTATAGTTTGTCGGAAGTAGTAGTTAGCGGGAGTTATGGGATAGTGCACAGTTTAATCCACTTACAAAGTGAAATCGTATGCACGATTCAAGCAGAGAATAATACACACATGTTCAGGATGAGGATTTACACGCGCCAGGAGAACTGAGTCGACGAAATAGTTCATGAAAAAGGCTTGAGAGGCTGATATCGCAAAGCTGGCAGCTTTTAACACTCAGGCATCTGAAAAGTGACTGTTTGTTAATGTTGCCCTGTGAAATGAGTCTTTTCAAGAAAGACCTGCATTGCACCTCGCAGGCGTAGCGTCTGCAAATGGCAGGCGTAGGTAGACTTCATTTCAATGCCAACAACATTTGGATACTGGTAATGACTGGAGCAGCCAACAACGATTAATTGAACTGTGATTATTGTTTACTGAATAAAGTCATTGTTGTTGTTCTTTTGTTGATGATGGTACTTTTGCTTTCTTCAAACGTTTTCACGTCATCCTATAAAATTCTGTTATACAACGTAAGTTTCAAACTGATCGTTATGATTTTCTAGCCTCTTGTACCGTCCTCCGATCCCATAGGCTCTTCTCTTCCGATGCCGTTGTTCTGGTGACCCCGGAAGTAAGAGTGCCATGAGGGTCGAGGGAGTGGAACAAGAAACTTCTTATTTGAACAATATTACTCGGGTTTTTAAACTATTATCTTGTGAAAATAAACGCAGTAAACCTCGGTCAGTTTGGAAAAATGTTGTATTTCGGGAGAAACAGAACTCGTCATGTTTGCTTTTTTCGTTCGTTTTGGTTCAGATTTGTTCGCCTTTGATTTGATTCGGTTTTTTTCGACTTCGATTCGATATTCGTCAGCGAAAGAAAAGGCCTGGTATCGACAACCATTCGTTAGCAGGCCGTGAATGTCCCCCCATGCCACAGGGTACCCTGAGTGTTCTAAACTCGGAACATGTCAAGTTTTATGGACGCAGGAACACTACTCGGTTTACCTTGGCACTAAATTTTTCTGTAGGTGCGCATCCCCTCATGTCTTAACTTAGGTCCTGTGATTTTTTCTGTAATTGTAAGTAATGTCAAAGCATAGCTATAGGTTGTATTTTTCAATGACAGAAATGACTAACAATCGCTCTTTTGCTGTGATAACTGGCTTTCTCGGCAAGTGATTTTGTTGCAGTACATTAAGGTGAAGCAATCGACTGCTACTAAGCAGCAAAATATTGTATTGTATGTTTTATTCAATGGAAGGATAACTGCAATAAAAAATTAATGTTTGCTGTGGTCTCTGTTCTTTACTTCCAATAAATATTAAAGTATCGATAGCGCCAACTGCAGCAATTTGGCTGTTAAGAAATCATCATTTTGGCGTGTACTTTGCGATCTTCCCTCCATAACCTTAAAATCCATGATAGAATAATCTTCGATTTCTAAACTGGCTTTGCCTAATAGTCTTAGTTTCAATTAGCACTGTAATTATCCTACTGGAAATAAAAGCATGTTTTGCCTGCATATTGAGTATGTGGCTCTTCACTGGGTAGTTTCTACAACCAACCTCACCTTTCCTGGTGATTTATTATTGTTTGTACATAAATTAAGCTGGTATTATGTATTTTCAAATCTTTGCACCTAGTATTTTGCACTTCAGTCTTCACTGGATTTTGTTTTTTTGCGAAGAAGTCGCCGCGGGAGTACCATTTTTTCGAAACCTGGAGGAAGATTACACTGCTTTACGGACAATACGATGCATCAGTTCTGAACGTCATTTTTGATGACTAGTTTTTCGAGTTTCGAGGTCATCTTCTCTTCTAAGTGCGCTTTGGTTTCTATGGTAACAGATACGACAGATACGCACGTTAAATCGAGTACCTCGTTATTCTTATCTTTCAGCTAAAAGGTACGCAATTTTGGAAATTACCATTTTTTTATTATACGATTTTTCAACAACTAAAAGTTTGTCTTTCAATCCAGCACAGTTGACGCATAGCGAGGCATCTTGGCATTTTTAGCAGTTTATCAACAGGAAAGGTGAGAAAAAATATTTTTATATACCGTCTTGTAACTAAGCGTGGGGGGGGGGGGGGGAACGGAGCGGAAGTTAATATAGTCTTACCTTCTATACTTGAAGGGTGTGGGCCAGTCCCAAACTCTCGCTACAAGTCCCTTTGGAGGTAGGGTTGGGAGGGTTTATGTACTGAAAGAGTTTCATTCGCGAGTAACAGCCCCCTTGTAAAATGGCCCCCAGCACGAAAGAATTGTATTCAAAAGTTCAGAATTGAATGTAATGCAGACTGACAAGCGAGCAACGGATTTAGAATTGATAAACTAATTTAGAATTTTACGGTAAAGTTTAATTGATTTATAGTAACAACTTTGAAATTAAATTCCAATTTGCAATTATCAGAAAGTGATCTTCAAAGGTTTGTTAAATTAAAAGACGTCCGTTAAAGAGGCTTGCACAGAATTTAGCAGTAACATTTTCAAGTCATTCACAAGCCTTTGTTTCGCCAGTTTGTAATTTCTGGGTTTTCTTTTAGCACCCACGTGACCAATGATTCTCTTGTCCAGCTCTGATGATACTACTTCGCTGGAAGTTGATGGATACTTTGACAATAAATGGTGAGTGGAATTTTTTATGTAGTTTTTTCTTGGGGGGAGGGGGGGGGGGGAGAGGGGACGCATTAAGTAAACCTCAAACTCAGACGGGACGACACGTGCTTTTTATTGAGCTTATGTTCGTTATCAAATTAAACTATTTGATTGTTGCCCTGAGTCTTGATTGTGCTCCGTTTGGGTTTCGTTCGCGGCTTTTTGGTCTTTCTTCGGTCTTTTTTCGTTTTGCGAAGTTTTCTCTTAGTCGATGGCAGTTCGATCGGCGACCTCTATTTGGATATGCACACCACTTCGGTCCTTCTGCATTTGTATCGTCACCATCGTTATTCATGGTACTTTTGTTGGAAAAAAAATATAATTCACTTACCTGGCTGATGATTTTTTTGGGTAAAGAGGTGATTCACATTCAGTTTAGTTCATCAGTAGGCAAGAACAGGAACAATAGCACTGTAAATTTGTCATGAAAATAAATAAACACTTCTTCGATTGCCTGATCATTTGTCTTTTATTGGGTGGACTCTCATTGCACGAGTGATACTCAGTTAATCATAACTATTGAATTAGTTTCTGATCACTATTTGTGGTATAATTTTTACCGTGTTCTTTTACGAATAAGAGAATCTGATTGGCTGAATTGTCGTTTTCTATTTTTTTTTTGCTTTTTGTAACGACATATATATAATTGTTTTCCGCTTTAGACTACTCGACGTCCTCGTTTTCTTTGCGCATCGTCGACTATTCGCTGATTGAAACTTAGCGCAATATAATTGTTAAGTATAACCAATAGAACTGTTACTACGTTTTTGGAATAAAACATTCATTGATTTGCCCCAACTGCGTTTGTTCGTAATTACTGGGTGTAACCTTGAGATTTGTCTTGATTAAATTCATACTAGCAACGTCTTATAAAGAACCCGGTCTTGTTTGGCTTTTACCGTAAGAACCTATAACATTAAAAACAAAATCATATTTTATTTCCCGGGACTTTGTTGGATTCTGCAGATTTGCCTTAATTTAAATATCAGCCGACGAGTGGTCTTTTTCCTCGCACATTCTTGTGTGTCAGTTTTGAGAGTGGATCATTTAGTCTTTGACATCAGTTAGCGTCACCAAGTCTGTCTATGCCTGATGGTTTTTTTTAACCAGCGTCATTTTTATGGCTGTCTGGGTCCCATTAGCAGTCACGGAAGTTTTACGATTGCCTTTTTACTTAATTTTCGCCTTACACGACGAGTACATGGTCTATTTCTTCGTGTTTCTCTTGCGTGTCAATTTCTGGAGCGAAACATTTTGCTATCGACATTTTGGCGTCACGAAGTTCATCTCCGCCTGATGGTTTTCTTTAATGGGTCGTTTTATACCTGTGTGGGTCGCCTTTTCAGTTTACTCTTCACGGAAGTTTAATGATCTTCTTGTCTTCAATTCTTGCCGCTGTTTGTTGTCTACTGAGTCTATCACACCGCCCACCATACAGAAAAATAAATGACGGACGAGCAGAAATGGAAATTCCAAACATTCTCGTTTTTCACATGTGCTTCAGCTGGCAAGGTAATTGAATTGAGCTTTGTCGGCGTTGTGAATCTGTTCTAGCAGCTAAAATTAATTTGTTTGATAATTTTTGCACTGCAGCGAGACCACTGAGCAAGAACGAGGGCAATTGACCCGCAAAGAGAGAAAGAAGGATGGCTTTAGATCCACCCAATTAGCATTCTTCCTTTGAAGTAGGTACCTTTAGTTTCTTACAAAGAGCCATTGGTTGGGGGAGAAAATAATGGCTAGCTAAGGTCTCTTTGCTTTCTTTGTTTTGCTGTTTTGTGTTTTTCTTTTTTGTTTCTTTTTATTCTCGAAATAGAATGCTGATGTGCCTCTCCAATGAACAAGAGTGAAGCCGGTCCCTTGAGCAGTCTACTTTTAGGTCAGATGTTCACTAGGGGTTGCCTGGGTTTCATAGAAATGCCTTATTGATACTAATAGTACAAGTAAGGTAATATTTTCCATTACTTTTTTGCGTTTCCATGTCGTCAGTTCCAAGAAACTACTCACGAGAACTTATGCTTAACTTGTCGCCCGAGATACTGAAGGGATCTGGATTCGAATTCATTGATTTTTGTCCTGGATAATATTCTCGTCCTACATCGTTCTTCATTGAGTGACGTGTTTTGGAGTACTGTAGGAACACGCGGGAAAAACTACACGCACGGTGAATGAGGCTGTTTAAGTTCTACTGATCTTGCGCTTCAGGAACAAATCCACGAAAAAACTTTACATTAGATGTGTTTTTAGCTTGCGTGGTAGGCGCCAAATGGTGATGGAAACGGGGTATTTAAGAGTGCGAGAGGAAAAAGGGGGTAAGCTGACCCCTTCCCGCGCCTTCTGCGCTCAGCTCTTAAGCTCGCTAATTTCCCCTCCACCTCTTCCCTTTTGGCACCTACCATGCTATCGTGCTGAAATAAAGGCTGTCTGTCTGTCTGTCTGTCTGTCTGCAGGTTAGATGAGTTTTTGATACAATTCTAGAGTTTGCTCCAATTAGTGTGTTTCATCCCAAGACAGATTGGATAGCGACGAAGATGCTACGATGAAACGCACTTTCTAATGTGGATCCGTGCCAGCATTTAAGAAATTTTAAAATTTAGGGTGGGTCCGTATCACCTCAACTCTTCCTATACTTTGCAAAAACTAGAAACAATTGTTTGTTTGTTTTTTGCTTCTTTGTTTGTTTGTCTGTGTGTTTTGTTTCGATCGGCAGCAAAGTACGAGAATGAATACGAAAAATAGAGGGCTGAATCCGTTGCAGAACGTTAAACCGGCTGGAATTTTACAAACATCACAAACTTGATTTTACAAACATCTTTCTATATCGACGACCTTAGTCATGACCACTGACGTCATTTGTACCAGTAAATCAGTGGATTAGACAACAAACTAGTAGCTAGGTAGCAAGAGGTAGTTTACAGTAAGAGTTTGGCTCTTGTTGTACTTGAAAGAAAGAACACTGAGGAACATGGCTGGGTAACGAATTCCTTCTGTCTACCGTACCTTCTAAAGTAAAGTCTTTCAGGTCGGCTTGGCTATAACTTACTTCGACGAAAAACCTCCCGCGTAGCAATAGCTTTAAATTAGCTTAGGTGATATGAAGAACAATAAGCGAGTTGTAATCCAGAATGTTTGCAGCTCTGTGCTCTCTTACATGATTACTCGCCGGAAATTTTTTACGGTTTTATGGAGTGAAACGCGACTTATGTGTCACGTGTCAGTACTGGTATGTGAGGAAAATGTTATGCGAGTGGCCATTCCTGGAGTAACAAGAAATGTAATATCAGCAAGTTGACATCGGTTGTACTAGTCTTCTTTCTGGCAAGAACTCTTTAAGAACTTAGAACGTTCAGGCAAATCAGTGCAGTGTTTAGTCTAGAAATGCAAGAACACTCGCCAGTAGTAACCACAATTAATGATACGTTTAACGTTGCAGTAGAAGTTTATGGCACTCCTCTCCGTAAAGAAAACTTACAGGATCAAACGGGATGACATTCAGTGTATTAGACCAATACGAAATGGACCTCCCTGACAGTATTTGACTGTGTAAACCTTTAGGAAATTAAAATATCTTATTGTGTGAAAATTTCCAGACATGTTAGTTTTGGGAACTGCTTTAAAACGTGATATAGTTTAAGGATTTTCTTCTTCTTTGTTTAGATATATAAAAACCTCGAACATTTGTTTTATGTGTAGTTAACCTTTGCTTTCTATTTGTTGTTTGGATCTAGGCTATAAAATTTAGGACGAAATTGAGACCAAAGATAATTATTTTGTAACAAATCTTTTTTGGACCTTGACTCTTTCACTCTCCAAACTCAAGGCCATCCAATAAAAAAAGAAAGGCTGCTATTCAATTTTGATTCTGTGAAAGGTTAGGCTAGACGGCAGAATTTTGTCCGCAAACTCAAATGTCAAACCGAAGTTATTTACACTGTCATTCGTGTGGCTTGGAATCGGAGTGAAAGGGTCAAACTCGCATGTTTTTCTCTTTTTCCTCATTCATCGCAACACTATTTATTTTTATGCCAATAAAGACTATTAAGTTACCAAAGCAAGAGACCTTTCCTCCGGCGGCTTACCGACGAAGGCTTTGCAACCTGTGTCTTGTTTTTGTGTTTACGAAGTCATTGCACAGGCTCTCTATTGAGGAGGCGTTGTTCAACCCTTGCCTTTCAATAATTAGCCTCCCACGCAGTCGTTTTTGGGGGAGTCGTATTACCCTCCTCCCCACAAGGGGAGGAGGGTAATACGACCCCCATAAAAACGACTGCGTGGGAGGCTATTCAATAATGGGCCATTTTAATGATGGTGTCGTTTTAGTACATCTACCAATTTCCTTCAGTTTTTGTCTTCTCGGTCAAAATTAGGGCTACATTTAAACCTCACTTAGGATTACAAAATTAAATAAGAACATAGAAAACTAACAGACCCAGTGTAGTTGTAACAAAAATGGCGCCATCGTGAAAATGGCCTATTCAGTGTCAATTTCGTTTGGAAGTTATTATGAATGGCTGCCATTACCTTATTACAGGAAAGTCGACGCCAAATTTTGGATGACTTGGACATTAAACATCGTTTATTTCATTTGTCTATTAAAAGAAAGAAAGTTTGTCTTCAAGGTCGCAAAAATATAGTAACGTAATATAACGCTTTTCATACAAGCAAATACTTCCTGTAAGAAGGTAAATTGAAAGGGAAAAGAGTTTCGAAAAATGTTTTTCAAACTACTTAAAAAATGTTCCCGAATCCCCACCCCTTTATACCTAATTCAACAAAGGTTGCTTTGGGCATTGGGCAATCGCGTATTGGGAAGCTATTGTTTGGCGGTCACTCAAGCAAAGCATTCCATTGTGTTCCGTATGCCCAAATGCTCAATGCCCAATTGCCAATGACCAATTACCAAAGCAACCTTTTTTGAATTAGGTATATAACTTACACTCATTAATAACCTGAATATGGACTCCACAATTATAATAAACTTTACCATAACAAGCACTCAACAATAATGGACACACCGTTGTAACATGTACCCCACGATGAAGGACATCCACCGTTAGCATTCACCCCACAATAAAGGACACCCCACTTCAACATCAACCTCACAATAATGGACACCCACTATAACATACATAGACACACAGCATAACATACACTACACAATGATGAACACCCAATATAACCTACACTACACAATGATGGACACCCACTATAACATACACCACACAATGTTGGACACCCACGTTAACATGCACTACAAATGATAGACAACCCTGATAACATGCACTACACAATGATGGACACCCACTATAACATGCACTACACAATGATGGACACCCACTATAACATGTACTACACAATGATGGACACCCACTATAACACACTACACAATGATGGAAACCCACTTTTACATACACCACACAGGGATGGAAATGGACTATAACATGCACTGCACAATGGTGACACCCAATATACCATCCACCCCAAATGGGCACCCCACTACAACGTATACTAGGCAATGGACACCCCACTACAACATGCACTACACAATGATGGACACCCACTATAACATGCACTACACAATGATGGACACCCACTATAACACACTACACAATGATGGAAACCCACTTTTACATACACCACACAGGGATGGAAATGGACTATAACATGCACTGCACAATGGTGACACCCAATATACCATCCACCCCAAATGGGCACCCCACTACAACGTATACTAGGCAATGGACACCCCACTACAACATGCACTACACAATGGACACTCCACTACAACGTACACTACACAATGGACACTCCACTACAACGTACACAACACAATGGACAAACACTACAACATACACAACACAATGGACACCCACTATAACATGCACTACACGATGGACAGCCACTACAAGATACACTACCTAATGGACACCCGCTAAAACATGCACTGCACAATGGACACTCACTACAACATACACAACACGATAATGGACACCCCACTTTACAGGCACTACACAATGGACACCCATTACAACATACACTTCACAATGGACAACCCCAGTATAACATGCACTACACAATGGACACCCCACTATAACATGCACTACACAATGGAAACCTACTTGAACACACACTGCACAATGGACACCCCACTATAACGTGCACTACACAATGGACACCCCACTATAACCTGCACTACACAACAGACACCCACTATAGCATACAGTACACAATGGACACACCACTACAACATGCACTACACAATGGACACCCGCTACAACATGCACTACACAATGGACACCCCACTATAACATGTACTACACAATGGACACCCCACTATAACAGGCACTACACAATGGACACCCACTATAACATACAGTACACAATGTACATACCACTACAATGCGTACTACACAATAATAATAATAATAATAATAATAATAACTTTATTAAAGTGTCAAAACTGTAGTAGCTGAGGGGAAAAGTCCCCTCTACTAATTGTGGACACCTAACCTGCCTAACTAAAAACGTAATTAATATATATAAAATGGAAAATATTTATATACATTTAAAAAAAGCCTAATTACAACAATTAACTAAGCTAAAAAAACTGTAAAATCTGTTTCTTCAACTATATTAAAATATAAAAATAAAAATTATGTTAAAAATAAAAATTACGTTATGTAATGTTGGCGGCCAATCATTCTTGGCATAGGTTGCAGCCTCGACAATCACTGACATTTGCAGCCAGCGCAGTGAGGTCCCGATCACGTATAACGTTCTTAAATTGCTTCAAAGAGGGTAAATTTCTTAGTCTAGGAGTGAGATCATTCCAAAGTTTGGGCCCTAGGTAACGAAGTGAGTGTTTTCCATATGTTACCGAAGAGAATCGAGGTTGAACAAATTCTCGTTTTCTTAAATTATATAAGCCACTGTCTAATTGGAAAAGATTACAGAGTCTCTCTGACAGCAATTTATGCTTAATTTTATACATGAAGATGGCAATGTCCTGTAATCGCCTGTTGTACAACGATGGTATGTTTGCTTTTGTCAGTAGTTCCTCATAGCAAGATTGTTTATCCTTAAATACTGTCCTAAGTCCTCTTTCTTGTACGCGTTCAAGCTTTCTCCTGTCGCTAGCCTTGCAGAAGTGCCAGGTGAGGTGACAGTAAGTTAGGTGTGGTAAAATGGCAGCTTTATATAGTTGCAGCTTTGCTTCTGTTGGTATCAGGTTTTTCAGTCTCATAAGGACTCCAATCCTTTGACTTGCTTTCTTACACACGTTGTTGATATGGTGGTTAAAGTTTAGCTTACTATCTATCGTCACTCCCAAAAGGTTCAGCTTCTCTGTCGACTCGATTTCATTTCCTTGAACGCTCAAGGTCAGATTTGTTATTTCTCTTTTATTCTGCACTGTCATGGTTTTGTATTTATTATAGTTACCCTTGAGCATGTTGTCTTCATACCATTTAGAAGCCTCATCTGCATTCCTGCTAAGTGATGACTTTACGTTTGCGAGATCCTTTCCTGCTTCGTAAATCTGATGGTCATCCGCGTACATAGAAAGGTTCGATTTAATTTCATAGGCCAGGTCGTTCTGGAAGATGTTCCAAAGAAGTGGCCCTAACGCAGATCCTTGTGGGCATCCTCTGTTTATCACTTGCCAAGAACTTGTCTGTGATCCCATTCTGATTCTGTTTTGTCGGTTGGAGAGATACGAGCGTAGAAGATTGACGGTGTTTTCCTCAAAACCATAGGCTCTTAACTTGTTAAGCATGAGTCGCGGGTGGAGTGAGTCAAATGCTTTTGACATATCCGTAGATAAAACAGCTACACATTGGTGCCCGTCCCTCGCAAGTTTCCATTGTTCCACCAGGGAGACAAGGGTTGTCTCGCAGCTATGAGATTTGCGGTAAGCGGTAATGCAATCTGATAGGCGACTTTCGAATTGAGAAGTGATTTGTTTGCTAATCAGCTGCTCAAAGACTTTGTCCACAGCAGAAAGGACTGTAACCGGTCTGTAGTTTTCTTTGTCGAGTGGATCGTCTTTCTTAAGGACAGGTATCCATTCTCCCCTTTTCCATTCACTTGGCCACTTTCCACTGGAGATGCAGGAGTTATATAACTTAGTGAGGGGTGTGGCTAGTTCCTTTGCTCCCAGTTTCAGTACTTTAGCCGGGATAGTATCATTACCCGTTGCCTTATTTGTTTTAAGCGATTGTAGTGCACACAATACTTGCGTTGTGTTGGTAGGCTCAACAGTTATTACTTGTTCATTTTGACAATTTGATCTAATCCGAGCTAGACTTGGGTGATTGCATAGTTGTTTCTCTGATTGCTGAGCCCTGTCTCCGCCAATACTGTCGGCAAGGGTGGCAAAGTGACATGCTAGAGACTCGGCAACGGTTGTTTGATCACAGACTACAGTGCCGTTAACTTTGAGGTTAATTTCTGCTTGTTTGCCAGTACAAGTCTTCGATCCCAAAAACGGTTTAAAGGTTTTGAAAAATTCTTTTGGATTTGTCGTTAGGTCATTGGCTTTCTTTTTCCAATATTGTTTAATTGCAATCCTGCGTTGTCTCGTTGCTTCATTGCGACACCGTTGTTTAACCTCCCAGTTGTGCCCAGATTTGTCATTGTAATACTTTGCAGCGGCTCTTCTTTTTGCCCTTATAGCATTTTTCCACGCTGTTGTCATGTAAGGGACATCTTTAGATCTCAACCGCATCTTTTTCAAGGGAAAACATTCATCCACTATATCATTCATCATAGTTTTCCAGTAAAATTCCTGATCGTCTACATCATCAAACAGATCTCCCACGTGCCATGGAGCTGTGGCTAACTCATTTGTATACACTTCCATGTCACAATTCTTATAATTCCTAAAAGTGATAATTTTATTCTGATAACGCTTTACTGTCTCCTTCATCAAGCCGTATATTAACAGGTGATCGCTCAAAGCTGTATCGTAGGTACCACATTGCATGAACATGTCAGATCTGTTGGTAAGCAAAACATCAATTAAAGTGCTGGTGGTTGTCGCACCTTTCCTTTCAATTCGAGTAGGCTCCTTTATTAGGCATTCGAACCCCTGTTCCGATTCCAAACCAATAATCAGTTTGCCTTCACTCCTATTAGGTCGTAACCTATCGAGATTCAGGTCACCGATGACAGCAACAATGCCTTTCTGGAGAGAGGCCCAATTGCAAATATGGCTTAATTCGTCCTCAAGTGCGAGCTGGTAGTTTCCAGTTAGCGCTCTCGGTGGTCGGTACATTCCAATCATAACCATCTCCCTTCTACCGACTGTAATCTCCAGCGCGATTGCTTCGATGCATTTGTATGTTCTGTTGAACTTCAGCCTTTTACAAGGGATTACAGCAGATACAAAAGCCAGAATGCCTCCTCCACCTTTCTTTCGATCATTGCGAAACAGTGTGTAACCTGGTATATTGAATTGACTGTTCGGGTAAGTTGAGTCAATCTTCGTTTCCCCGATAAAAATGATATGCGCTTTTAGTTTGTGGATCACATCGACAAGCTCATCAAACTTATTCTGGATGCTGTTTATGTTGAGATGACACAAAAGCAATTCTTTGCTGGAATTTGTTCGCTTGGCTTCGAGTTCTTGAGGTGAAATAAGATCCTGATTTGCATATACACCAGATTGATCATGCATGGCAACAGAAACCTCGGTTTGTTCAAACCTGACCGAGTCTTCTGAGAAAAATGAGTCACTCAGTGGTGGTAAAGAGCAGAGGGCACATGTCCAATCAATGTCTGGATGAGCCAAATAATAACGAAATATATTCCTAGACATATTGAGACATTTGGCGTGGAACCACGATTTGCATACAGCACACAAGATGGCGTCTTGGTTGTTTCGAACGTTCTTGTGGCATTCGCCGCAAGGATATTTCGCCGTTGGCTTCACTCTAGGGCCAGGGTTTGACGAGACATCACCGCAAAAGAGGAGGTGTTTCTCGATTTGAAAAGAACTTGTCCCATTTGATGTGTGAAGAATGCGTCCAGGAAGATTTCCGCGATGTTTGACTTTATCGCACAATACTGGTTGGTTTCCCAGAAGTGCTGTTATCTTCGGAAATTTGTCTCTCGCAAACCGAAGCGATGGTTCTTGTCGAGTTTTGTAAAACTCGAAGTGGTACAGCGAACCGACAAATAGCGCTAACAGGTACACTTTCAAGGCGATGTTTACAGAGCCTGTTTTCGCGTGGCCGCCCGCCATTTTCCCACATGCAGCCACAATGGACACCCCACTACAACGTGCACTACACAAGGACACCCGCTACAACATGCACTACACATTGGACACCCCACTACAACGTACATTACACAATGGACACTCCACTACAACATACACAACACAATGGAAACCCACTACGACATACACAACACACTGGACACCCACTGTAACATGCACTACACAGTGGACACCTACTATAACATGCACTGCACAACGGACACCCCACTACAACACACACAACACAATGGACACCCCCTATAACATGCACTACACAATAGACACCCACTAAAATGCACACTATACAATGGACATCCCACTACAACATGCACTACACGATGGACACCCACTACAACATACACAACACGATGGACACGCCACTAAAGCATACACTACACAATGTAGCACCCTACTACAACATTTACCCTACAATAATGACCACTCCACTATACTTGCACCCCCATAATGATGGACACCACAAAAATATACACCCCACAATGACGGACGCCCTATGACAAGCACCAGACATAATGAAACTTCACTGTACCATATACTTTATTATAGCGACCACCCCACTATAACATATACCCCACAGTATTGACCTGACTCTTCTATACTTGTAGCCTACGATAGCAGACACCCCATCATAATATGCACCCTACAATAATCGACATCCCACAGATAAATAATGATCCCATGTTGAAACTCTGTATACACAGAAAATTGTATAATTGTATTAAATGCGCACTGAAATTGCTCCTATGCTCATCGTTGTGCAAGGATAGAATGTTACACTGAGAATTACGACATGTGGTCATTATTTAAAACATTGTGCACGCAAACAACTTAAACGTGTGGAACTTCTACGACATTGCACGTACGAACGCTGTTAATGCGTCTTCTGACTATGTACAATATTGCGCACACGAACAATTTCAATTTTCAGCTGTTACTATCTACAAATCTGTGCCCAAAGAAAAATTCAACGTTTGCCTGCTGTGCGCAATGCGGTAGATGGTAAACAGCCATAAAATTTGTCGGCTTTGCAGGTTACACGCAAAAATTGTGTTGATAATGTTGTTGATAGTAGATATATGTTCACTGTCAATGCCGCAGACAGAGATTACGCGAACAAATTGTTTCATTTTTGCAGTGTTATGGCTGTTCAGATAACCTTAGAATTTTTGTTGGGAGTAACGTTGTAGATAGTAAACACACCCTAAAATTCGTGAGTGCAACTCTGCACATAATGATATACGTGTTAAAATTCTTGGTGTATGCAATGTTATAGATAGTGACAAATTTTAATTTTGATGTGCCTTTGCTACAGATAGTTATATTAACGCCCGAGATGACATTGCATGCAATTGTGTGCAATATTCTAGTTAGGGAATAGACGTCGAAAGTTTTCGTGTGCGAAGTTTGTAGAGGAACTGTTTAGGTGAGCAGTGCTTTAGATTGAGAGCACATATTACACAGCCGCACAATGTTCTGGATAGTGAACACCCATTCAATATTTTAGTGTACCAATGCAGATGGTGAACAACCGTTCAAATTGTAGTTGTACGCAATGATATAGATAGTGAACACATCTTGAAATTGTTCGTGTGCGAAATATATATTGTAGATAACTAGGATGAACAAAGGTGTACGTGCAATTTTGTGGATAATGAATTCAGTTGAAAGGGTCTGTGACGCACTGTAGTGGATAATAAACAGGTGTCGAGATTATTCGTTTGTGCAATGTTTAAGATAGTGAACATACAGTGAAATTTTTCCTGTGCGCAGTGATACTAATGATTTAGATAGTGACCACACCTAAGAATTCCCTGTGATCGCAGTGTTGTAGTTACTAAACATCCGTTGAAACTTTCTGTGCGTGCAATGATGTAGTTAGTGAACACTCGTTCATTTTGTCCGCGTGCACAATGTTGTAGGTACTGAATACACATTAAAATTGGCCATATGCGCAATGTTGTAAATCTAGACCATGCACTCAGATTGTCTGTGTGCGCAATGTTGTAGATAGTGAACAGACGTTGAAATCTTGTCCTGAACAATGTAGATAGAAAAGACAAGTTAAAATTGTCTGTGTGACCAATAGTAACCACATGTTAAAATTGGCCGTAAAATGCAAGTCAATGCAAGTCTGTGTGCACAATAATGTAGACAGAATATAGACGTTAAAAATTAATGGAAACCGAAATGTTGCCTGACCACACTTTTTAATTGTTATCAAAGCAATGCTGTAGACAGTAAACATGCTGAAATGTTTTTATTGCGCAGACCACACGAAGCAATTCTCTGTTTCCGCAACGTTGTAGATAGTAAACACAAGGTTGGAATTTTTCTCATGTGCAACGTTCTACTTTACCATAGAGCGTGGAGTGAGACAAGGGGACCCTCTCTCTTCGTACCTTTTTGAAACGGCAGTTGAAATCTTGGCCATTGCTGTCAGAAACCAAGCAAACATCAAAGGGATAGAAATAAACGGCTTAGAACCTAAACTACTGCAGTTTGCTGATGGCACAACGGCTGTTTTATCGGAGTTAAACTCTGCTCGAGCCTTGTTTAAACTTCTCGACAAGTTCGAGAAGGCTTCTGGTTTAAAACTGAATGTCACAAAAACAGAAGCATGTGGATTGGTTCTCTTCAGTGCTGTGTAGATGAACCCTTTGGCGTCAAAGGGAAAAATGTGTTAAATTTCTAGGAATATTTATTACATATGACGTACAGCTAAAGGCTGAAAAGAACTTCAAACAAAGATTGAAAAAAATCAGAAACACGATTAGGCTCTGGAAATTAAGAGGGCTATCCATTCATGGTAAAGTTAACATTATTAAATCAATTTTACTGCCAAAAATGATTTACCCTAGTTCTGTGTTAAATACGCCGCCAGAGGTTATAAAAGAATTTAATTCTTTAGTGTTCCACTTTTCATGGAATGGGAAAGGCAAAGTGACCAGACGTTCTACCTATGCTCCCTACGATTTGGGTGGCCTTAAAATGATTGACTCGGAAAACATGGTAAAAGGTATGAGATTAAGTTGTTTAAAACAAATATTTGATGAAAACTGCACTGGGTTTTGGAAATCTTACCTTGATCATTCTTTAGGCAGTTACGGAGGATTATTTTTATTCAATTGTAATTACGACCCAAATAAATTATATAGTGACGACATGTAATAATCTGTATTGTTTTAGGCAGGAATACACATACACTGAATTAGTTCGTGTGCACAATATGTTCACACAATATGTTCGTGTAGGCAGCAAATGCAATGAAAACCCGTTGAAACTGAAATTGTGTGCGCAATGTTGAAGATACTGAACATGCACTTTGAAATTTTTCATCCGCGCAACATTGTTGATAGGGAACACACATTGAAATTATGTGTTCGCAGTGTCACAAATAGTGACCACACATTTTATTGTCTGTAAGCGCAATTTTGCAGGTCATAAACACCCGTCAAAAGTGTTCGTAAACGCAGTGTTATAGAAGGTGAATACACGTTCAAATTATCTCGTGCACATTGCCGTTGACAGTGAACATTCTCTCAAATTGTTCGTCAGTTGCAAATGGCGAACAAACGCAGAAAATTTTTTTGGTTTACAAAGTTGTCAATAGTAAACACACGTTAAAATTGTTCTTGTTCTTCCGGATATTCTGTAGATAGTGAATACTAACAGGTATTCACTAACATGTTTTCACTATCACTATTCTTCGTGGTTGCAATGTTGTAGATATGAAGACTCATTGTACGCTCATTGTTACAGATAGTTATAGTACAACGCTAAATTTTGGCCTGCTCCCATTGGTCGAAATCGATCACGTGACGCGATCGTGTCTCTCCTCAGCGGGCGCCTATCAGAATGATAGTGCCCATTTTGGCAAGTTTCGCTCAAAATTTAGCGTTGCTCAATAGAAACAACAGAGTTCTTCTGTCTCAGGTCCTATGTGTGATAGTTTCCCTCGGAAATTTGATGTTCAAACTTCCTAATATTCGTTGTGAACATCAAATTTCCTCCGGCAACCTATCACATGATAGTCACTGAAATTGTGTGTTCACTATCTAAAATGAAATGTTGAAGATAGTTCCCTGCTAGCAGAAGCCCCTTTTCCTTTGTATTCGCTGAGCCGACGGGCGGGAGGAAAAGGGACCTCTGCCCTGGGTCGAAATGAACTGTGTTGAGCATGCGTCGCGGTTACTTAGCGACCGAACCGTTCCGTCAAGTGATGCTTTTAGCACGTGATCAGCTGACGACTCCCACCTTTCTCAACTGAAAATAAAAAAATAACCTGAGCAGTTTTGTTGTCGTGAATGACGAGTTCAACAAAAACTACCCTAAAATACTAGACAGTTCATCTAGAGATAGTTGTTGTCTAATCTACGGTATTAATTTCAAGTTATCTGGACAAGGAAGCTTTTTGAACATGACCACAACTCCAGGAATCAAAGAGAATTTAATCCATTGACAGCCGCGTGTTTTATGATCGCTTCACTAAATTAGCAGTTGGTAATAAACAACCCCATGTGCAGTACGAAAGGACAATTTATAGGCTCGAAAAAACAACACTCACTTGATTTAGAATAGTTGAAATTTCTAACTTTAAAATAAAATACACCAGTTGTCAATTAAGAATTAGCCAAGAATGCATTATCAAAGTCAAAATTTTGAAATTTTCCGCAAGAGATTTCTCATGTTGTCTCGCGCGTGAAATCAAACCACAACAGAGGATTTGTGTCTGTTTAGGTCAGACTACCACTTTTCGAAATTTTATGAATGAAGATACACAGAAGAAGAGACAGTAAGCTTTTCTAAATAATACATTTATTAAAACACGCCTTTATTTGTTTCTGAAGACCAAACGCGTTCAATTCTTTCTTCGAGGGAAGCTACGCGCAAGCGATTTCGCTCGATGTGCAAGTTGAAGAGCATTTGCTGATGCAAACTGTGCACTCTATTCAAAACTTTTACAAAAACTGTAAGGAATATGAAGAATCCCGCAATTTAAAAACCATTTCGATATAAATCTACAATTAAATGTGTAATTTACTCTACCGTAGAGTCGTAGAAGTGCTGGAGCATTTCACAGAAAGTCTGCAGCACGAAAAATCTTTGGAGATGGAAGATTGTCCTTCGCCTTGACAGATGTTTTCTTCGCTCTAAAGGCTCTAAATTCCATTGCTTAACTTGTCGAGTGTTCCTTAGAGCTTCTTCTTTCGATTCTTCATCTTTCCGTCGTCCATGTTAACAAAGACGAGAGAAAGTAAACGTTGTAACTCTTCACGAGTTTAGTTCTCTTTCCAGGACGGCATGTTACTATGCGGGCTCACTAAATGACAGCGAATTAACTGTAAAGGAAGACTGTCGTAAAGGAATGCGCGAGACACAGTGGGCTCAAGTCACGGTCAGCAAACAATACAGGGAGCATGCGTTTCGGAAAAAAGCGAGTTTCGACCCAGGGCAGAGGTCCCTTTTCCTCCCGCCCGTCAGCTCAGGCGAATACAAAGGAAAAGGGGCCTCTGCTAGCAGGGAATGAAGATAGTTAAGGTGGCTCACTATAGTTTTATGACCGCGCGCGCGCTGATGTTGTGAGCTGTAGTAATCTGCGCGCGCTCACATGAAATCGTAAAGTTTTCCTGACATTTTATGACGTCAGCATAGGCAAAAAAAGCAAAGTTAACAGTGAATTTTCTCGCGTTTCCTTCGGTAAATTTTTTTTTAATTTTGCACATCTTGAGATACTAACGCTACCTTCCACATACTATTTTTTGAAAAAATTCTGTCAGAGCAATTCAGTTTAATGGTTAAAAATAAGAAATCACATGATATCGGTGAAACCGTCTGAACGACCCCATATTTTTTCCCCTGCAAAATGTTTGTAAAAATCATTTTAACAAGATTGGAAAGTTCAAAAAAATTCACCGAGGGAAAATCAAAATATTAAAGAACAAAGATGACTTAATGGTAAATATCCGTCATTCTTTAGACGTTTTGTTGCCATGACAACGGCCTATGCCTAAGAAGGAAAAACTGAAAAATGAGGGTAATTATGTTGGTAACCTTACTGGCAAATCTCAGGAACAAAGAATGCAAGACAACAGAATTACGGGTCTCTTCTGTGACCCTTGCCAGTTCGAAT
This sequence comes from Siderastrea radians, assembly GCA_964017195.1. Classification (NCBI taxonomy): domain Eukaryota; kingdom Metazoa; phylum Cnidaria; class Anthozoa; order Scleractinia; family Rhizangiidae; genus Siderastrea; species Siderastrea radians. The sequence goes on from OZ024900.1 coordinate 37,399,228, forward strand.
ACTCACCTTTGTAGAAACTCTAGGGAGCCACCTTAACACACATCTAAAATTTTCGTGTGTGCAATATTTAGATAGTGAGCTCACGTTGCAGTTGTTCCTGTGAGCAACTAATGCGAGGCCCTAGATGGTGAATTCACCTTAAGGTGATTCCATTCAATTGCATTGCGCATCCTTTCTGCGCATCATTTATTGCGTGATTAGCGCGCGCACGAGCGCGCGCGCGTTCGGAACTTGATAGGTTTTCTATGGAAGCTGAGCTGTTCAGAGAAATAAATGGTCGTTTTCTCCCAAACGAACCCGGTGACCCCACTTTTTTATTTCATTTGTTTAAGGAAAATACGACTTTACATGACATATTCAAATTTGAAGAATTTTTCTTTATTCAATTTTGAAATATTCCGGTTGATTCACTGTTACAGTCAGATTTTAGGCGTTTCAATGGAACCGTGCAGACGGTCGATTTGCCTATTATTTCAAATTAGTTTCATTGTTATGGCAATTTTAAGACGTTTTACTGTAACATTGTACTTCTATCATAAGAATAATGCTTATATTTCATTGCCAGTTATAACTTTGTTGAAGTAATGGGTGCCTCTAGTACAAGGATAGGTTTTTTAATATTGCTGTCTAAAGATAGCAAACTACCTATATACTACAGCCCCGTAGCGTGAAATCAGGCACGGTGACCCCCTCCTTTTATTTATTTTTTAATGTACTAGGTGTAATTAGTAGCTCTGCAAAGTTTCAACAAATTCTCATTGCAACTTATTTTTCGATGGAATCACCTTAAAATTGTTTTTGTATGTAATGTTGGGTTAGTGAGGACGCTTCGAAATTTTACCTGCTCGCATTTTTGTTGAATTTTTTTGGTATAAGCAATGTTATGCATAGTAAACAGACGCTGACATTTTTTCGTGTTTGTAATATTTTAGATGGTGAACGAACGTAACATTTACGCGCAATGTCTTGTATGGTGAAAACTTGTAGAATTTCTCTCGTTCGCAGAGTTGTAGATGTTTTTAAAAAAACGTCCAATTTGTGAGTGAAATGTTTTAGGTGGTGAACACACGTAAAACGTTTCGTGTTTGGGTTAGGGTTAGTAGGTTTTACCTGGGGCACAGACGTTAAAATGGTTCGTGTGTGTAATGTTGTAGATAGTTAAGATACGTTGGAATTGTTCTTGTGGGTAATGTTGCAGTTAGTGAAAGCACGTTGATGTTGTTCGTGCGCATTGTTTCAGTTATTTAACAGTTGTTGAAATTGTTCTTATGGACTATATTGCAGTTACTGAACGCAGGTTGAAATTGTCTATATGAGCAATATCGTAGATAGTAAACGTACGTTGAAATTGAACTCAATTGAAGGAGCAGGCTTACCTTTGAAGTGTTTTTCGCCAGCTTTGTTACGTTTTATGTACTTTTTGGAGATTTCTTCGTCGGAAACTTCGGCAAATCGGCTGCTGGCAGCCATTTAATTTTCACCAAACAGTAGGATATCTATATATTCTTCGCGCCACGCGGTGAATATAATGTGAAAGGTCCAGTCGCTCCACTGCTCAGATTGCTGAAAACTCTCTGCCCAACTGCTAAATTATACGACAACAGAATACAGGCATGATTTACCAAAACTTCAACTAGCTCAAGGTTCCATTATCAGAATAATCGAGTTTAAAATTATCAAATAAGTAATTGGGTTGTGATCCTAGAAAATGTATTTAATGGAATAGAATGGAGAAATAACAGGATTTACAAAAGTAATACTAAAGAACAAGAAATACTAAAGTTAAGTGCAGGTTATGTTTTTGCCATCGAAAAAAGGATTAATTTCCTTCGACCACTTTAGATTGAAACCACGCAAGCGCAATATTTTGAGCTGGATTCTTCTCGCGTTAGCTATTGGCACAATGGGGGATTTGTAGATTGTGATCCCAGGAAAGACAACAACAGATGACTTTTTTGAAGCCCTTTTTAAAGGATTCATTAAAGATCGCGTAAAGAAGGGGATTCATGGCACAGTTTAAAACCTGAAGCCAAAGAACAAAAAGAATCAACCAGTAAGGTAAAGAGGCCGCGAGATCCACTGCTAAGGCGTGCATCCAGACAAAAACGAACTGCGGCGTCCAACAGACAAAGAAAGAGAGCAGTACTGTAATCATCATTTTGGTGATTTTTCGCTACATGAGATTTGCTTTTTGATGCTGATGGGCGTTCAATTCCCCTGGGACTCGTCTTGTCCAGAGGCGGTAGCCGATAATGGGGTAAAGAACCAACATTGCTGTGAACGGCAGCAAACAACAAGTGGCGAGTGTAATCATCATAGCTATCGATATTCGTCCATCAATGCAGAATGCTTTTCCTGAATCACTGTAAACTACTCCTATTTCGTTCCAGATGTTCACCGGAAGTAAAATAGCTGCGAGCCAAATGGTGGGAATAATAATCTTTGTCCATTTTGTCCAAGCCTTGTGTTTCAGTGGTCTGCTGACACCCAAATACCGATCTACTGTTATTCCAGCAAAACTAAAAATGCAACCAAGAAGAGAAACGAGGACAACGTAAGGATTGAGTTTACACAGCACACTTCAAAGCGTGCCAGGCAGCCACGCTAATCCAAGAAACAGATATCTGATCAAAGATGGGCACGTGATGATGGTAGTTACCAGGTCTCCACAGGCCATGTTGAGAATCAACAGATATGTGGTGGATTTTAATAGCTGATTTTTCCTCATAATATGGATGACCAGCGAGTTACCGATACAAGACACAATAAATGTGGTGCCCGTCAGAAGCCAGAATGATGCTTTGGTAGCTGAATAAAGTTCTGCTTTTTTTGTTTAAAAGGAAAAGAATCAAAGAAGGTCATTTTTATCTTTTCGTATATATATGTTGTAGTTCAATTTTATCCTTGGTTCAATTTTTATTTTCTTTGTTCTTTTTTTATGAAATATATGATAGTGAATATGAAACAAAAGAAAATGAAAATTGAACAAGGATAAAATTGAACTACGACATATACGCCAAAAAAGCTCCCAAATAAATCTTTGTTAGTCCTCCTAGTGGACATAACAACCTTCGGATAAGAAACTTATAAAAGTATTTCTTTTCTTTTTGTTGGGGGGGGGGGGGCACGTTTTTTCGGAGGATTTTCTTGATCACTAAACTCCTTGAAAAGGCCAGGGCGGTCATTATAACACAGGCCAATGACAATTTGTTGAGCATAACTTTGCCTACCACTGTTTTACACATAGCAACAGTTAAATAGCTAAAGATGATGATGAGGACGATGATGATGATGACGGCCATGTTAAGACTTACACAACTTGTTAGAATTCACATTATTCGAAATCAAATGAGGTGACTTTTGTTCTCTTGTCGTAGACATTCATTGACAGGTTTTAGAAGAATATAAGTTAAAAGTGTATTTCCCTTACGTGCAGTAAACATAAGTTAAAGCAGCTCGAATGAATTTTTTTAAGTTTTGAAGCTAGAAACTTCGGATGCAAATTTCTCGAAGAAAAACTTTGTCAAAAATTCTCTTAAACTCAATACACAGAGAGGCATCTGTATGAACTACAAGTACTGTGAACTGCTGTGCAAAAAACTGATACAATCGACCATATGTTAAAGTAACAATGACGTCATTGCGTTGCTATGTTATAACCCGATCGCACTAAAACAACTTAAACTCACTTCAGCTGAGAATTTAATTTAGGAAAGGTGTGGCAGTTGCTTGTCCTTTTGTATTTCTTATTGTGGTGTAATTTGCGTACAAATTTAGAAGGTATTACCACTGAGAAATCCAATCAAACCACCTTAAAATTAGTTCCAATTCCGATTAAATATTCACAGTTATAAATACACTAAGATGATTTGAAAAAAAATTAATATCTACATTTATGCTTTCGAAATTGATCATTTTCCCTGGCCTCGCTTTAGTTTGTTTCAAGATGATGATGATGATGATAAACTTTATTAATGTGTCAAGGCCACATAGCCTGGGAAAATCCCATACTAATTTGGGGACACAATTAATAGATATTAAAAATATGTAGAAAGAAAATTTATAATACTTAGAGCTATATAAAATATTTATGATAGTCAGATATTAAAAATATTTATAAAGAGAATTTAAAATACTTAAAGCTATATAAAATAATGATGATGAGCAGAATAATTTTTCTCAACAATTTGACGACATTCCCATTTAAATTTGGTACAATTAAAGTGAAATTCGATTATAATCTGATTTTAAAGAGTATGGGTAATACCGAGTTTCATTAACGCGTGTTTTGACTTGACTTTACAACAGTTTGCTTATCGAGAAAAATGAGACGGAATAACAAGAAATATGCATTCGAACATCAATACCATTTGATTTAAACGCAATCCGACCTGTACAGCTAAACAACTTTGTTACCCTACCTTTTTCCACATCACTGCCGTTGCTCATATTCAGACTTTTATTTCTGTACTTGTTTTGAAACCAAGATTGTAAGCGTTTTGGGGTCTATTTGTCGTGCTCTATCTCTTAAAACCAATTTCTGACGCCTAAAAATTTGCGTAACAATTGACTGCTCTAAGCAATTTAATTAATTACAAACAGCACCGAAGTTTGCCAAGGGAGTGATGTTTAGAGCGATTTTCCTCGGACCGTGAAACAGTTACTGTACAAGTATATACTGTTACGCCAAATTAGTTGCTGCTAGTCAAGGGACGGCTGAGGTCTATTAGCTTCTATTCCCAAAAGGAGATTAGTCTAAATCAAAACACAAGAAAAACAACACAAAATGGACAAGCACAAATATACAGTGAACGTGTGGTTTATTTTTCCTTTATTACTGATTCTCGAGTCATGTTACGACAGCGGAAATGCACATGTATATGATACTTGTTGCGACATTAATTTTTACCACCTCGTGTAATTTTTTGGGAAAATTCCTCCACAGAAGTTACAAAAACTGCCTTGTTGGTCAGTGGAAATACTTTTAAAGCAGTAAGGGCACTCACGCGGGTTTACATGCTGCATGGTCGAGAGTTGTTGCGAATATCTATTCTCTTCCATACTTGCACTTTTCTCTGGCTTATGAAAAGAATATAAATTAAAATTAGCTTTCGCTGCATCGTTTTCTTCGACGGTCTTGATAATATCTCTCAATGCTGCTGTTTCAACTGGCTTGCTCGCCAGTTGCTTGATTCTTTCTGCGGACTTTGCCGTGGTGGTTTCGGTGAAGCATTTCTCGTCATCGTCCGGGCCTGTAAGGTCGATGATTCTTAGATTCTCCGCTTCACCTGCTGCATCGTGAGTGTGCTCAACTTCCGGATCGTTAGACGAGTCCAAGATCTCTTGAACGACTGCATCCATATCCCCTTGTGCTCGAGCAAGAAGGGAGGCTAATTTTACCTCATTTGCGAATGGCAAGACCTTTTTCAAGTTTTCCAACTTCTGAGTAAAGTGCTGCTGAGTCGGAACAACTGGCGAAGGGGACGGATGTGCTTGAGCCGTTGGGGAGAAAGTAGTGACTGTCGCAGTGCTTGACGCGCCGAGGTGTCTCTCTCGTCTGGGCTGTCTTTGGTGCAACTGAATTGCCGTTTTTAACACGGTCACCGGGTTGACGTCTTTCACTGTGGCGGCGATTTCTTGTGAATACGAATTAATGCTGTTGTATAGGTGCCGGTGTTTCTCAAGCTGCTCCTGTTGTTTAGCTGAAATTGTAATTAAATTACAATATTTTTCAATTTTATACTAGGGAAATAGGTCTAATCTTACACAGACAATATTAAAACTATTTTGAACACAGACAAGTATACAAATAAAAATAGGCTGGGCTATAGCCTATTTACATGTCGTTTACTCATTTCTTTTACTGAGGGAACACTGGGGGTCTCCAAAACCGTGCCGTAAAACCGCAAGATATCCTCTCAAATACCGAAAACCTAACCTGCGATCAGGCCAAATTTTCACGCTCCTTACATTCTCTTACGGGATTTTTCGCGCGACCACAAAAAGACAGAGAGTAAATGAGAGCGCGAAATATTTCGCCTGATCGCAGGTTACCGAAAACCGCACTGAAACTTGCGCAAAATTCCTTCTCTTACTAACATTGTAAGGAAAGTTCCCTCACCGAAATACCGTACAAAATTAGACATTTTACCGAACACACCTGCTCAAAATGCTAAAATAACGCGTACCGTCGTACAGGATGAAACCGCAATCCCGCAGTTTTGAATCGAAAATACCGTAAAACCGTAAGAAAAATCGCTCAGAACCGTAATCCCGCAAACCCCAACGTACCCCTCCGTTACAAAGCTTGAATTTGTATCGGTACCGGAGTAAAATAGTGACGAGGTCCTCTAGAAGATCAAAATTCCCTTTGAAATACTCAACGCCTTAATTTTAAGTCGGGATAGTTAGTCGTTGTAAACATGTTTACCTTTCCTTTGCTCTGACTTTGGCTTGCTTTTCTCCATTGCCTTCTTTGCTGCTTCAAAATTTGCCACCTTCAGAGCAAACATAGGTTCACTATCCAGTTGAGCGGTCATTTCTGGAAACCGTACAGCTTGGTGGTCTTCTGCTTTCTTTGCTGTGCAGGACTGCGTCAGGTTAGTTCGCCAGCGTTTTCCCTTGTCCTCATTCGAATGACGATCTGTCATTCGAAGTGCGAGGAGGTGCTCGTGACTTGCACATTTAGAGCAGGAACAGTTTGCATAAGGACAATTTCTTTTATGTCCTTTTAGCAGCTCGACTTGGCCGTGTAAGCGGCATTTACCACATGTCCTCCCCGACATACTAAAGCAAATATGTGTGGTACACACGGTGCGACTGAATACAAACTGTTCAAAATCCCCAACGTGTAATCTTCACAATAAATTTTTTTTGCATCTACGATATGTTGCACGTGCAACACAAGTTTCATTGTCTTTTTTAATTGCCTCTAGCTCCCACCATTGTTTGCCCTATACATTCACAAATACATTCGAGTATTTGTTTTTATATGATTCAAAACATGACATTTAATTTTTAGAATGTCGTGGCGTATAAACCAGAACCACGGTTGCTACCGTTTTGGAAGTTCTTACCCGACACAAAAAAGACCAGATCATTGTGACGTTTTTGGAAACGTTGTCCATAGCTAACACGTCAAGAATTTGTCGGGTTTCCTACAATTGTGTAGACCAATATGTGCAATTATTTCAACAAAGGGCAACATTGATACCTCCGGTATGCAATGATGTGCGTCCAAGACAAATGACATGGTGGAAGGCAGCATATCTTGAAGCTCTTGTCAGAATGTACCCCACTCTCTACCTTCGTGAGCTGCAACAGATACTTGCGAGCGATTTCCATCTGGCTCCCGGCGATGTTCCATCTATAGCATCAATAGCGAAACTGTTCATAAGGCTCCGCATCACTCGAAAGAAATGCATTCACGTGGCTCAGGAAAGGATGACACCCTACAATCTCCATTGTCGTCAACTTTTTTTTCAATGGCGAAGGACTGTTGACCCAGCTAAAGTTTATCTTTTCGACGAGACACACTTTAATTGCGAGACTGATGAGCGTGAATATGGAAGGACAGACTCAGGATTTGCATGTCCGCTCCTTCGTCAGAAAAGCAGAGCACGAGCTGGAAAGTTTTCCACTCTAGGTGTTTGTGGATTTAACGAGGGAGTCTTGCAGGCAATTCCAGTTGAAGGAAATTTCACAGCAGATCTAATAACTGATGTAATAGAGAACCAAGTGCTGCCACTCTTGCCCGCGAACAGTTATTTGGTGGCTGATAATGCAAGTGTACATAATGAAATCGTATTATGCAGAATTTTAGCTAGAAAGAACATTACTCTTGTTAAACTGCCAGGCTATAGTTATGATTTAAATCCCATCGAAATGGTCTTTGGACAAGCAAAAGCAATTGCTCGTTTCACCCCTGGTTTCTTGAAAGAAAATACCATGTTGGCGATTGTGAGCGCATTTGAACAAATCAGCCCTTTAAACGTAAGACACTTTTACCAACGATCTTGGAGAGTGCTTCTGTAGAATAAAGTGTCGAAAGCAATGAACTCAAGCAAGCTGGACCAGTGATTATTTTATTAACGTAATCCTGAACAGTTCTGAATTACAATAAACTTGTGAGTTTTTAGACAAAAGGGTTTGTTGTCATGAATAGACCTAGTCATTAGACCTATTGATAGACTGTAGTCTGATCTAAAGATTAGACTAGACTAATACACTTTAATAGATACTATTATACACTAACTACTAGAAACTGTTTCATGGTCCGACGAAAATCGCTCTATCTTCCTTTCTATTCTTTGATGTAGCAATATGTATTAAATCAAAATTGAAGACCTTAGAGGTTCATTGAAACGAAAAGAAAGAATCAGTTAAGCCTAAGTGTAGTAAGTATAGTTGCTTTCGAACGATTTTTAACTGAAGAATTTTATCTTCTTTAAAATATTTTCTGCTGTCTGCTGTTCAATATAGACTGTAAATAGTTCAATGGGTCAATATATATTAATTTATTTTATCCTTCCACTTTCCAGCTGTGCGTAGAGTTTTTAATTAACTGACAGTAGAATATTGTCATTTTTTGCTCCTCCTGTTAATCGAAGTAAAAAAAAAAAAAACAACAACAACAAATTGGAAGATAACAGTATATGTTTTGGAAATAACTTTAACATTTCGAAAATAAAGCTCTGGGAAATACGGATCTCTCTAGCCTCCCGAAATTAAGAGCCCAGAGAATTAACAAGTTTGGTGTTGCTTCGCGTCTTGCTGCAGAACAATGTCATATTGGAGCACTTTTCGGTAAACTCTCAAAAGTAAGTCTGTATGAGTTTGTGGCGCGTAGTAACGGGGAAGCCCCCCTTCAAAACAAAAGAACGAACAAACAATAAACAAATAAACAAACAAAGAAAACAAAGCAAAAAAGAAACAAAAGAAAGCATAAGGAACCTTGTGTAAGTTGTTATTTTCCATGACCACTTTCACTCATACAATTTTGTCTTAAGTTGTGTCTCTAAACGCCATCCTTAATACCTTCCACTCACGCCCTGTGAAAAAATAAATGTCTTCGACATCAGCAAGGTCAAGACTGTAGTCTATGTCACTGTAAGGGGCCAGGCACGAGAACAGCAATAACTTGAGACTTGTTAGCTGATTTCGAGTTTTTATAAATTTAAAATTACATCTTTGACTTGAATAAAAATGTTTCTAGAGAAGTAACAATGATAGCTCTCTAGCCCTGCATGAGGCAGTGGTTAGGGCATTTAAGAGGAAGGTCATGAGCTCAACTTCTGTCAGCAGTTCCTTTGTAATTTCATGCTCGTGACAATTTAAATACAGTTTACTTTACCATCTTTCTCTTTATCAATGGAAATTTAATTGCACTGTTTGCTTAATAACGATGAACTCAAAATCTTCTGCGACCTAAATTTTCAGCTAAAAAATCCGAACAGAGCAATCTGTATTAGCGTAAAAAATATGCCTTTAAAAAGCTCTGAAACAATCTGAAAAAAGCAGAAAATGACATTTCAAGTATTTTGCTAAAACTTTCTATTTGGGTGCCCCTGAATTATCTTTTTCAGGTCCTAGAAGAAGAAGAAGATTTAGTGTGGATGCTTAAGAAACTTCACCCATTCATTATGTCTAGATGAACCGAGTGGAGACGACGGAACTGAAAGCAGGGAGCTGGTTTAACAACACAGCTGTTCGGCAAGAAACACTTCTACTGTGAGTATTTACGTTTGTTAAGTTGTTGTTTATCAAAGGAACCTCTGTGGCCTTCGAAAAGGATTTCGTGCGACTCACAAATTTCACCCCATGTAACAGAATCCACAGAGGTATTGGATTCCGGATTCCTACCCTCTGGATTCCGGATTCCAACCCTTTGGATTCCGGATTCCAGTCATCTGGATTCCAGATTCCAATTTTCTGGATTCCAGATGCCAACCATATGGATTCAGATTTCCTCTATACTTGTTTCCTCTTATGTTTGCGGCGATGTGACTTCTTACTTAAATCTTTTTCTGTAATAATTCAATAAAAGAAAACACACGCCTCTGTTCGGTACAGTAGCAGCGGAGCGGTAAGTCAAGATTCCTCTGTGAAAAACACGAATAATCCTCTCACGGCAGCAGAGCTACTACGACCATGTTCTTTATGTTGTGTTCATTCTGTTCCTTCTGTTTCTTCTGCCGTGTCTAGTAAATTGCAGTTACTCTAACTACTCGGTAGGACCTTGTAACTGAGTTAATTTCTTGTTTTAGGCACTCAGCGACTTTTAATTATAGTCATTTTAAGTTCGGTGGTTCGAGGCCTGGGGTCCGTTTCTCGAAAGTCCCGGTAACTTTTCGATCCTGGAGCTATATCTTAAAATCAAAATCTACAGAATGGTGGTGTAGCTTTTAGCCCGCAAACCAGCTCGACTCGTTTCGTCAACTTACAATTTTACTGCCTAGCTTTAACAAAATTTGCGCTCATAAATTACCTTTCCGGGCCCGAAAAGTTATTGGGACTTTCGAGAAACGGGCCCCTGGTCCCTGCCGCACTGTTCTCTCCTTAGATAAGAAACCTTGCTCTCTAAGCCGGAGGTGACAAGAACTTTCCAAGGTGCCTACCAAGAAGCCATGTACAACCCCCACGAGTACAGTCACAAAGTAGATGTCTGTCTTTGTACCCTTTCTTTGAAGTGGGGGATTCAGTATGAACTAAATTAGTCACTAGTTGTGCCGGAGAAACGAATTGATTTCCATTTATTTGTTATTCGCTAGAACCAGTAGTATTTCTCTGTCAGTCTACTAAGCCCATTTTTAACTGTAGCAAGTTAGGCTCTCAAGACGGACTGTTGACCTACAAAAGCTCTAGAGTACAAGCAGTTTCTTATTTCTCTCCGAGATAGTCCAGCGAGCGAAACACGCATAAACACAAGATCGCTTGCATGTACGAGAATCTCATTTTCCTTCTGACGCGCGACGGCAATATTCTCGCGTGTTTGCGTGTTTAAAACACAATAAGAAATAAAAGACTTTTCCAGGTCTCTTCAGATCTAGGTCACGATCTAGGATCTAGGTAAATAGAAAATGACTGTTTTTGCTTTTTGCTTCAGAAAACTAGATCTGACTGAAGTTAATCAGCCGCCCACGTTGATAATTAGCAAGATGATGTTTTGTTCTGGGCCTCCAACCTGGCTCAGAAGCGGAATTGTAAACGGTACATGCCATCTTTAACTATAGATATCCTTCTATGACCCTATAATATTTATATTTAGTATTGCCATTTTAAAAATTTTAAATAGGCTTAAACATTGCAGCGGAAACGTTATAGGAAAAACGAGCGGTTGAAAGCGATTTCATTTAAGCAACATCCTATATTAGCAGTAAGTTTTGTGCGGACTGCAACTTTTGGGCTACTGATTGGCTGTCCTTTAAAATTTTCATTTAAAACATGACAAAAAAAAATCACTTTAAAAATATTTTAAAAACCTCTGAAACTTGGAATTTATTTTTGATCAGCGACCCCTAAATCCAGTAACCGATGTATTGAAACACCCGGTTTGCTTGTTATCGGCAGCGTTAACTAGTTCTGTTAAGGTTTGAATGTTATCAACTGTCAAATGCGTGTTTTTAATCATCAATATTATAGTTATTGAGCTGTCAATTATTTTTCCGAACTCATCGTTATTCAAAAACGCAGAAAAACACTTTTTTACCTTTTTAATTGATGCAGATGGCCATGCATGCTGATGGTTTGTTCCCTCGTTGGATAAGGAGCCACTGCAAAGCTGTTGCCATTAAGGTAAGTTATGTAAAGAAATACAATCGTGAAGAAAAGAAAGATGCCCCGAATAAGTTTTGTTATCCTTTTGGTCCAGTTCTGTACTATTAATTCCAGTTCTGTACTATTAATTCCTATTAATTCCCAGTGAGGGCTGCATAGGCCCTGTGGCAGCGTAATAAATTCTGAAGTGAAATATGTTTTTTCTTCTCAAATCGAAGCTTCTTCCGTAGCCCTTTTTGGTGGCTAACTAATGTCACGTTTCCCAAAAATGTTGCTTTGAACTGAGTGATTGCAAGTTGTTTAGCTGTCAAGTGTTTAGTTCAGTGAAACAGGCTTTGCTTGAAAAGAAAGAGTCCTCAAACAAGCTGTTCGACAAACGGTGAAAAAATGAAATGTTGGGCGTCGTGCCTAATGTCATATTTGTGGTTATTATTGCTTAGTTTAACATTTAGGTGGAAAATTACTAAATGTAAAATACAAAATTGAATGGAACGCAAAAATTAGTTGAAATTATCATCTTCCTGGTAGCATACGGCAATGAAAATTTGTTACGCACACTTTTTCGGTCAATTAATTTAAAACGTAGTGGAGGTCTAAGAAAACGCTAACGCCGGAAATGCCATTTGGTAGATCAGCTAAATAAATAGGATCCAATTTACCAAAATCACGACTTTGCGCTTTTAAAGGCGAATTAGCTGTAAACTGCAAACGTCTAAGCTAGGACCTTTTTGAGGAGGAACACAAAACGACAATTTGAGTGAAGTCTCGTTAAGTTGAGACAATATTCAAACGGCACAAAAAAGTTTCTAAATTTTTATAAAAAAGCTGCAATCAATTATCAACAATACAAGCAGTATTGCTATGTCGAAATGTCAAACCTGTTTAACACTGTCGCCTTTTATTGGAGCAGTCTCCTTTAAAATTTTGTTCGCTTTCTTCTTCTTTACAAAGAATACACTAGTTAACCTTTTCTCTCCTTTTTATAAAGAAAAAATAAAACTGCCAAATTTTCTGCTCTGTTTTAAAATTATGTTTTATCCAAAGTCAAAGACAAATGTAGAAAAATGTCTGGCAATTTATAACTCGTATTTTTTGACGGGCAGCACGATAGAAGTTCTCCTCTCTGCACTGCATTGCAATCATTCGTCACTGATATTTTGTTATAAAAAAAAATGTCTTTCGGTAAACCCGTCGCTAGAATTTTACCAGCATTATATTTTAATTAAGCTGTACATGGACTGCATGCAACCTTTCGAGCTACTATCCAGCTGATCTTTAAAATTTTCATTTTGCCGCATATGAATCAAATATGATAACGTGAAGAAAAAAAATAGAAACCCCTGAAACTGGGAGTTATAGTAACCTCGGAACCTCTTGTAGATATCACTGTTTTAGTATAATTTTGAGATGTGGACATCAAAAACTACAAAGAAAAAAGAAAACGAGCTAAAACTTGACAAACAACACACGAAAAAGGTAACTTAGCTAAGCAGCCGTGCCTTGAAATGCTATATTCACCGGGCAGCGCGGTGAATATAGCATTTAAATTATACTAACTGGCTGTCACTTTTGTTCCACAGCTCATCATTATTCAACAACGTAGAATGGCCACTTTGGATTAAGCGAAAACGTTTTCCGCAGAACTTTGTTACACTTTATTGCTGTTTCAAAATCATTTGTGAAATCATTGTCATGTATCCTCCGTTATGATAAACTGGCTGAAGTTGGCTGAAGTTTTTAAATGCCTGGTAGCATAAAACCATGTAGTTTGAACTGTTTTTTACACACACATTTTCGATCAATTACTTTTAAAACGTTATGCAAGAATGAGAAATTAAAACACTAGTGCTTGACGTGGCAGTTCTTAAATATTATCCTTAAAAGATAAAATGTAATACATTTCGCAAAAGCGCAACTTATGGTGTTCATGGTCATTCCACTCCATTTCATTCGTATGTTGTCAATTTTACTATCATTTTTTTAGCAAACGGTTATAAGATCGATTCACACGTGGAGTTCCGGATTCCAAACTTTATTGGATCCTGGATTCCATATCAATGTGGATTCTGGATTCCAGTCCACTGCATTCCGGATTGCAATAGCAAAACATTCGTGGATTCCGGATTCCGGATTCTGTTACATGGGGCGACAAATTATGTATCTCTACTTTGCGACATTTTCTTTAGAACTAGTCATAAACAGAGAGCAGCACAGAAGATCAAATACTGCTAGTGCCAGGCCACTGACATTGATGAGACTGGTAGAAACTTAAACATATCACCGAATGAAGTGATTCAAATGAGCGACTAAAATTTACAACTTAACCTCATAATTGGCTTAGACTGCCTTAAGGAAGGTGCCTCCTTTTGTTTCTGCGTATTCGTTCTGCGCTTCTCGGGTCTGGTCCGAGATATTCAAGTTTCTTAGGGAATTTGCCTACTAATACAAAGGTACTTTTGCGCGGTTTATGACTATGTAGTAAAAGCAGGTCTTAGCAAAGGTCATCAGAATCCAAAAAGAAAATTGGGGGTAACCACGCAGTTTTCAGAGTTTGAAAAACCTTACCTGTTGTGTGTTTGCTGTGTCTTTACCGCTTTTCCGAGCCGTCTGGAGACCGTTTTGGGCGATATTCTGTTTAACGGTCGATGCGATGTCTTGTCACGTACTGGCTTTGACATAGGCGTCGCATCGACCGTTAAACAGAAAATCGCCCAAAACGGCCTCCAGAGCCTCGGAAAAGCGGCAAAAACACAGCAAACACACAACAGGTAAGAGTTTTCAAACTCTATTTCGCTTTTTAGGTATTTTGTAGGGAAAACTGCCGATTTATATTTTGGATCGAATTTCAGCTCCGTACAAAAACAACTCTGATATTACGCTTTGGTTAATTTTTGGACGAAGCGTCGGCTTTGTCTTCAATCAACCTCGCAACTAGGATAAACTGTCATCAGTAATTGCCTGACACGGCACATGTATCTTGGTTTTCGTCCACTTCCTTCGGAGCTACCGTTATGACCCAAGCGTTCAGCTCTAAGGTTTGTTCTCGTTAAATTAGTCGAAACAAGAATCCCGCGTCGGCAAAATTCATAATTGACATAATTTCACCTACTTCTACGTCTAAAACGTTTTTGAACCACTGACAAGAAGCGAATTGAGAAAATTACGCGGTCTCTCGACAAAACAAAGATTTGTCCTGTCACAACCCCTTGCTTCAACAAAGATAGAAACCAGTTTCGCAAATTCCAATGAGATCTTCAATACTTCCTTTGCGATCTCCGTTACGTCACTGAAAATCGCTTGTTCATTTGAAGACTCGGATCACATGTTCAGGTTTCCGTTCACGCGTGACGTAGATCAACTGACGCATTTTTGCAAGATTAGTCTCAATTTGAAATAAAATACTTACAAATACCAGCAGCAAAGTGCTGAATTCTAGAATAAAATGAAACACGGAGTTGTGAATAGTTCGTCTGCTTGCTGGTATTTGTGAGTATTCTACTCCAGATTAAGACTAACTCTGTAAAAGTGCGTCTTTTGTCTCTTAATCCAGCGGTCGCGATGAACCTTGAAACTGGACGACTGTTATTTCTTCGAGTTTTCAGAGCCAACAGCAATCCTTCTTTAGAACTACTCCCATCCGGACGATCACACTAAATAGACTAATGAGACGTCCGTTTTCAAACCTTAAATATTGTATCCACTTTAAAATTTTCCTTTTTTCCAAGTCCTTTCTCGACATTGGTAGGTTCTGTACTTGATGTAACCTTTTCTAACCAATCAGAGTTTAGCTATTAAAAAGTTATTAAATAAACAGAATTAGACCGGAGCTGAGACACTTCGACGCACCATAACAACGCACCATAACGAGAATATTTCAAGTAAAGCGATACGTATACAGGATCCCTCAGTAAAAAAAAAAACTTGCACTAATTGAACAAAACAGGTTTTAGTCCAAGTTTGTTATTGCTGTTGTTAGAAGGTATGTTTATTCACTCTGAACTTCAATTTTCCGATAACAACTTTTTAGTTAAATCAAAATCAAGTGTTTTAGAACAACTAGTACTTCGTAGACATCCAAATGAGCTCCAAAATTCTCATCCTCACATTTTCGAGAACAAATTAAAAAAAAACGTAAAAAGTTTTCATCGAATCTTTAACTGCAGTCTTGTAACAAACAAATTAATTTCACTTGACGCTTCTAACATTTGTCTATTTTCCCACTCAAACAAAGCAAGGGCAGAATAATTATGAAATACAAATGAATAACAATTGAACTCATTGATCATCCAGTAACTTTAAAAACGGGTCCACATTCGGGTTATTCCTTTGTTAATTTCAGCCAAGAATTTTTAATAAATCTACACTTTGCTGCTATCTTTAAACTAACCAAGGTTTTGTTTTGCATGAGATTTAAAGAGTTCTTTAACAGCTATAATTCAATTACGTGACTCGTTTACGTGAAGCCCCTCACAAACAGACATGGTGTTTTTTCGCTCCAGTGTTAATTGACAACATCTGTTCAATTTCTTATTGGGACAAAAAGAACAAAATAACTTCTAAAAACAAAATGATAAAATATTGATACGCTTACTAAGGGCTTAGTTTTCTTAAAGAAAATTCGAGTTATGTAGCAACTAACACTTGAATTCTGGAAAAAAAAACATTTGGAGACAACTTTCAGGAATCAAAAACAAAAACAAAAAACATAGCTCACAAGACCGTTGAATGGTGCAGACGTTTCTACCTGTTTTCAATCAATTCTTACATAAATTAAGAGCGTTAAAAAATACATTTTTCGAAAAAAACAATTCGTAGATTAATCATTGATCATGTCCTAATTTTCTCACGCTTAATTGGTTGCTAAGCCTCTAAGAAGTCCGAACATTATGCTGAAAATTCAAGCCGGCAATGTTTCTTTTCATGACAATAAGGGTTAAATGTTTAAGGAACTACGGATTAATACATTGTAGTGTTCTGGATAACGTACCCAGCCAGCTATATGTTGTACCAGGTATTACGTAATCACCGACGTTGAAAGAGATCAGTTTTTATGGGAATCCTGGTAATAGGTTTAAGTGGAAGGTTATCCGCGAAATTCTTTAATAAATATGCCCAATCTTACTATGTATTTCCACGGTGTGTTGTAAGCTATCTGTGTGGTTTGACTTGCTAATCTAACGTGATTATTTAAGCGATTTGTTTGCTTTCCGGCAAAGAAATTTCTTAAAGGACATTACATCACCCCCTTAAAAAAAACGTATATAGCAAGTAACACACCGTGGAAATAAGGTGAGGAATTTTTGCTAAAATGTCATATAAACCTTTATTTTTTACCTGATTCTCACAACATGACATTTCTTGGGTATGTGATCCAACGAAAAAAATTCAATAATATACTTTAAAAGCCTTTTTTCCAGGTCGCTTGTACAACCCTTTAAAGGGACCCCTAAAAAGGGTTATCTGTGAAAGCTAGCACAATTTGATTTGTTTGACATCTTCTACTGAAGCTTTAAAAGTGACAGAAAATATAGAAGGAACGGAATCTTATCCCAAGAATTTCGGAGCTGCTTTTGGCATGGTGGCTTTCCGAACTTTCTAAAAACGGCGAAGAAAAAACACCATCGAGATGAATTTTATACCTTATTACAGGACATTTTCCCAATCTTCGTTCTGCGATTGTCGATAGCCAGCGCCTCGCGTGACTGGATTTTCCGAATTTGGCGAACATATAATAAAAACTTGTGCGAACTTGCCGAAACTTCCTTCCAATAACTACCGATGAATAAGCCACTATCTTTCCTCGCCACATTTTAAATTTTCGCGAAAATCTTCTGTAACAAGATACTAGCTGAATATTTCTAGGTAGATACTTCAACTCTTGAATATGGTTATTTCTCAGGACAGTTCGCCATATTCCAACGATGTCACAAGGGGTATGGATTGAGGCAGAAACCGTATATTTCTGCATAATCACATGGGTTTCATTGGCTGACGCTGCCAGCCAGTGCGCCTCGCATAATTCCATGAATGGCATTGCTCTCGAGGGCCACACGTTTGCGTCATTAGCAGTGAACAGTCCTTTTGAATGTACAGTAAAATGCGAAAACGAGCCCAGATGCCAAAGCTATAACTACTTCATACCAGGAAAACTCTGCGAGCTTAACAACAGGACCAAAGAAGCAAAACCTAAGAATCTCGTTGACGATCCTCAAAGGTTTTATATCACAAGGCAGATTGATAGAGGTATATGTGGTTTGCTGTGCATTGATTTTAAAATCTTAACTGTACTTTCACTCCGTTTTCCGGGGCAGCAGAGCATCCCCTTGGATAGGTTGCCAGCAATTTTTTGTCAGCAACATTTTATAATTTCTCTTAAAAATTTACTAGACATATGAGTAGAAGAAAGACGCGCTGTAAGAGTAAACATATGTTAACATGATCAACAAACTTAAATTTAAGCAGTTATACACAGTTTCTACATTGATCAACCTCCAGGGTTTAAAACGCACTCCTTTTAAACCCAGAATCCTCCGCAATAACCATCAGCCCCCACCCCCAACCAGCCTGAAACCCTTGTCACGAGGGCAGGCAAAGTGCGAGTATAGTCCAATGGCATGTCTGTGACGTCATGACTTCACGCTCTCCATTGACAATGTTAATGTTAATATGCTGCACTGCTACCACGACGGTTTCTAGTATAACCAAACAATTCACTACAGATAATGTTTTGTTTAGTTCCCCTTGGTTCCATTCCCGAGCTCCCTGGTGAATCCTGCTCTGAAATTAAGGCAAGTGAAGGAATGGAAGCACAAAGCGCTGCATACTGGCTGGATGATAACAAAGGATCTGGAAACATCATCCGAGTCTACTGTGACATGAAAACAGGAGGTTTGTTTTAAAACTCTACTAAAGGGTGTCATCAAAGAACAGCGACTTTTCCTGTTGCAAGAACAAGCGTTCTAAACGTTATTGTTACCTAAATTCGTTGTCTCTTTTTCTATTTGATAAAAAATAGCTTTAAAATGCTGACAACTGGTGGCAATTAAAACTTGAAAACTTCATTAAATGTTTGAAGCCTTGAGGCGAGCTATAAGCAACAATTAATAGAAAGAAAATCAATTTCAATTCACTATTTAAACAATAGAGTTCTTCTGTCGAAGGCACGATCGTGTGATAGTTTGCCCGAGGAAATTTGATGTTCACAACAAATATTAACCCGAAGACTTAGTTCGGGGCCAGTTATAGGAAGTTTAAACATCAAATTTCCGAGGGAACCTATCACACGTAGGGCCTGAGACAGAAGGATTCTATTGTTTTTATTACACAACGCTAAATTTTGAGCGAAAATTGCCAAAAACGGGCACTATGCGCTGATAGGTGCCCTCTGAGGAGAGACACAATCGCGTCACGTGATCGATTTCGACCAATGGGAGCACCCCAAAATTTAGCGTTGTACTATAATCGTTCATATAACTTTGTTTCTATAAATCTATCTGACGGCGTTCGTGCGTCTCATTAACTAGTATTGTTTAAATTTACTCCACTGATAGAGTTGTTTATTAATTAGTGTCATAATACAAAAGCAAAAGTTATTGCATTGACTAAACACTACGGATGCAAACAGCAAAATTAGCCAATCCGAACTAAAAACCGAAAAAAGTGATAAGCGTGAAGCATGGGAAGACGCCTGCGAGAATGAGACCGATGAATTGGATTTGACTTCTAATTGGTGATAATGTGGCGTGCGTTTTTTAAGAGAAAAACCAAAGCAAATTCTTATTACTTCTGACACGCTATAACGAAAACCGCTCTATATATAAGACCAAGACGAGAACGGCAGCATCGTGAAAAAATTTCAGCCACAAAAAGGCTTAGACTGAAAAACAATTTTAGATAAAGTTTATCAGCCTTAGACCTTTATCTACACAATAATGAAACTTTCTGGAACCAAGCAGGAGCTAATTGTTGAGAGGTGAGAATGACAGAGACAAGAGGGTTTTTCTGACCTTTATTTGTTTTCTCAGTTACAGACTTCTGCCTCGAGCACAGATGTCAAAACAATGCCACGTGTGTAAATGGTGCTGTCGACTACTCCTGTCAGTGCGAGTCATTTTGGACTGGTGACTACTGCGAGAAAGGTAAGTGTCGGCAGCAGCAAACTAATTTTTTTCCATCGTTTGGAAAGAATTAACATATGTACAACCCCTTGCGTTGTCAATTTCAGGCTGCAATGAAGCCTTAGGAATGGAAAACTACAACATCTCCGATTCGTCCATTCAAGCTTCGAGTATGGACGGCCAACTAGGTAAACCCAGCAATGGCAGGCTTAATAAATCTCCCATAGATGGTGAATATGGTGGTTGGATTGCTGCAGATGCCGACCAGAATCCGTGGTTTCAAGTGGATTTTGGAAACTGGACCAAGGTTACCGGGATTTCTACTCAGGGACGGTCAGACAAGGGGGAATGGGTAACAGAGTATCGTGTCTCTTACAGCTACGATGGATTACTTTTTGCTGAATATAAAGAAGGCCCAGAAGCTAAGGTATTCATCACATGCCTTCACTTTAAATATGATTCTATAACCAACCCCCAATATAACAAAAAATGCAGACAATAGACTATCGTCCTCTCTATCTTGAAAGCGGGCTGGTTCCAAGTTTTGAGATGAATGGCCGGTACGGTATGAAAGATAACACAGAAATTAGTTTGATTAACCAAAATCTCGAGAATTTGTCTTTGGCATCGATAATAACCATGCACAAAGCTGCAGAATAAGTATGTATCAGATTTTGGGGGACGCCATCTCAGAACAAAGAGTATCTTGGATATACATGTTTGTAAGTTGACAACTTGGTTACGTTTCAACCATAAAACCTTTTGGACAGCGGAAAATGGTTATTTTCGTATATTTTAGCACGCGTGCTCGTGGAATTGTGGGTTAAACAGAGAACCAATGAGATTTGTTTTTCTCCTACTTCCTATCAATCCATGCGCCCACCCGCTTTTTGTCGACGAAATGCAAGGGGCCTCCTGACAAAGTACGAGACATTCTGTGCTACAAGCTGATGGACGAACCGATGTTGAACTTATGGAAACACCAAATTGATAATTATTATACAGTGATTATAAAGCTTGTTTTCACCGCTAAATGTTTGGATTCGACAAAATTAACCCCAGTGTTGATTCTAGCGTTTTTGTTCCCTTTTCATATGAGCTATATTTCAATATGGCCGTTTTTATGCTAGAGACGTTAAAGTCGTTTAGACGTATTTAACGTCTTAGACGTTAATTTCGTCTGGTATAAAAACGGGGAGTATTAAAAGTACACGAACAAGTAGAAAAAACCAAGATTTTCTAAGAAAAGGACTGGTTTCTATTCTCGGAAGACACTAGACGCGACTAAACTCGGCGGCAAATCAAATGAAGTGTGCAAAACAACAAATCCATCTGCAAGTAAACATGGCGGAGACTTTGCTTAACTGCTTCGCAGTTTCTGAAGGCTTGTTTCTCGACGTCCTCGAAAAATAAAAGACATGGAAACGCAAATGTTTTTTAAAAAAGCTAAATCAGTCAAGGAAGCGGTTTCTGGAAGAAGCACTTGGCTTGTGTGTCGTGGACAACAAGAGAGAAAGGAACGAAAGAAGTGGAGATGAACAGAGGGATTCTCTTCGTGGTGGAGAAACGGCTAACTAAATTGGAACGATAAAGCGCTTTAGGGCTAAATTCATCCCAGTCAAGGTCGTCTCGTTTTTATACTAGACGACTTGAACGTCTCAGACGTTAAAGTCGTCTGTTAAGTGCGACGTTCAGTCGCACTTATCAGAAGACGTTAATATCGTCAGACGTTAAAGTCGTCTGACTTATTTTCCGTTTTTATGCTAGACGTTAATATCGTCTCGAGACGATAATAACGTCTCAGACGATATTAACGTCTCTAGCATAAAAACGGCCAATTCACGCATTAAAAATAATTCGTCTGCGTTTAAGACAGCCTTTTCAGAACGACTTCAAATTCATTATCATGCGTGTAATCTACTTCTGGAATTTAAACCTCTCATGGCATTCAATAACCTAGCCCTGTCCCCAAGAAAACCAGAAGCAAAAAATAAGCCCTCTTCCTTCCCTACCCCCACAAGATATCATTAACAATAATATTTTACGCCAACCGACCGTCTGATCGACCGACTGATGGACCGACCGACCGAATTTTTCGCCTCCTTTGCTTTAACCCGTTTCAACGCTACGCGTCTTCGCGAGTTAAAAATGGGAGATATCGTTACAACAACGTAGCAGAATCCCACTTAACAGGCATTAAATAATAATGATAATAATAATAATAATAATAATAGCGTGACAACTTGTATAAGGAATTACTTTAATTCTCGGCTTGTGTTCATTTTAGGCATTTTAGCATTTAAGAGACTTTGAACGATTTAGCAGCATTAGTGCTTTATATTCATTTTTAAGAGAAATTACTGTACGTCTTTTTTTTTTATGAAAGTGCATTAGCTGGATAGGCTACGTTCGTGCCCTGTGCATGCTATTTAGGGAGATAGCATATTAAAGTCTAGTACTACTGTAATAAATTCCTATAAGATTAACTCCATTTCGCAAGAGTCCAGTTACGCTTTACAAAATTATATTAGATTAAATCTACATAAAATCGTAAAAACAATAAATAAATAAATGAATAAATAAACAAATAAATAAACTAAAATTGATCATAAAGATCATTAAAGACATGCAAATGCTTCAAAATCTCACAGATTAGTACTGTCGACAGCGTTTTAAAGGTCATTTCAGGTATTTTTGGGTAGAAATGTAAATATAATGAAAAAAAAACAACCTTTAGTACAAACGTTAACACTCTTAATGACACTATGATGTGGCCCAACTTTGCAACCTGTTAAATTTTATTTCTTTTTTTGCCTCAAAGGAGTTTGTTGGAAACAGCGACAAAGAAACAGTTGTTCGCCACGACCTTGAGAAAGCAATTGTTACTCGATTCATAAGGATCCATCCAACCAGATCGCGGCACCACAATTCTTTAAGAGCTGAGTTTTATGGCTGTCAAGGTATGATTTTTTATTGGCGATCAAGCGAACACAGTAAATACAGGGTTTATTCCAGATAAGGCACTGCGGTATTGCGAAGTGTGCTCTCTCTCTTAAACAAAAGCAGTATATGCCCATACCATTTTTCGCTACCCGTCAAACGTGGGGCAACAAAATTGCAGCATGAAGGCCTGCGTTGCTATAACAACGAGTTTTGACAATTAAGTAGCGTTTCATAATTCGGTAAATTGTGATCGTCCAGGTGAGTGTAGTCCTGAGAAGGACAGTTTGAGGTGACATTGACTGACGTTTCGACAACCTGAGCGGAAGTCATCATCAGAGTCAAGTGTGTTTCCTCGACCGAAGCGGTTAATAAGTTCACCAACGTGTCAAAGGACTCTCAGTTTATTTGCTGTCTCGTATAGGGTTGTACCTGGTTTACAGCTTTGAGTCTTTCGAAACCTGTATTAACATCACAACGATAATTATACACAACAATATTGCCAAAGTTGAATGATTGAATATTTACATACCCGATGGCTCTTATTTAATTCTTTATCTTCGGGAGGAAAACCGGCGGTAATCTCAATTGTCGTTCGCAATGTCACTAATTACAATTAATTATCGATTGTAACGTAATCCTCTCATTAATTATCGATTGTAACGTAATCGTCACAAATTAAGAATTCGTTTCCAACGAAACACTCCCCACTCTCTGAAAGTGTAAAATACGGAGTCCTTAGGTTTTTGTGTCCCTTTTTTTAATATTTTAATCTTGACCCTGGAGTTCGTCTTCTTCGTCGACGGGGACAATCACAACAAGTCGCTGTACGGGTCGCTCTACTGTCACATAACCCCGACCTTTGTAGATTTGTACCTTTTCGTTTAGCACTGGGTTCTTGTATTGGATCTCAACCTTTCTGACCTTGTCGTCCTTTCCCGGATTAGCTGTTACGACGCGTCCGAGTTTCCATTTACCTCTTACTTGATTCGAATCTTGAATTAGCACGATGTCGCCAACCTTAACGTCGCGCTTACATGTATGCCATTTTTGTTTTATTAATAAACTCGGAAAGAAGTCACGTGTCCATCTGTTCCAAAACGCGTTTATGATGCCTTGCACAAAGTAGAAACGGTGGCGAGGATTTGCGTCTCCTTCAAATGGTCCGCTGGGGATTCTTGCAGATACACGTCCTAATAAGATATTATTCAGACAGAGATATGCTCCATCTTCAGGTGTTGTGGGATGTCGCCCTATTGGTCTTTCATTAATTAAATTGGCGACTTCGAAACAGACTGTCTGGAGCTCTGAAAATGTCATGATGTTCTGGCCGATTGCTGCGGTGATAGCTCGTTTGACGGATTTTATAAGGGCTTCTGAGATTCCGTTCTGCCAGGGGGCGTCAGCTGGTGTAAATTCCCACTTTAGTCCTTCGATCATTCCAAACTCTTCGAGTTTTTTCATATCCCAGCCCTTTGTCATGTTTCGTAGCTCTTCATTGGCTGATACCAGTTGTGGGCCATTATCTGAGTAAAGCTTTGCAGGATACCCTCTCAGAGATGTGTCTGATGGAGCTAACCATGTTATGGATTTTTGGGATCCAAAATCTTAACCTGATATTGCTTACGGTTGTCGATACTCCGTGACGTCCAATGCCATGTACGTGCTCCGCGTAGAGTAGGGGAAAACGATGTTCTCGAGGCAGGAGAATTACTTCACTCTTGTCGTAGCTCATGTGCATCCATTTGCTCGTTCGACTGCCAACTACAATTACTCCGTCTTCTCTTTTTCTTGGGCATAATCGCTTGTATTTCCCTATCTTTACATCAGAAGCCATGGACCTTTGCGCTTCTAGGATCCAGAACGTTTTGGCCTTTGCGATATCATCAGGTATCAAAGTCTTGGTTGCATTCTTTAAACTTGTTGATGGTTTTCGTTTATAAAGGGATAGCACTCGTGCCGTTACTCTTAGCAATTTTTTATAGCTTGAGTACTTGTTAATGCTTATTCTTTCCGCTAGTGAGTCATCCTTCGTTGTGGTATTCATTGTCGTTGCCCTTTTAAACTGGTCTGCTGATTCTTGTTTACAGATCACTTTGCTGATCGGCCATTCGGATTCGAGCAGTCTTAAAAATCTTGGACCTCTCTGCCAATCGTTGTCGGCATCGATATCGTTTGGTCTTTTACCTCTAGTTATCCAGTCCGCGATGTTGTTGTCGCTCTCAACCCAATACCAATCTTGAGGGTCAGTGCCTTTTTGTATCTCACCAATGCGGGTCGCTGCGAAAGTGTTAAAACCGTAAGATTCCTTTTGAACCATTCCATGCACTATCTGAGAGTCGACGATATGGTAGCATTTCGCAAACTGATATCGGGATTCCTTTTCCAAGAAGGTTTTAAGCCTCTTATTCAAGACAGCACCGCATAATTCTACGCGATCGATTGATATCTTCCTATTTGGTGAGAGTCGGTTCTTCGACATTATTAGTCTAACATCGAATCTCTCTCTTGGTAGGGTCCATCGGACGTACGTAGGCACACGCTCCATATGCGTTGTCGGATCCATCGCTAAATATAATAAGGATAGGTGGTCCAATTGCACCTAATGGCTTGAGGCATCTCGGGAAGATGACCAAATCCATGTTACGTAGGTCTTGAAAGAATTCTAGCCAGTTATCCCTCTGTTTTTCAGGAATCGGATCATCCCAGTCTAAACTTTCTTCTGCGCTCCATAATTGTCGCATTAGGATCTTGGCTCTGACAGTGACCGGAGATGCAAGACCAAGCGGATCGTAAACACGATTGATTTGTGAGAGAATCATTCTCTTGGTTATTGTGGTGGGAATGGCGGCTTCTGTACCTATAGGCTTCCCTATAGGTGATAAGGTCACGTTTGCTTTGAATCGGAATTGGTCTTTGTTCGTATTCCAGATGACACCGAGTACTTTTTCAGTGGACGAGGTCTCTTGGTGCGGTTCTAAGGTCATATCGTTGGCCGTCTCATCGTTCGAGTAAAACCATTCTTTAACCTTGAATCCTCCTTTAAATAATACCTTCTCGATTTCATCCGTAACCTGTTTAGCGTGTTCTTTGCTCGGCACGCTGTCGACAATGTCATCCATGTATGAATTGTTAATTATGGTCCTTGCGGCTTGTGGATATCTCTTGCTTGACATTTCGGCTGTTTTTCTCATAGCCATAGTTGCTATTGCACCGGATGGCTTATCTCCGAATGATACTCTTTGGATGACGTACGTGTCAGGTTCCCTGTTAATGTTCATATCACGCCACAAGAAACGATGGGTGTGCTGTTCAATGGTTCTTGTCTTTACGGTGTGGTACATTTTCTTCACATCACCCATAAAGCCAATCTCGTTTTCTCTGAATCGTACAAGGATTCCAAGAAGATTGTTTAATAGGTCTGGCCCTTTGGCCCAGTACTCGTTTAGCACTTGTCCCATGTAGCTTGCGCTGCTGTTAAAGACTATTCTTACTGGGGTTGACTTAGAATGTGGTTTCAAAACATCGTGGTGGGAGATGTAGTGAATCGGTCCCTTGTAGTTATCAACTTCTGTCTGGGTAAGTTTTCTGGCCACTTGCCTTTCGATCATGTCTTCGATCTGTGCCTGATAGACCTTCGCGTGTTGTGTATTCCTTCCCAATCTTCACTCTGTAGATAAAAGTCGGCCAAAAGCGGCCCTTTTGTTGTTCGGTAATAAGTAGGGATCCTTGATCCAGGGATATTCGGCGATCCAACAACTGTCCTGCTCGTCGTATTGAAGGCCTTTTTCGATGAGCTTTAACTCCCTTTCTTCCTTGAGAGTATAGTTGTTGCTTCCCGGTGCGCACTTGCCGCACTTGCATCCTCCACAACGCGGGGTGCAATTAATTCCAAGATTCTCGATGTTGTAGAAGTCCTCTATTTTGACTCCTTTCACGTAGTGCACCGGTTTAACTTCGCCTAGCGCTGGTTTTTTGATTGATCCTCGGATGGAGGGGTGAGTTCCGCCGATGCAGCGTCCGAAACGATTCCTTAGTAGCAGTAGATGCCCAGAGCTGCTCTCCTTCTCTGGATGAAATCCGGCGTAATCGTATCCGATTAAGACGTCCACAGTTCCATAAGGTCGTTCAATTTCGTCCTTTGAGACTCCGAGGATTTGTGATATTCCGTCTATGTTGACGCTTTGGATGTCGGAAGTTACTTTATCGATCCCGTAAACTTCGAGAGTGACTGTTTCGCCCAGGAGGTCGATAAGGGAGAGTCGGTATTTTGATGACTTCTTTCTCTCTTCCTCCCCTCCTACTTTGGTGATGGAAAGTTCCACTGGTGTGCCGCGACGCTTTTCGGCCTTTGTTTTACCGTGCATCATGAGGCTTATGGATGACGCGTTGTCCCACAAGACATTTACCCATCCTCTTGGTGTTCTACCTCTCTGTAACTGGAGGAGACATGTATCACCGAGTTGATCAGTGCATGTGCTAGAGGCTCCCGATATCTCTGGCGCTTCCGTTTCCGCAGGCTTGTCCTCGTGTAGCGTCACGTGATGTTTCCCTTTACATCCATTGATCCTGCACTCTTTCTTTCTCCGGCAATCGCGTGATCGATGACCGTACTTCAGACAGGAAAAGCATGCGCCCTTTTCCTTTAGCAATGCCATTTTTTCTCCCATCGGTTTGGATAGATAAAGTCTGCATTCGTTTGTTGAATGTTCGGCACCGTCATGGATTAAACATTTGCTGCGAGATCTCTGTTTTGGCTTATCGCGGTGTTCATCCGCCGCGGCATGATTGACTGTCCCTTTTGCTGCTAGTACAGGACCTCCGGACGCACGGAGTTCTGAAGAGTCATACTCAACCGCTTGCTTTTGAGCAAGAAGGAATTTAAGAAGGCTAGAGAACTTGTCAGTCTTGTTGACCGTACTCTCATCGGCGATCAGAAGCTTTGCCCATTCCTTTCTTACGTCTGCCGGTAGCTTCCTCTCAATAATGCTTACGGAACTTGTTGTGGTTATCTCAGTTTCTAAACCGAGTCTCTTGAGATATCTGTACCCATCTTCTATGATTCCAACGAATTCGACGAATCTTCTATTTTCGCCCTCTTTGATGCCTCTGACTCTTCTTATGTCATTAATTATTGCATCAGCGACTCTGGCTGGGTCTCCGTATTTCTCATCTAGTCTTTTCCACATGTCCCGGATATCGTCGTCTACACTTTTCACTTGTGCTAGTGGTTCCTTGCCCAGGCAAGATCGTAACGTATAGGGTGCGGTATCCTCAGTCAGATGTGGCATCACTTGTTTCTGAAAGTCTCGCTTGAAGGTGGGATATTCTCTCAAATCTCCATCAAATCGTGGCATTCGGATTTTTTCCAATTGCACGCTGCTGGATTTCTCAGCCTTAACTTGGTTCTTGGATTCATCCACCGTTTCAATATCTAGGTGCGCTTCCAGTTTATCGACTATGTCATTATAGGTAGCTTGAATGGCTGGGAGCCAATTCATCTCAGATGAGGCTGCTTCTCTCGTTAATAAGCTCAGAAGCGCGCTATTAGCTTGCTTACATTCTGTGTAGGTATCTTCGAGTTGAATTTGCAGCTTCCTTACCGTAGCGGCAGGGATTTTGTCTAGCGTTAAGACATGCGTAGCGCCCCGATGGGATGTCTCAAAGACGGCTCGTGCAGTGTCTCTTCTTATCATTGCTTGATCGAACAGTTGTTTCGTTCGCTCGCGCTCTTTGTTGAGGACTTCTGTACGCTCTGCTTCCGCGCACGCATTTTGTTCTACTATCAATAAATCCTTGATAAAGTTGATCTTAGCTGTCGTTGCTTCAGAGAAGAGATCTTGACTCTCTGTGATCCACTTGTCGGCGTCTTCAAGCTCATCGTCTCTTAGATACATCGTGTACAAGTCGTGCTTACTCTCGAGGATATTCCACGCATCGACGAGTTGTGCGTAATTGCTTTCCACGAGTTCGCGGTTGCTTTTGCTTGAAATAGATTTCAGGAGCTCGTTTCTTTTCCTCGTGAATCGCGTCTTTGCGGTTCGACGAATGGTCTTGGCTTCTTCTGCAATCTCGCGGGACGGGTTTCGAATGTTTCCTCGATCGAAGCGGTTAATAAGTTCACCAACGTGTCAAAGGACTCTCAGTTTATTTGCTGTCTCGTATAGGGTTGTACCTGGTTTACAGCTTTGAGTCTTTCGAAACCTGTATTAACATCACAACGATAATTATACACAACAATATTGCCAAAGTTGAATGATTGAATATTTACATACCCGATGGCTCTTATTTAATTCTTTATCTTCGGGAGGAAAACCGGCGGTAATCTCAATTGTCGTTCGCAATGTCACTAATTACAATTAATTATCGATTGTAACGTAATCCTCTCATTAATTATCGATTGTAACGTAATCGTCATAAATTAAGAATTCGTTTCCAACGAAACAAAGTGAACTGTGAATCGTCAGTAGATGTTATAAGTCTCTGGTCGTTGTCCTGATTGGTCGACGATCTCGTGATGTTATTGGTCGTCTGTCAGTTAAGCTGTGATGTTATTGGCTGTGAAGACTGTAAACGTGATTGGTGCGTTTCGATCCGTCTTTTGTTAGTCAAATGTCCGTTGGTCTATTGTTAGTCAAATAAGTCGGTTTGTCTATTGTTTGTCTGTCTTGTTATTGTCGGGAATCAGTCGTTTGTAAGGTGCAGGTAGCTGTTGGCAACGGTTCAGTGGTGTTTGTTCTAAGTTAGTAAACCAGCTTTCCAGAGTGATTCGTTGATAGTAGTCCGTACTGTAGGTAACCCTTTCAGCAGAGTCCCAGTCGATTCTGTGGTAATAACGAACAATAACGAACTACGGACGGCAATTTACAGAAAACCGACACATACCGACAGACTACTCGACCAATCATCTTACAACCCAACTTCTCACAAAGCTACGACTATACGGACACTGACAAGACGCGCGCAACTAGTTTCTGACTCACCTGACAGCTTAACGGACGAAAACAAGTACTTAGACAACGTTTTCAACAAGAACAGTTACAACTGGGACTTTATTAGACACAACACTTACAGAAACTCTGAACCAAACGCCACGAACACTAACGCGACACCTGTCACTACTGCAACCATACCTTAAGTCAAAGGGACTTCTGAAACTATCGCGCGAATCCTACAACCCGACAACATCCGCGTTGCTCACAAACCTATCACTACTTTACGACAGCTACTGACGAACGTTAAAGACAAAGACGAACCGAGCGACAGACCGGGAGCAGTTTATAAAATCAAATGCTGCGACTGCCAGGCCACTTATATTGGTGAGACCGGCAGAAATCTGAACGTCCGATTGACTGAACACAAACGAGCGACTAGAAATGGTGATATCAACAATCACATTGCTGAGCACCATTTAAAAACAAACCACAGAATCGACTGGGACTCTGCTGAATGCGTTACCTACAGTACGGACTACTATCAACGAATCACTCTGGAAAGCTGGTTTACTAATTTAGAATAAGCACCACTGAACCGTTGCCAACAGCTACCTGCACCTTACAAACGACTGATTGCCGACAATAACAAGACAGACAAACAATAGACAAACCGACTTATTTGACTAACAATAGACCAACGGACATTTGACTAACAAAAGACGGATCGAAACGCACCAATCACGTTTACAGTCTTCACAGCCAATAACATCACGGCTTAACTGACAAACGACCAATAACATCACGAGATCGTCGACCAATCAGGACAACGACCAGAGACTTATAACATCTACTGACGATTCACAGTTCACTTGACTCTGATGATGACTTCCGCTCAGGTTGTCGAAACGTCAGTCAATGTCACCTCAAACTGTCCTTCTCAGGACTACACTCACCCGGACGATCACAATTTACCGAATTATGATATGACTCCTGGGTTCAAACCATTTACAGTTTTAAGTAGCGTTTGTTACATGATCATTTGACAATCATCTTGCAGTTGTTTTGCTTCAAACCTGAAGTAGGTTCCACTTCAATTTTTTTTACTTTACAATTGGAACGTCTTATTAAAAGTTCGACAATGTCAAATCAATAACTTACTCAGCTCCAATTTTCCATTAAATCTAAAACTGTGCGTGAGTAACCTGCTTCAGGGACTTTTTCTTTCCTAGGGAATGGCGGCTCAAAACATTCCCTCTTTCGCTTCTGATGACGTTCTCTCAAAAAAGGTCGCCTGATGGCAGGTTAATGTTAGGTTCCTACTGGGCCATCACTAAATAATATGTAGAATAAGTGCTTTCAATAGAAAAAAACATAGGCACGCATTGCGTGCTTGACCTATGTTGAAATGATAAGTCTTATCCTCGCTTATTTGCGATTTTTAAGACATACTCTGAGGACAAAACAACACGCGATTATTCTTGCAAATACTTCCCCCCTCCACTATAGCACCTGAGTGCATAAAGCCCAGTTCAGACGCCGCACCTCCCATGTGTCGTACCAAGTAGTACGTAGTTTTTTGGCAGTTGTACGGTGCCCAAATGAGTTTTTTCGACAGATTTCAATTAGGCAAGCCAAAATCTCAGAGTACGGCAAAGCTTGCCACTTAAATACGACCTAGGAGCGAAAATGTATTTGGTACGGCCCATGAGAGGTACGGCATCTGAACTAGGCCTAAAACAGCTTTTTCGTTTACTCAGCAATACCCTTGGAATGCAAAAAAACATCCCGCTAAAAACCCAGTTGGACCAAAATTAGAGATAGAGCAACCATCGGGCTAGTAGGCTACAGGCTAAAAAGTCAAACTGACACTAGAACAAAACGACTGCATAAAAACTTCAAATTAAATTTAAAACTGAAACCTCAGTTAAGGTCAACTAATGATTGTCTGCATATTACTGAAGAATATAAATCCAGCTCACAACAAGATGTGAAAGAAATAAGTGTAGTAGATAATAATTTGAGGAGAGGACAGTCATTGCGGTCATGTTAAAATGTAGCCTGCAGACTGTGCAGACTGCAGACCATGCAGACTACGCAGACTGGTATTTTGGTTTCTTTAAGTAAACTGTGATTTGTTGTACTTTTTAGGACTTTTCACTTTTTGTCGTGTTAAGATGACATGGCCAGCAGCTGGCCGAGTTCTCCAAAAAATGCCCCGTTGTAAGGAATTCTCGAACAATTTCGACAGAAAGATTCGCACCTTCTGGGAGTATTTCATATTCCTTTGCCAGACGATTCAAAAGTACATTTTGGTTTTGCAGTTAACGAAGTTTCCGAGCTTGAGCGTACCGTGAACTCGCTATGTTACCGTATACATTACAGGTTTATAAACCTACAGACACGCTTGAACAAGCTAATCTATGCAAATTGCTATCTTAAACACGTCGCTAAAAAATTCAAAAACCATATGTTCCCGTATATGATAAAACCAAGAAAGAAATCATTTCTATGTCGGCTGGAAAATCTGTGGATGTGACTGATATAAATCATGGTCACAACATCGTAAACTAAAACTAAACCGCATTTTGGGAAGAGAAAACAGGTTTAAAAACCTACTGACACGCTTGAATAAACAAGCTAATTTATGCAAATTGCAACCTTATAAACACGTCGCTATAAATTTCAAATTACCAAACAAAGCGGTTTCAAAAACCTTGCAAAGTACAGTCAAAATTATCCGTATCAAGCACAGATACAATCTTTTCAATCAACATCTTGCTAAAAGATACATAACCAAAACAGCTGTTTCATAACACAAATCATAAAAGAACAAATTAAATTACAGTTTCTCGTCAACAAGTCTATTTTTGGAACGATGTTACATGTAATTGTTTTTGTCAAGTACTCACGTTCCACCGTTGGCCACGACAAAGTTCAATTTACCTGCCCTTACAATAGCTTTAGGAAATTACCATCAATTCCACCACACCAAGCCTTTACTGAAAATATAATATTCGAGAGGTAAAAGTAGAAAAGCACATTTGCGCTGATCGTTTCCGTCCCCATATGTACATTCGACATGGCCGGTAAGCTTAACCTTGTCTGACCTTCAGCTTTAGTAAGCGAATTCTAACCAGCTCTTTCATTGGTAGAATGTACTCTTAGCTTAGTAGCCTCAATCTGATTGGTGCCACATAGTGCCACATAAATTCCCCCGGGGGGTGTACTCCCATGTGAAAGGTGCATGGATGCACGTCGTCTCGCGTTCTCCCCCTGTTTTAGCATAGCTTTAATTTAAATTTTCCGACGAGCATTCCCGCCCGTCTCACATGAGATTTCCCCCCCGGATCAAAAATACATACATACATACATACATACAAACAAACAAACAAACATAGAAAGCGAAAAACTTCACGCTGACTAAGACCCTATGTTTTCAACATAGGTCAATAAGGCGTGGTGATAAAAACATTAAGTCGCTAGGAACGCTCAGAATTGCCACCCAGATGGCAGAGGTGTGACGACACCTCTTTAGGACCACACTTGAAAGTAAAAAATATGTCATGTCAATGATTACATTCTGGAATATATTTTATTCTTTGAGACTGGTTCTTCTCTCAATGAAAGATTTTTAATTATAACTCCTATTTCGGCCAAGATCGCCAGGAAAGATTGTAAATGGTGCGACTGTGACCGTAGTTTTTGTAGTGTTCCATAAATTCGCTACAATGCTTTTTTTCAAGGATCATAACGGTTATATAAGCTAGGAAATGTGTCATCACACTGGAGAATTTTCCCCACTAAAAGACATAAAAATATAAAATTCTGCAGTGAGGGCTATTAGCTGTTTTGTTGTTCATGGCAAAGTGGTAAAGAGGACACGTAATGTACTTGCTATGCAAATGAGAACAATAAAAAATGGTGCAAAAACGCCGTTGTTTCGATCAGTTTCCTTGGTCGCTCGCGCATCTCGTTTAGCTTAGTTAATTCGGACAGTGGACACTTTTTTCTCTTGAAGCAACACTCGCATACTCACACAAGATTGTACTTGCTAATACGAGCCCCGTTTCTTAAGCTGTAAACGTCCACTGTGAAGAACTTGTGTTTACATATTTAAGTTATCAGTGAAACTCTCAATTGAGATGGTTGTCTGTAATTATGAGCACAGATTAAGTCTAGAAGAAGAACTTGGTTGCCAATTATTTTTTCTTTTCACGAAATTACTAAGTCATAGTTCATGTTTTGTATTCTGTCTTGTATAAGCAGCGTAACTAATTTTATTTATTAGGCTCTCCAATTTCAATGAAATGTTTTTCACCGCTTGGCATGGAAAGTGGGCGCATACCGGACCGATCCATAGTTGCTTCTTCACGTTTTACTGAATTTAGCGGACCTGAGAGAGGCAGACTAAACTTAAAACAAAACGGTAAGGAACAGTCTGTAGATGTGACTTCCAGTGTTAAGTGTATGATGTGGTCCCGGTAGAAGAAACCTATTCAACATACAGGACTCAGTACTATAACATACAAGAACTCTTAACTAATTGGGCCATTTTCGTTAAATTGTCACACACTTCGGTAGAAATTAATCTCCAAAGACAAACATTTTTAGTATTACTATAGACTTTTCAGGCTCCTAAATTAATTAAAACTAAATATCTAAGTCTTTAACACGAAGGGGTTTAAATAAAACACGTGAAAAGAACAAAAGAAAGACACAAATTAATAAATTACTCTTTACCCGGGAAAGAAGGGAAGAACTCGAAGCTTTGCATTTATTATGTGACGTAGAGATGCTTACACGAAAATAAAATTAATATAAATGGTCATTGAAATTCAGTTATTACCATTGTTATTACCTCTAATCTGATGAAAGACACATATCCTAGGCAAGTACCTCTAGGTCCTTGGTTAGGTCTCAAACTCTGAGATCCCAAAATTACCAGCCGGTCCGTGATACCTGGTAGACTGCGTTCAGTAGACAACAACAACAACAACAACATCAACAACAATAATGACGATGATAATCATCATCATACATAATCAGGTCATTGGCTCCTTTTTTCTTTATCTTTAAAATCAGGATCTTATGAAGGAGGTTGGACTGCTTACAAGAAATACACCACCGAGTTCCTACAGATTGATTTGGGTAATGTTTCTATGGTGACGGGCATAGCAACCCAGGGAAACTCTGTGGATGATTGGTGGTTGACAGAGTATAAGGTGCTTTATGGTTACGAAGATGGGAACTTTACAGAATATGGCCAGGCAAGTTGATGTTCCACGCTGTTTCAGCAGGCAGAAACGTCTAACGGTCAGAATTTCTGTCTGTAACCTGTAAAAATGTCCCAATTATTTTCGTGCTCACCGTTTAAAATTAATAGGCCCTTTATATTGTATCGGGCTTTCATGTTGTTGTATTAAACAAAGGTGCTCATCAAGAATATTCTGGGAACCCGAAGTTGTACCCAATTATGATAAGAAACACGTCTTTTCCTTTCGACCCTGAGTCTCCATCTCTGTAATTATAATAAGTTGGTTCGCACTTCCCTGCTTCATGTGAATTGTGCTTTCGGTGGTATGAGCCATATAGTGCTATGATCCATTTTGCGAATTTGTAACTTTGCCTGCCAAGTTTCCTTCAACAGCCCGCGGCTATTGCCGTCCCCAGTTATTGACAGTCTTCATTCCATTTCTCGCTTTCAAACTAATCAAACTCCGTTTCTCAAAACTCCCAAAGACGTCTTGGGCCCGAAAGACTATTGCGCACCTGAATAAGTTTTAGCAACACGCCCCAGAATTAGGCGACCGGCTAATTACATTACGGTACTGAGTTCAGGCAAAGTAACTACGCTAAATAAACACATCATCTGCGCCTTCCCAACAGTTTATGATCATTTTATGACCAGTTCTTTTGTCTTATAGGTATGGAAAGGGAATACAGACAATAACAGTGTTGTTGGACATATGTTCGATCCACCAATCATTGCTCGCTTTATCAACATCAAAGCGAATGCATGGAACTCCTTCATATCTTTAAGGGTGGAGTTGTATGGATGCGATGAAGGTATGTAAAAGTGTAAAAGGCTGTGTATAAAAATAAGATAAAAAGCTGACTAATTCCACGGTAGGGAAACTATACATATTTTAAAATCCAATATTTCCAAGGGCATAAGTCCTCACGTGTTAGACATTGTTAGAAAACTCGTCGTATTCCAACTCGTCGTGGCCGCCTCCTTAAAGCGACCGAAAAAGGCACGTTAGCTCCATTGTTACAGATTTTCGAGCCATTGCTGGACTTTAGAAATTCTAATGGTCATTCGTTGTAAGGACTAAAAATAGGCCACAAACCCTAACAGTTTCACAAACGTTAATTTCATCTGTTAGGAACGTTTTCAGATTCTCGTGTAAATGAAACCTACAACAACCACAACTTTATTTCAGTGTCAAGGTACTTAACTCAGCTAATGGAGGACACAGGAAACAGATAAATGAGACTGCAGCTTAAGCCTATCTAAGTACTCGTTACGTAATCTTGGCTTCATAGTAAAATAAAATAAAATGAAACATGAAAAAAGATATTTCAACCCTAAATCTGTGTGTTCAATGTTAAAGTACTTGCACATTGTACAGCAGAGCATAAAACTGGACAGATCTAGTTTTCCTCAGATTACGTCTGTTATTTAGTGTTGGTAGCTTAGAACGATTGAGGAATTCCTGTTACGTATTATTAATTAGTTCTACAGACTGCCCTCAAAGCTCTTTCTTGAACACGTTCGAGCTCCCCGCTTTCTGACGACTAGCAAAATGTCAAACTAGATGACAGTATGTTAGGTGGGGCAAAATAGACTATCTGTATAGTGATAGTTTAGCATGACAAGGTATTTTAAAGTACCAGTTACTTTACCGAGTTTCTTATTTCTAATATGAATCATCGGTGAATAAACCGACACAAATTAAAAAGGAAAACTAGAGTGATATGTTCTCGACTGACATTACCTGGAAGACATTTACACAACCTTAAGCAAGATTTCCGAATTATGCATATAACAGCCAAGTATTTGAGATACTCCCACTGTTGACCAATTGTCATCTTCTTTGACAGTCTGCACTAAGGAACAACATAACGAAAAGAATATAAAGTTAATGCAAGGGTTATTTCTAATTGATCCATGTAGGTTTTCCTAACTCTATCTTGCGGCCTTGTGCTGAAGCACTGGGAATGCAGACTGGTCTAATCTTAGACTCTTCAATTACTGCCTCAAGCTCGTTAAGCTCTTCTAAGGGGCCAGAAGCTGGAAGGCTTCATCGCATTGGGGATACTGATGCCAAGGCATGGAAAGCTAAGTTTGAGGACGCTTATCAGTGGCTTCAAGTGGATTTTGGAAACTGGACACGAGTTACTGGTGTGGCAGTTCAAAGCAGAGAGTATCTCAAACAATGGGTCGCAAGTTACAGCTTAACCACCAGTTCTACTGGGGAGTTGTTTGAGTATGTTAGGAACAAAACTGGTGCAAAGAAGGTGCAGTTTTTTACTAGTTGTACGTCAGGTAGCTCCCATTGCTTATAAACACCGACGGAAGGAGCTTTTTTCAGAGGGGGGAGGACCAGGATCCAAATTCGGATATAGAACACCATACCAAAACGGATTTGTTTTTCACTTAAATCCAATTAATTCTGAATCCACTAAATCTATGCTACAGATACTATACTTCAGACCAAAGCTAAATGTGTATTCCGAGCGAAGGATTCGTATCATGAGAAAAACTTAAGGAAGGTTTTATTGCCTTCATTTGAAAAATTATCATTAGAAGTGCGGAAGACACCATATTTCTATAATTTGGGTTGAGTTTGCTCGTAAAGAGCGATTTTGAAACTAGCCGTGATAGGTCAATACCCATACCAATATTCCATTTGATATGGTTCCCATACTAATCTTGCGGACTTAAGTTCTTTGTTATCTTCACGAAATGATCCTCTTGGGATTTTTATGGGTGTTAATAAATCTACGTGATCTAGAATCACAAATCTAGTTTCGGATTCTGAAGAAAACGGATATCTGCCAAAAATGCCTTAATCCCCTTTACAATATTTCGGTTCTTGTAAGTACTTTTCCTTCAAAGTATGATAGTAAAAACAATACGAGCTGAAACACTCCACCGTCTGTAACGGTTTAATACCATCTATCACAAGGTATTTGTAAATTATAAAAGAATGGCAATAAATCAGCAAGAGTGCAGTAGTTGCTTACTTTTGCGAAGATTTCCTTGATTTCCCCCCATGGGTATGAAGGACCATAGTAATATTTTGAAGCATGTTAAACCTGGGGATTAAGCGTTTGCGCTTAACTGCCGCGCTTAAAGAATAGCCTGTGTTACTGTGTTACTGGTAACTTTATTTAGACGGTGACCACATTTCATAATCGTGAACGATCAGAGCAAGTTTAAAAATTGTTTTAACGTCTATTTTTGTTTTGCGAAAAGGGCTGCAAAATATCATCTTTTGATTCTTTTAAAGAAAATTGAGTTCCAACTTAAAAAATGGAAATAAGATCAATAAAAACTCAAAGAATATTTTTCCTTCCACATACTCATCGATGTGCGGCTTGCTGTTTTTATGTAAACTATCAGAAATCAAATTTTGATACAGTTTGAAAAACGTTTTCTACACGTGTGCTTCTTGAGCGTTTCCTATAGTTTGCGTTATAGGTGATTTGTTTTTAACTACCCCCTAAGTTTTGTTTGCTGTGTGAACATGACAAGCGTGAACAGTTGATTTTAATTGCCATTGAGATGTTTCCAGGTGTTGATGGTCCCGCATTTGTTTAGATAGGAATTCAGACTACACTGGAGACTAAAGGCCTTTTACATGGAGGGAGGAAGATTCTAGAGGGCGAAGCAACTTTTCTTTTAGTTTATAACATATGTATAAAATTTTGGTCGGGGTGGTTACCAAGGAAAGAAGGAAAGCAAGAAAAAATTGTCGGTCTTTCGCAGCTGAACGCCCGGCCGTCACCATGTTTGTTTGTCTGTCCCTAGGCTGGGATCTTCCGAGCGAAGGGAGCTTACATGGTGCTATGGTCATCCTAGCGCTAGGATGTTCCTAGCTTACAGCTAGGAACATCCTAGTGCTAAAGGGCCAGGTACAACCTTTTACGTGTAAACTGAACACAGAAAACAAATGGCGCTAGGATGATCCGCTTTCCAGGATCCTCCTAGCACTAGGATCTTCCTCCTTCCATGTAAACAGCGCCTAAAAAAGAAACGACAAACTAAAAGTATATTAACGATTTATTGATCTGGCATCTAAATGGTTTCACTAACGACACAAAAGCATCTGATTCCAAAAATAATTTCATAGCAGATACTTTTCAATGTGAACTTTGAGAACAACCTTTCTATGGACAGTGAAGCGTCAAGAATGGGTAATCGTGACCAAATAAGTGTGGATGTAATAAATATATTTTTTTTAATGTTTCAGATTTTTAGAGGAAACACTGAAAGATATACAGTGGTCAGGCAAAACTTTGATGAGTCAATAATCACTCGTTACATCCGTATTCACCCAGAAACTTGGTCAAATGCTATTGCCATGAGGGCAGAATTCTACGGCTGTAGGACAGGTGGGTTAAACAGTCTTTGAAATCTCTCTGTCTTAATTTTTTCTGCCCCGCCTCTCTTTCTCGATACTAAACTCGACTCAGCGTCCACCGGCACATTATATTTAGACGAGTAAAGACGTTTTAACATTCAGCTTGTCCTTTTTAAAGGTTTTCCGATACCCACACTTCCAGCCTGCTTCCATGTGCTGGGAATGGAAAACGGATACATCCAAGACTCGGCTATAACTGCCTCAAGTGAAGTTGCTGACGATCGAAGAGCGGCGAATGGCCGATTACACTTACAAGACGGAGAAGGAAAAATTGGTGCGTGGATACCACGAAAACAAGATGACTTTCAGTGGCTTCAAGTGAATTTTTGTAACTGGACTACAGTCGGGGGAGTGGCCATTCAGGGAAG
This sequence comes from Siderastrea radians, assembly GCA_964017195.1. NCBI lineage: Eukaryota > Metazoa > Cnidaria > Anthozoa > Scleractinia > Rhizangiidae > Siderastrea > Siderastrea radians. The sequence continues at coordinate 37,439,013 of OZ024900.1, forward strand.
ATATAACGTACCAGAATGGGTCTCAAGTTTTAGTCTCTCGTTTGGTGACGATGGAGTCTTTTTTGAAGATTACCAGGAAGACGGCTCTACAAAGGTATTGAATGTTTTATATTGCATGGTATTGAATTTTTAGAATTCAAACTGTCGTTTGAGAGCTAAAGGTCAAGGAATCTAAATTACTTGAACTATAACTTGTCTACTCCAAACCAAAAGTTAAAACGAGCCCTGCACTAAACTTGTTGAAAGATTTTTAAAGAAAAATTAGATTTAGTGAGGCACGATAAACGTCTTAAAAATGTCACCAATGGCAATACATTCCATAACAAATGCATACGAATGAGTTATAGATTTTTTCAGAGTATACACAGTTCTTGATGACTACATGACAAAAAGACAACTTATTTCGAAACTGCGGGTCTTTTAACGAAAATCAAAATGTAAAATGTGGTTCCCTCTACCTGCCTTGTGCCACCTACTACTGCTATTCAACAACAACGATGACGACGACTACGATATTCATGGGCTTTGTTTCATCTGTGGGTAGTTATGGCTAGTCCAGGAGTGTAGACACCATTATTAACAAATTGTATTCACGGTCTATTCCGTCAATAGCAAAAAAAAAACATTTAGAGGTCGAGCAGTCCACTTCTCAAACTCGAAATGGCCTTAATGGTTGGTTCACGGTCAAATGGAAAGGGTCTTGGTGACATATTAAATTGTCATTTCTTTTTCTCTACCAACATACCAATTAGCGAAGCTGCAATGTTTTTCTACTCGTGTCAGACTTTTCCAGGTAACGAGAACCAGTACATCGTGGTAGGACACAGCTTGAAGGAACCAGTCACTACTCGTTATGTCCGTATTCATCCTAAATCGTGGCAGGGAAGTATTTCCATGAGGGCTGAGCTGTATGGATGCAGTGGAGGTGATGGGCTTAGTAAAACTATGAGATATGTGATAATTGTAACCCTCTTACGTTTCGATCATATTGTGCAAAGGACTACTAGTTGTCCAGTTTCGGAAATAATATCACAGTTGCATGTTTGAATGGGATTTTAGACTAGGAATACTAGCGGTAATCACAGATTAAAGAATGCGCCAGAACTTCCTGCTAAAGGATGACATAGAAGACCCCGTATTAAGTTTCGTGAAACTTACGAGGACGTCTATTCTAGGGGAGTTGTCGAGGGAAGGCATTCGAGTTAATTAAAGAGCTACAAAGAGTTGTCAATCCATTGTAGAGCATGCTTCTAGGTAAATTCGTTTTCCCGAAATTCCTGTCAGTTTTATCTTCAATCGTGTTGACGTGTGAGAAAAGCTTGGACAATTTAGTAAGGCAATGAAGGAAAAGTTTCCTTTTCACATGATATTTGCATTAGGAACTTTTCTTGGATAATAATAATAACGACACAAAATTTTATTACTTTTCATTAGGTAACCCCGCACCTGAACTCCCACTGTGCCTTGAGCCGCTCGGAATGGAAGATGAAGTTATCCCAAACTCCGCCATAACAGCTTCAACTGAGGTAGATCCCCAACACAGGGCACCCAATGCCAGGTTACATTTCAAGGGAGGAGATGGAAGAGTTGGTGCGTGGGCGGCAGGAGCAAATGACAAGCTACAGTGGCTCCAAGTTAGTTTCGGTAACTGGACCAAAGTTGCTGGTGTAGCCATTCAAGGGAGGTACACTGTCGATCAGTGGGTGGAATCTTTTACCATCTCATTTAGTTTCGATGGTTTGCTGTTCAAAGATTACCAAGAACAAGCTCAAAAAAAGGTAGTGAACATTTTCCATACAGTTAGCTATGTTTTCAATATGGTGCGTGTCGTTTTCTCAATTGAGTAACTGGCAATTTTTAAATTATTAAAATAATTGAACATGCAACTGTTATAGCCATTATCTTGCAACTATGAGTGTAGAAATTGGCATGTTGTCTCGGACAACTTTGTACGGCAGTTCTTGTTGTAGACCGGTGTGATCCAGGCTTTGGTAACTCTTTTCTTCGTCCTTTCTTTGTATCAGGTTTTTGTTGGAAACAGTGACTGGGATATAGTGGTCAGTCGAAAACTGGAAGAGCCAATCGTTGCTAGCTTCTTCCGCGTTCACCCCGTGACGTGGTTTGGACATATTGCCATGAGAATAGAGTTTTACGGTTGCAGACAGGGTAGGAGAAAGTTTACACTAAACTTATTCCCAGTAACAAAATTGGAAAACGGATTTTTTTCAAACAAAACCTCTATCTAGTGGTTTGTCACCTATTCAGTACAATATAGCGGTATCGTCTTTCTGTGATTTTAACTGTTGAAGGGCTGACAAGTTGGTCTTGTACCAAATCTAGCCAGCCTCTATTCCGTTCAATAATGTTCAACAATTAACATCACATGATACAATGTTCAAATGTTTGCTAGCAATGGAGATTTTCTGCAATCTATGTATAGAAAACAGTTAGAACAATGGTTAGATTTTCCAACTTAAAAAAGATTGAAACAATGGATAGATTTGTTACAATCCAAGAATAGAAAATTGTTGGAAAAATCGGGTTAGATTTTTCAGATTAAAAAACCGGTCGGTAAGATCAATGACTAAAAAAAGACACTATTTATCATTAAAGTTTGTGGAAATCACGGCATATAAAAATAGTATACAAAATGTACTTAAGAAAACTATTTGGGAAGTTAAGGATGGATCATTCAAGAGAATATGTAGATAAGCAGTCAGCAAAATCAATGACTAAAGAAGCACATCATTTATCATTCAAGTTTGTTGCCAAGTGATTTACTCATAAATGGCTTTCAAGAAATCACGGTATATAAAGACAGCACGACATGAAGTTTGCCAAAAAATAAATACTATTTGGGAATTTAAGGATGGAATTTAAGGATGAAAAGAGCGCGAAAGTAGACACCAAATGGAACCTTGATGCAAGTGAAGTGGGCTAGAAGGAGGGACTAGAGACAAGCTCGTAGCTTTTGACCTTTCACGGCTGCAAAGCGACTAAAGTCATTAGGCAAAAAGGAAAAGAAAACACCGGGTCCTTGAATTTTTAAAACTCCTTTCATTCACCTTCGCTTTATCGAAGCGGAAATAACTTTGTCATATGACGAGAGGGTCATTTGAGAAGCCGAGAGAAAAAGGGGACGGTCGGACAATATACTACATGGTTTTGACTTCTTTATTTGTTAAATTACCTCTTCTTGTTTTTTAGGTTTTAACTTCCCAGTGATAAATTGCACTTCTCCTCTTGGTATGAAAAATAAGGCAATATCAGATCAAGCCATCACATCTAGTACCACGTTCAGTGTGGAGTATGGCCCTGAAAAGGCGAGGTTAAATCAGACGGGAGGATGGAAGCCTTTACATACAAACTTGGGTCAGTGGATTCAAGTAGACTTGGGAAACATCACCAAAGTAACTGGAGTTGCTACGCAAGGTGTTTACGAACTGGAACAATGGGTTACAGAATACTCATTATCGTACAGCCTCGGTGATGGCCCATACATGTCCTACAAAGATGACCAGGTGCTATTATAGTGTGTTATAATTATGGTATAAAGTAATGGTGGAAAGAGATTAAGCTAGATGGTGTCTTGATGACTCATTTAACATTTTAATCCCGTTTTCTTTGCAGAAAGCACAAGCATTATCCAAACATAATTTCGAAATGAACAATGTTACCCAGTTTCCATAAATACCATTTTTCACCTTGAAAGCAGTTCAAAACGGGCCTTTTGAATTTTGTGGCCGCGGGTAGTTTTCGCGGTTTGATCTCGCAAAAGTATCATGATGCATTCTAGCCTCTCTTGATTCTAGTTATGGTGTTTATCCGGTTTGTTTGTTAAAATCAGTAATTGTTGTAATGATCTCATGTTTAATCAAATCCTATTATTTTCGTAGATTTTGTTGGGTAATATGGACAAAGACACATTAATTGGCCACATTTTGGACCCGCCAGTTTTAGCACGTTTCATCAGATTGCATCCGAGAGAGTGGCACGGTGATATTGCTATGAGATTTGAGTTTTATGGCTGTAAACATGGTAAGTACTCCAAGATCTATTAAACAAATTAAATCCCTGGATTGAAATTCAGTGCATGTTTAATGTTTCTGTTACAAGTAAGTGCTCTATGAGGAGAACAAAAACAGTGCATTTTAAAATTATCGTTCTCAAAATGACATATTAAGCAATATCAAGAACACATAAAGAAGAGTGAAATTTTACCCAGCTTTCTTCCAGGAGATATAATGTTATTCAGGAGAGAAAAAGCGACGAGGAAGCCTAAATAGTAACTATACAATATCAGTCTATCATAACGATAGCGTTAAGGGAAAGAGGACACAAAAATGAATAAGCGGAGAAAAAAGAGGAAAACGAAATCAAGCATAACAATCAATATGTCTTTTAAGTTTAGTTAATGACAGACGCAAGGGAGTTTTGGAACTTGAAAGCATATGTACCGTCCAAAACATTGTTCTGCAAAGTTGTAAATTAAAAGCATCGACATTTCTTATATTGTTGGTGTGAGTTCGATTATTGAGAGGAAATAGATAGTTAAGCTCCTTAATCAAGTGGGAGTTACAAGTTATTGTTTGAGAATTTGAAGGACTGACTCCTTAAATAGAACGTGCTAACTATTGAGAGAATGAAGTGGGAGTTACAATTTATTAATAAAGAATTTTAAGAATTGACACCTCATATCGAAAGATGTCAAAATTTACTTTTACTGTTATAATTGGGACACTCTGATCTCAATAAAGTAAAATTCGTTGTCGTCGCTAATATAAAAGAGCGTATGTCATTAGGGTGTTTCTTTTCTTAATCTCTTGGATTGAAAGAGGTGTCTGGTTTCTGTAGCCTGTAGCATGGATGGGATGCTTGACCTTCGCAGGGTCACCTCCCAGCATTTAACTGGTACCCATTCATAAACATATACCGAGAGAGAGAGCGCGTGAAGTGAAATTTCTTGTCTAAGGCGAGAACACAACGCAATGCAGAGACCTACAATTTCAGATCAATTTATTGGAACACTTTCCCTGTCCCCCTGTTCCCCTGTCCCCCTGCCCCCCTGTCCCCCTGCCCCCGATGTTGATAACAATGACTTGCTATACGACCAAAACTGGTTCACTAAACATTGTGGGGAAGGGAGAAGTGCAGATTCAGACAGGTGAATTGTGACATTGAGAAAAGTGTTCCAACACAATGTCACGTGACCGGGGTTGTATCCTTAAACCACCCAGCCTCTGTCTTTAAACCTTGCACCACCAAGCCTCAGATCTCCTGATCAACCGAAAGTCTAACGTGATGACCACTCCACTAACTCCTCCTGTCAAATGTTAAGATATGTTCTGATATCTTCATCACGCAGGATTTTCAATACCTGTGATAGCGCCTTGTCAGATGCAGTTGGGAATGCAAAACGGACAGATAGCAAATCGGTCTTTAACAGCTTCAACGCCGATTTCGTCAGTAGTGGACCGTGGACCTCAAAATGCTCGTCTTCATTTCCCAGAAAAAGCCTGGATACCAGACGACGTCAATCCGTGGCTTCAGGTTGACTTCAGTGTGGTGAAGCAAATTACAGTTATTGCCATCCAAGGTCGAGAGGAAGGTTCACTCTGGGTGAGGACTTATAAGCTGAGTTATACGAATGACAGTCAAAACTATATGGAATATGAGCTAGGCAAGGTATGGATGACCTGGAGCTTGACTTTCGATGCATTTTTTAACGATTGGATTAGTTTTTAAATGCATTTGTGTTTACTATGTTTCTTCTGGCGGAACAATTTTCTACCTTTACAATTTTGAAATTATGATTGAAACAACAAACGACAAGCCGACAACGCGATATTGTGCTTTTTTAAAAAAAGAATATGTTTCGCAGCCAACACTTGCATAATGAGAACAAAATAGAAAATGGTTAGCATGACTATGTTGGATGATAATTTTTAATAAGGTGCATTTTAACACATTAGTATTTTATCAAATCAAATCGGGAGAATTAACCATTTGTGCTCCGAAATTTCTGAGCCAATTGTTGTCACATTTGGTTTTAATCTTACTGACGTGAAGCATTTTCAATGCTACTTACGAGGGCTTTACACTTTTGGGCAGCAAAACTTGTTCCATATATATATGGGCCGATTTTTCTAGACAAAACAGACAAAAAAGAGAAAAACGTAGGTGCAATTTTCAAGATAATTGTAAGTTTTTTTTACAAAGAATTTAGTGTTTAAGAGGGTAACATACGGTAGCACCTTGGCCCTCTGATCAGGTATATAGCAAATAGCATTTGCTATCTGTTATTTCCCACTGTTTTTTGCCTACTGACAGAAACTTAGGGTAATTTTTTTCGGTGAGGGGCTATCAGCGTGCTTTCTTCTCACTACATGTAGCTTCTCAAAGAGCCAATGATCTTGAGTTACACCTTATTACGTTGTGGTAATTCACAGGTGGCTTGGTTTCTTCTTAAGACATTTTCAGGTAACTATAATGGGTTTTCTGTTGTCACTCATGTGCTGGAACCACCAATCACGGCGAGGTATATCCGAATGCATCCGTTGTCTTGGAATGACCAGGCTGCCTTGAGAGCAGAGTTCTACGGATGTTCAGTAAGTATCTCTAAATAAAACCTAATTAAATTAAATAAGTTAATTAAATTTTAACTCAGATTTGAATTAGTGGTATAAATACAAAAATTTGTTTGATGGCTTTGATATGATGGGGTAAACTATATGTTATTTGAATGTCTTTTATTTCATTATTTTGTTTGGTGTAAAAAAAGTATATCTTTACAACATTATCAGTTATAACAATACTCACCCCTTGTTATAGTCTATCAGTCCATCTTATATCGTAAGTCGGTGAAGTATGATTATCCGGATGAGTGTAGCCCTAAGAAAGGACTACTTGTGGCGACTGGCATTTCGACAACCTGAGCGGAAGTCATCATCAGAGTCAAGTGTTGACTTCCGCTTAGATTGTCGAAACGTCAGTCAATGTCATCACGAACAGTCCTTCTCAGGACTACACTCACCCAGACGATCATACATCTCCAACGTATGATATGTCTCCGAGGTACAAGTCGTTTACCGTGAGTCTATTTTATATTATCTGAATATTCATGTACACCATGGTGCTGTAGAGGAATGAAAAAAAAACCAGTTTTCTCAAAGATTTTTCACTATATATTTACAGTGTTTTTACAAACTTAGAATTCAACCGATTTCTATCTTCTTTATTTGTGCAGATTTAAAAGTATTTGGCAATACCAGTGGAAAAGGAACTGTCTGAATCAAAAGGAGGCTACGCTTGGCTATTCTAGGTCTATCTATAACGAACAGTAACGAACAGTTTGGATCTGTACCGAAATTGCAGCGGTTAGGTCTTTTGTTTGCAAAGAAGCCTGCCTTTCAAGGCAAATTTAGGACCTCCTATCCTTAACATTTTCCTTAGCAGTTTCTTATTCGTTCAGTTCTCAAATAAGGCAGTACTGTGTAAGCATCCTACATACGGACAACAGTTTGTTTGGAAGGTTGAAGTCTTCATTTGCTTTGCCAGTAGCAGAGTTTATTTCTTTGGTGAAGCCTACTAGTAATAAGAAGTAAGATTTTGTTTAAGGGTTGTCCGCTCAGTAATTTTACTACTGTAGATCATTAATCAAAGTCAAGTTTGCGTGGCAATTTGGAGGTTCAAAACGTAAGCTTGGACAGATCCAAACTGTGCCTGTACTGGCAGTACAAGTTTAAGTTTATCTCAAATTTGTTATGGCCTTTAAATCATGCAAATATCAAACAGCTACTCTCAGGAAACAGTAGAGAAAACAGTAGAGGATTAAATGTATTAGATGTATTGATAGCACGCTTACTCACTGACATACTTTAGGCGGGACTAGCTAGGGAGTGTGTGAGTTCGAGTTTTCTTGAGTTAGGATTCTAGTTTCGAGGAACTAATTACTGGTTTTATTATTAAGTGGTTTAGTTAACTTACGGTTGGGCACAAATCGATAAAAGTTTAGGTTTCATTTCAGGTTAGGGTCACTTCTTACCATCATTCCGGAACTTAACTAGAAGTGCACTTGAACTCATAGCTTAGCATGCCATCCGAGGGGTGGGGAAGGGAGTAATAGTAGTTGTTTTCTGCTTAGAAACCAGAGACACGCGCCGACCTGATGGGCGTATAACCTTGTCGACGTAAATGACGAGTCACTGTTTAACAATCCTTCCACAAGCGCCCGCTGGATATATATGAGTTGATAAGTAACCATCAAGCTGCGTAACGCCAAACTGTTTTATATAATCACCTCATGTCCAACAAGCAGGAGTGGAATGAGTACTTTACTAAATTCTCAACTCTGGTAATCGTTGCAGATTGTTTTGCAATATTTTTGGACAAGACGTTTGTTTCACAGCAACATCTTTTGAACTCCACAACGCCTCACTTGTTATCTATTTTACTCACAAGGCAAAAAGCAGGGTTATTCGCTGATATCCTGTGTGCGGTGAGGCAATTAGAAAGGCATAAATTAATAACTGAGATTGAGAAATTAAAAATTCAATTTAACCGGCTTCGATTTGGGATATTCATTGTCAAATTTTGCATCCAAAAACATGGAATATAGAGGCGCAATTTAATGGGATACGAGGGCTGGATTGAGGAACACCTCCTTGGTTAAGATGTATCCTAGGTATTGTTTCTTAACAATAGCCTAATCCTATGGGGCATTTACAACATTACGAAATACTCTTAAATATAGGCTTAAGTCAAATTTTTGCCAATGTTGAAGAGCTAAGCTTAATTCATTCTAGAAGACTGATTCGTTTTGTTTTTCATGCAGGCAAAACATTTTTACAACATCAGTGTTGTGGATGTCAATGTAAAAGTCTAGACGTCAGAGGTCATTCTGGAGACTAGAAAAGATCCTACAGTTTAGAGGTTAGTCTAGACGTTGGAGGTTATTACAGGTCATTTAAGAGGTTAAAACTGATTCTACAGGCAGAAGGTAGTTTATCCAGCAAGGTCAGAGGTCGTTCAAGACATTAGAAGTGATTCCAGTGGCTTGAAGTTAGTGAGAAAGTCAGGGGTCTATACAATGAAATTTCCACCTTACCAACAAACTCGCAGACTTTCTACGCAATAAACATTTTTTTCTGATAGCCCCGAGGGATTTGCATTATTTTCGGGCCTCTGCGCAGCATGTTTTAGCCTCTGTGGGTGCTAGTCAAAATGGGATATTTTTCCTTAGGATCGCACATATCGCGCATTCTTTGTAGTTTTCAACAAAAGGAATTTTTTCTCATGGTCCCAAAGGGTTTGAATACATTTTTTACCTTTGTGCATGCAGCTGAGAGCAGGAATTAACTTTTGGGACCTAATTCTAGCCCACAAAAAGGTTCGACAAACCATAGTTACTCGAGGGACTGGTTATGAAACTTTGCAAGTTTCAAAGGCCTTAACAAAGGTGCTACAATTTATGTTGAAAGTGCTACGACAGTGCACAATCTTTTGTTTTACGTTCGCATACTATGGCTGAATAAATTAACAGTGACATTCTTATTGGTTAGTTGCTCATGCAAAATTCAAAACCTATTGTTGTTTGTGCACCGTCAAGGCTAAAAACGGTAACAAAAACATAAAACAAAGGATTTAGCTGAGCTTCATAACCAGATTCTTTTATTAACTATGGACAAACTAAGTATCGCCAAATCCTATAAGAATAGCGCCAAAATGATTTTGGCTATACAATGAAATTTCCACCTTACCGACAAAATCGCAGACTTTCTACCCAATAAACATTTTTTTTTGACAGCCCGAGGGATTTGCATTATTTTTGGGCCTCTGTGCAGCATTGCGCAGCATGTTTTATCCTCTGTGGGTGCTAGACAAAATGGGGTATTTTCCCTAAGGATCGCACATATCGCACATTCTTTGTAGTTTTCAACAAAAGAAATTTTTTCTAATGGTCCCAAAGAATTTGAATACATTTTTGACCTTTGTCCATGCAGCTGAGACCGAGAATTAACTTTTGGGCCTAATTCCAGCCCACAAGAAGTGTCGACAAACTAAATATGGCCAAATCCTATAAGAATAGCACAAAATGATTTTGGCTATTCAATGAAATTTCCACCTTACCGCAAAATCGCAGACTTTCTACGCAATAAACATTTTTTTCTGATAGCCCCGAGGAATTTGCATTATTTCTGGGCCTCTGTGCAGCATTGCACAGCTTGTTTTAGCCTTGTGGCTGCTAGACAAAATGGGGTATTTTCCCTAAGGATCGCACAGAGCGCGCATTCTTTGTAGTTTTCAACTAAAGGAATTTTTTCTGATGCCCCAAAGGATTTGAGTGGATTTTTGACCTTTGTTCATGCAGCTGAGACTGCCAATTAACTTTTTGGGCCTAATTCTAGCGCACAAAATGTGCTGACAAACAAAGTATCGCCAAGTCCTATAAGAATAACGCCAAAACGATTTTTGCTATACAATGAAATTTCCACCTAACCGACAAAATCGCAGACTTTCTACGCAATACACATTTTCTTTCTGATAGCCCCGAGGGATTTGCATTATTTTTGGGCCTCTGCGCAGCATTGCGCAGCATGTGTTAGCCTCTGTGGCTGTTACACCAAATGGCGTATTTCCCTAAGGATTGCACATATCGCGCATTCTATTAAGTTTTCAACAAAGGAACTTTTTTTCTATTAGCCACAAAGGATTTGAATGCATTTTTGACCTTTGTGCACGAAGCTGAGACTGCAAATTAACTTTTTGGGGCTAATTCTAGCCCACAAAAAGTGTCGATAAACTTAGTATCGCCGAATCCTATAAGAAGAGCGCCATAATGATTTTTGTTATACAATGAAATTTCCACTTTACCGACAAAATCGCAGATTTTCTACGGAATAAACATTTCTTTTTGATAGCCCCGAGAGATTTGCATTATTTTTGGGCCTCTGCGTAGCATTGCGCAGCATGTTTTAGCCTCTGTGGCTGCTAGACAAAATGGTGTATTTTCCTTAAGGGTCACACATATCGCGTGTTCTTTGTAGTTTTAAACAAAAGGAATTTTTTCCTGATGGTCCCAAAGGATTAGAATGTATTTTCGACCTTTGTGCATGAAGCTGAGATCGCAAATTAACTTTTTGTGCCTAATTTTAGTCCACGAAACGTGTCGACCGACTAAGTATAGCCAAATCCTATAAGAATAGCGCCAAAATGAGTTCTGCTATACTATGAAATTTCCACCTTACCGACAAAATCGCAAACTTTCTTCGCAATAAACACTTTTTTCTGATAGCCAGGAGAGATTTGCATTATTTTTGGGCCTCTGTGCAGCTTTGCAAAGCATGTCTTAGCCTTAATGGCTGCTAGACAAAATGGGGTATTTTCCCTAAGGATCGCACATATCGCGCATTCTTTGTTGTTTTCAACGAAAGGAATGTTTTTCTGATGGTCCCAAAGGATTGAAATGCAGTTTTGACCTTTGTCCATGCAGCTGAGAGCGCGAATTAACTTCTTGGGCCTAATTCTAGCCCACAAAAGGTGTTGACAAACTAAGTATTGCCAAATCCTATAAGAATAGCCCCAAAATGATTTTGGCTACACAATGAAATTTCCACCTTACCGACAAAATTGCAGACTCTCTACGAAATATATATATTTTGCTAATAGTCCCGAGGGATTTGCATTATTTTTTTGGGCCTCTACACAGCATTGCAAAGCATGTTTCAGCCTGTGTGGCTGCTAGACAAAATGGGATATTTTCCCGATGGATGGCACATATCGCGCATTCTTTGTAGTTTAAAACGAAAGAAATTTTTTTGGATGTGAATGCATTTTTGACCTTTGTGCATGCAGCTGAGAAGGCGAATTAAAAAGGAATTTTTTTCTGATGGTCCTAAGCTATTTGAATGCATTTTGTACCTTTGTGCATGCAGCCGAGACAGCCAATTAACTTTTTGGGCCTGATTTGAGCCAACAAAAAGAGTCGACAAGCTAAGTATCACCAAATCTTATAAAAATAGCGCCAAAATGATTTTTGCTACACAATGAAATTTCCACCTTACCGACAAAATGGCAGACTTTTCGACGCAATAAACATCTTGTTCTGATAGCCCCGAGGGATTTGCATTATTTTTGGGCCTCTGCGCAGCATTGCGCAGCATGGTTTAGCCCTTGTGGCTGCTAGACAAAATAAGGTATTTTCCCTAAGGATCGAACATATCACTCATTCTTTGTAGATGTCAACGAAAGAAATCTTTTGTGATAGCCCCAAAGAATGTGAATGCATTTTTGACCTTTGTGCATGCAGCTGAGAAGGCGAATTAACTTTTTATGCCTAATTCAACCCCACAAAAAGTGTCGACAAACTAAATATCGCCACATCCTATAAGAATAGCGCCAAATTTCCACCTTACCGACAAAATTGCAGACTTTCTACCCAATAAACAGTTTTTTCGGATAGCGTCGAGAGATTTGCATTATTTTTGGGGTTATGCGCAGCATTGCGCAGCATGTGTTAGCCTCTGTGGCTGCTTGACAAAATGGGGTATTTTCATTAGGGATGGCACATATCGCGCATTCGTTGTAGTTTTAAACAAAAGGAATTCTTTTCTGATGGTCCCAAAGGATTTGAATTGATTTTTGACCTTTGTGCATGAAGCTGAGACCACGATGGTCCCAAAGGATTTAAAAACATTTTTGACCTTTGTGCCTGCAGCTGAGACCACCAAATAACTTTTTGGCCCTAATTGTAGCCCACTAAAAGTGTCGACAAAGTAAGTTTCCCCAAATCCTTTAAGAATAGCGCCAAAATGATTTTTGCTATACAATGAAATTTCCACCTTACCGACAAAATAGCAGACTTTCTACACAATGAACATTTTTTTCTGATAGCCCCGAGGGATTTGCATTATTTTTGGGCCTCTGGGGAGCGTGTTTAGCGCACCTGACCACGTGCAACACATTTTTTAGCCTCTTTGTATGCCCCCAAATGGGGTTTTTTCCCTAAGGATCGCACATGTCGCGCATTCTTTGTACTTTTCAACAAAGGAAAGTTTTTTCTAATGGTTCCAAAGGATTTGAATGCATTTTTGGCCTTTGTGCATGCAGCTGAGACCGCTAATTAGCTTTTTGCTGCTTATTGGGACTAATTCAAGCCCTGAAAAAGTGTAGCATTTTTTAGTATCGCCAAATTCTATAAGAATAGTGGCAAAATGATTTGTTTTTGGTGCCCCAACGGAATCTGAGGTGCTTTTATGCTGGGGCCGTTGCACCAAAATGAGCACTTTTTTGAGGGACCCACCCCACTCCTCTCAAAAGTGAAATTTCCACCTTACCGACAAAATAACAGACTTTCTACACAATGAACATTTTTTCTGATAGCCCCGAGGGATTTGCATTATTTTTGGGCCTCTGGGGAGCATGTTTAGCGCACCTGACCACGTGCAACACATGTTGTAGCCTCTGTGTATGCGCCATAATGGGGCTTTTTCCTTAAGGATCGCACATATCGCACATTCTTTGTACGTTTCAACAAAAGCAATTTTTTTTCTAATGGTCCCAAAGGGTTTGAATGCATTTTTGGCCTTTGTGCATGCAGCTGAGACCGCCAATTAGCTTTTTGCTGCTTTTGGGACTCATTCAAGCCCTGAAAAAGTGTAGCTTTTCTTAGTATCGCCAAATTTTATCAGAATAGTGGCAAAATGATTTGTTTTTGGTGCCTCAACGGAATCTGAGGTGCTTTTATGCCGGGGCCGTTGCACCAAAATGAGCACTTTTTTGAGAGACCCACCCCACCGCTCTCAAAAGCGAAATTTCCACCTTACCGACAAAATAGCAGACTTTCTACACAATGAACATTTTTTCTGATAGCTCTGAGGGACTTGCATTATTATTGGGCCTCTGGGGAGCATGTTTAGCGCACCTGACCACGTGTAACACAGTTCTTAGCCTCTGTGTATGCAACTAAATTTTTTTCCCCTAAGCATCGCACATATGGCGCATTTTTTGTGCTTTTCAACAAAAGCAATTTTTTTCTAATAGTCCCAAGGGATTTGAATGCATTTTTGGCCTTTGTGCATGCAGCTGAGACCACCAATTAGCTTTTTACTGCTTTTTGGGACTAATTCAAGCCCTACAAAAATGTAGCACCTCTTAGTATCGCCAAATTCTATAAGAATAGCGGCAAAATAATTTGTTTTTGGGGTCCCAACGGAATGTGAGGTGCTTTTATGCTGGGACTGTTGCACCAAAATAATAACTTTTTTTGAGGGACCTACCCCACCCCTCTCAAAACTGAAATTTCCACCTTACCGACAAAATAGCAGACCTTTTACACAATAAACATTTTTTCTGATAGCCCTGAGGGATTTGCATTATTTTTGGGCCTCTGGGGAGCATTTTTAGCGCACCTGAGCACGCACAACACCCTTTTTAGCCTCTGGCAATGCCCCAAAATGGGTTTTTTCCCTAAGCATTCTTTGTAGTTTTCAACAAAAGGAATTGTTTTCTGATGGTGCCAAAGGGTTTGAAAGAATTTTGGACCTTTGTGCATGGAGCTGAGAGCGCCAATTAGCTTTTTTCTGCTTTTTGGGACTAATTAAAGCCCTGTAAAAGTACAGCATTTCTTAGTATCGCCAATTTCTATAAAAATAGCGCCAAATGGATTGTTTTTTGGTGCCCCAACGGGATCTGAGGTGCTTTTATGCTGGGGAAGTTGCGCCAAAATCAGCACTTTTTTCAGGGATCCACCCCACCCCTCTCAAAACTGAAATTTCCACCTTATCGGCAAAATCGCAAACTTTCTACAGCATGAACGTTTTTTCTGATAGCCCTGAGGGATTTGCATTTTTGTTGCACCTCTGGGGAGTATTTTTAGCGCACCTGAGCACGGGCAACACCTTTTTTAGCCTCTGGGAATGCCCCGAAATGGGGTGTTTCCCCTAAGGATCGCACATATCGCGCATTCTTTGTAGTTTTCAACAAAAGGAACTTTTTTCTGATGGTTCCAAAGGCTTTGAATGCATTTTGGACCTTTGTGCATGCAGCTGAGAGCGCCAATTAGCTTTTTTCTGCTCTTTGGCACTAATTCAAGCCCTGAAAAAGTGCAGCATTTCTTTGTATCGCCAAATTCTATAAAAATAGCGCCAAATGGATTGTTTTTTGGTGCTCCAATGGGATCTCAGGTGCTTTCATGATGGGGCCGTTGCACCAAAATCAGCACTTTCTTGAGGGACCCACCCCACCCCTCTCAAAACTGAAATTTCCACCTTATCGGCAAAATCGCAGACTTTCTAGAGAATAAACGTTTTTCTCTGATAGCCCTGAGGGATTTGCATTTTTGTTGCACCTCTGGGGAGTATTTTTAGCGCACCTGAGCACGTGCAACACCTTTTCTAGCCTCTGGGAATGCCTTAAAATGGGGTTTTTCCCTAAGGATCGGACATATCGCGCATTCTTTGTAGTTTTCAACAAAAGGAACCTTTTTCTGATGGTCCCAAAGGCTTTGAATGCATTTTGGACCTTTGTGCCTGCAGCTGAGAGCGCCAATTAGCTTTTTTCTGCTTTTTGGCATCAAGTCAAGCCCTGAAAAAGTTCAGCATTTCTTAGTATCGCCAAATTCTATAAAAATGGCGCCAAATGGATTGTTTTTTGGTGCCCCAACGGGATCTGAGGTGCTTTTATGCTGGGGCCGTTGCGCCAAAATCAGCACTTTTTTGAGGGACCCACCCCGCTATGGTCAAAACTGAAATTTCCACCTTATCGACAAAATCGCAGACTTTCTACAAAATAAACGTTTTTTCTGATAGCCCCGAGAAATTTGCATTTTTTTTGGGCCTCTGGGGAGTATTTTTAGCGCACCTGAGCACGTGCAACACCTTTTTTAGCCTGTGGGAATGCCCTAAAAGGGAGTTTTTTCCCTAAGGATCGCACATATCGCGCATTCTTTGTAGTTTTCAACAAAAGAAAGTTTATTTCTGATGGTCCCAAAGGGTTTGAATGCATTTTGGACCTTTGTGCATGCAGCTGAGAGCGCCAATTAGCTTTTTTCTGCGTTTAGGGACTAATTCAAGCCCTAAAAGAGTGCAGCTTTTCTTTGTATCGCCAAATTCAATAAAAATAGTGCCAAATGGATTGTTTTTTGGTGCCCCAACGGGATCTGAGGTGCTTTTATGATGGGGCCGTTGCACCAAAATCAGCACTATTTTGAAGGACCCACCCCACTCCTCATAAAAGTAAAATTTCCACCTTATGGACAATATCGCAGACTTTCTACAGAATAAACGTTTTTTTCTGACAGCCCCGAGAAATTTGCATTTTTTTTGAGCCAAATGGATTGTTTTTTGGTGCCCCAATTGCATCTGAGGTGCTTTTATGCTAGGGCCGTTGCACCAAAATCAGCACCTTTTTGAGGGACCCACCCCATCCCTCTAAAAACTGAAATTTCCACCTTATCAACAAAATCGCAGATTTTCTAACGAATAAACGTTTGTTTCTGATAGCCCAAGAGATTTGCATTTTTTTGGGCCTCTGGGGAGTATTTTTAGCGAACCTGAGCACGCGCAACACCATTTTTAGCCTCTGGGAATGCCCCAAAATGGGGGTTTTTCCCTAATGATCGCACATATCGCGCATTCTTTGTAGTTTTTAACAAAAGGAATTTTTTTCTGATCGTCCCAAAGGGTTTGAATACATTTTGGACCTTTGTGCATGCAGCTAAGAGCGTCAATTAGCTTTTTTCTGCTTTTTGGGACTAATTAAAGCCCTGAAAAATCCAGCATTTCTTAGTATCGCCAAATTCTATAAAAATAGCGCCAAATGGATTGTTTTTTGGTGCCCCAACGGGATCTGAGGTGCTTTTATGCTGGGGCCGTTGCACCAAAATCAGCACTATTTTGAGGGACCCACCCCACCCCTCTCAAAACTGAAATTTCCACCTTATCGACAAAAGCGCAGACTTTGTATAGAATAAACGTTTTTTTCTGATAGCCCCGAGGGATTTGCATTGTTTTGGGCCTTTGGGGAGTATTTTTAGCGGACCTGAGCACGCACAACACCTTTTTTAGCCTCTGGGAATGCCGCAAAATGTGGTGTTTTTCCCTAAGGATCGCACATATCGTGCATTCTTTGTAGTTTTCAACAAAAGGAATTTCTTTCTGATGGCCCCAAAATGTTTGAATCCATTTTGGACTTTTGTGCATTCAGCTAACAGCGCCAATTAGCTTTTTTCTGCTTTTTGAAACAAATTCAAGCCCTGAAAAAGTGCAGCATATCTTAGTATCGCTAAGTTCTATAAAAAATAGCGCCAAATGGATTGTTTTTGGTGCCCCAACGGGATCTTAAGTGCTTTTATGCTGGGGCCGTTGCATCAAAATCAGCACTATTTTGAGGGACCCACCCCACCCCTCCCAAAACTGAAATTTCCACCTTATCGACAAAATGGCAAACTTTCTACAGAATAAACGTTCTTTTCTGATAGCCCCGAGGGATTTGCAATTTTTTTAGGCCTCTGGGGAGTATTTTTAGCGCACCTGAGCACGCGCAACACCTTTTTTAGCCTCTGGGAATGCCACAAAATGGGTTTTTTTTCCCTAAGGATCGCACATATTGCGCATTCTTTGTAGTTTTCAACAAAAGGAACTTTTTTCTGATGGTCCCAAAGGCTTTGAATGCATTTTGGACCTTTGTGCATGCAGCTGAGAGCGCCAATTAGCTTTTTTCTGCTTTTTGGGAGTAATTCAAGCCCTAAAGAAGTGCAGCTTTTCTTAGTATCGCCAAATTCTATAAAAATAGCGCCAAATGGTTTTTTTTTGACGCCTCAACGGGATCTAAGGTGCTTTTATGCTGGGGCCGTTGCACCAAAATCAGCACTTTTTTGTGGGACCGACCCTACCCCTCTCATAACTGAAATTTTCACGTTAGCAACAAAATCGCAGAGTTTCTACAGAATAAACGTTTTTTTCTGATAGCCCCGAGAAATTTGCATTTTTTTTGGGCCTCTGGGGAGTATTTTTAGCGCACCTGAGCACGCGCAACACCTTTTTTAGCCTCTGGGAATGCCCCAAAATGGGTTTGTTTGCTAAGGATCCCATATATCGCGCATTCTTTGTAGTTTTCAACAAAAGGAATTTTATCTGATTGTTCCAAAGGGTTTGAATGCATTTGGGACCCTCTTGCATTTAGCTGAGAGCCCTAATTAGCTTTTTTTCTGCTTTTCTGGACTAATTGAAGCCCTGAAAAAGTGCAGTATTTCTTAGTATCGCCAAATTCTATAAAAATAGCGCCAAATGGAGTGTTTTTTGGTGGCCCAATTGGATCTGAGATGTTTTTATGCTGGGGCTGTTGCACGAAAATCAGCACTTTTTTGAGGAGTCCACCCCACCCCTCTCAAAATTGAAATTTAGACCTTGTCAACAAAATCGCAGGCTTTCTACAGAATAAACGTTTTCTTCTGATAGCCCCAAGGGATTCTCATTTTATTTGGGCCTCTGGGGAGTATTTGTAGCGCACCTGAGCACGCGCAACACCTTTTCTAGCCTCTGGGAATGCCCCAAAATGGGGGTTTTTCCCTAAGGATCGCACATATCGCGCATTCTTTGTAGTTTTTAACAAAAGGAATTTTTTTCTGATGGTCCTAAAGGGTTTGAATGCATTTTGGACCTTTGTGCATACAGCTAAGAGCGTCAATTAGCTTTTTTCTGCTTTTTGGGAGTAAGTAAAGCCCTGAAAAAGTGCAGCATTTCTTAGTGTCGCCAAATTCTATAAGAATAGCGCCAAATGGATTGTTGTTTGGTGCCCCTACTGGATCTGAGGTTTTTCTATGCCGGGGAAGTTGCACCAAAATTAGCACTTTTTTGAGGGACCCACCCCACCCCTCTCAAAACTGAAATTTCCACCTTATCGACAAAATCGCAGACTTTCTACAGAATAAACGTTTTCTTCTGATAGTCCCAAGGGATTTGCAATTTTTTTGGGCTTCTGGGGAGTATTTTTAGAGCACCTGAGCACACACAACACCTTTTTTAGCCTCTGGGAATGCCCCAAAATGGGGGTTTTTCCCTAAGGATCGCACATATCGCGCATTCTTTGTAGTTTTTAACAAAAGGAATTTTTTTCTGATGGTCCTAAAGGGTTTGAATGCATTTTGGACCTTTGTGCATGCAGGTGAGAGCGCCAATTAGCTTTTTTCTGCTTTTTGGGACTAATTCAAGCCCTAAAAAATTGCAGCATTTCTTAGTATCACCAAATTGTATAAACATGGCGCCAAATGGATTGCTTTTTTGATGCCCCAACAGGATCTGAGGTGCTTTTATGATGGGGCCGTTGTACAAAAATCAGCACTTTTTTGATGGACCCACCCCACCCCTCTGAAAACTGAAATTTCCACCTTATCGACAAAATCTCAGACTTTCTACAGAATAAACGTTTTTTTCTGATAGCCCCGAGAAATTTGCATTTTTTTGGGCCTCTGGGGAGTATTTTTAACGTACCTGTGCACGCACAACACCTTTTGTAGCCTCTAGGAATGCCCCAAAATATTGTTTTTTCCCTAAGGATCGCACATATTGCGCTCTCTTTGTAGTTCTTAACAAAATGAATTTTTTTCTGATTGTCCCAAGGGATTGGAATGCATTTTGGACCCTTGTGCATTAGGTTAGAGCGCCAATTAGCTTTTTTCTGCTTTTTGGGACTAATTCAAGCCCTGAAAAAGTGCAGCATTTCTTAGTATCGCCAAATTCTATAAAAATAGCGCCAAATGGATTGTTTTTTGGTGCCCCAACTGGATCTGAGGAGTTTTTTTGCTGGGGCCGTTCCAAAAAAATCAGCACTTTTTTGAGGGACCCACCCCACCCCTCTCAAAGTTGAAATTTCCACCTTATCGACAAAATCGCAGACTTTCTACAGAATAAACGTTTTTTCTGATAGTCCCAAGGGATTTGCAATTTTTTTGGGCTTCTGGGGAGTATTTTTAGAGCACCTGAGCACACACAACACCTTCTTTAGCCTCTGGGAATGCCCCAAAATGGGGGTTTTTCCCTAAGGATCGCACATATCGCGCATTCTTTGTAGTTTTTAACAAAAGGAATTTTTTTCTGATGGTCCTAAAGGGTTTGAATGCATTTTGGACCTTTGTGCATGCAGGTGAGAGCGCCAATTAGCTTTTTTCTGCTTTTTGGGACTAATTCAAGCCCTAAAAAATTGCAGCATTTCTTAGTATCACCAAATTGTATAAACATGGCGCCAAATGGATTGCTTTTTTGATGCCCCAACAGGATCTGAGGTGCTTTTATGATGGGGCCGTTGTACAAAAATCAGCACTTTTTTGATGGACCCACCCCACCCCTCTGAAAACTGAAATTTCCACCTTATCGACAAAATCTCAGACTTTCTACAGAATAAACGTTTTTTTCTGATAGCCCCGAGAAATTTGCATTTTTTTGGGCCTCTGGGGAGTATTTTTAACGTACCTGTGCACGCACAACACCTTTTGTAGCCTCTAGGAATGCCCCAAAATATTGTTTTTTCCCTAAGGATCGCACATATTGCGCTCTCTTTGTAGTTCTTAACAAAATGAATTTTTTTCTGATTGTCCCAAGGGATTGGAATGCATTTTGGACCCTTGTGCATTAGGTTAGAGCGCCAATTAGCTTTTTTCTGCTTTTTGGGACTAATTCAAGCCCTGAAAAAGTGCAGCATTTCTTAGTATCGCCAAATTCTATAAAAATAGCGCCAAATGGATTGTTTTTTGGTGCCCCAACTGGATCTGAGGAGTTTTTTTGCTGGGGCCGTTCCAAAAAAATCAGCACTTTTTTGAGGGACCCACCCCACCCCTCTCAAAGTTGAAATTTCCACCTTATCGACAAAATCGCAGACTTTCTACAGAATAAACGTTTTTTCTGATCGCCCCGAGGGATTTGCATTTTTTTGGGCCACTGGGGAGTATGTTTAGCGCACCTGTGCACGCACAACACCTTTTTCAGCCTCTGGGAATGCCCCAAAATTGGGTTTTTTCCCTAAGGATCGCACATATCAAGCATTCTTTGTAGTTTTCAACAAAAGGAATTTTTTCTGATGGTCAGAAAGGGTTTGAATGCATTTTGGACCTTTGTGCATGCAGCTGAGAGCGTCAATTAGCTTTTTTCTGGTTTTTGGGACTAATTCAAGCCCTGAAAAAGTGCAGCGTTTCTTAGTATCGCCAAATTCTATAAAAATAGCGCCAATTGGATTGTTTTTTGGTGCCCCAACGCGATCTAAGGTGCTTTTATGCTGGGGCCGTTGCACCAAAATCAGCACTTTTTTTAGGGACCCACCCCACCCCTCTCAAAACTGAAATTTCCACCTTATCGAAAATATTGCAGACTTTCTACAGAATAAACGTTTTTTCTGATAGCAACAAGGGATTTCCATTTTTTTGGGCCTCTTGGGAGTATTTGTAGCGCACCTGAGGACGTGCAACACCTTTTTAAGCCTCTGGGAATGCCCCATAATTGGGTTTTTTCCCTAAGGATCGCACATATCATGCGCATTCTTTGTAGTTTTCAACAAAAGAAATTTTTTCTGATGCTCCCAAAGGGTTTGAATGCATTTTGAACCTTTCTGCATGCACCTGAGAGCGTCAATTAGCTTTTTTCTGCTTTTTTTTGGACTATTTCAAGCCCTGAAAGAGTGCATCATTTCTTAGTATCGCCAAATTCTATAAAAATAGCGCCAAATGGTGTTTTTTTTTGATGCCTCAACGGGATCTAAGGTGCTTTTATGCTGGGGCGTTGCACCAAAATCAGCACTTTTTTGTGGGACCCACCCCACCCCTCTCAAAACTGAAATTTTCACGTTAGCAACAAAATCGCAGACTTTCTACAGAATAAACGTTTTTTCTGATAGCCCCGAGAAATTTGCGTTTGGGTCTCTGGGGAGTATTTTTAGCGCACCTGAGCACGCGCAACACCTTTTCTAGCCTCTGGGAATGCCCCAAGATCGGGGTTTTTCCCTAAGGATCGCACATATCGCGCATTCTTTGTAGTTTTTAACAAAAGGAATTTTTTTCTGATGGTCCTAAAGGGTTTAAATGCATTTTGGACCTTTGTGCATGCAGCTAAGAGCGTCAATTAGCTTTTTTCTGCTTTTTGGGAGTAAGTAAGGCCCTGAAAAAGTGCAGCATTTCTTAGTGTCGCCAAATTCTATAAAAATAGCGCCAAATGGATTGTTGTTTGGTGCCCCTACTGGATCTGAGGTTTTTCTATGCTGGGGAAGTTGCACCAAAATTAGCACTTTTTTGAGGGACCCACCCCACCCCTCTCAAAACTGAAATTTCCACCTTATCGACAAAATCGACGACTTTCTACAGAATAAACGTTTTCTTCTGATAGTCCCAAGGGATTTGCATTTTTTTTGGGCTTCTGGGGAGTATTTTTAGAGCACCTGAGCACACACAACACCTTTTTTAGCCTCTGGGAATGCCCCAAGATGGGGCTTTTTCCCTAAGGATCGCACATATCGCGCATTCTTTGTAGTTTTTAACAAAAGGAATTTTTTCTGATGGTCCTAAGGGGTTTGAATGCATTTTGGACCTTTGTGCATGCAGGTGAGAGTGCCAATTAGCTTTTTTCTGCTTTTTGGGACTAATTCAAGCCCTAAAAAATTGCAGCATTTCTTAGTATCACCAAATTGTATAAACATGGCGCCAAATGGATTGTTTTTTGGTGCCCCAACTGGATCTGAGGAGTTTTTTTGCTGGGGCCGTTGCACCAAAATCAGCACTTTTTTGAGGGACTCACCCCACCCCTCTCAAAATTGAAACTTCAACCTTATCGACAAAATCGCAGACTTTCTACAGAATAAACGTTTTTTTCTGATAGCCCCGATAGATTTGCATTTTTCTTGGGCCTCTGGGGAGTATTTTTAGCGCACGTGAGCACCGGCAACACCTTTTTTAGCCTGTGGGAATGCCCCAAAATGGTGTTTTTTCCCCTAAGGATCGCACATGTCGCGCGTTCTTTGTAGTTTTCAACAAAAGGAAGTTTTTTCTGATGATCCCAAAGGGTTTGAATGTATTTTGGACCTTTGTGCATGCAGCTGAGAGCGCCAATTAGCTTTCTTCTGGTTTTTGGGACTAATTCAAGCCCTGAAAAAGTGCAGCATTTCTTAGTATCGCCAAACTCTATAAAAATAGCGCCAAATGGATTGTTTTTTGCTGCCCCAACGGGATCTGAGGTGCTTTTATGCTGGCGCCGTTGAACCGAAATTAGCACTTTTTTGAGAGACCCACTCCACCCCTCTCACAACTGAAATTTACACCTTGTCGCCAAAATCGCAGACTTTCTAGAGAAAAAACGTGTTTTTCTTATAGCCTTGAGGGATTTGGATTCTTGTGGGCCTCTGGGGAGTATTTTTAGCGCACCTGAGCACGCGGAACACCTTTTTTTACCTCTGGGAATGCCCCAAAATGGGGTATTTCCCTAAGAATCGGACATATCGCGCATTCTTTGTAGTTTTCAACAAAAGGAATTTTTTATAGATGGTCCCAAAGGGTTTGAATGCATTTTGGACCTTTGTGCATTTAGCTGACTGCGCCAATTAGCTTTTTTCTGCTTTTTGGGAGTAATTCAAGCCCTTTAAAAAGTGCAGCATTTCTTAGTATCGCCAAATTCTATAGAAATATCGACAAATGGATTGTTTTTTGGTGCCGCCACGGGATCTGATGTGCTTTTATCATGAGGGCGTTGCACCAAAATGAGCACTTTTTTAGAGGGAACCACCCCATCCCTCTCAAAACTGAAATTTCCACCTTATCGACAAAATCGCAGACTTTCTACAGAATAAACGTTTTTTCTGATAGCCCCGAGGGATTTGCATTTTTTTTGGCCCTCTGGAAAGTATTTTTAGCGAACCTGAGCACGCGAAACACCCTTCTTAGCCTCTGGGAATGCCCCAATATGGGGCTTTTTCCCTAAGGATCGCACATATCGCGCATTCTTTGTAGTTTTAAACAAAAGGAATTTTTTTGTGATGGTCCCAAAGAGTTTGAATGCATTTTGGACCTTTGTGCATGCGGCTGAGAGCGCCAATTAGCTTTTTTCTGCTTTTTGGGACTAATTCAAGCCCTGAAAAAGTGCAGCATTTATTAGTATCGCCAAACTCTATAAAAAGAGCGCCAAATGGATTGTCTTTTGGTGCCTCAACGGGATCTGAGGTGCTTTTATGCTGGGGCCGTTGCACCAAAATCAGCATTTTTTTAATGGACCCACCCGGCCCCTCTCAAGACTGAAATTTCCACCTTATCAACAAATTCGCAGAGTTTCTACAAAATAAACGTTTTTTTTCTGATAGCCCCGAGGGATTTGCTTTTTTTTGGTCACTGGGGAGTATTTTTAGCACACCTGAGCACGCGAAACACCTTGTTTAGCCTCTGGGAATGCCCCAAAATGGTTTTTCTCCCTAAGGATCGCACATAACGCGCACTCTCTGTAGTTTTCAACAAAAGGAATTTTTTCTGATGGTCCCAAAGCGTTTGAATGCGTTTTGGACCTTGTGCATGCAGCTGAGAGCGCCAATTAGCAAAACGTGCAGCATTTCTTAGTATCGACAAATTCTATGAAAATAGAAACAAATGGATTAGTTTTTGGTGCCCCAACGGGATATGAGGTGCTTTTATGCTGGGGCTGTTGCACCAAAAGCAGCACTTTTTTGAGGCACCCACCCCACCCTTCTCAAAACTGAAATTTCCACCTTATCGAGAAAATCTCAGACTTTCTACCAAATAAACGTTTTTTTCTGATAGCCGTGAGGGATTTGCATTTTGTTTGGCCCTCTGGGGAGTATTTTTAGCGAACCTGAGCAAGCACAACACCTTTTTTAGCCTCTGGGAATGCCCAAAAATTGGGTTGGTTCCCTAAGGATCGCGCATATCGCCCATTCTTTGTAGTTTTCAACAAAAGGAAGTTTTTTCTGATGGTCCAAAAGGGTTGAATGCATCTTGGACCTTTGTGCAGTTCCGCAGTTCAAATATATGAGTTTCATATATTCACAATTTCATCTTCATCTTTCCCGGGTATATTATGAACCAATTTAATGACCAGCTTCCAGTTGGCTTGTTAGCTCAATTGGTTAGAGCGCTGCACCGGTATCGCAGAGGTCAGGGTTCGAGTCCCGGCAAGCCTGATTTTTTCAGGCTTTCTTTTCGCAACTGCATAAGTTGCGTTAACAACTGCGAGGATCTTCTTTACATGTATTTCTTCATTCCGCAGTTCAAATATATGAGTTTCATATATTCACAATTTCAAAATGAATTTTGTTGTGATGGTTCCAAAGGATTTGAATGCATTTTGGACCTTTGTGCATGCAGCTGAGAACGCCAATTAGCTTTTTTCTGCTTTTGGGCTAATTCAAGCCCTGAAGAAGTGCAGCATTTCTTGGTATCCCCAAACTCTATAAGAATAGCGCCAAATGGATTGTTTTTTGGTGCCCCAACGGGATCTGAGGTGCTTTTATGCTGGGGTCGTTGGACCAAAATC
The DNA here is from genome assembly GCA_964017195.1 of Siderastrea radians. Classification (NCBI taxonomy): domain Eukaryota; kingdom Metazoa; phylum Cnidaria; class Anthozoa; order Scleractinia; family Rhizangiidae; genus Siderastrea; species Siderastrea radians. The sequence continues at coordinate 37,464,521 of OZ024900.1, forward strand.
AGAACTTTTTTGAGAGACCCACCCCACCCCTCTCAAGACTGAAATTTCTCACCTTATCGACAAATTCGCAGACTTTCTACAGAATAAACGTTTTTTTCTGATAGCCCCGAGAGATTTGCATTTTTTTGGGCTTCTGGGGAGTATTTTTAGCGCACCTGAGCACGCGAAACACCTTTCTTAGCCTCTGGGAATGCCCCAAAATGGGGTTTTTCCCTTAAGGATCTTACATATCGCGCATTCTTTGTAGTTTTTAACAAAGGGAAGTTTTTTCTGATGGTCCCAAAGGGTTTGAATGCATTTTAGACCTTTGTGCATGCAGCTGAGAGCGCCAATTAGCTTTTCTCTGCTTTTTGGGACTAATTCAAGCCCTGAAAGAGTGCAGCATTTCTTAGTATCGCCAAACTCTATAAAAATAGCGCCAAATGGATTGTTTTTTGGTGCCCCAACGGGATCTGAGGTTCTTTTATGCTGGGGCCGTTGGACCAAAATCAGAACTTTTTTGAGAGACCCACCCAACCCCTATCAAAAGTGAAATTTCCACCTTATCGACAAAATTGCAGACTTTCTACAGAATATACGTTTTTTTCCGATACCCCTGAGAGATTTGCATTTTTTTGGGGCCTCTGGGGAGTATTTTTAGCGCACCTGAGTACGCGCAACACCTTTTTTAGCCTCTGAAAAAGCCCCAAAATGGGTTTTTTTTCCTAAAGATCGCACATATCCCGCATTCTTTGTAGTTTTCAACAAAAGGAATTTTTTTCTGATGGTCCCAAAGGGTTTGAATCCATTTTGGACCTTTGTGCATGCAGCTGAGAGCGCCAATTAGCTTTTTTCTGCTTTTTGGGACTAATTCAAGCCCTGAAAAAGTGCAGCATTTCTTAGTATCGCCAAATTCTATAAAAATAGCGTCAAATGGATTGTTTTTTGGTGCCCCAACAGGATCTGAGGTGCCTTTATGCTGGAGCCGTTGCACCAAAACCGGAACTTTTTCGAGCGACCCACCCCACCCCTCTCAAAACTAAAATTACCACCTTATCGACAAAATCCCAGACTTTCTAAAGAATAAACGTCTTTTTCTGATAGCCGTGAAGGATTTGATTTTTTGGGGGGCCTCTGAGGAGTATTTTTAGCGCACCTGAGCTCGCGCAAGACCTTTTTTAGCCTCTGGGAATTCCCCATAATGGGGTTTTTCCCCTAACGATCGCACATATCACGCATTCTTTGTAGTTTTCAACAAAAGGAATTTTTTTCAGATGTTCCCAAAGGGTTTGAATACATTTTGGACCTTTATGCATGAAGCTGAGAGCGCCAATTAGCTTTTTTCTGCTTTTTGGGACTAATTCAAGCCCTGAAAAAGTGCAGCATTTCTTAGTATCGCCAAATTCTATAAAATAATCGCCAAATGGATTGTTTTTTGGTGCCCCAACGGGATCTGAGGTGCTTTTATGCTGGGGCCGTTGCTACAAAATCAGTACTTTTTTGAGAGACCCACCGACCCCTCTCAAAACTGAAATTTCCACCTAATCGACAAATTTGCAAACTTTCTACAGAATAAACGTTTTTTTCCGATAGCCCTGAGGGATTTGTATTTTTTTGGGGCCTCTGGGGAGTATTTTTAGCGCACCTGAGTACGCGCAACAATTTTTTTAGCCTCTGGAAATGCCCCAAAATGGGTTTTTTTCCTAAGGATCGCACATATCGCGCATTATTTGTAGTTTTCAACAAAAGGAATTTTTTTCTGATGGTCCCAAAGGGTTTGAATCCATTTTGGACCCTTGCGCATGCACCTGAGAGCGCTAATTAGCTTTTTTCTGCTTTTTGGGACTAATTCAAGCCCTGAAAAAGTACAGCATTTCTTAGTATCGCCAAATTCTATAAAGATATCCCCAAATTGATTGTTTTTTGGTGCCCCAACGGGATCTGATATGCTTTTATGCTATGGCCGTTGCTTCAAAATGGGCACTCTTTTGGAGGGACCCACCCCACCCCTCAGAAAACTGAAATTTCCACCTTATCGACAAAATCGCAGACTTTCTAATAAATAAACGTTTTTTTCTGATAGCCCCGACGGATTTACATTTTTTTAAGCCTCTGGGGGGTATGTTTAGCACACCTGAGCACGCGCAACACCTTTTTTAGCCTCTGGGAATGCCCCAAAATGGTTTTTTTTGGCTAAGGATCGCACATATCGCGCATTCTTTGTAGTTTTCAACAAAAAGAATTTTTTTCTGATGGTCCCAAAGGGTTTGAATGCATTTTGGACCTTTGTGCATGCAGCTGAGAGCGCCAATTAGCTTTTTTCTTCTTTTTGGGACTAATTCAAGCCCTGAAAAAGTGCAGCATTTCTTAGTATCGCCAAATTCTATAAAAAGAGCGCCAAATGGATTGTTTTTTGGTGCCCCAACGGGATCTGAGGTGCTTTTATGCTCGGGCCGTTGCACCAAAATCGGAACTTTTTCGAGCGACCCACCCCACCCCTCTCAAAACTAAAATTTCCACCTTATCGACAAAATCGCAGACTTTCTACAGAATAAACGTTCTTTTCTGATAGCCGTGAAGGATTTGCATTTTTTTTGGGCCTCTGAGGAGTATTTTTAGCGCACCTGAGCTCGTGCAACACCTTTTTTAGCCTCTGGGAATGCCCCAAAATGGGTTTTTCCCCTAAGGATCGCACATATCGCGCATTCTTTGTAGTTTCCAACAAAGGGAATTTTTTTCTGATGTTCCCAAAGGGTTTCAATGCATTTTGGACGTTTGTGCACGCAGCTGAATGCGCCAATTAGCTTTTTTCTGCTTTTTGGGACTAATTCAAGCCCTTAAAAAGTGCAGCATTTCTTAGTATCGCCAGATTCTATAAAATAATCGCCAAATGGATTGTTTTTTGGTGCCCCAACGGGATCTGAGGTGCTTTTAGGCTGGGGCCGTTGCTTCAAAATGGGCACTCTTTTAGAGAGACCCACCCCACCCCTCAGAAAACTGAAATTTCCACCTTATCGACAAAATCGCAGACTTTCTAATAAATAAACGTTTTTTTCTGATAGCCCCGACGGATTTACATTTTTTTAAGCCTCTGGGGAGTATGTTTAGCACACCTGAGCACGCGCAACACCTCTTTTAGCCTCTGGGAATGCCCCAAATTGGGGTTTTTCCCCTAAGGATCGCACATATCGCGCATTCTTTGCAGTTTTCAACAAAAGGAATTCTTTTCTGATGGTCCCAGAGGGTTTGAATGCATTTTGGACCTTTGTGCATGCAGCTGAGAGCGCCAATTAGCTTTTTTCTCCTTTTTGCGACTAATTTAAGGCCTGAAAAAGTGATGCATTTCTTAGTATCGCCAAATTCTATAAAAATAGCGCTAAATGGATTGTCTTTTGGTGCCCCAACGGGATCTGAGGTGCTTTTTTCCTGGGATCGTTGCACCAAAATCAGCACTTTTTTGAGGGACCAACCCCACCCCTCTCAAAACTAAAATTTCCACCTTATCGACAAAATCGCAGACTTTCTACAGAATCAACGTTTTTTTCTGATAGCCCCTAGGCATTTGCATTTTTTGGGGGCCTCTGGGGGGTATTTTTAGCGCATCTGAGCACGCGCAACACTTTTTAAGCCTCTGGGAATTCCCGAAAATGGGTTTTTTTCCCTAAGGATCGCACATATCGCGCATTCTTTGTAGGTTTCAAAAAAAAATTTTTTACTGATGGTCCCAAAGGGTTTGAATACATTTTGGACCTTTGTGCATGCAGCTGAGAGCGCGAATTAGCTTTCTTCTGCTTTTTGGGACTAATTCAAGCCCTGAAAAAGTGCAGCATTTCTTAGTATCGCCAAATTCTCCAAAAATATCGCCAAATGGATTGGTTTTTGTGCCCCAACGGGATCTGAGGTGCTTTTATGCTGGGGCCGTTGGACCAAAATCAGAACTTTTTGAGAAACCCACCCCACCCCTCTCAAGACTGGAACTTTTCACCTTATCGACAAATTCGCAGACTTTCTACAGAATAAACGTTTTTTTCTGATAGCCCCGAGAGATTTGCATTTTTGGAGGCTTCTGGGGAGTATTTTTAGCGCACCAGAGCACGCGAAACACCTTTCTTAGCCTCTGGGAATGCCCCAAAATGGGTTTTTTTTCCTTAAGGATCGCATATATCGCGCATTCTTTGTAGTTTTTAACAAAGGGAAGTTTTTTCTGAAGGTCGCAAGGGGTTTGAATCCATTTTGGACCTTTGTGCATGCAGCTGAGAGCCCCAATTAGCTTTTTTCTGCTTTTTGGGACTAATTCAAGCCGTGAAAAAGTGCAGCATTTCTTAGTATCGCCAAACTCTATAAAAATAGCGGCAAATGGATTGTTTTTTGGTGCCCCAACGTGATCTGAGGTGCTTTTATGCTGGGGCCGTTGCACCAAAATCAGAACTTTTCTGAGAGACCCACCCCACCCCTCTCAAGACTGAAATTTCTCACCTTATCGACAAAATTGCAGACTTTCTACAGAATAAACGGTTTTTTCCGATAGTCCTGAGGGATTTGCATTTTTTGGGGGTCTCTGGGGAGTATTTTTAGTGCAGCTGAGTACGCGCAACACCTGCTTTAGCCTCTGGGAATGCCCCAAAATGGGTTTTTTTTTCCTAAGGGTCGCACGTATCGCGAATTCTTTGAAGGTTTCAACAAAGGGAATTTTTTACTGATGGTCCCAAAGGGTTTGAATCCATTTTGGACCTTTGTGCATGCAGCTGAGAGCGCCAATTAGCATTTTTCTGCTTTTTGGGACTAATTCAAGCCCTTAAAAAGTGCAGCATTTCTTAGTATCGCCAAACTCTATAAAAATAGCGCCAAATGGATTGTTTTTTGGTGCCCCAACGTGATCTGAGGTGGTTTTATGCTGGGGCCGTTGGACCAAAATCAGAACTTTTCTGAGAGACCCACCCAACCCCTCTCAAAACTGAAATTTCCACTTTATCGACAAAATTGCAGACTTTCTACAGAATAAACGTTTTTTCCGATAGCCCTGAGATATGTGCATTTTTTGGGCTTCTGGGGAGTATTTTTAGCGCACCTAAGCACGCGAAGCACCTTTCTTAGCCTCTGGGAATGCCCCAAAATGGGGTCTTTTCCCTTAAGGATCGCACATATCGCGCATTCCTTGTAGTTTTTAACAAAGGGAAGTTTTTTCTGATGGTCCCAAAGGGTTTGAATCCATTTTGGACCTTTGTGCATGCAGCTGAGAGCGCCAATTAGCTTTTTTCTGCTTTTTGGGACTAATTCAAGCCCTGAAAGAGTGGAGCATTTCTTAGTATCGCCAAACTCTATAAAAATTGCACCAAATGGATTAGTTTTTGGTGCCCCAACGTGATCTGAGGTGGTTTTATGCTGGGGCCGTTGGACCAAAATCAGAACTTTTTTGAGAGACCCACCCAACCCCTCTCAAGACTGAAATTTCTCACCTTATCGACAAAATTGCAGACTTTCCACAGAATGAACGTTTTTTTCCGATAGTCCTGAGGGATTTGCATTTTTTTTGGGCCTCTGGGGAGTATTTTTAGTGCAGCTGAATACGCACAACACCTTTCTTAGCGTCTGGGAATGCCCCAAAATGGGGTTTTTTTTTCCTAAGGATCACACATATCGCGCATTCTTTGTAGTTTTCAACAAAAGGAATATTTTTCTGATGGTCCCACAGGGTGGAATCCATTTAGGACCTTTGTGCATGCAGCTGAGAGCGCCAATTAGCTTTTTTCTGCTTTTTGGGACTAATTCAAGCCCTTAAAAAGTGCAGCATTTCTTAGTATCGCCAAATTCTATAAAATAATCGCCAAATGGATTGTTTTTTGGTGCCCCAACGGGATCTGAGGTGCTTTTATGCTGGGGCCGTTGCTACAAAATCAGTACTTTTTTGAGAGACACACCCAACCTCTCTCAAAACTGAAATTTCCACCTTATCGACAAAATTGCAGACTTTCTACAAAATAAACGTTTTTTTCCGATAGCCCTGAGGGATTTGCAATTTTTTTGGGCCTCTGGGGAGTATTTTCAGCGCACCCGAGTACACGCAACACCTTTTTTAGCCTCTGGAAATGCCCCGAAATGGTTTTTTTTTCCTAAGGATCGCACATATCGCGCATTCTTTGTAGTTTTAAACAAAATTAATTTTTTACTGATGGTCCCAAGGGGTTTGAATCCATTTTGGACCTTTGTGCATGCAGCTGAGAGCGCCAATTAGCTTTTTTCTGCTTTTTGGGACTAATTCAAGCCCTGAAAAAGTGCAGCATTTCTTAGTATCGCCAAATTCTATAAAAAGAGCGCCAAATGGATTGTTTTTGGTGCCCCAACGGGATCTGAGGTGCTTTTATGCTGGGGCCGTTGCTACCAAATCAGTACTTTTTTGAGAGACCCACCCAACCCCTCTCAAAACTGAAATTTCTCACCTTATCGACAAAATTGCAGACTTTCTACAGAATAAACGTTTTTTTCCGATAGCCCTGAGGGATTTGCATTTTTTTTGGGCCACTGGGGAGCATTTTTAGCGCACCCGAGTACGCGCAACACCTTTTTTAGCCTCTGGAAATGCCCCCTAATGGGTTTTTTTCCTAAGGATCGCACATATCGCGCATTCTTTGTAGTTTTCAACAAAAGCAATTTTTTTCTGATGGTCCCAAAGGGTTTGAATCTAATTTGGACCTTTGTGCATGCAGCTGAAAGCGCCAATTAGCTTTTCTCTTCTTTGTGGGACTAATTCAAGCCCTGAAAAAGTGCAGCATTTCTTAGTATCGCCAAATTCTATAAAAAGAGCGCCAAATGGATTGTTTTTTTGGTGCCCCAACGGGATCTGAGGTGCTTTTATGCTGGGGCCGTTGCACCAAAATCGGAACTTTTTCGAGTGACCCACCCCACCCCTCTCAAAACTAAACTTCCCACCTTATCGACAAAATCGCAGACTTTCTACAGAATAAACGTTTTCTTCTGATAGCCATGAAGGATTTGCATTTTTGGGAGGCCTCTGAGGAGTATTTTTAGCGCACCTGAGCTCGCGCAACACCTTTCTTAGTCTCTGGGAATGCCACAAAATGGGGTTTTTCCCCTAACAATCGCACATATCACGCATTCTTTGTAGTTTTCAACAAAAGGAATTTTTTTCTGATGTTCCCAAAGGGTTTGAATGCATTTTGGACCTTTGTGCATGCAGCTGAGAGCGCCAATTAGCTTTTTTCTGCTTCTTGGGACTAATTCAAGCCCTGAAAAAGTGCGGCATTTCTTAGTATCGCCAAATTCTATAAAAATATCGCCAAATGGCGATTGTTTTTTGGTGCCCCAACGGGATCTGAGGTGCTTTTATGCTGGGGCCGTTGCTTCAAAATGGGCACTCTTTTGGAGGGACCCACCCCAACCCTCAGAAAACTGAAATTTCCACCTTATCGACAAAATCGCAGACTTTCTACTAAATAAACGTTATTTTCTGATAGCCCCAACGGAGTTACACTTTTTTAAGCCTCTGGGGAGTATGTTTAGCGCACCTGAGCACGCGCAACACCTTTTTTAGCCTCTGGGAATGCCCCAAAATGGGGTTTTCCCCTAAGGATCGCACATATCGGGCATTCCTTGTAGTTTTAAACAAAAGGAATTCTTTTCTGATGGTCCCAAAGGGTTTGAATGCATTTTGGTCCTTTGTGCATGCAGCTGAGAGCGCCAATTAGCTTTTTTCTGCTTTGTGGGACTAATTCAAGGCCTGAAAAAGTGGAGCATTTCTTAGTATCGCCAAACTCTATAAAAATAGCGGCAAATGGATTGTTTTTTGGTGCCCTAACGTGATCTGAGGTGCTTTTATGCTGGGGCCGTTGCACCAAAATCAGAACTTTTCTGACAGACCCACCCCACCCCTCTCAAGACTGAAATTTCTCACCTTATCGACAAAATTGCAGACTTTCTACAGAATAAACGGTTTTTTCCGATAGTCCTGAGGGATTTGCATTTTTTTGTTGTCTCTGGGGAGTATTTTTAGTGCAGCTGAGTACGCGCAACACCTTTTTTAGCCTCTGGGAATGCCCCAGAATGGGTTTGTTTTTTCCTAAGGGTCGCACATATCGCGAATTCTTTGAAGGTTTCAACAAAGGGAATTTTTTACTGATGGTCCCAAAGGGTTTGAATCCATTTTGGACCCTTGTGCATGCAGCTGAGAGCGCCAATTAGCATTTTTCTGCTTTTTGGGACTAATTCAAGCCCTTAAAAAGTGCAGCATTTCTTAGTATCGCCAAACTCTATAAAAATAGCGCCAAATGGATTGTTTTTTGGTGCCGCAACGTGACCTGAGGTGGTTTTATGCTGGGGCCGTTAAACCAAAATCAGAACTTTTCTGAGAGACCCACCCAACCCCTCTCAAAACTGAAATTTCCACTTTATCGACAAAATTGCAGACTTTCTACAGAATAAACGTTTTTTCCGATAGCCCTGAGGGATTTGCATTTTTTTTGGGCTTCTGGGGAGTATTTTTAGCGCACCTGAGCACGCGAAGCACCTTTCTTAGCCTCTGGGAAAGCCCCAAAATGGGCTTTTTTCCCTTAAGGATCGCACATATCGCGCATTCCTTGTAGTTTTTAACAAAGGGAAGTTTTTTCTGATGGTCCCAAAGGGTTTGAATCCATTTTGGACCTTTGTGCATGCAGCTGAGAGCGCCAATTAGCATTTTTCTGCTTTTTGGGACTAATTCAAGCCCTGAAAGAGTGGAGCATTTCTTAGTATGGCCAAACTCTATAAAAATTGCACCAAATGGATTGTTTTTTGGTGCCCCAACGTGATCTGAGGTGGTTTTATGCTGGGGCCGTTGGACCAAAATCAGAACTTTTTTGAGAGACCCACCCAACCCCTCTCAAGACTGAAATTTCTCACCTTATCGACAAAATTGCAGACTTTCTACAGAATGAACGTTTTTTCCGATAGTCCTGAGGTATTTGCATTTTTGGTGCCTCTGGGGAGTACTTTTAGTGCACCTGAGTACGCACAACACCTTTCTTAGCCTCTGGGAATGCCCCAAAATGGGTTTTTTTTCCTAAGGATCGCACATATCGCGCATTCTTTGTAGTTTTCAACAAAAGGAATTTTTTACTGATAATCCCAAAGGGTTTGAATCCATTTTGGACCTTTGTGCATGCAGCTAAGAGCGCCAATTAGCTTTTTTCTGCCTTTTGGGACTAATTCAAGCCCTGAAAGAGTGGAGCATTTCTTAGTATCGCCAAACTCTATAAAAATTGCACCAAATGGATTGTTTTTTGGTGCCCCAACTGGATCTGAGGTGCTATTATGCTGGGGCCGTTGCTACAAAATCAGTACTTTTTTGAGAGACCCACCCAACCCCTCTCAAAACTGACATTTCCACCTTATCGACAAAATTGCAGACTTTCTACAGAATAAACGTTTTTTTCCGAGTGTCCTGAGGGATTTGCTTTTTTTTTGGGCTTCTGGGGAGTATTTTTAGCGCACCTGAGCACGCGAAGCACCTTTCTTAGCCTCTGGGAATGCCCCAAAATGGGGTTTTTTCCCTTAAGGATCGCACATATCGCGCATTCCTTGTAGTTTTTAACAAAGGGAAGTTTTTTCTGATGGTCCCAAAGGGTTTGAATCCATTTTGGACCTTTGTGCATGCAGCTGAGAGCGCCAATTAGCATTTTTCTGCTTTTTGGGACTAATTCAAGCCCTGAAAGAGTGGAGCATTTCTTAGTATCGCCAAACTCTATAAAAATTGCACCAAATGGATTGTTTTTTGGTGCCCCAACGTGATCTGAGGTGGTTTTATGCTGGGGCCGTTGGACCAAAATCAGAACTTTTTGGAGAGACCCACCCAACCCCTCTCAAGACTGAAATTTCTCACCTTATCGACAAAATTGCACACTTTCTACAGAATGAACGTTTTTTCCGATAGTCCTGAGGGATTTGCATTTTTGGTGCCTCTGGGGAGTACTTTTAGTGCACCTGAGTACGCACAACACCTTTCTTAGCCTCTGGGAATGCCCCAAAATGGGTTTTTTTTCCTAAGGATCGCACATATCGCGCATTCTTTGTATTTTCAACAAAAGGAATTTTTTACTGATGGTCCCAAAGGGTTTGAATCCATTTTGGACCTTTGTGCATGCAGCTGAGAGCGCCAATTAGCTTTTTTCTGCTTTTTGGGACTAATTCAAGCCCTGAAAGAGTGGAGCATTTCTTAGTATCGCCAAACTCTATAAAAATTGCACCAAATGGATTGTTTTTTGGTGCCCCAACTGGATCTGAGGTGCTATTATGCTGGGGCCGTTGCTACAAAATCAGTACTTTTTTGAGAGACCCACCCAACCCCTCTCAAAACTGAAATTTCCACCTTATCGACAAAATTGCAGACTTTCTACAGAATAAACGTTTTTTTCCGAGTGTCCTGAGGGATTTGCATTTTTTTTGGGCCTCTGGGGAGTCTTTTTAGTGCAGCTGAGTACGCACAACACGTATCTTAGCCTCTGGGAATGCCCCAAAATGGGTTTTTTTTTTCCTAAGGATCGCACATATCGCGCATTCTTTGTAGTTTTCAACAAAAGGAATATTTTTCTGATGGTCCCAAAGGGTGGAATCCATTTAGGACCTTTGTGCATGCAGCTGAGAGCGCCAATTAGCTTTTTTCTGCTTTTTGGGACTAATTCAAGCCCTTAAAAAGTGCAGCATTTCTTAGTATCGCCAAATTCTATAAAATAATCGCCAAATGGATTGTTTTTTGGTGCCCCAACGGGATCTGAGGTGCCTTTATGCTGGGGCCGTTGCTACAAAATCAGTACTTTTTTGAGAGACCCACCCAACCCCTCTCAAAACTGAAATTTCCACCTTATCGACAAAATTGCAGACTTTCTACAAAATAAACGTTTTTTTCCGATAGCCCTGAGGGATTTGCATATTTTTTGGGCCTCTGGGGAGTATTTTTAGCGCACCTGAGTACGCGCAACACCTTTTTACGCCTCTGGAAATGCCCCGAAATGGGTTTTTTTTCCTAAGGATCGCACATATCACGCATTCTTTGTAGTTTTCAACAAAAGGAATTTTTTACTGATGGTCCCAAGGGGTTTGAATCCATTTTGGACCTTTGTGCATGCAGCTGAGAGCGCCAATTAGCTTTTTTCTGCTTTTTGGGACTAATTCAAGCCCTGAAAAAGTGCAGCATTTCTTAGTATCGCCAAATTCTATAAAAAGAGCGCCAAATGGATTGTTTTTTGGTGCCCCAACGGGATCTGAGGTGCTTTTATGCTGGGGCCGTTGCACCAAAATCGGAACTTTTTCGAGCGACCCACCCCACCCCTCTCAAAACTAAAATTTCCACCTTATCGACAAAATCGCAGACTTTCTACAGAATAAACGTTTTCTTCTGATAGCCGTGAAGGATTTGCATTTTTGGGAGGCCTCTGAGGAGTATTTTTAGCGCACCTGAGCTCGCGCAACACCTTTCTTAGTCTCTGGGAATGCCCCAAACTGGGGTTTTTCCCCTAACAATCGCACATATCACGCATTCTTTGTAGTTTTCAACAAAAGGAATTTTTTTCTGATGTTCCCAAAGGGTTTGAATGCATTTTGGACCTTTGTGCATGCAGCTGAGAGCGCCAATTAGCTTTTTTCTGCTTTTTAGGACTAATTCAAGCCCTGAAAAAGTGCGGCATTTCTTAGTATCGCCAAATTCTGTAAAAATATCGCCAAATGGCGATTGTTTTTTGGTGCCCCAACGGGATCTGAGGTGCTTTTATGCTGGGGCCGTTGCTTCAAAATGGGCACTCTTTTGGAGGGACCCACCCCAACCCTCAGAAAGCTGAAATTTCCACCTTATCGACAAAATCGTAGACTTTCTAATAAATAAACGTTATTTTCTGATAGCCCCAACGGAGTTACACTTTTTTAAGCCTCTGGGGAGTATGTTTAGCGCACCTGAGCACGCGCAACACCCTTTTTAGCCTCTGGGAATGCCCCAAATTGGGGTTTTTCCCCAAAGGATCGCACATATCGGGCATTCCTTGTAGTTTTAAACAAAAGGAATTCTTTTCTGATGGTCCCAAAGGGTTTGAATGCATTTTGGTCCTTTGTGCATGCAGGTGAGAGCGCCAATTAGCTTTTTTCTGCTTTTTGGGACTAATTCAAGGCCTGAAAAAGTGATGCATTTCTTAGTATCGCCAAATTCCAGAAAAATAGCGCTAAATGGATTGTTTTTTGGTGCCCCAACGGGATCTGACGTGCTTTTTTCCTGGGACCGTTCCACCAAAATCAGCACTTTTTGAGGGACCCACCCCACCCCTCTCAAAACTGAAATTTCCACCTTATCGACAAAATCGCAGACTTTCTACAGAATCAACGTTTTTTTCTGATAGCCCCGATTGATTAGCATTTTTTTTGGGTCTCTTGGGGGTATTTTTAGCGCATCTGAGCACGCGCAACACCTTTTTAAGCCTCTGGGAATGCCCCATAATGGGTTTTTTCCCCTAAGGAGCGCACATATCGCTCATTCTTTGTAGTTTTTAACAAAGGGAAGTTTTTTCTGATGGTCCCAAAGGGTTTGAATCCATTTTGGACCTTTGTGCATGCAGCTGAGAGCGCCAATTAGCTTTTTTCTGCTTTTTGGGACTAATTCAAGCCCTGAAAGAGTGCAGCATTTCTTAGTATCGCCAAATTCTATAAAAAGAGCGCCAAATGGATTGTTTTTTTGTGCCCCAACGGGATCTGAGGTGCTTTTATGCTGGGGCCGTTGCACCAAAATCGGAACTTTTTCGAGCGACCCACCCCACCCCTCTTAAAACTAAAATTTCCACCTTATCGACAAAATCGCAGACTTTCTACAGAATAAACGTTTTTTTCTGATAGCCGTGAAGGATTTGCATTTTTTTTGGGCCACTGGGGAGCATTTTTAGCGCACCCGAGTACGTGCAACACCTTTTTTAGCCTCTGGAAATGCCCCGAAATGGGTTTTTTTTCCTAAGGATCGCACAGATGGCGCATTCTTTGTAGTTTTCAACAAAAGGAATTTTTCTCTGATGGTCCCAAAGGGTTTGAATCCATTTTGGACCTTTGTGCATGCAGCTGAGAGCGCCAATTAGCCTTTTTCTTCTTTGTGGGACTAATTCAAGCCCTGAAAAAGTGCAGCATTTCTTAGTATCGCCAAATTCTATAAAAAGAGCGCCAAATGGATTGTTTTTGGTGCCCCAACGGAATCTGAGGTGCTTTTTTCCTGGGACCGTTCCACCAAAATCAGCACTTTTTTGAGGGACTCACCCAACCTCTCTCAAAACTGAAATTTCCACCTTATCGACAAAATCGCAGACTTTCTACAGAATCAACGTTCTTTTCTGATAGCCCCGAGGGATTAGCATTTTTTTTGGGTCTCTTGGGGGTATTTTTAGCGCATCTGAGCACGCGCAACACCTTTTTAAGCCTCTGGGAATGCCCCAAAATGGGTTTTTTTCCCCTAAGGATCGCACATATCGCTCATTCTTTGTAGTTTTTAACAAAGGGAAGTTTTTTCTGATGGTCCCAAAGGGTTTGAATCCATATTGGACCTTTGTGCATGCAGCTGAGAGCGCCAATTAGCTTTTTTCTGCTTTTTGGGACTAATTCAAGCCCTGAAAGAGTGGAGCATTTCTTAGTATCGCCAAACTCTATAAAATAGCGCCAAATGGATTGTTTTTTGGTGCCCCAACGTGATCTGAGGTGCTTTTATCCTGGGGCCGTTGGACCAAAATCAGAACTTGTCTTAGAGACCCACCCCACCCCTCTCAAGACTGAAATTTCTCACCTTATCGACAAAATTGCAGACTTTCTACAGAATAAACGTTTTTTTCCGATAGTCCTGAGGGATTTGCCTTTTTTATAGGCCTCTGGGGAGTATTTTTAGTGCAGCTGAGTGCGCGCAACACCTTTTTCAGCCTCTGGGAATGCCCGAAAATGGGTTTTTTTTCCCTAAGGATCGCACATACCGCGCATTCTTTGTAGTTGTCAACAAAAGGAATTTTTTTCTGATGGTCCCAAAGGGTTTGAATCCATTTTGGACCTTTGTGCATGCAGCTGAGAGCTCCAATTAGTTTTTTTCTGCTTTTTGGGACTAATTCAAGCCCTTAAAAAGTGCAGCATTTCTTAGTATCGCCAAATTCTATAAACTAATCGCCAAATGGATTTTTTTTTTGCCCCAACGGGATCTGAGGTGCTTTTATGCTAGGGCCGTTGCACCAAATTCAGCACTTTTTAGAGGTACCCACCCCACCCCTTCCAAAACTGAAATTTCCACCTTATCGACAAAATTGCAGCTTTCTACGGAATAAACACTTTTTTCTGACAGCCCCGAGGCATTTGCATTTGTTTTGGGCCTCTGGGAAGTATTTTAGCGCACCTGAGCACGTGCAACACCTTTTTAATCCTCTGAGAATGCCCCAAAATGGGGTTTTTCCCTAAAGATCGCACATATCGCGCATTCTTTGTAGTTTTTGACAAAACGAATTTTTTTTGTGATAGTCCCAAAGGGATTGAATGCGTTTTGGACCTTTGTGCATGCAGCTGAGAGCGCCAATTAGCTTTTTTCTGCTTTTTGGGACTAATTCAAGCCCTGAAAAAGTGCAGCATTTCTTAGTATCGCAAAATTTTATAAAAATAGCGCCAAATGGATTGTTTTTTGGTGCCCCAACGGGATCTGAGGTGCTTTTATGCTGGGGCCGTTGCACCAAAATCGGAACTTTTTCGAGCGACCCACCCCACCCCTCTCAAAACTAAAATTTCCACCTTATCGACAAAATCGCAGACTTTCTACAGAATAAACGTTTTCTTCTGATAGCCGTGAAGGATTTGCATTTTTGGGAGGCCTCTGAGGAGTATTTTTAGCGCACCTGAGCTCGCGCAACACCTTTCTTAGTCTCTGGGAATGCCCCAAACTGGGGTTTTTCCCCTAACAATCGCACATATCACGCATTCTTTGTAGTTTTCAACAAAAGGAATTTTTTTCTGATGTTCCCAAAGGGTTTGAATGCATTTTGGACCTTTGTGCATGCAGCTGAGAGCGCCAATTAGCTTTTTTCTGCTTTTTAGGACTAATTCAAGCCCTGAAAAAGTGCGGCATTTCTTAGTATCGCCAAATTCTGTAAAAATATCGCCAAATGGCGATTGTTTTTTGGTGCCCCAACGGGATCTGAGGTGCTTTTATGCTGGGGCCGTTGCTTCAAAATGGGCACTCTTTTGGAGGGACCCACCCCAACCCTCAGAAAGCTGAAATTTCCACCTTATCGACAAAATCGTAGACTTTCTAATAAATAAACGTTATTTTCTGATAGCCCCAACGGAGTTACACTTTTTTAAGCCTCTGGGGAGTATGTTTAGCGCACCTGAGCACGCGCAACACCCTTTTTAGCCTCTGGGAATGCCCCAAAATGGGGTTTTTCCCCTAAGGATCGCACATATCGGGCATTCCTTGTAGTTTTAAACAAAAGGAATTCTTTTCTGATGGTCCCAAAGGGTTTGAATGCATTTTTGGTCCTTTGTGCATGCAGGTGAGAGCGCCAATTAGCTTTTTTCTGCTTTTTGGGACTAATTGAAGGCCTGAAAAAGTGATGCATTTCTTAGTATTGCCAAATTCCAGAAAAATAGCGCTAAATGGATTGTTTTTTGGTGCCCCAACGGGATCTGACGTGCTTTTTTCCTGGGACCGTTCCACCAAAATCAGCACTTTTTGAGGGACCCACCCCACCCCTCTCAAAACTGAAATTTCCACCTTATCGACAAAATCGCAGACTTTCTACAGAATCAACGTTCTTTTCTGATAGCCCCGATTGATTAGCATTTTTTTTGGGTCTCTTGGGGGTATTTTTAGCGCATCTGAGCACGCGCAACACCTTTCTAAGCCTCTGGGAATGCCCCAAAATGGGTTTTTTACCCCTAAGGAGCGCACATATCGCTCATTCTTTGTAGTTTTTAACAAAGGGAAGTTTTTTCTGATGGTCCCAAAGGGTTTGAATCCATTTTGGACCTTTGTGCATGCAGCTGAGAGCGCCAATTAGCTTTTTTCTGCTTTTTGGGACTAATTCAAGCCCTGAAAGAGTGCAGCATTTCTTAGTATCGCCAAATTCTATAAAAAGAGCGCCAAATGGATTGTTTTTTGGTGCCCCAACGGGATCTGAGGTGCTTTTATGCTGGGGCCGTTGCCCCAAAATCGGAACTTTTTCGAGCGACCCACCCCACCCCTCTCAAAACTAAAATTTCCACCTTATCGACAAAATCGCAGACTTTCTACAGAATAAACGTTTTTTCTGATAGCCGTGAAGGATTTGCATTTTTTTGGGCCACTGGGGAGCATTTTTAGCGCACCCGAGTACGCGCAACACCTTTTTTAGCCTCTGGAAATGCCCCGAAATGGGTTTTTTTTCCTAAGGATCGCACAGATGGCGCATTCTTTGTAGTTTTCAACAAAAGGAATTTTTCTCTGATGGTCCCAAAGGGTTTGAATCCATTTTGGACCTTTGTGCATGCAGCTGAGAGCGCCAATTAGCTTTTTTCTTCTTTGTGGGACTAATTCAAGCCCTGAAAAAGTGCAGCATTTCTTAGTATCGCCAAATTCTATAAAAAGAGCGCCAAATGGATTGTTTTCGGTGCCCCAACGGGATCTGAGGTGCTTTTTTCCTGGGACCGTTCCACCAAAATCAGCACTTTTTTGAGGGACTCACCCAACCCCTCTCAAAACTGAAATTTCCACCTTATCGACAAAATCGCAGACTTTCTACAGAATCAACGTTCTTTTCTGATAGCCCCGAGGGATTAGCATTTTTTTTGGGTCTCTTGGGGGTATTTTTAGCGCATCTGAGCACGCGCAACACCTTTTTAAGCCTCTGGGAATGCCCCAAAATGGGTTTTTTTCCCCTAAGGATCGCACATATCGCTCATTCTTTGTAGTTTTTAACAAAGGGAAGTTTTTTCTGATGGTCCCAAAGGGTTTGAATCCATTTTGGACCTTTGTGCATGCAGCTGAGAGCGCCAATTAGCTTTTTTCTGCTTTTTGGGACTAATTCAAGCCCTGAAAGAGTGGAGCATTTCTTAGTATCGCCAAACTCTATAAAATAGCGCCAAATGGATTGTTTTTTGGTGCCCCAACGTGATCTGAGGTGCTTTTATCCTGGGGCCGTTGGACCAAAATCAGAACTTGTCTTAGAGACCCACCCCACCCCTCTCAAGACTGAAATTTCTCACCTTATCGACAAAATTGCAGACTTTCTACAGAATAAACGTTTTTTTCCGATAGTCCTGAGGGATTTGCATTTTTTATAGGCCTCTGGGGGGTATTTTTAGTGCAGCTGAGTGCGCGCAACACCTTTTTCAGCCTCTGGGAATGCCCGAAAATGGGTTTTTTTTTCCTAAGGATCGCACATACCGCGCATTCTTTGTAGTTGTCAACAAAAGGAATTTTTTTCTGATGGTCCCAAAGGGTTTGAATCCATTTTGGACCTTTGTGCATGCAGCTGAGAGCTCCAATTAGTTTTTTTCTGCTTTTTGGGACTAATTCAAGCCCTTAAAAAGTGCAGCATTTCTTAGTATCGCCAAATTCTATAAACTAATCGCCAAATGGATTTTTTTTTTGCCCCAACGGGATCTGAGGTGCTTTTATGCTAGGGCCGTTGCACCAAATTCAGCACTTTTTTGAGGTACCCACCCCACCCCTTTCAAAACTGAAATTTCCACCTTATCGACAAAATTGCAGCTTTCTACGGAATAAACACTTTTTTCTGACAGCCCCGAGGGATTTGCATTTGTTTTGGGCCTCTGGGGAGTATTTTAGCGCACCTGAGCACGTGCAACACCTTGTTAATCCTCTGAGAATGCCCCAAAATGGGGTTTTTTCCTAAAGATCGCACATATCGCGCATTCTTTGTAGTTTTTGACAAAACGAATTTTTTTTGTGATAGTCCCAAAGGGATTGAATGCGTTTTGGACCTTTGTGCATGCAGCTGAGAGCGCCAATTAGCTTTTTTCTGCTTTTGGGACTAATTCAAGCCCTGAAAAAGTGCAGCATTTCTTAGTATCGCAAAATTTTATAAAAATAGCGCCAAATGGATTGTTTTTTGGTGCCCCAACGGGATCTGAGGTGCTTTAATGCTGGGGCCGTTGCACCAAAATCAGCACTTTTTTAGAGGGACCCACCCCACCCCTCTGAAAACTGAAATTTCCACCTTATCGACAAAATCGCAGACCTTCTACAGAATAAACGTTTTTTTCTGATAGCCCCGAAGGATTTGCATTTTTTTGGGCCTCTGGGGAGTATTTTTAGCGAACCTGAACACGCCCAACACCTTTTTTAGCCTCTGGGAATGCCCCAGAATGGGGTTTTTCCTAAGAGTCACAAATATCGTGCATTCTTTGTAGCCCCGAGGAATCTGCATTATTATTGGGCCTCTGTGCAGCATTGCGCAGCATCTTTTTGCCTCTGTGGCTGCTAGACAAATTGGGGTATTTACTCTAAGGATCGCACATATCGTGCATTCTTTGTACAATTCAACAAAAGGAATTTTTAATCTGATGGTCCCAAAGGATTTGAATGCCTTTTTGACCTTTGTGCATGCAGCAGACACCGCCAATTAAGTTTTTGGGCCTAATTCTAGGCCACAAAAAGTGTCGACAAGCTACGTATCGCCAAATCCTATAAGAATAGCGCCAGAGTGATTTTTGCTATACAATGAAATTTCCACCTTACCGACAAATCTGCAGACTTTCTACGCAATAAACATTTTTTTCTAATAGCCCCAAGGGATTTGCCTTATTATTGGTCCTCTGCACAGCATTGCGCAGCATTGCGCAGCATGTTTTTGCCCCCGTGGCTGCTAGAAAAATTGGGCTATTTACCCTAAGGATTGCACATATCGTGCATTCTTTGTACAATTCAACAAAAGGAATTTTTATTCTGATGGTTTCAAAGGATTTGAATGCCTTTTTGACCTTCGTGCATGCAGCTAAGACCGTCAATTAAGTTTTTGGGCCTAAATCTAGACCACAAAAACTGTCAACAAACTAAGTATCGCCAAATCCTATAAGAATAGTGCCACAATGATTTCTGCTATACAATGAAATTTTTACCTTACCGACAAAATTGCAGACTTTCTACGCAATAAACATTTTTTCCGAAAGCCCCAAGGGATTTGCATTATTAATGGGACTCTGCCTAGCATTGCGCAGCATGTTTTTGCCTCTGTGGCTGCTAGACAAATTGGGGTATTATCCTAAGGATCGCACATATTGTACATTCTTTGTACAATTCAACAAAAGGAATATTTAGTCTAATTGTCTCAAAGGATTTGAACGCCTTTTTGACCTTTGTGCATGCAGCTAAGACCGCCAATTACGTTTTTGGGCCTAATTCTAGGCCACAAAAAGTGTTGACAAACTAAGTACCGCCAAATCCTACAAAAGTAGCGCCACAACGATTTTTGCTATCCAATAACATTTTAACCTTAACGACAAAATTGCAGACCTTCCATGCAATTAACATTTTTTTCTGATAATCCCGAGGGATTTGCATTATTATTGGGCCTCTGCGCAGCATTGCGCAGCATATTTTTATCTCTGTGGCTGCTAGACAAATTGGGGTATTTACCCTAAGGATCGCACATATTGTGCATTCTTTGTACAATTCAAAAAGAGGAATATTTAGTCTAATTGTCCCAAAGGCTTTGAATGCCTTTTGACCTTTGTGCATGCAGCTAAGACCGCCAATTACGTTTTTGGGCCTAATTCTAGGCCACAAAAAGTGTCTACAAACTAAGTATTGCCAAATCCTATAAGAATAGTGCCAAAATGATTTTTGCTATACAATGAAATTTCCATCTTACCGCCAAAATGGCAGACTTTCTATGCAATAAACATTTTTTTCTGATAGCCCTAAGGGATTTGCATTATTATTGGGACTCTGCCCAGCATTGCTCAACATGTTTTTGCCTCTGTGGCTGCTAGACAAATTGGAGTATTTACCCTAAGGATTGCACATATCGTGCACTCTTTTTACAATTTAACAAAAGGAATATTTATTCTGATGGTCCTAAAGGATTTGAATGCCTTTTGACCTTTGTGCATGCAGTTGAGACCGCGAATAAAGTTTTTGGACCTAATTCTAGGCCACAAAAAGTGTCGACAAACTAAGTATCGCCAAATCTTATAAGAATAGCGCCACAATGATTTTTGCTATACAATGACATATCCACCTCACCGACAAAATTGCAGACTTTCTACGCAATAAACATTTTTTCCTTATAGCCCCGAGGGATTTCCATTATTACTGGGACTCTGCGCAGCATTGCACAAGATGTTTTTGCCTCTGTGGCTGCTAAAAAACTTGGGGTATTTACCCTAAGGATCGCACATATCGTCCATTCTTTGTACAATTCAACAAAAGGAATTTCTATTCTGATGGCCTTAAAGGATTTGAGTGCCTTTTTGACCTTTGTGCATGCAGCTGAGAGCGCCAATTACGTTTTTGGGCCTAAATCTAGGCCATAAAAAGTGTCGACAAACGAAGTATTGCCAAATGCTATAACAATTGCGCCACAATGATTTCTGCTATACAATGAAATTTTTTCCTTACCGACAAAATTGCAGACTTTCTAAGCAAAAACCATTTTTCTCCTATAGCCCCAAGGGATTTGCATTATTATTAGGACTCTCCCCAGCATTGCGCAGCATGTTTATGCCTCTGTGGCTGCTACACAAATTGGGGTATTTACCTTAAGGATCGAACATATTGTGCATTCTTTGTACAACTCAACCAAAGGAATTATTTTTCTGGTTGTCCCAAAGGATTTGAATGCCTATTTGCCCTTTTTGCATGCAGCTGAGATCGGCAATTACGTTTTTGGTCCAAATTCTAGGCCACAAAAAGTGTCGACATACTAAGTTTCGCCAAATCCTATAAGAATACCGCCACAATGATTTTTGCTGTACAATGAAATTTCCACCTTAACGACAAAATTGGAGACTTTTTACGCAATTAACATTTTTTCTGATAGCCCCGAGGGATTTGCATTACAATTGGGCTGCTGCACAGCATTGCACAGCATTGCACAGCATGTTTTTGCCTCTGTGCCTGCTAGACAATTGGGGGTTTTACCCTAAGGATCGCACATATCGTGCATTCTTTGTACAATTCAACAAAAGGAATTTTCATTCTGATGGTCCCAAAGAATTTGAATGCCATTTTGACCTTTCTGCATGCAGCTGAGACCGCAAATTAAGTTGTTGGGCCTAATTCTAGGCCACAAAAAGTGTACGAACTAAGTATCACCAAATCCTATAAGACTAGCGCGACAATGATTTTTGCTATACAATGAAATTTCCACGTTGCCGACAAAATTGCAGACTTTCTACGCAATAAACTTTTTTTCCTGATAGCCCCTAGGGATTTGCATTATCGTTGGGCCTCTGCGCAGCATTGCACAGCATTGCACAGCATGTTTTTGCCTCTGTGGCTGCTAGACAAATTGGGGTATTTACCCTATGGATCGCACATATCGTGCATTCTTTGTACAATTCAACAAAAGGAATTTTTATTCTGATGGTCCCAAAGGAATTGAATGACTTTTTGAACTTTGTGCATGCAGCTTCGACCGCGAATTAAATTTTTGGGCCTAATTCTAGGCCACAAAAAGTGTCGACAAACTAAGTATCGCTAAATCCTTTAACAATAGCGCCAGAATGGTTTTGCTATACAATGAAATTTCTACCTTACCGAGAGATCTGCAGACTTTCTACGCAATAAACACTTTTTTCTGATAACCCCGAGGGATTTGCATTATTATTGGGCCTCTGCGCAGCATTGCACAGCATTACACAGCATGTTTTTGCCTCTGTGGCTGCTAGACAAATTGGGGTATTTACCCTAAGGATCGCACATATCGTGCATTCTTTGTACAATTCAACAAAAGGAATTTTTATTCTGATGGTCCCAAAGGATTTGAATGCCTTTTTGACATTTCTGCATGCAGCTGAGACCGCCAATTAAGTTTTTGGGCCTAATTCTAGGCCACAAAAAGTGTCGACAAACTAAGTATCGCCAAATACTATAAAAAGAACGCCACAATGAGTTTTGCTATACAATGAAATTTAAACCTTACTGACAAACTTGCAGACTTTCTACACAATAAATATTTTTTTCTGATAGCCCCGAGGGATTTGTATTATTATTCGGCCTCTGCACACCATTGCACAGCATGTTTTTGCCTCTGTGGTTGCTAGACAAAATGGGGTATTTACCCTAAGGATCCTCCATATCGTGCTTTCTTTGTACAATTCAACAAAAGGAATTTTTATTCTGGTGGTCCCAAAAAGTTTCAATGCCTTTTTGACCTTTCCGCATGCAGCTGAGACTGAAAATTAAGTTTTTGGGCCTAAATCTAGGCCACAAAAAGTATCGCCTCATCCTATTAGAATAGCCTCACAATGATTTTTGCTATAGAATGAAATTTCCACTTTACCGACCAAGTATCGCTAAATCCTTTAACAATAGCGCCAGAATGATTTTTGCTATACAACGAAATTTCTACCTTACCGAGAAATCTGCAGACTTTCTACGAAATAAACACTTTTTTCTGATAGCCCCGAGGGATTTGCATTATTATTGGGCCTCTGCACAGCATTGCACAGCATTGCACAGCATGTTTTTGCCTCTGTGGCTGCTAGACAAATTGGGGTATTTACCCAATTCAACAAAAGGAATTTTTATTCTGATGGTCTTAAAGGATTTGAATGCCTTTTTGACCTTTGTGCATGCAGCTGAGATCGCAAATTAAGGTTTTGGGCCTAATTCTAGGCCACAAAAAGTGTCGACAATTTAAGTATCGCCAAATGCTATAAGAATAGCGCGACAATGATTTTTGCTATGCAATGAAATTTCCACCTTACCGACAAAATTGCAGACTTTCTACGCAACAACAAACATTATATGCAGCCCTATAATGTAATCTTATATCGAGCCATTTTATTGGTTAGTTAATCGTAATACGTGTCACGTCAGTTGTTTGGATGGAGCAGGGTTTGGCAGATCACCTTGGAGTCTCCAATCAGATGCAAGTAGGCGGGCTAACTGTTATTATTTAGACTGCTGGCGCTGTTAATTTCGGCCTCCCTACCATTCAGCGTCAGCGCTATCTCCTTAATTAACTTTCAAGCTTTATAGGGAAGTATACTCATCAGATTATTATTTTTACTTCTCTGTTGTGAGCCTAAGATTAAGGCTTTTGTTTGCCTTTTTTATGGATAAAGCACCAGTCTTAATTGTGGCCCATTCTTTTATCCGTCGCCTTCAGGAGTTCATAACGCGTTCACACAATAACGAGTATACTACCAAGTTAGGCATTTCAACACCAGATTTTATTTGCAAATGGCACGGTGTTGGGGGTCGAACGATTGCCAAAGTTTTGAAATATGACTTAAGTGTCGTAAAGGAATTTGATCCCGATGTCATCATTTTACAGCTAGGGACAAATGATCTGGTCAATTCCTCTTCACTTACAGTGGGTTCCTCCCTCAAACACTTAGTCACCTTATTAGGGGTTTGCATTATTATTGGGCCTCCGCGCAGCATTGCTAAGCATGTTTTTGCCTCTGTGCCTGCTAGACAAATTGGCGTATTTCCTCTAAGGATCGCACATATCGTGCATTCATTGTACAATTTAACAAAAGGAATTTTTATTCTGATGGTCCCAAAGGAATTGAATGACTTTTTGAACTTTGTGCATGCAGCTTCGACCGCGAATTAAATTTTTGGGCCTAATTCTAGGCCACAAAAAGTGTCGACAAACTAAGTATCGCTAAATCCTCTAACAATAGCGCCAGAATGGTTTTGCTATACAATGAAATTTCTACCTTACCGAGAAATAAACACTTTTTTCTGATAACCCCGAGGGATTTGCATTATTATTGGGCCTCTGCGCAGCATTGCACATCATTGCACAGCATGTTTTTGCCTCTGTGGCTGCTAGACAAATTGGGGTATTTACCCTAAGGATCGCACATATCGTGCATTCTTTGTACAATTCAACAAAAGGAATTTTTATTCTGATGGTCCTAAAGGATTTGAATGCCTTTTTGACCTTTCTGCATGCAGCTGAGACCGCCAATTAAGTTTTTGGGCCTAATTCTAGGCCACAAAAAGTGTCGACAAACTAAGTATCGCCAAATACTATAAAAATAGCGCCACAATGAGTTTTGCTATACAATGAAATTTAAACCTAACTGACAAAATTGCAGACTTTCTACGCAATAAACTTTTTTTCCTGATAGCCCCTAGGGATTTGCATTATTATTCGGCCTCTCCGGAAAATTGCTTAGCATGTTTTTGCCTCTGTGGCTGCTAGAGAAATTGGGGTATTTACCCTAAGGATCGCACATATCGTGCATTCTTTGTGCAATTTAACAAAAGGAATTTTTATCCTGATGGTCCTAAAGGAATTGAATGGCTTTTTGATCTTCGTACATGCAGCTCTCTAACAATAGCGCCAGAATGGTTTTGCTATACAATGAAATTTCTACCTTACCGAGAAATAAACACTTTTTTCTGATAACCCCGAGGGATTTGCATTATTATTGGGCCTCTGCGCAGCATTGCACATCATTGCACAGCATGTTTTTGCCTCTGTGGCTGCTAGACAAAATTGGGGTATTTACCCTAAGGGTCGCACATATGGTGCAATCTTTGTACAATTCAATAAAAGGAATTTTTATTCTGATGGTCCCAAAGGATTTGAATGCCTTTTTGACCTTTCTGCTTGCAGCTAAGACCGTCAATTAAGTTTTTGGGCCTAATTCTAGGCCACAAAAAGTGTCGACAAACCAAGTATCGCCAAATACTATAAAAATAACGCCACAATGAGTTTGGCTATACAATGAAATTTAAACTTTACTGACAAAATTGCAGACTTTCTACGCAATAAATATTTTTTTCTGATAGCCCCGAGGGATTTGCATTATTATTCGGCCTGTGCGCACCATTGCACAGCATGTTTTTGCCTCTGTGGCTGCTAGACAAAATGGGGTATTTACCCTAAGGATCGTACATATCGTGCTTTCTTTGTACAATTCAACAAAAGGAATTTTTATTCTGGGGGTCCCAAAAAGTTTCAATGCCTTTTTGACCTTTCCGCATGCAGCTGAGACTGAAAATTAAGTTTTTGGGCCTAAATCTAGGCCATAAAAAGTGTCGACAAACTAAGTATCGCCAAATCCTATTAGAATAGCCTCACAATGATTTTTGCTATAGAATGAAATTTCCACTTTACCGACCAAATTGCAGACTTTTTACGCCATAAACATTTTTTTCTTATAGCTTCGAGGGATTTGCATTATTACTGGGCCTCTGCACAGCATTGCACAGCATGTTTTTGCCTGTATGGCTGCTAGACAAATTGGGGTATTTACGCTAAGGATCGCACATATCGTGCATTCTTTGTACAATTCAACAAAAGGAATTTTTATTCTGATGGTCCCAAAGGAATTGAATACCTTTTTGACCTTTCTGCATGCAGCTAAGACCGCGAATTAAGTTTTTGGGCCTGATTCTAGGCCACAAAAAGTGTCGACAAACTAAGTATCGCCAAATCTTATAAGAATAGCGCCACATTGATTTTTCCTATACAATGAAATTTCCACCTTACTGACAAAGTTGCAGACTTTCTAGGCAATAGACAATTTTTCTGATAGCCCCGAAGGAATTACATTATTATTGGGCCTCTCCACAGCATAACGCTGCATGTTTTTGCCTCTGTGCCTGCTAGACAAATTGGGGTATTTACCCTAAGGATCGCACATATCGTGCATTCTTTGTACAATTCAACAAAAGGAATTTTTATTTAAATAATCCAAAAGGATTTGAATGCCTTTTTGACCTTTCTGCATGCAGCTGTTACCGCGAATTAGGTTTTTGGGCCTTAATTCTAGGCCACAAAAAGCGTCGACAAACTAAGTATCGCCAAATCCTATAAGAATAGCGCCACAATGATTTTTTCTATACAATAAAATTTCCACTTTACCGACAAAATTGCAGACTTTTTACGCCATAAACATTTTCTTCTGATAGTCCCGAGGGATTTGCATTATTATTAGGCCACTGCGAAGCATTGAGCAGCATGTTTTTGCCTCTACGGCTGCTAGACAAATTGGGGTGTTCCCCTAAGAATCGCACATATCGTGCAATCTTTGTACAATTCAACAAAAGGAATTTTATTCTGATGGTCCCAAAGGATTTGAATGCCTTTTTGACCTTTCTGCATGCAGCTGAGAGCGCGAATTAAGTTTTTGGGCTCAATTCTAGGCCACAAAAAGTGTCGACACACTAAGTATCGCCAAATCCTATAAGAATAGCGCCTCTAAGATATTTGCTATACAATAAAATTTCCACCTTACCGACAAATCTGCAGACTTTCTAAGCAATAAACATTTTTTCTGATAGCCCCCAAGGGACCATCCTCGGAGACCCAGGGGCAGCTAGTCGGGACGACGGGATTTTCATGGGCGAATGTTTACAACAAGAGCGGGAGAGCCCCTGGGCACTTACTCTTGCCGAACGAGTTCCAGAAGCGTTTAAAAGCTGGCCTTCTGATTGGCCAGAAAAATATTTTTCTGGCCAATCAGCGAAGAGGAACAGCCGGGCGACTCTCATGTCTTCTTACACGAGGATGTTTTCCTCATCGAACGCCGTTGTAGCGTGGCCCGTTCAACGGGAACATTTTTGAGGAGAGCTTCAGAAAAAGTAAATAAATAATAAATAAACACTAGGAAATCGCAAACTATAACGTGGCCGCAAGAAAACAAACACTCACAGGGAATTTTTCACGGCGGACTTATCGAAGGTATCGCAAATTTTTAGAGCTAGCGACTTCTCCTTTCTCCAACGTAACTAATTAATTCTCCTTCTTGGTTGATCTTCGTCTGAAACTTTCCATCTCTGATGCACGGGCCACGCAACTATGTTGATCGAGCGTGTCATGTCACGTACTAGAGAGAACTAGTTCACTCTAGTACGTGACATGACGTCGCATCGACCGTTAAGCAGAAAATCGCCCAGATCGGCCTCCAGAAGCTCGGAAAAGCAAAAAAACGCAGCAAACACAGAGCAGGTAATGTTTTCAAACTGTATTTCCATTTTAATGCATTTTCAGCGGAAAACCGCCGATTATTTTTGATCGAATTTCAGTTCCATACAAACACTCATATTACGCTTTGGTTAACTGTGGTTCCCACGCTCGAGCGACATAGTTGCTTGGCCCGTGCATCGGAGATTCCCGTGGAAAGTTTCAGACGTAGTTCAACGAACAAGGAGAAATAATTAGTAACATCGTTTACTCGAGTAGCTATTAGCTTCATGCAACACTTGAGAAAGGGGAAGTCGCTAGCTCTAAAATTTTACGATACCTTCGATAAGTCCGCCGTGAAAAATCCCGGTGAGTGTTTGTTTTCTTGCGGCCACGTTACAGTTTGAGATTTCCTCGACTTCGTTTATTTACTATTTATTTTTTTTTCTGAAGCTCTCCTCAAAAATGTTCCCGTTGAACAGGCCACGCTACAACGGCGTTCGATGAGGAAAACAACCTCGTGTAAGAAGACATGAGAGTCGCCCGGCTGTTCCTCTTCGCTGATTGGCCAGAAAAATATTTTTCTGGCCAATCAGAAGGCGGGATTTCAAACGCTTCTGGAACTGTAAAAGGTTAATATGTTCACCCTCGTTAAATAAAGTGTATTGTATTGTATTGTATTGTACTCGTTCGGTAAGAGTAAGTGCCCAGGGGCTCTCCTGCTCTTGTTGTAAACTTTCGCCCATGAAAATCCGGTCGTCCCGACTAACTGCCCCTGGGTCTCCGAGGATGCCAAGGGACTTGCATTATTATTGGGCCACTGCGCAGAATTGAGCAGCATGTTTTTGCCTCTGTGGCTGCTAGACAAATGGGGGTATTTACAATAAAGCTTGCACATATCGTGCATTCTTTGTACAATTCAACAAAAGGAATTTTTATTCTGATGGTCCCAAAGGATTTGAATGCCTTTTTGACCTATGTGCATGCAGCTGCGACCGCAAATTAAGTTTTTGGGCCTAATTCTAGCCACAAAAAGTGTCGACATTCTACGTATCGCTAAATCCTTTAAGAATAGCGCCAGAATGATTTTTGCTATACAATCAAATTTCTAACTTACCGAGAAATCTGCAGACTTTCTACGCAATAACCACTTTTTTCTGATAGTCCCGAGGGATTTGCATTATTATTGGGCCTCTGCGCAGCATTTCACAGCATTGCACAGCATGTTTTTGCCTCTGTGGCTGCTAGACAATTTGGGGTATTTACCCTAAGGATCGCACATATTGTGCATTCTTTGTACAATTCAACAAAAGGAATTTTTATTCTGATGGTCCCAAAGGATTTGAATGGCTTTTTGACCTTTCTGCATGCAGCTGAGATCGCAAATTAAGGTTTTGGGCCTAATTCTAGGCCACAAAAAGTGTCGACAATTTAAGTATCGCCAAATGCTATAAGAATAGCGCGACAATGATTTTTGCTCTGCAATGAAATTTCCACCTTACCGACAAAATTGCAGACTTTGTACGGAACAACAAACATTATATGCAGCCCTATAATGTAATCTTATATCGAGCCATTTTATTGGTTAGTTAATCGTAATACGTGTCACGTCAGTTGTTTGGATGGAGCAGGGTTTGGCAGATCACCTTGGAGTCTCCAATCAGATGCAAGTAGGCGGGCTAACTGTTATTTTTAGATTGCTGGCGCTGTTAATTTCGGCCTCGTTACCCTTCAGCGTCAACGCTATCTCCTTAATTAACTTTCAAGCTTTATAGGCAAGGATACTCATCAGATTATTATTTTTGCTTCTCTGTTGTGAGCCTAAGATTAAGGCTTTTGTTTGCCTTTTTTATGGATAAAGCACCAGTCTTAATTGTGGCCCATTCTTTTATCCGTCGCCTTCAGGAGTTCATAACGCGTTCACACAATAACGAGTATACTACCAAGTTAGGCATTTCAACACCAGATTTTATTTGCAAATGGCACGGTGTTGGGGGTCGAACGATTGCCAAAGTTTTGAAATATGACTTAAGTGTCGTAAAGGAATTTGGTCCCGATGTCATCATTTTACTGCTAGGGACAAATGATCTGGTCAATTCCTCTCCACTTACAGTGGGTTCCTCCCTCAAACACTTAGTCACCTTATTAGGGGTTTGCATTATTATTGGGCCTCTGCGCAGCATTGCTAAGCATGTTTTTACCTCTGTGGCTGCTAGACAAATTAGCGTATTTCCCCTAAGGATCGCACATATCGTACATTCTTTGTACAATTCAACAAAAGGAATTTTTCTTCTGATGGTCCCGAAGGACTTGAATGCCTTTTTGACCCTTGTGCATGCATCTGACACCGCCAATTAAGTTTTTGGGCGTAATTCTAGGCCACAAAAAGTGCCCACAAACTATGTATCGCCAAATCCTTTAAGAATAGTGCCACAATCATTTTTGCTATACAATGAAATTTCAACCTTACCGACAAATCTGGAGACTTTCTACGCAATAAACATTTTTTCTGATAGCCCCGATGGATTTGGGTTATTATTGGGCCTCTGCGCAGCATTGCACAGCATTGCACAGCATGTTTTTGCCTCTGTGGCTGCTAGACAATTTGGGGTATTTACCCTAAGGATCGCACATATCGTGCATTCATTGTACAATTCAACAAAAGGAATTTTTATTCTGATGGTCCCAAAGGATTTGAACGACTTTTTGCCCTTTGTGCATGCAGCTGAGACCGCAAATTAAGTTTTTGGGCCTAATTCTAGGCCACAAAAAGTTTTGACAATTTAAGTATCGCCAAATGCTATAAGAATAGCGCGACAATGATTTTTGCTATGCAATGAAATTTCCACCTTACCGACAAAATTGCAGACTTTGTACGGAACAACAAACATTATATGCAGCCCTATAATGTAATCTTATATCGAGCCATTTTATTGGTTAGTTAATCGTAATACGTGTCACGTCAGTTGTTTGGATGGAGCAGGGTTTGGCAGATCACCTTGGAGTCTCCAATCAGATGCAAGTAGGCGGGCTAACTGTTATTTTTAGATTGCTGGCGCTGTTAATTTCGGCCTCGTTACCCTTCAGCGTCAACGCTATCTCCTTAATTAACTTTCAAGCTTTATAGGCAAGGATACTCATCAGATTATTATTTTTGCTTCTCTGTTGTGAGCCTAAGATTAAGGCTTTTGTTTGCCTTTTTTATGGATAAAGCACCAGTCTTAATTGTGGCCCATTCTTTTATCCGTCGCCTTCAGGAGTTCATAACGCGTTCACACAATAACGAGTATACTACCAAGTTAGGCATTTCAACACCAGATTTTATTTGCAAATGGCACGGTGTTGGGGGTCGAACGATTGCCAAAGTTTTGAAATATGACTTAAGTGTCGTAAAGGAATTTGGTCCCGATGTCATCATTTTACTGCTAGGGACAAATGATCTGGTCAATTCCTCTCCACTTACAGTGGGTTCCTCCCTCAAACACTTAGTCACCTTATTAGGGGTTTGCATTATTATTGGGCCTCTGCGCAGCATTGCTAAGCATGTTTTTACCTCTGTGGCTGCTAGACAAATTAGCGTATTTCCCCTAAGGATCGCACATATCGTACATTCTTTGTACAATTCAACAAAAGGAATTTTTCTTCTGATGGTCCCGAAGGACTTGAATGCCTTTTTGACCCTTGTGCATGCATCTGACACCGCCAATTAAGTTTTTGGGCGTAATTCTAGGCCACAAAAAGTGCCCACAAACTATGTATCGCCAAATCCTTTAAGAATAGTGCCACAATCATTTTTGCTATACAATGAAATTTCAACCTTACCGACAAATCTGGAGACTTTCTACGCAATAAACATTTTTTCTGATAGCCCCGATGGATTTGGGTTATTATTGGGCCTCTGCGCAGCATTGCACAGCATTGCACAGCATGTTTTTGCCTCTGTGGCTGCTAGACAATTTGGGGTATTTACCCTAAGGATCGCACATATCGTGCATTCATTGTACAATTCAACAAAAGGAATTTTTATTCTGATGGTCCCAAAGGATTTGAACGACTTTTTGCCCTTTGTGCATGCAGCTGAGACCGCAAATTAAGTTTTTGGGCCTAATTCTAGGCCACAAAAAGTTTTGACAATTTAAGTATCGCCAAATGCTATAAGAATAGCGCGACAATGATTTTTGCTATGCAATGAAATTTCCACCTTACCGACAAAATTGCAGACTTTGTACGGAACAACAAACATTATATGCAGCCCTATAATGTAATCTTATATCGAGCCATTTTATTGGTTAGTTAATCGTAATACGTGTCACGTCAGTTGTTTGGATGGAGCAGGGTTTGGCAGATCACCTTGGAGTCTCCAATCAGATGCAAGTAGGCGGGCTAACTGTTATTTTTAGATTGCTGGCGCTGTTAATTTCGGCCTCGTTACCCTTCAGCGTCAACGCTATCTCCTTAATTAACTTTCAAGCTTTATAGGCAAGGATACTCATCAGATTATTATTTTTGCTTCTCTGTTGTGAGCCTAAGATTAAGGCTTTTGTTTGCCTTTTTTATGGATAAAGCACCAGTCTTAATTGTGGCCCATTCTTTTATCCGTCGCCTTCAGGAGTTCATAACGCGTTCACACAATAACGAGTATACTACCAAGTTAGGCATTTCAACACCAGATTTTATTTGCAAATGGCACGGTGTTGGGGGTCGAACGATTGCCAAAGTTTTGAAATATGACTTAAGTGTCGTAAAGGAATTTGGTCCCGATGTCATCATTTTACAGCTAGGGACAAATGATCTGGTCAATTCCTCTCCACTTACAGTGGGTTCCTCCCTCAAACACTTAGTCACCTTATTAGGGGTTTGCATTATTATTGGGCCTCTGCGCAGCATTGCTAAGCATGTTTTTACCTCTGTGGCTGCTAGACAAATTGGCGTATTTCCCCTAAGGATCGCACATATCGTACATTCTTTGTACAATTCAACAAAAGGAATTTTTCTTCTGATGGTCCCGAAGGACTTGAATGCCTTTTTGACCCTTGTGCATGCATCTGACACCGCCAATTAAGTTTTTGGGCGTAATTCTAGGCCACAAAAAGTGCCCACAAACTATGTATCGCCAAATCCTTTAAGAATAGTGCCACAATCATTTTTGCTATACAATGAAATTTCAACCTTACCGACAAATCTGGAGACTTTCTACGCAATAAACATTTTTTCTGATAGCCCCGATGGATTTGGGTTATTATTGGGCCTCTGCGCAGCATTGCACAGCATTGCAAAGCATGTTTTTGCCTCTGTGGCTGCTAGACAATTTGGGGTATTTACCCTAAGGATCGCACATATCGTGCATTCATTGTACAATTCAACAAAAGGAATTTTTATTCTAATGGTCCCAAAGGATTTGAACGACTTTTTGCCCTTTGTGCATGCAGCTGAGACCGCAAATTAAGTTTTTGGGCCTAATTCTAGGCCACAAAAAGTGTCGACAAACTAAGTATCGCCAAATCCTATAAGACTAGCGCGACAATGATTTTTGCTATACAATGAAATTTCTACGTTACCGACAAAATTGCAGACTTTCTAAGCAATAAACTTTTTTTTCTGATAGCCCCGAGGGATTTGCATTATTATTCGGCCTCTCCGCAAAATTGCTAAGCATGTTTTTGCCTCTGTGGCTGCTAGAAAAATTGGGGTACTTACCCTAAGGATCGCACATATCGTGCATTCTTTGTACAATTCAACAAAAGGAATTTTTATTCTGATAGTCCCAAAGGAATTAAATGCCTTTTTGAACTTTGTGCATGCGGCTGCCACCCCGAATTAAATTTTTGGGCCTAATTCTAGGCCACAAAAAGTGTCGACAAACTAAGTATCGCTAAATCCTTTAATAATAGCGCCAGAATGATTTTTGCTATACAATGAAATTTCTACCTTACCGAGAAATCTGCAGACTTTCTACGCAATAAACACTTTTTGGGTTTACCTCGGTGTAAGAACCTGACAAGATTTTCTTTGTTTGTTAGCTTTTCTTTTGCTGTACGGTATTGTTTAAAATGTTTTTGTTTCTTTTGTTTTACGTCATCCGTGAGTTTCACAGGTTCTTACACCGAGGTAAAGCCCACTTTTTTCTGATAACCCCGAGGGATTTGCATTATTATTGGGCCTCTGTGCAGCATTGCACAGCATTGCACAGCATGTTTTTGCCTCTGTGGCTGCTAGACAAATTGGGGTATTTACCCTAAGGATCGCACATATCGTGCATTCTTTGTACAATTCAACAAAAGGAATTTTCATTCTGATGGTCCCAAAGGATTTGAATGCCTTTTTGACCTTTGTGCTTGCAGATGAGACCGCCAATTAAGTTTTTGGGCCTAATTCTAGGCCACAAAAAGTGTCGACAAACTAAGTATCGCCAAATCCTATAAGAATAGCGCCACAATGTTTTTTTGCTATAAATTGAAATTCCCACTTTACCGACAAAATTGCAGACTTTCTACGCAATAAACATTTTTTTCTGATAGCCAAGAGGGATTTGCATTATTATTATTCCTCTGCGCAGCATTGCGCAGCATGTTTTTGCCTCTGTGGCTGCTAGAGAAATTGGGGTATTTACCCCAAGGATCGCACATATTGTGCATTCTTTGTACAATTCAACAAAAGGAATTTTTATTCTGATGGTCCCAAAGGATTTGAGGGAATCCTGAAACCTCGAGTTGGACATCGAGTTTGAGTTCGAGTGAGACTTCGAGTTGGACTTCGAGTTGCACTTCGAGTTGATCTTTGAACTGTACTTACTTTTCTTTCTTTCATCTTTGTTTCATTTTTTTCGCAGATCGTCACGCGCACGCAATTTTCATAAAAAAATTCTGCACACGGAGGAAAAAAAAACAATTCGAACACTCCAAAACCCACGAGAAATACTTGCTGACTAAGAAGGCGAAAGGAGCTCATGCGCCAACCTCTTCCCTTGCAGAATCAAAATGGACCCCTTAAGGTATCTAGACACATCTATAACCTGGAATCTTGATTCTTTTTCTCACAAAATATCTCTTGAAATCACAGAATGCTGAAGATGGTTCCAAGCGCAACATTTGTCATTTATATGGCTAGAGATCACACTCGGTGATGCGAAACACAACATCCTGCAACAGAATTAAACAAATAAGCTGGGCCCGGTTGTAGATAATATTTCAGATCCTTTATTGTCACAAATATAAGATGAGAGGCTGAAAAACCCTATCAAGTTCCTAAACGAGCCAGATTCAACGAACCTAATATGCCACCACAAGCGGCATAAAACCACATCAAGTCGTACAAACGATCAGAGGTCAAATTTAAATGAGAATAACCATCAGTGCGAGCCACAAGAATCCATCAGTTATCAGAAAATTGATGAGATATGACCTCGAGATCAAAGATCAAAGAGATCAAAGTCAAAATGCGACGCCTTAGTTGTAACGGTTCAATTCAGTCACTATGTAAAAATCCTCCAAACTAAACCCAATACAAAAACACAAGAAGCAAAATTGGTCAAACGACCGAGATAAGGCGCGGCGAACAAAGACGTGAAGTAGGAGTCGTGCAGGCCTTCCCATCCCATTTTATATACCGTTCGCTATGAAATTACAACCGATTTAATTTAATTAATTGATTTGGTAGAGGCTTGTTGCCACCTACTCCACTAAAGTGTGCTACTTTTATTAGTAATTGTCCGTAGCTTCCGAAAACCCTCAGCAACCTGAACAAACTGTAGAACCATAGTTAATAAAAGAATCTGGTTATGAAGTTCAGCAAAGTCTTTTGTTTTATGTTTTTGTTACCGTTTTTAGCCTTGACCGTGCACAAACAACAATAGGTTTGAATTTTGCATGAGCAACGAACCAATAAAAATGTCAATGTTAAGTTATTCAGCCATAGTGTGCGATCGTAAAACAAAAGATTGTGCACGGTCGTAGAACTTTCAACATAAATTGCAGCACCTTTGTTTGGCCTTTGAAACTTGCAAGGTTTCATAACCAGTCCCTCGAGTAACTATGGTAGAACTAACTCCTCAAGGAAATAAATAAACGAATTCAAGTTTGACTTGTTGTAAAACTGCAATGCAGTACTGACTTATTAGCTTTCTGTGGCTAATTCAAAATGGCAAACTCACGTGGCTTACGGTGCCCTGAGCTAAGTGTATACTTTACTTAGTTACTTTAAAATTTTTTTTTTCAACTCGAAGTCCAACTCGAAGTCTACCTCAAACTCGAACTCGAACTCGAACTCCAACTCCAACTCCAAGTCCAACTCGAACATGTACGACTCCCAGGATTTGAATGCCTTTTTGACCTTTGTGCATGAGCTGAGACCGCCAATTAAGTTTTTGGGCCTAATTCTAGGCCACAAAAAGTGTCGACAACCTAAGTATCGCCAATTCCTATAAGAATAGCGCCACAATGATTTTTGCTATATAATGAAATTTCCATCTTACAGACAAATCTGCAGACGTTCTGCGCAATAAACATTTTTTCTGATAGCCCTGAGGGATTTCCATTATTTTGGGCCTCTGCGCAGCATTGCTAAGCATGTTTTTGCATGTATAGCTGCTAGAGAAATTTGGGTATTTCCCCTAAGGATCGCACATATCTTGCATTCTTTGTACAATTCAACAAAAGGAATTTTTATTCTGATATTCCCAAAGGATTTGAATGCCTTTTTGACCTTTGTGGATGCAGCTGAGACTGCCAATTAAGTTTTTGAGCCTAATTCTAGGCCAAAAAAAGTGTCGACAATCGAGGTATGGCCAAATCCTATAAGAATAGCGCCAGAATGATTTTTACTATACAATGAAATTTCCTCTTTACAGACAAAATTGCAGACTTTCTACGCACTAAACATTTTTTTCTGATAGGCGCGAGAGATTTGCATTATTTTTGGACCTCTCCGCAAAATTGCTAAGCATGTTTTTGCCTCTGTGGCTGCTAGTCAAATTGGGGTTTTAACCTAAGGATTGCACATATCGTGCATTCTTTGTGCAATTCAACAAAAGGAATTTTTATTCTGATGGTCCCAAAGGATTTGAATGCCTTTTTGACTTTTGTGCATGCAGCTGAGATCGCAAATTAAGGTTTTGGGCCTAATTCTAGGCCAAAAAAAGTGTCGACAATTGAAGTATCGCCAAATGCTATAAGAATAGCGCGACAATGATTTTTGCTATGCAATGAATTTTCCACCTTACCGACAAAATTGCAGACTTTCTGCGCAATAACAAACATTATATGCAGCCGTATAATGTAATCTTATATCGAGCCATTGTATTGGTTAATTAATCATAATACGTGTCACGTCAGTTGTTTGGATGGAGCAGGGTTTGGCAGATCACCTTGGAGTCTCCAATCAGATGCAAGTAGGCGGGCTAACTGTTATTATTTAGATTGCTGGCGCGGTTAATTTCGACCTCCTTACCATTCAGCGTCAACGCTATCTCCTTAATTAACTTTCAAGCCTTAAAGCCAAGTATACTCATCGGATTATTATTTTTGCTTCTCTGTTGTGGGCCTGGGATTAAGGCTTTTGTTTGCCCTTTTTTATGGATAAAGCACGAGTCTTAATTGTGGGCCATTCTTTTATCCGTCGCCTTCAGGAGTTCATGACGCGTTCACACAATAACGAGTATACTACCAAGTTAGGCATTTCAACACCAGATTTTATTTGCAAATGGCACGGTGTTGGGGGTCGAACGATTGCCAAAGTTTTGAAATATGACTTAAGTGTCGTAAAGGAATTTGGTCCCGATATCATCATTTTACAGCTAGGGACAAATGATCTGGTCAATTCCTCTTCACTTACAGTGGGTTCCTCCCTCAAACACTTAGTCACCTTATTAGGGGTTTGCATTATTATTGGGCCTCTGCGCAGCATTGCTAAGCATGTTTTTGCCTCTGTGGCTGCTAGACAATTCAACAAAAGGAATTTTTATTCTGATGGTCCCAAAGGACTTGAATGCCTTTTTGACCTTTGTGCATGCATCTGACACCGCCAATTAAGTTTTTGGGCGTAATTCTAGGCCACAAAAAATGCCCACAAACTAAGTATCGCCAAATCCTATAAGAATAGCGCAAAAGTGATTTTTGCTATACAATGAAATTTCCACCTTACCGACAAAATTGCAGACTTTCTAACAATAAACATTTTTTCTAATAGCCTTGAGGGATTTGCATTATTATTGGGCCTCTGTACAGCATTGCGCAGCATTGCGCAGCATGTTTTTGCCTATGTGGCTGCTAGACAAATTGGGGTATTTACCCTAAGGGTCGCACATATTGTGCATTCTTTGTACAATTCAACAAAAGGAATTTTCATTCTGATGGTCCCAAAGGATTTGAATGCCTTTTTGACCTTTGTGCATGCAGCTAAGACCGCCAATTAAGTTTTTGGGCCTTATTCTAGGCCACAAAAAGTGTCAACAAACTAAGTATCGCCAAATCCTATAGGAATAGCGCCAGAAGGATTTTTGCTTTACAATAAAATTTTGACCTTACCGAAAAATCTTCAGACGTTTTACACAATAAACATTTTTTTCTGATAGCCCTGAGCGATTTGTATTATTATTCGGCATCTGAGCAGCATTGCGCAGCATGTTTTTGCCTCTGTGGCTGCTAGACAAATTGGGGTATTTACCCTAAGGATCGCACATATCGTGCATTCTTTGTACAATTCAACAAAAATAATTTTTATTTTGATGGTCCAAAAGGATTTGAAGGTCTTTTTGACCTTTGTACATGCAGCTGAGACTGCCAATTAAGTTTTTGGGCTTAATTCTACGCCTCAAAAAGTGTCGACAAGCTAGGTATCGCCAAATCCTATAAAAATAGCGCCACAGTGATTTTTGCCATGCAATGAAATTTCCACTTTACCGACAAAATTGCAGATTTTATACGCAAAAAAATTTTTTTCTGAAAGCCCCGAGGGATTTGCATTATTACTGGGGCCTCTGAGAAGCATTGCGCAGCATGTTTTTGCCTCTGTGGGTGCTAAGCAAATTGGGGTATTTCCCCTAAGGATCGCACATATTGTGCATTCTTTGTACAATTCAACAATAGCAATTTTTATTCTGATGGTCCCAAAGGATTTGAATGCCTTTTTGACCTTTGTGCATGCAGCTGAGACCAACCAATTAAGTTTTTGGGCCTAATTCTAGGCCACAAAAAGTGTCGACAAACTTAGTATCGCCTAATCCTATAAGAATAGCGCCACAATGAGTTTTGCTATACAATGAAATTTCCACCTTACCGACAAAATTAAAGACTTTCTACGCAATAAACATTTTTTCTGATAACCCCGAGGGATTTGCATTATTATTGGGCCTCTGCGCGGCATTGCACAGCATGTTTTTGCCTCTGTGGCTGCTAGTTAAATTGGGCTGTTTCTCCTAAGGATCGCACATATCGTGCATTCTTTGAACAATTCAACAAAAGGAATTTTTATTCTGATGGTCCTAAAGTAGTTGAATGCCTTTTTGACCTTTGTGCATGCATCTGACACCGCCAATTAAGTTTTTGGGCGTAATTCTAGGCCACAAAAAGTGTCGACAAACTAAGTATCGCCAAATCCTATAAGAATAGCGCCAAACTGATTTTTGCTATAAAATGAAATTTCCACCTTTCCGACAAAATTGCAGACTTTCTACGCAATAAACATTTTTTCTGATAGCCTTAAGGGATTTGCATTATTATTGAGCCTCTGCGCACCATTGCGCAGCATTGTGCAGCATGTTTTTGCCTAAGTGCCTGCTAGACAAATTGGGGTATTTACCCTAAGGATCGCACATATTGTGCATTCTTTGTACAATTCAACAAAAGGAATTTTTATTGTGATGGTCCCAAAGGATTTGATTGCCTTTTTGACCTTTGTGCATACAGCTGACACCGCCAATTAAGTTTTTGGGCCTAATTCTAGCCCACAAAAGGTGTCAACTAACTAAGTATCGCCAAATCGTATAGGAATAGTGCCAGAAAGATTTTTGCTATACAATAAAATTTCCACCTTACCGACAAATCTGCAGACGTTTTACGCAATAAACATTTTTTTCTGATAGCCCCGAGGGATTATTATTCATCGTCTGCGCAGCATTGTGCAGCATGTTTTTGCCTCTGTGGCTGCTAGACAAATTGGGGTATTTACCCTAACGATCGCACGTATCGTGCATTCTTTGTAGAATTCAACAAAAAGAATTTTTATTTTGATGGTCCCAAAGGATTTAAATGTCTTTTTGACCTTTGTCCATGCAGCTAAGACCGCGAATTAAATATTTGGGGCAAATTCTACGCCACAAAAAGTGTCGACAAGCTAAGCATCGCCAAATCCTATAAGAAAAGCGACAGAATGATTTTTGATATACAATAAAATTTCCACCTTACCGACAAAGCTGCAGACTTTCCACGCAATAAACATTTTTTTTTCTGATAGCCCCAACGGATTTGCATTATTATTGGGCCTCTGCGCAGCATTGCACAGCATGTTTTTGCCTATGTGGCTGATAGACAAATTGGGGTATTTACCATAAGGAATTTTTTTCTGATGGTCCCAGAGGGTTTGAATGTATTTTGGACCCTTGTGCATGCAGCAGAGAGCGCCAATAAGCTTTCTTCTGCTTTTTGAGACAAATGGTTTTTCCCTAAGGATCGCACATATCGCGCATTCTTTGTAGGTTTCAACAAAAGCAATTTTTTTCTGATGGTCCCAATGTATTTTTGACCTTTGTGTTTGCAGCTGAGGGCGCCAATTAGGTTTGTTCTGCCTTTTGGGACTAATTCAAGATCTGAAAAAGTGCAGCATTTCTTAGTATCGCCACATTCTATAAAAATAGCGCCAAATGGATTGTTTTTTGGTGCCCCAACGGGATCTGAGGTGCTTGTATGCTGGGGCCGTTGCACCAAAATCAGCACTTTTTTGAGGGACTTACCCCACCCCTCTCAAAACTGAATTTTCCACCTTAGCGACAAAATCGCAGACTTTCTACAGAATAAACGTTTTTTCCTATTAGCTCCGAGGAAAGTGCATTTTTGTGGGCCTCTAGGGAGTATTTTTAGCGCACCTGAGCACGCACAACACCTTTTTTAGCCTCTGGGAATGCCCCAAAATGGGTTTTTTTCCCTAAGGATCGCACATATCGCGCATTCTTTGCAGCTTTCAACAAAAGCACTTTTTTGAGGGACCCACCCCACCCCTCTCAAAACTGAAATTTCCACCTTACTGACAAAATCGCAGACTTTCTACAGAATAAACGTTTTTTCCTATTAGCTCCGAGGAAAGTGCATTTTTGTTTGCCTCTAGGGAGTATTTACAGCGCACCTGAGCACGCGCAACACTTTTTTTAGCCTCTGGAAATGCCCAAAAATATGGCTTTTTCTCTAAGGATCGCACATATCGTGCATTCTTTGTACAATTCAACAAAAGGAATTTTTATTCTGATATTCCCAAAGGATTTGAATGCCTTTTTGACCTTTGTGCATGCAGCTGAGACGGCCAATTAAGTTTATGGGCCTAACTCTAGGCCACAAAAAGTGTTGACAATCGAAGTATTGCCAAATCCTATGAGAATAGCGCCAGAATGATTTTTACTGTACAATGAAATTTCCTCATTACAAACAAAATTGCAGACTTTCTACGCACTAAACATTTTTTTCTGATAGGCGCGAGAGATTTGCATTATTATTGGGCGTCTGCGCAGCATTGCGCAACATGTTTTTGCCTCTGTGGCTGCTAGTCAAATTGGGGTATTTACCCTAAGGATTGCACACATTGTGTATTCTTTGTACAATTCAACAAAAGGAATTTTTATTCTGATGGTCCCAAAGGATTTGAATGGCTTTTTGACCTTTCTGCATGCAGCTGAGATCGCAAATCAAGGTTTTGGGCCTAATTCTAGGCCAAAAAAAGTGTCGACAATTTAAGTATCGCCAAATGCTATAAGAATAGCGCGACAATGATTTTTGCTATGCAATGAAATTTCCACCTTACCGACAAAATTGCAGACTTTCTACGCAATAACAAACATTATATGCAGCCCTATAATGTAATCTTATATCGAGCCATTGTATTGGTTAATTAATCATAATACGTGTCACGTCAGTTGTTTGGATGGAGCAGGGTTTGGCAGATCACCTTGGAGTCTCCAATCAGATGCAAGTAGGCGGGCTAACTGTTATTATTTAGATTGCTGGCGCGGTTAATTTCGACCTCCTTACCATTCAGCGTCAACGCTATCTCCTTAATTAACTTTCAAGCTTTAAAGCCAAGTATACTCATCGGATTATTATTTTTGCTTCTCTGTTGTGGGCCTGGGATTAAGGCTTTTGTTTGCCCTTTTTTATGGACAAAGCACGAGTCTTAATTGTGGGCCATTCTTTTATCCGTCGCCTTCAGGAGTTCATGACGCGTTCACAAAATAACGAGTATACTACCAAGTTAGGCATTTCAACACCAGATTTTATTTGCAAATGGCACGGTGTTGGGGGTCGAACGATTGCCAAAGTTTTGAAATATGACTTAAGTGTCGTAAAGGAATTTGGTCCCGATATCATCATTTTACAGCTAGGGACAAATGATCTGGTCAATTCCTCTTCACTTACAGTGGGTTCCTCCCTCAAACACTTAGTCACCTTATTAGGGGTTTGCATTATTATTGGGCCTCTGCGCAGCATTGCTAAGCATGTTTTTGCCTCTGTGGCTGCTAGACAATTCAACAAAAGGAATTTTTATTCTGATGGTCCCAAAGGACTTGAATGCCTTTTTGACCTTTGTGCATGCATCTGACACCGCCAATTAAGTTTTTGGGCGTAATTCTAGGCCACAAAAAATGCCCACAAACTAAGTATCGCCAAATCCTATAAGAATAGCGCAAAAGTGATTTTTGCTATACAATGAAATTTCCACCTTACCGACAAAATTGCAGACTTTCTAACAATAAACATTTTTTCTAATAGCCTTGAGGGATTTGCATTATTATTGGGCCTCTGTACAGCATTGCGCAGCATTGCGCAGCATGTTTTTGCCTATGTGGCTGCTAGACAAATTGGGGTATTTACCCTAAGGGTCGCACATATTGTGCATTCTTTGTACAATTCAACAGAAGGAATTTTCATTCTGATGGTCCCAAAGGATTTGAATGCCTTTTTGACCTTTGTGCATGCAGCTAAGACCGCCAATTAAGTTTTTGGGCCTTATTCTAGGCCACAAAAAGTGTCAACAAACTAAGTATCGCCAAATCCTATAGGAATAGCGCCAGAAGGATTTTTGCTTTACAATAAAATTTTGACCCTACCGAAAAATCTTCAGACGTTTTACACAATAAACATTTTTTTCTGATAGCCCTGAGCGATTTGTATTATTATTCGGCATCTGAGCAGCATTGCGCAGCATGTTTTTGCCTCTGTGGCTGCTAGACAAATTGGGGTATTTACCCTAAGGATCGCACATATCGTGCATTCTTTGTACAATTCAACAAAAATAATTTTTATTTTGATGGTCCAAAAGGATTTGAAGGTCTTTTTGACCTTTGTACATGCAGCTGAGACTGCCAATTAAGTTTTTGGGCTTAATTCTACGCCTCAAAAAGTGTCGACAAGCTAAGTATCGCCAAATCCTATAAAAATAGCGCCACAGTGATTTTTGCCATGCAATGAAATTTCCACTTTACCGACAAAATTGCAGATTTTATACGCAAAAAAATTTTTTTCTGAAAGCCCCGAGGGATTTGCATTATTACTGGGGCCTCTGAGAAGCATTGCGCAGCATGTTTTTGCCTCTGTGGGTGCTAAGCAAACTGGGGTATTTCCCCTAAGGATCGCACATATTGTGCATTCTTTGTACAATTCAACAATAGCAATTTTTATTCTGATGGTCCCAAAGGATTTGAATGCCTTTTTGACCTTTGTGCATGCAGCTGAGACCAACCAATTAAGTTTTTGGGCCTACTTCTAGGCCACAAAAAGTGTCGACAAACTTAGTATCGCCTAATCCTATAAGAATAGCGCCACAATGAGTTTTGCTATACAATGAAATTTCCACCTTACCGACAAAATTAAAGGGTGCGTTCGATTGGGAAATCTGGATTTCGATTTTGGATTTCGGATTTCGGATTTCCCAATAAAACGCGAAATCCAAAAACGGATTTCGACCAGCCGAAATCCTTTTCCAAGACGGATTTCAATTAAGGCCCCTTAATTGAAATCCGTCTTGGAAAAGGATTTCGGTTCGTCGAAATCCGTTTTTGGATTTCTCGTTTTATTGGGAAATCCGAAATCCGAAATCCAAAATCGAAATCCAGATTTCCCAATCGAACGCACCCAAAGACTTTCTACGCAATAAACATTTTTTCTGATAACCCCGAGGGATTTGCATTATTATTGGGCCTCTGCGCGGCATTGCACAGCATGTTTTTGCCTCTGTGGCTGCTAGTTAAATTGGGCTGTTTCTCCTAAGGATCGCACATATCGTGCATTCTTTGTACAATTCAACAAAAGGAATTTTTATTCTGATGGTCCTAAAGTAGTTGAATGCCTTTTTGACCTTTGTGCATGCATCTGACACCGTCAATTAAGTTTTTGGGCGTAATTCTAGGCCACAAAAAGTGTCGACAAACTAAGTATCGCCAAATCCTATAAGAATAGCGCCAAACTGATTTTTGCTATAAAATGAAATTTCCACCTTTCCGACAAAATTGCAGACTTTCTACGCAATAAACATTTTTTCTGATAGCCTTAAGGGATTTGCATTATTATTGGGCCTCTGCGCACCATTGCGCAGCATTGTGCAGCATGTTTTTGCCTAAGTGCCTGCTAGACAAATTGGGGTATTTACCCTAAGGATCGCACATATTGTGCATTCTTTGTACAATTCAACAAAAGGAATTTTTATTGTGATGGTCCCAAAGGATTTGAATGCCTTTTTGACCTTTGTGCATACAGCTGACACCGCCAATTAAGTTTTTGGGCCTAATTCTAGCCCACAAAAAGTGTCAACTAACTAAGTATCGCCAAATCGTATAGGAATAGTGCCAGAAAGATTTTTGCTATACAATAAAATTTCCACCTTACCGACAAATCTGCAGACGTTTTACGCAATAAACATTTTTTTCTGATAGCCCCGAGCGATTATTATTCGGCGTCTGCGCAGCATTGTGCAGCATGTTTTTGCCTCTGTGGCTGCTAGACAAATTGGGGTATTTACCCTAACGATCGCACGTATCGTGCATTCTTTGTAGAATTCAACAAAAAGAATTTTTATTTTGATGGTCCCAAAGAATTTAAATGTC
Organism: Siderastrea radians; assembly: GCA_964017195.1. NCBI lineage: Eukaryota > Metazoa > Cnidaria > Anthozoa > Scleractinia > Rhizangiidae > Siderastrea > Siderastrea radians. Next base: position 37,508,870 of record OZ024900.1, read on the forward strand.
TTTTTGACCTTTGTCCATGCAGCTAAGACCGCGAATTAAATATTTGGGGCAAATTCTACGTCACAAAAAGTGTCGACAAGCTAAGCATCGCCAAATCCTATAAGAAAAGCGACAGAATGATTTTTGATATACAATAAAATTTCCACCTTACCGACAAAGCTGCAGACTTTCCACGCAATAAACATTTTTTTTTCTGATAGCCCCAACGGATTTGCATTATTATTGGGCCTCCGCGCAGCATTGCGCAGCATGTTTTTGCCTATGTGGCTGATAGACAAATTGGGGTATTTACCATAAGGAATTTTTTTCTGATGGTCCCAGAGGGTTTGAATGTATTTTGGACCCTTGTGCATGCAGCAGAGAGCGCCAATAAGCTTTCTTCTGCTTTTTGAGACAAATGGTTTTTCCCTAAGGATCGCACATATCGCGCATTCTTTGTAGGTTTCAACAAAAGCAATTTTTTTCTGATGGTCCCAATGCATTTTTGACCTTTGTGTATGCAGCTGAGGGCGCCAATTAGGTTTGTTCTGCCTTTTGGGACTAATTCAAGATCTGAAAAAGTGCAGCATTTCTTAGTATCGCCACATTCTATAAAAATAGCGCCAAATGGATTGTTTTTTGGTGCCCCAACGGGATCTGAGGTGCTTGTATGCTGGGGCCGTTGCACCAAAATTAGCACTTTTTTGAGGGACTTACCCCACCCCTCTCAAAACTGAATTTTCCACCTTAGCGACAAAATCGCAGACTTTCTACAGAATAAACGTTTTTTCCTATTAGCTCCGAGGAAAGTGCATTTTTGTGGGCCTCTAGGGAGTATTTTTAGCGCACCTGAGCACGCACAACACCTTTTTTAGCCTCTGGGAATGCCCCAAAATGGGTTTTTTTCCCTAAGGATCGCACATATCGCGCATTCTTTGCAGCTTTCAACAAAAGCACTTTTTTGAGGGACCCACCCCACCCCTCTCAAAACTGAAATTTCCACCTTACTGACAAAATCGCAGACTTTCTACAGAATAAACGTTTTTTCCTATTAGCTCCGAGGAAAGTGCATTTTTGTTTGCCTCTAGGGAGTATTTTCAGCGCACCTGAGCACGCGCAACACTTTTTTTAGCCTCTGGAAATGCCCAAAAATATGGCTTTTTCTCTAAGGATCGCACATATCGTGCATTCTTTGTACAATTCAACAAAAGGAATTTTTATTCTGATATTCCCAAAGGATTTGAATGCCTTTTTGACCTTTGTGCATGCAGCTGAGACGGCCAATTAAGTTTATGGGCCTAACTCTAGGCCACAAAAAGTGTTGACAATCGAAGTATTGCCAAATCCTATGAGAATAGCGCCAGAATGATTTTTACTGTACAATGAAATTTCCTCATTACAAACAAAATTGCAGACTTTCTACGCACTAAACATTTTTTTCTGATAGGCGCGAGAGATTTGCATTATTATTGGGCGTCTGCGCAGCATTGCGCAACATGTTTTTGCCTCTGTGGCTGCTAGTCAAATTGGGGTATTTACCCTAAGGATTGCACACATTGTGTATTCTTTGTACAATTCAACAAAAGGAATTTTTATTCTGATGGTCCCAAAGGATTTGAATGGCTTTTTGACCTTTCTGCATGCAGCTGAGATCGCAAATCAAGGTTTTGGGCCTAATTCTAGGCCAAAAAAAGTGTCGACAATTTAAGTATCGCCAAATGCTATAAGAATAGCGCGACAATGATTTTTGCTATGCAATGAAATTTCCACCTTACCGACAAAATTGCAGACTTTCTACGCAATAACAAACATTATATGCAGCCCTATAATGTAATCTTATATCGAGCCATTGTATTGGTTAATTAATCATAATACGTGTCACGTCAGTTGTTTGGATGGAGCAGGGTTTGGCAGATCACCTTGGAGTCTCCAATCAGATGCAAGTAGGCGGGCTAACTGTTATTATTTAGATTGCTGGCGCGGTTAATTTCGACCTCCTTACCATTCAGCGTCAACGCTATCTCCTTAATTAACTTTCAAGCTTTAAAGCCAAGTATACTCATCGGATTATTATTTTTGCTTCTCTGTTGTGGGCCTGGGATTAAGGCTTTTGTTTGCCCTTTTTTATGGATAAAGCACGAGTCTTAATTGTGGGCCATTCTTTTATCCGTCGCCTTCAGGAGTTCATGACGCGTTCACACAATAACGAGTATACTACCAAGTTAGGCATTTCAACACCAGATTTTATTTGCAAATGGCACGGTGTTGGGGGTCGAACGATTGCCAAAGTTTTGAAATATGACTTAAGTGTCGTAAAGGAATTTGGTCCCGATATCATCATTTTACAGCTAGGGACAAATGATCTGGTCAATTCCTCTTCACTTACAGTGGGTTCCTCCCTCAAACACTTAGTCACCTTATTAGGGGTTTGCATTATTATTGGGCCTCTGCGCAGCATTGCTAAGCATGTTTTTGCCTCTGTGGCTGCTAGACAATTCAACAAAAGGAATTTTTATTCTGATGGTCCCAAAGGACTTGAATGCCTTTTTGACCTTTGTGCATGCATCTGACACCGCCAATTAAGTTTTTGGGCGTAATTCTAGGCCACAAAAAATGCCCACAAACTAAGTATCGCCAAATCCTATAAGAATAGCGCAAAAGTGATTTTTGCTATACAATGAAATTTCCACCTTACCGACAAAATTGCAGACTTTCTAACAATAAACATTTTTTCTAATAGCCTTGAGGGATTTGCATTATTATTGGGCCTCTGTACAGCATTGGGCAGCATTGCGCAGCATGTTTTTGCCTATGTGGCTGCTAGACAAATTGGGGTATTTACCCTAAGGGTCGCACATATTGTGCATTCTTTGTACAATTCAACAGAAGGAATTTTCATTCTGATGGTCCCAAAGGATTTGAATGCCTTTTTGACCTTTGTGCATGCAGCTAAGACCGCCAATTAAGTTTTTGGGCCTTATTCTAGGCCACAAAAAGTGTCAACAAACTAAGTATCGCCAAATCCTATAGGAATAGCGCCAGAAGGATTTTTGCTTTACAATAAAATTTTGACCTTACCGAAAAATCTTCAGACGTTTTACACAATAAACATTTTTTTCTGATAGCCCTGAGCGATTTGTATTATTATTCGGCATCTGAGCAGCATTGCGCAGCATGTTTTTGCCTCTGTGGCTGCTAGACAAATTGGGGTATTTACCCTAAGGATCGCACATATCGTGCATTCTTTGTACAATTCAACAAAAATAATTTTTATTTTGATGGTCCAAAAGGATTTGAAGGTCTTTTTGACCTTTGTACATGCAGCTGAGACTGCCAATTAAGTTTTTGGGCTTAATTCTACGCCTCAAAAAGTGTCGACAAGCTAAGTATCGCCAAATCCTATAAAAATAGCGCCACAGTGATTTTTGCCATGCAATGAAATTTCCACTTTACCGACAAAATTGCAGATTTTATACGCAAAAAAATTTTTTTCTGAAAGCCCCGAGGGATTTGCATTATTACTGGGGCCTCTGAGAAGCATTGCGCAGCATGTTTTTGCCTCTGTGGGTGCTAAGCAAATTGGGGTATTTCCCCTAAGGATCGCACATATTGTGCATTCTTTGTACAATTCAACAATAGCAATTTTTATTCTGATGGTCCCAAAGGATTTGAATGCCTTTTTGACCTTTGTGCATGCAGCTGAGACCAACCAATTAAGTTTTTGGGCCTACTTCTAGGCCACAAAAAGTGTCGACAAACTTAGTATCGCCTAATCCTATAAGAATAGCGCCACAATGAGTTTTGCTATACAATGAAATTTCCACCTTACCGACAAAATTAAAGACTTTCTACGCAATAAACATTTTTTCTGATAACCCCGAGGGATTTGCATTATTATTGGGCCTCTGCGCGGCATTGCACAGCATGTTTTTGCCTCTGTGGCTGCTAGTTAAATTGGGCTGTTTCTCCTAAGGATCGCACATATCGTGCATTCTTTGTACAATTCAACAAAAGGAATTTTTATTCTGATGGTCCTAAAGTAGTTGAATGCCTTTTTGACCTTTGTGCATGCATCTGACACCGTCAATTAAGTTTTTGGGCGTAATTCTAGGCCACAAAAAGTGTCGACAAACTAAGTATCGCCAAATCCTATAAGAATAGCGCCAAACTGATTTTTGCTATAAAATGAAATTTCCACCTTACCGACAAAATTGCAGACTTTCTACGCAATAAACATTTTTTCTGATAGCCTTAAGGGATTTGCATTATTATTGGGCCTCTGCGCACCATTGCGCAGCATTGTGCAGCATGTTTTTGCCTAAGTGCCTGCTAGACAAATTGGGGTATTTACCCTAAGGATCGCACATATTGTGCATTCTTTGTACAATTCAACAAAAGGAATTTTTATTGTGATGGTCCCAAAGGATTTGAATGCCTTTTTGACCTTTGTGCATACAGCTGACACCGCCAATTAAGTTTTTGGGCCTAATTCTAGCCCACAAAAAGTGTCAACTAACTAAGTATCGCCAAATCGTATAGGAATAGTGCCAGAAAGATTTTTGCTATACAATAAAATTTCCACCTTACCGACAAATCTGCAGACGTTTTACGCAATAAACATTTTTTTCTGATAGCCCCGAGCGATTATTATTCGGCGTCTGCGCAGCATTGTGCAGCATGTTTTTGCCTCTGTGGCTGCTAGACAAATTGGGGTATTTACCCTAACGATCGCACGTATCGTGCATTCTTTGTAGAATTCAACAAAAAGAATTTTTATTTTGATGGTCCCAAAGAATTTAAATGTCTTTTTGACCTTTGTCCATGCAGCTAAGACCGCGAATTAAATATTTGGGGCAAATTCTACGTCACAAAAAGTGTCGACAAGCTAAGCATCGCCAAATCCTATAAGAAAAGCGACAGAATGATTTTTGATATACAATAAAATTTCCACCTTACCGACAAAGCTGCAGACTTTCCACGCAATAAACTTTTTTTTTTCTGATAGCCCCAACGGATTTGCATTATTATTGGGCCTCTGCGCAGCATTGCGCAGCATGTTTTTGCCTATGTGGCTGATAGACAAATTGGGGTATTTACCCTAAGGATCACACATATTGTGCATTCTTTCACGGTGGGGCCAAACCACCCCCGAAATAGGTCATGAAAATGTGTGGTTTTTGGTTAATTTGCTGGGGCCGTTGCACCAAAATGAGCACTTTTTTGAGGGACCCACCCCACCCCTCTCAAACTGAAATTTCCACCTTATCGACAAAATCGCAGACTTACTACAGAATAAACGTTTTTTTCTGATAACCCCGAGAGATTTCCATTTTTTGGGGGGGCCTCTGGGGAGTATTTTAAGCGCACCTGAGCACGCGCAACACTTTTTTTAGAGACTGGGAATGCCCCAAAATAGGGGTTTTTCCCTAAGGATCGCACATATCGCGCATTCTTTGTAGTTTTCTACAAAAGGAACTTTTTTCTGATGGTCCCAAAGGGTTTCAATGCATTTTGGACCTTTGTGCATGCAGCTGAGAGCGCCAATTAGCTTTTTTCTGCTTCTTGGGACTAATTCAAGCCCTGAAAAAGTGCAGCATTTCTTAGTATCGCGAAATTGCATAAAAATACAAATGGATTGTTTTTTGGTGCCCCAACGGGATCTAAGGTGCTTTTATGCTGGGGCTGTTGCACCAAAATAAGCACTTTTTTGAGAAACGCAACCCACCCCTCTCAAAACTGAAATTTAAACCTTATCGACAAAATCACAGACTTTCTACAGAATAAACGTTTTTTGTGATAGCCCCGAGAGATTTGCATTTTTGGGGGGCCTCTACAAGGTATTTTTAGCGCACCTAAGCAAGCGAACACCTTTTTTAGCCTCTGGTAATGCCCCAGAATGGGGTTTTTTCTCTAAGGATCGCACATATCGCCCATTCTTTGTAGTTTTCAACAAAAGCAATTTTTTTGTGATGGTCCCAAAGGGTTTGAATGCATTTTGGGCCTTTGTGCATGCAGATGAGAGCGCCAATTAGCTTTATTCTGCTTGTTGGGACTAATTCAAGCCCTGAAAAAGTGCAGCATTTCTTAGTATCGCCACATTCTATAAAAATAGTGCCAAATGGATCGTTTTTTGGTGCCCCAAAGGGATCTGAGCTGCTCTTATGTTGGGGCCGTTGCACCAAAATCAGCACTTTTTTGAGGGACCCACCCCACTCTTCTCAAAACTGAAATTTCCATTTTATCGACAAAATCGCAGACTTTCTACAGGATAAACGTTTTTTTCTTATACGCCCGAGGGATTTGCATTTTTTGAGGCCTCTGGGGTGTATTTTTAGCGCACCTGAGCACGTGCAACACCTTTTTGAGCCTCTAAGAATGCCCCAAAATAGGCGTTTTTCCATAAGGAACCGCACATATCGCGCATTCTTTGTAAGTTTCAACAAAAGGAATTTTTTTCTGATGGTCCCAGAGGGTTTGAATGTATTTTGGACCCTTGTGCATGCAGCAGAGAGCGCCAATAAGCTTTCTTCTGCTTTTTGAGACTAGTTCAAGCCCTGAAAATGTGCAGCATTTCTTAGTATCGCCAAATTCTATAAACATAGCGCCAAAAGGATTTTTTTTGGTGCCCCAACGGGATCTGAGGAACTTTTATGCTGGGGCCGTTGCACCAAAATCAGCACTTTTTTGAGGACCCACCCCACCCCTCTCAAAACTGAAATTTCCACCTTATCGACAAAATCGCAGACTTTCTAATAAATAAACGTTTTTGTCTGAAAACCCCGTGGTATTTGCATTTTTTTTGGACCTGTGGGGAGTATTTTTAGCGCACCTGAGCACGTGCAACACCTTTTTTAGCCTCTGGGAATGCTCCAAAATGGGCTTTTTCCCTAACGATCGCACATATCGCGCAGTCTTTGTAGTTTTCAACAAAAGGAATTTTTTTAGTCTCTGCATTTTGGGGCAATTGCAGAGACTAAAAAAATTGCAAAGGGTTTGAATGCATTTTGGACCTTTGTGCATGCAGCTGAGAGGGCCAATTAGGTTTTTTCTGCTTTTTGGGACCAAGTCAAGATCTGATTCTGCAGACTTTCTACAGAATAAACGTTTTTTCTGATTGGCCTGAGAGATTTTCATTTTTCTGGGCCTCTGCGGAGGCCTATAAGAATAGCGCCAAAGTGATTTTTCAAAAAATTCAAATATATGAATTTCATATATTCATAATTCATCTTCATCTTTCCCGGGTATATTACGAACCAATTTAATGACCAGCTCCCAGTTGGCTTGATAGCTCAATTGGTTAGAGCGCTGCACCGGTATCGCAGAGGTCAGGGTTCGAGTCCCGGCAAGCCTGATTTTTTCAGGCTTTCTTTTCGCAACTGCATAAGTTGCGTAAATAACTGCGAGGATCTTCTTTACATTTATTTCTTCATTCCGCAGTTCAAATATATGAATTTCATATATTCATAATTCAAAGTGATTTTTGCTATACAATGAAATTTCCACCTTACCGACAAAATTGCAGACTTTCTACGCAATAAACATTTTTTCTGATAGCCTTAAGGGATTTGCATTATTATTGGGCCTCTGCGCACCATTGCGCAGCATTGCGCAGCATGTTTTTGCCTAAGTGCCTGCTAGACAAATTGGGGTATTTACCCTAAGGATCGCACATATTGTGCATTCTTTGTACAATTCACCAAAAGGAATTTTTATTGTGATGGTCCCAAAAGAATTGGAATGCCTTTTTGACCTTTGTGCATACAGCTGACACCGCCAATTAAGTTTTTGGGCCTAATTCTAGCCCACAAAAAGTGTCAACCAACTAAGTATCACCAAATCGTATAGGAATACCGCCAGAAAGATTTTTGCTATACAATAAAATTTCCACCTTAAAGACAAATCTGCAGACGTTTTACGCAATAAACATTTTTTTCTGATAGCCCCGAGGGATTATTATTCGGCGTCTGCGCAGCATTGTGCAGCATGTTTTTGCCTCTGTGGCTGCTAGACAAATTGGGGTATTTACCCTAACGATCACAAGTATCGTGCATTCTTTGTAGAATTCAACAAAAAGAATTTTTATTTTGATGGTCCCAAAGGATTTAAATGTCTTTTTGACCTTTGTCCATGCAGCTAAGACCGCGAATTAAATTTTTGGGGCACATTCTACGCCACAAAAAGTGTCGACAAGCTAAGCATCGCTAAATCCTATAAGAAGAGCGACAGAATGATTTTTGATATACAATAAAATTTCCACCTTACCGACAAAGCTGCAGACTTTCCACGCAATAAACATTTTTTTTTTCTGATAGCCCCAACGGATTTGCATTATTATTGGGCCTCTGCGCAGCATTGCGCAGCATTCCGCAGCATGTTTTTGCCTATGTGGCTGATAGACAAATTGGGGTGATTACCCTAAGGATCACACATATTGTGCATTCTTTCACGGTGGGGCCAAACCACCCCCCAAATAGGTCATGAAAATGTGTGGTTTTTGGTTAATTTGCTGGGGCCGTTGCACCAAAATGAGCACTCTTTTGAGGGACCCAGCCCACCCCTCTCAAACTGAAATTTTCACCTTATCGACAAAATCGCAGACTTTCTACAGAATAAACGTTTTTTTCTGATAACCCCGAGAGATTTCCATTTTTTTTGGGCCTCTGGGGAGTATTTTTAGCGCACCTGAGCACGCGCAACACTTTTTTTAGAGTCTGGGAATGCCCCAAAATAGGAGTTTTTCCCTAAGGATCGCACATATCACGCATTCTTTGTAGTTTTCTACAAAAGGAATTTTTTTCTGATGGTCCCAAAGGGTTTCAATGCATTTTGGACCTTTGTGCATGCAGCTGAGAGCGCCAATTAGTTTTTTTCTGCTTCTTGGGACTAATTCAAGCCCTGAAAAAGTGCAGCATTTCTTAGTATCGCGAAATTGTATAAAAATACAAATGGATTGTTTTTTGGTGCCCCAACGGGATCTAAGGTGCTCTTATGTTGGGGCCGTTGCACCAAAATCAGCACTTTTTTGAGGGACCCACCCCACTCTTCTCAAAACTGAAATTTCCATTTTATCGACAAAATCGCAGACTTTCTACAGAATAAACGTTTTTTTCTTATACACCCGAGGGATTTGCATTTTTTGAGGCCTCTGGGGAGTATTTTTAGCGCACCTGAGCACGTGCAACACCTTTTTGAGCCTCTGGGAATGCCCCAAAATAGGCGTTTTTCCATAAGGTTCGCACATATCGCGCATTCTTTGTAGGTTTCAACAAAAGGAATTTTTTTCTGATGGTCCCAGAGGGTTTGAATGTATTTTGGACCTTTGTGCATGCAGCAGAGAGCGCCAATAAGCTTTCTTCTGCTTTTTGAGACTAGTTCAAGCCCTGAAAATGTGCAGCATTTCTTAATATCGCGAAATTCTATAAACATAGCGCCAAATGGGTTTTTTTTTGGTGCCCCAACGGGATCTGAGGAACTTTTATGCTGGGGCCGTTGCACCAAAATCAGCACTTTTTTGAGGGACCCACCCCACCCCTCTCAAAACTGAAATTTCCACCTTATCGACAAAATCGCAGACTTTCTAATAAATAAACGTTTTTGTCTGAAAACCCCGTGGTATTTGCATTTTTTTTGGACCTGTGGGGAGTATTTTTAGCGCACCTGAGCACGTGCAACACCTTTTTTAGCCTCTGTGAATGCTCCAAAATGGGCTTTTTTCCCTAACGATCGCACATATCGCGCAGTCTTTGTAGTTTTCAACAAAAGGAATTTTTTAGTCTCTGCATTTTGGGGCAATTGCAGAGACTAAAAAAATTGCAAAGGGTTTGAATGCATTTTGGACCTTTGTGCATGCAGCTGAGAGCGCCAATTAGGTTTTTCTGCTTTTTGGGACCAATTCAAGATCTGAAAAAGTGCAGCATTTCTTAGTATCGCCACATTCTATAAAAATAGTGCCAAATGGATTGTTTTTTGGTGCCCCAACGGGATCTGAGGTGCTTTTATGCTGGGGCTGTTGCACCAAAATCAGCACTTTTTTGAGGGACCCACCCCACCCCTCTTAAAACTGAAATTTCCACCTTAACGAGAAAATCGCAGAACTTCTACAGAATAAACGTTTTTTTCTGATAGCCCCAAGGGATTTGCATTTTTTTTGGGCCTTTGGGGAGTATTTTTTAGCGCACCTGAGCACGTGCAACACGTTTTTTAGCCTCTGGGAATGCCCCAAAATGGGGGTTTTTCCCTAAGGAACGCACATATCGCGTATTCTTTGTAGTTTTCAACAAAAGAATCTTTTTCTGATGGTCCCAAAGGGTTTGAATGCATTTTGCACCTTTGTGCAGCAGCTGAGAGCGCCAATTAGCTTTTTTCTGCTTTTTGGGACTAATTCAAGCAATGATTAAGTGCAGCATTTCTTAGTATCGCCAAATTCTATAAAAATAGCGCCAAATGGATTGTATTTTTGGTGCCCCAACGGGATCTTAGGTGCTTTTATGCTGGGGCCTTTGCAAGAAAATCAGCACCTTTTTGAGGGACCCACCCCACCCCTCTTAAAACTGAAATTTCCACCTTAACGAGAAAATCGCAGACCTTCTACAGAATAAACGTTTTTTTCTGATAGCCCCAAGGGATTTGCATTTTTTGTGGGCCTCTGGGGAGTATTTTTGGCGCACCTGAGCACGTCCAACACCTTTTTTAGCCTTTGGGAATGCCCCCAAATGGTATTTTTTCCCTAAGGATCGCACATATCGAGCATTCTTGGTACGTTTCAACAAAAGGAATTTTTTCTGATGGTCCCAAAGGGTTTGAATGCATTTTGGATCTTTGTGCATGCAGCTGAGAACGCCAATTAGCTTTTTTCTGCCTTTTGGGACTAATTCAAGCCCTGAAAAAGTGCAGCATTTCTTAGTATCGCCAAATTCTATAAAAATAGCGCCAAATGGATTGTTTTTGGTGCCCGGACGGGATCTGAGGTGCTGTTATGCTGGGGCCGTTGCACCAAAATCAGCACTTTTTTGAGGGACCAACCCCACCTCTCACAAAACTGAAATTTCTACCTTATCGACAAAATCGCAGAGTTTCTACAGAATAAACGTTTTTTTCTAATAGCCCCAAGGGATTTCCATTTTCTTGGGCCTCTGGGGAGTATGTTTAGCGCACCTGAGCACGCAGAACAGCTTTTTAGCCTCTGGGAATGCTTCAAATGGGGTTTTTTTCCCTAAGGATCGCACATATCGCGCAATCTTTGTAGTTTTCAACAAAAGCAATTTTTTTCTGATGGTCCCAAAGCGTTTTAATGCATTTTAGACCTTTCGGCATGCAGCTGAGAGCGCCAATTAGGTTTATTCTGCTTTTTGGGACTAATTCAAGCCCTGAGGAAGTGCAGCATTTCTTAGTATCGCCAAATTCTATAAAAATAGCGCCAAATGGATTGCTTTTTGGTGCTCCAGCGTGATCTGACGTGCTTTTATGCTGCTGCCGTTGCACCAAAATCAGCCCTTTTTTGGGGGACCCACCCCACCCCTCTCAAAACTGAAATTTCCACCTTACCGACAAAATCGCAGACTTTCTACAGATTAAACGTTTTTTCTAAAAGTTCCGAGGAATCTGCATTTTTTGGGCCTCTGGGGAGTATTTTTAGCGCACGTGAGTACGTGCAACACCTTTGTTAGCCTCTGTGAATGCCCCAAAATGGGTTTTTTTCCCGTAAGGATCACACATATCGCGCACTCTTTGTAGTTTTCAACAAAAGAAATTTTTTTCTGATTGTCCCAAAGGCTTTGAATGCATTTTGGACCTTTGTGTATGCAGCTGAGAGCGCCAATTAGCTTTTTTCGACTTTTTGGGACTAATTTAAGCCCTGAAAAAGTGCAGCATTTCTTAGTATCGCCAAATTCTACAAAAATAGCTCCAAATTGATTGTTTTTTGCTGCCCCAACGGGATCTGAGGTGCTTTTATGCTGGGGACGTTGCAAAAAATTCAGCACTTTTTTGAGGGACCCACCCCACCCCTCTCTAAACTGAAAATTTCCACCTTATCGACAAAATTGCAGACTTTCTACAGAATAAACGTTTTTTTCTGATAGCCTCGAGGGATTTGCATTTATTTTGGGCCTCTGAGGAGTATTTTTAGCGCACCGTTTTTAACCTCTGGGAATGCCCCTAAATGGGTATTTTTCCCTAAGGATCGCACATATCGCGCATTCTTTGTAGTTTTCAACAAAAGGAATTTTTTCTGATGGTCCCAAAGAGTTTGAATGCATTTTGGACCTTTGTGCATGCAGTTGAGAGCGCCAATTAGCTTTTTTCTCCTTTTTGGGACTAAATTTATGCCCTGAAAAAGTGCAGCATTTCTTAGTATCGCCAAATTCTATAAAAATAGCGCCAAATTGATTGTTTTTTGGTGCCCCGATGGGATCTGACGTGCTCTTCTGCTAGGGCCGTTGCACCAAAATCAGCACTTTCTTGAGGGACCCACCCCACCCCTCTCAAAACTGAAATTTCCACCTTATCGACAAAATCGCAGACTTTCTACAGAATAAACGTTTTTTTCTGATAGCCCCGAGGGATTTGCATTTTTTTAAGAATCTGGGGAGTATGTTTAGTGCACCTGAGCATGCGCAACACCTTTTTTAGCCTCTGGGAATGCCCCCAAAGTGGGGTTTTTCCCTAAGTATCGCACATATCGCGCATTCTTTGTAAATTCAACAAAGGGAATTTTTTTCTGATAGTTTCAAAGGGTTTGAATGCTTTTTAGACCTTTGTGCATGCAGCTGAGAGCGCCAATTAGCTTTTTTCTGCTTTTTAGGACTAATTCATGCCCTGAAAAAGTGCAGCATTTCTTAGTATCGCCAAATTCTATAAAAATAGCGCCAAATGGATTGTTTTTTGGTGCCCCAGCAGGATCTGAGGTTGTTTTATGCTGGGGCCGTTGTACCAAAATCAGCACTTTTTTGAGGGCCCGCCACGCCCGTCTCAAAACTGAAATTTCCACCTTATCGACAAAATCGCAGATTTTCTACAGAATACACGATTTTTTCTATTAGCCCCAAGGGTTTTAGGATTTTTTTTGAGCCTCTGGGGAGTATTTTTAGCGCACCTGAGCACGCACAACACCTTTTTCAGCCTCTGGGAATGCCCCAAAATATGTTTTTTTTTCCTTAAGGATCGCACATATTGCGCATCCTCTGTAGTTTTCAACAAAAGGAATTTTTTCTGATGGTCCCAAAGCGTTTGAATGCATTTTAGACCTTTCTGCATGCTACTGAGGGCGCCAATTAGCTTTTTGCTGCTTTTTGGACTAATTCAAGCCCTGAAAAAGTGCAGCATTTCTTAGTATCGCCAAATTCTATAAAAATAGCGCCAAATGGATTGTTTTTGGTGCCCCAACGGGATCCGAGGAGCTTTTATGCTGGGCCCGTTGCACAAAAATCATTACTTTTTTTGAGGGACCCACCCCTACCCTCTCAAAACTGAAATTTCAACCTTATCGACAAAATCGCAGACTTTCTACTGAATAAACGTCTTTTCTTATAGCCACGAGGGATTTTTAACATATGAGGAGTATGTTTAGTGCACCAAAGCACGCGAACACCTTTTTTAGCCTCTGGGAGTGCCCCAAAACGGGGGTTTTTCCTTATGGATCGCACATATCGCGCATTCTTTGTAGTTTTCAACAAAAGGAATTTTTTTCTGATGGTCCCAAAGCGTTTGAATGCATTTTAGACTTTTCTGCATGCAGCTGAGAACGCCAATTAGCTTTTTTCTGCTTTTTGGGACTAATTCAAGCCCTGAAAAAGTGCAGCATTTCTTAGTATCGCCAAATTCTATAAGAAATAGCGCCAAATGGATTGTTTTTTGGTGCCCCAACGGGATCTGAGGTGCTTTTATGCTGGGCCGTTGCACCAAAATCAGCACTTTTTTGAGGGACCCACCCCACCCATCTCAAAACTGAAATTTCCAACTTACCAACAAAATCGCAGACTTTCTACAGAAGAAACGTTTTGTTTCTGATAGCCCCGAGGGATTTGCATTTTTTTGGGCCTCTGTGGAGTATTTTTAGCGCACCTGACCACGCGCAACACCTTTTTTAGCCTCTGGGAATTTCCCAAAATAGGGTTTTTTCCCTAAGGAGCGCACATATTGGAATGTTTTTCAGATGGTCTCAAAGGTCTTGAATGCATTTTAGACCTTTGTGTATGCAGCTGAGAGCGCCAATTAGCTTTTTTCTGCTTTCTGGGGCAAATTCAAGCCATGAAAAATTGCAGCATTTCTTAGTATCGCCAAATTCTATAAAAATAGCGCCAAAGGGAATGTTTTTTGGTGCCCCAACGGGATCTCAGGTGCTTTTTATGCTGGGGCCGTTGCACCAATATCAGCACTTTTTTGAGGGACCAACCCCACCTCTCACAAAACTGAAATTTCTACCTTATCGACAAAATCGCAGAGTTTCTACAGAATAAACGTTTTTTTCTAATAGCCCCAAGGGATTTCCATTTTCTTGGGCCTCTGGGGAGTATGTTTAGGGCACCTGAGCACGCAGAACAGCTTTTTAGCCTCTGGGAATGCTTCAAAATGGGGTTTTTTCCCTAAGGATCGCACATATCGCGCAATCTTTGTAGTTTTCAACAAAAGCAATTTTTTTCTGATGGTCCCAAAGCGTTTTAATGCATTTTAGACCTTTCGGCATGCAGCTGAGAGCGCCAATTAGGTTTATTCTGCTTTTTGGGACTAATTCAAGCCCTAAGAAAGTGCAGCATTTCTTAGTATCGCCAAATTCTATAAAAATAGCGCCAAATGGATTGCTTTTTGGTGCTCCAGCGTGATCTGACGTGCTTTTATGCTGCTGCCGTTGCACCAAAATCAGCCCTTTTTTGGGGGACCCACCCCACCCCTCTCAAAACTGAAATTTCAACCTTACCGACAAAATCGCAGACTTTCTACAGATTAAACGTTTTTTCTAAAAGTTCCGAGAGATCTGCATTTTTTGGGCCTCTGAGGAGTATTTTTAGCGCACCTAAGTACGTGCAACACCTTTGTTAGCCTCTGTGAATGCCCCAAAATGGGTTTTTTTCCCGTAAGGATCACACATATCGCGCACTCTTTGTAGTTTTCAACAAAAGAAATTTTTTTCTGATTGTCCCAAAGGCTTTGAATGCATTTTGGACCTTTGTGTATGCAGCTGAGAGCGCCAATTAGCTTTTTTCGACTTTTTGGGACTAATTTAAGCCCTGAAAATATGCAGCATTTCTTAGTATCGCCAAATTCTACAAAAATAGCGCCAAATTGATTGTTTTTTGCTGCCCCAACGGGATCTGAGGTGCTTTTATGCTGGGGACGTTGCAAAAACTTCAGCACTTCTTTGAGGGACCCACCCCACCCCTCTCAAAACTGAAATTTCCACCTTATCGACAAAATTGCAGACTTTCTACAGAATAAACGTTTTTTTTCTGATAGCCTCGAGGGATTTGCATTTTTTTGGGCCTCTGAGGAGTATTTTTAGCGCACCTGAGTGCGTCCGACACCGTTTGTAGCCTCTGGGAATGCCCCTAAACGGGTATTTTTCCCTAAGGATCGCACATATCGCGCATTCTTTGTAGTTTTCAACAAAAGGAATTTTTTCTGATGGTCCCAAAGAGTTTGAATGCACTTTGGACCTTTGTGCATGCAGTTGAGAGCGCCAATTAGCTTCTTTCTCCTTTTTGGGACTAATTCAAGCCCTGAAAAAGTGCAGCATTTCTTAGTATCGCCAAATTCTATAAAAAAGTGCCAAATGGATTGTTTTTTGGTGCCCCAACGGGATCTGAGGTCCTTTTATGCTGGTGACGTTGCAAAACATTCAGCACTTTTTTTAGGGACATACCCCATTCTTCTCAAAAATGAAATTTCCATTTTATCAACAAAATCGCAGAGTTTCTACAGAATAAACGTTTTTTCTGATACCCGAAGGGATTTGCATTTTTAGGGGCATCTCGGGACTATTTTTAGCGCACCTAAGCACGCGCAACACCTTTTATTGGCCTCTGAGAATGCCCCAAAATCTGGTTTTTTCCCTAACGATCCCACATATCGCGCATTCTTTGCAGTTTTCAACAAAAGAAATTTTTTTCTGATAGTCCCAAAGAGTTTGAATGCATTTTGGACCTTTGTGCATGCAGCTGAGAACGCCAATTAGCTTTTTTCTGCTTTTTGGGACTAATTCAAGCCCTGAAAAAGTGCAGCATTTCTTAGTATCGCCAAATTCTATAAGAAATAGCGCCAAATGGATTGTTTTTTGGTGCCCCAACGGGATCTGAGGTGCTTTTATGCTGGGCCGTTGCACCAAAATCAGCACTTTTTTGAGGGACCCACCCCACCCCTCTCAAAACTGAAATTTCCACCTTATCGACAAAATCGCAGACTTTCTACAGAATAAACGTTTTTTTCTGATAGCCCCAAGGGATTTGCATTTTTGGGGGCCTCTGGGGAGTATGTTTAGCGCACCAGAGCACGGGCAACACCTTTTTAAGCCTCTGGGAATGTTCCAAAATGGGGTTTTTCCCTAAGGAAGCACTTTTTTGAGGGACCCACCCAACTCCTCCCAAAAGTTAAATTTCCACCTTATCGACAAAATCACAGACTTTCTACAGAATAAACGTTTTTTTCTGATAGCCCCGAGGGATTTGCATTTTTTTGGGCCTCTGGGAAGTATTTTTAGCGCACCTGAGCACGTGCAACATCTTTTTTCGCCTCTGGGAATGCCCGAACATATGTTTTTTTCTCTAAGGATCGCACATATCGCGCATTCTTTGTAGTTTTCAACAAAAGCAATTTTTTTCTGATGGTCCCAAAGGGTTTGAATGCATTTTAGATCTTTGTGCATGCAGCTGAAGCGCAATTTAGCTGTTTTCTGCTTTTTGGGGCTACTTTAAGCCCTGGAAAAGTGGAGCATTTCTTAGTATCGCCAAATTCTATAAAAATAGCGCCAAATGGATTGTTTTTTGGTGCTCCAACGGGATCTGAGGTGCTCTTACGCTGGGGCCGTTGCACCAAAATCAGCACTTTTTTGAGGGACCCACCCCACCCCTCTCAAAACTGAAATTTCAACCTTATCGACAAAATCGCAGACTTTTTACAGAACAAACGTTTTTTTCTGATAGCCCCGAGGGATTTGCATTTTTTTTGGGCCTCTGGGGAGTATTTTTCACGCACCTGAGCACGTGCAACTTCTTTTTTCGCCTCTGGGAATGCCCGAACATATGTTTTTCTCTCTAAGGATCGCACATATCGCGCATTCTTTGTAGTTTTCAACAAAAGCAATTTTTTTCTGATGGTCCCAAAGGGTTTGAATGCATTTTAGATCTTTGTGCATGCAGCTGAAGCGCAATTTAGCTTTTTTCTGCTTTTTGGGGCTACTTCAAGCCCTGGAAAAGTGGAGCATTTCTTAGTATCGCCAAATTCTATAAAAATAGCGCCAAATGGATTGTGTTTTGGTGCCCCAACGGGATCTGAAGTGCTTTTACGCTGGGGCCGTTGCACCAAAATCAGCACTTTTTTGAGGGACCCACCCCACCCCTCTCAAAACTGGAATTTCCCCCTTATCGACAAAATCACAGACTATCTACAGAATAAACGTTTTTTTTCTGATAGCCCCGAGGGATCTGCATTTTTTGGGCCTCTGGGGAGTATTTTTAGCGCACCTGAGCACGTGCAACAACTATTTTAGCCTCTGGGAATGCCCCAAAGTATGTTTTTTTCTCTTAGGATCGCACATATCGCGCATTCTTTGTAGTTTTAAACAACAGCAATTTTTTTCTGATGGTCCCAAAGGATTTGAATGCGTTTTAGACCTTTGTGCATGCAGCTGAAGCGCAATTTAGCTTTTTTCTGCTTTTTGGGGCTACTTCAAGCCCTGGAAAAGTGCAGTATTTCTTAGTATCGCCAAATTCTATAAAAATAGCGCCAAATGGATTGTGTTTTGGTGCCCCAACGGGTTCTGAAGTGCTTTTACGCTGGGGCCGTTGCACTAAAATCAGCACTTTTTTGAGGGACCCACCCCACCCCTCTCAAAACTGGAATTTCCACCTTATCGACAAAGTCGCAGACTTTCTACAGAATAAACGTTTCTTTTCCAATTGCCCCGAGAGATTTGCATTTTTTTGGGCCACTGGGGAGCATTTTTAGCGCATCTGATTACGTGCAACACCTTTTTTAGCCTCTGAGGATGCCTCAAAATATGCTTTTTTCTCGAAGGATTGCACATATCGCGAATTCTTTGTAGTTTTCAACAGAAGGAAGTATTTTCTGATAGTCCCAAGGGGTTTGAAGGCATTTTGGACCTTTGTGCATGCAGCTGAGAGCGCCAATTAGCTTTTCTCTCCTTTTTCGGACTAATTGAAGCCCTGAAAAAGTGCAGCATTTCTTAGTATCGCCAAATTCTATAAAACTAGCGCCAAATGATTCGTTTTTGTGTGCCCCAACGGGATCTGAGGTGCTTTTGTGCTGGGGCTTTTGCACCAAAATCAGCACTTTTTTGAGGGACCCACCCCATCCCTCTCAAAACTGAAATTTCCACCTTATCGACAAAATCGCAAACTTTTTACAGAATTAACGTTTTTTCTAATACCCCCGAGGGATTTGCATTTTTTGGGCCTCTGGGGAGTATTTTTAGCGCACCTGAGCACTCGCAATACCTTTTTTTGGCCTCTGAGAATGCCCCAAAATATGTTTTTTTTGTCTAAGGATCACAGGTATCGCGCAGTCTTTGTAGTTTTCAACAAAAGCAATTTTTTTCTGATGGTCCCAAAGGGTTTGAAAGCATTTTAGACCTTTGTGCATGCAGCTGAAGCGCAATTTAGCTTTTTTCTGCTTTTTGGGGCTAATTCAAGCCCTGAAAAAGTGCAGCATTTCTTAGTATCGCCAAATTCTATAAATATAGCGCCAAATGGATTGTTTTTGGTGCCCCAACGGGATCTGAGGTGCTTTTATGCTGGAGCTGTTGCACCAAAATCAGCACGTTTTTGAGGGACCCACCCCACCCCTCTCAAAACTGAAATTTCCACCTTACTGACAAAATCGCAGACCTTCTACAGAATAAACGTCTTTTCCTAAAAGCTCCGAGGGAAGTGCATTTTTTTGGGTTCTGGGGAGTATTTTAAGCGCACCTGAGCACGTGCAACATTTTTTTTCGCCTCTGTGAATGCCCCAAATTGGGGTTTTTACCCTAAGGATCGCACATATCGCGCATTCTTTGTAGTTTTTAACAAAAGGAATTTTTTTCTCATGGTCCCAAAGGGTTTGAATGCATTTTGGACCTTTGTGCATGCAGCTGAGAGCGCCATTTAGCTTTTTTATGCCTTTCGTGACTAAATTCAAGCCGTGGAAAAGTGCAGCATTTCTTATTATCGCCAAATGGATTGTTTTTTGGTGCCCCAACGGGATCTGAGGTGTTTTTATGCTGGGGCCGTTGCACTAAAATCAGCACTTTTTTGAGGGACCCACCCCACCCCTCTCAAAACTGAAATTTCAACCTTATCGACAAAATCGCAGACTTTCTAAAGAAAAAACGTTTTTTTCTGATAGCACCGACGGATTTGCTTTTTGGGGGGTATCTGGGGAGAACGTTTGTTGCACCTGAGCATTCGCAACACCTTTTTTAGCCTCTGGGAATGCCCCTGAATGGGGTTTTTTCCCTAAGGATCGCACATATCGCGCATTCTTTGTAGTTTTCAACAAAAGGAATTTTTTTCTGATGGTCCCAGAGGGCTTGAATGCATTTTGGACCTCTGTGCAGGCAGCTGAGAGCGCCAATTAGCGTTTTTCTGCTTTTAAGGGCAAATTCAAGCCCAGACGAAGTGCAACATTTCTTAGTATCGCCAAATTCTATAAAAATAGCTCCAACTGGATTGCTTTCTTGGTGCCCCAACGGGATCTAAGGTGCTTTTATGCTGGGGCCGTTGCACCAATATCAGCAAATTTTTGCAGGACCAGCCCACCCGTCTCAAAACTGGAATTTCCACCTTATCGACAAAATCGCAGACTTTCTACAGAACAAACGTTTTTTTCTGATAGCCCCGAGGGATTTGCATTTTTTTGGGGGCCTCTGGGGAGTATTTTTCGCGCACCGGAGCACGCGCAACTCCTTTTCCAGCGTCTGGGAATGCCCCAAAATATGGTTTATTCCCTAACGATCGAACATATCGCGCATTCTCTCTAGTTTTCAACAAAAGGAATATTTTCTGATGGTTCCAAGGGGTTTGAATGCATTTTGGACCTTTGTGCATGCAGCTGAGAGCGCCAATTAGGTTTTTTCTGCTTTTTGGAACTAATTCAAGCCCTGAAAAAGTGCAGCATTTTTTAGTATCGCCAAATTCTATAAAAATAGCGCCAAATGGATTGTTTTTTGGTGCCCCAACGGGATCTGAGGTGCTTTTATGCTGGGGCCGTTGCACCAAAATCAGCACTTTTTTGAGGGACCCACCCCACCCCTCTCAAAACTGAAATTTCAACCTTATCGACAAAATCGCAGACTTTTTCCAGAATAAACGTGTTTTTCTGATAGCCCGGAGAGATTTGCATTTTTTTAGGCCTCTGGGGAGTATGTTTAGCGCACCTGAGCACTCGCAACACCTTAGCTTCTGGGAATGCTTCAAAATGGGGTTTTTTCCATAAGGATCGCACATATTGCGCATTCTTTGTAGTTTTCAACAGAAGCAATTTTTTTCTGATGGTCGCAAAGCGTTTGAATGCATTTTAGACCTTTCTGCATGCAACTGAGAGCGCCAATTAGCTTTTTTCTGCTTTTTGGGACTAATTCAAGGCCTGAAAAAGTGCAGCATTTCTTAATATCGCCAAATACTTTAAAAATAGTGCCAAATGGATTGTTTTTTGGTGCCCCAACGGGATGTGAGGTGCTTTTACGCTGGGGCCGTTGAACAAAATCAGCACTTTTTTGAGGGACCCACCCCACCCCTCTCAAAACTGAAATTTCCCCCTTACGACAAAATCGCAGACTTTCTACAGATTAAACGTTGTTTTCTCATAGTTCCTAGTTATCTGCATTTTTTTGGGCCTCTGGGGAGTCTTTTTAGCGCACCTGAGTACTTGCAACACCTTTTTTAGCCTCTGGGAATGCCCCAAAATGGGTTTTTTCCCCTAAGGATCGCACATTTCGCGCACTCTTTGTACTTTTCAACAAAAGCAATTTTTTTCTGATGGTCCCAAAGGATTTGAATGCATTTTGGACCTTTGTGCATGCAGCTGAGGGCGCCAATTAGCTTTTTCCTGCTTTTTGGGACTAATACATGCCCTGAAAAAGTGCAGCATTTCTTAGTGTCACCATATTCTGTAAAAATAGTGCCAAATGGATTGTTTTTTGGTTCCCCAACGGGATCTGGGGTGCTTTTATGCTGGGCCGTTGCACCGAAATCAGCACTTTTTTGAGGGACCTACCCCACCCCTCTCAAAACTGAAATTTCAACCTTATCGACAAAATCACAGACTTTCTAAAGAAAAAAACGTTTTTTTCTGATAGCACCGACGGATTTGCTTGTTTGGGGGGCATCTGGGGAGAACGTTTATTGCACCTGAGCATTCGCAACACTTTTTTTAGCCTCTGGGAATGCCCCAGAACGGGGTTTTTTTCCCTAAGGATCGCACATATCGCGCATTCTTTGTAGTTTTCAACAAAAGCAATTTTTTTCTGATGGTCCCAAAGGGTTTGAATGCAGTTTAGACCTTTGTGCATGCAGCTGAAGCGCAATTTAGCTTTTTTCTGCTTTTTGGGGCTACTTCAAGCCCTGGAAAAGTGCAGTATTTCTTAGTATCGCCAAATTCTATAAAAATAGCGCCAAATGGATTGTGTTTTGGTGCCCCGATGGGATCTGACGTGCTCTTATGCTAGGGCCGTTGCACCAAAATCAGCACTTTCTTGAGGGACCCACCCCACCCCTCTCAAAACTGAAATTTCCACCTTATCGACAAAGTTGCAGACTTTCTACAGAATAAACGTTTTTTTCCCAATTGCCCCTAGGCATTTGCATTTTTTTGGGCCACTGGGGAGCATTTTTAGCGCACCTGATTACGTGCAACACCTTTTTTAGCCTCTGAGGATGCCCCAAAATATGCTTTTTTCTCGAAGGATTGCACATATCGCGAATTCTTTGTAGTTTTCAACAAAAGGAAGTATTTTCTGATGGTCCCAGGGGGTTTGAAGGCATTTTGGACCTTTGTGCATGCAGCTGAGGGCGCCAATTAGCTTTTTTCTCCTTTTTCGGACTTATTCAAGCCCTGAAAAAGTGCAGCATTTCTTAGTATCGCCAAATTCTATAAAACTAGCGCCAAATGAATTGTTTTTGTGTGCCCCAACGGGATCTGAGGTGCTTTTGTGCTGGGGTTTTTGCACCAAAATCAGCACTTTTTTGAGGGACCCACCCCATCCCTCTCAAAACTGAAATTTCCCCCTTATGGACAAAATCACAGACTATCTACAGAATAAACGTTTTTTTTCTGAAAGCCCCGAGGGATTTGCATTTTTTTGGGCCTCTGGGGAGTATTTTTAGCGCCCCTGAGCACGTGCTACAACTGTTTTAGCCTCTGGGAATGCCCCAAAATATGTTTTTTTCTCTTAGGATCGCAAATATCGCGCATTCTTTGTAGTTTTCAACAAAATCAAATTTTTTTCTGATGGTCCCAAGGGGTTTGAATGCAGTTTAGACCTTTGTGCATGCAGCTGAAGCGCAATTTAGCTTTTTTCTGCTTTTTGGGGCTACTTCAAGCCCTGGAAAAGTGCAGTAATTCTTAGTATCGCCAAATTCTATAAAAAAAGCGCCAAATGGATTGTGTTTTGGTGCCCCAACGGGATCTGAGGTGCTTTTACGCTGGGGCCGTTGCACCAAAATCAGCACTTTTTTGAGGGACCCACCCCACCCCTCTCAAAACTGAAATTTCCACCTTATCGACAAAGTTGCAGACTTTCTACAGAATAAACGTTTTTTTCCCAATTGCCCCTAGGGATTTGCATTTTTTTGGGCCACTGGGAGCATTTTTAGCGCACCTGATTATGTGCAACACCTTTTTTAGCCTCTGAGGATGTACCAAAATATGCTTTTTTCTCGAAGGATTGCACATATCGCGAATTCCTTGTAGTTTTCAACTAAAGGAAGTATTTTCTGATGGTCCCAAGGGGTTTGAAGGCATTTTGGACCTTTGTGCATGCAGCTGAGGGCGCCAATTAGCTTTTTTCTCCTTTTTCGGACTAATTCAAGCCCTGAAAAAGTGCAGCATTTCTTAGTATCGCCAAATTCTATAAAACTAGCGCCAAATGAATTGTTTTTGTGTGCCCCAACGGGATCTGAGGTGCTTTTGTGCTGGGGCTTTTGCACCAAAATCAGCACTTTTTTGAGGGACCCACCCCATCCCTCTCAAAACTGGAATTTCCCCCTTATGGACAAAATCACAGACTATCTACAGAATAAACGTTTTTTTTCTGATAGCCCCGAGGGATTTGCATTTTTTTGGGCCTCTGGGGGGTATTTTTAGCGCACCTGAGCACGTGCTACAACTATTTTAGCCTCTGGGAATGCCCCAAAATATGTTTTTTTCTCTTAGGATCGCAAATATCGCGCATTCTTTGTAGTTTTCAACAAAAGCAATTTTTTTCTGATGGTCCCAAGGGGTCTGAATGCAGTTTAGACCTTTGTGCATACAGCTGAAGCGCAATTTAGCTTTTTTCTGCTTTTGGGGGCTACTTCAAGCCCTGGAAAAGTGCAGTATTTCTTAGTATCGCCAAATTCTATAAAAATAGCGCCAAATGGATTGTGTTTTGGTGCCCCAACGGGATCTGAGGTGCTTTTACGCTGGGGCCGTTGCACCAAAATCAGCACTTTTTTGAGGGACCCACCCCACCCCTCTCAAAACTGAAATTTCCACCTTATCGACAAAGTTGCAGACTTTCTACAGAATAAACGTTTTTTTCCCAATTGCCCCTAGGGATTTGCATTTTTTTGGGCCACTGGGGAGCATTTTTAGCGCACCTGATTACGTGCAACACCTTTTTTAGCCTCTGAGGATGCCCCAAAATATGCTTTTTTCTCGAAGGATTGCACATATCGCGAATTTTTTGTAGTTTTCAACAAAAGGAAGTATTTTCTGATGGTCCCAAGAGGTTTGAAGGCATTTTGGACCTTTGTGCATGCAGCTGAGGGCGCCAATTAGCTTTTTTCTCCTTTTTCGGACTAATTCAAGCCCTAAAAAAGTGCAGCATTTCTTAGTATCGCCAAATTCTATAAAACTAGCGCCAAATGAATTGTTTTTGTGTGCCCCAACGGGATCTAAGGTGCTTTTGTGCTGGGGCTTTTGCACCAAAATCAGCACTTTTTTGAGGGACCTACCCCAGCCCTCTGAAAACTGAAATTTCCACCTTATCGACAAAATCGCAAACTTTCTACAGAATTAACGTTTTTTCTAATACCCCCGAGGGATTTGCATTTTTTTGGGCCTCTGGGGAGTATTTTTAGCGCACCTGAAAACGCGCAACATCTTTTTTCGCTTCTGGTAATGCCGCACATTGGGGTTTTTACCCTAAGGATCGCACATATCGCGCATTCTTTGTAGTTTTCAACAAAAGGAATTTTTTCTGATGGTCCCAAAGGGTTGACTGCATGTTGGACCTTTGTGCATGCAGCTGAGAGCGCCAATTAGCTTTTTTCTGCCTTTCGTGACTAAATTCAAGGCCTGAAAAAGTGCAGCATTTCTTAGTCTCGCCAAATTCTAAACACATAGCGCCAAATGGATTGTTTTTTGGTGCCCCAACGGGATCTAAGGTGTTTTTATGCTGGAGCCGTTGCACTAAAATCAGCACTTTTTTGAGGGACCCACCCTACTCCTCTCAAAACTGAAATTTCAACCTTATCGACAAAATAGCAGACTTTCTACAGATTAAACGTTTTTTCTCATATCCCCAAGGGATTTGCATGATTTTTGCGCCTCTGGGGAGTATTTTTAGCGCACCTGAGCACCCGCAACACCTTTTTTTGGCCTCTGAGAATGCCCCAAAATATGTTTTTTTTCTCTAAGGATCGCACGTATCGCGCAGTGTTTGTAGTTTTCAACAAAAGCAATTTTTTCTAATAGTCCCAAAGGGTTTGAATGCATTTTAGACCCTTGTGCATGCAGCTGAAGCGCAATTTAGCTTTTTTCTGCTTTTTGGGGCTAATCCAAGCCCTGAAAAAGTGCAGCATTTCTTAGTATCGCCAAATTCTTTAAATATAGCGCCAAATGGATTGTTTTTTGGTGCCCCAACAGGATCTGAGGTGCTTTTATGCTGGAGCCGTTGCACCAAAATCAGCACTTTTTTGAGGGACCCACCCCACCCCTCTCAAAACTGAAATTTCCACCTTACTGACAAAATCGCAGACCTTCTACAGAATAAACGTCTTTTCCTAAAAGCTCCGAGGGAAGTGCAATTTTTTGGCCTCTGGGGAGTATTTTTAGCGCACCTGAGCACGTGCAACATCTTTTTTCGCCTCTGGGAATGCCCCAAATTGGGGTTTTTACCCTAAGGATCGAACATATCGCGCATTCTTTCTAGTTTTCAACAAAAGGAATTTTTTTCCCATGGTCCCAAAGGGTTTGAATGCATTTTAGACCTTTGTGCATGCAGCTGAGAGCGCCAATTAGCTTTTTATGCTTTTCGTGACTAAATTCAAGCCGTGGAAAAGTGCAGCATTTCTTATTATCGCCAAATGGATTGTTTTTTGGAGCCCTAATGGGATCTGAGGTGTTTTTATGCTGGGGCCGTTGCACCAAAATCAGCACTTTTTTGAGGACCCACCCCACCCCTCTCAAAACTGAAATTTCAACCTTATCGACAAAATCACAGACTTTCTAAAGAAAAAACGTTTTTTTCTGATAGCACCGACGGATTTCCTTTTGTGGGGGGCATCTGGGGAGAACGTTTATTGCACCTGAGCATTCGCAACACTTTTTTTAGCCTCTGGGAATGCCCCAGAACGGGGTTTTTTCCCTAAGGATCGCACATATCGCGCATTCTCTGTAGTTTTCAACAAAAGGAATTTTTTTCTGATGGTCCCAAGGAGCTTGAATGCATTTTGGACCTTTTTGCATGCAGCTGAGGGCGCCAATTAGCTTTTTCCTGCTTTTTGGGACTAATACAAGCCCTGAAAAAGTGCAGCATTTCTTAGTATCGCCATATTCTGTAAAAATAGTGCCAAATGGATTGTTTTTTCGTTCCCCAATGGGATCTGGGGTGCTTTTATGCTGGGCCGTTGCACCGAAATCAGCACTTTTTTGAGGGACCTACCCCACCCCTCTCAAAACTGAAATTTCCCCCTTATGGACAAAATCACAGACTATCTACAGAATAAACGTTTTTTTTCTGATAGCCCCGAGGGATTTGCATTTTTTTTGGGCCTCTGGGGAGTATTTTTAGCGCACCTGAGCACGTGCTACAACTATTTTAGCCTCTGGGAATGCCCCAAAATATGTTTTTTTCTCTTAGGATCGCAAATATCGCGCATTCTTTGTAGTTTTCAACGAAAGCAATTTTTTTCTGATGGTCCCAAAGGGTTTGAATGCAGTTTAGACCTTTGTGCATGCAGCTGAAGCGCAATTTAGCTTTTTTCTGCTTTTGGGGGCTACTTCAAGCCCTGGAAAAGTGCAGTATTTCTTAGTATCGCCAAATTCTATAAAAATAGCGCCAAATGGATTGTGTTTTGGTGCCCCAACGGGATCTGAGGTGCTTTTACGCTGGGGCCGTTGCACTAAAATGAGCACTTTTTTGAGGGACCCACCCCACCCCTCTCAAAACTGAAATTTCCACCTTATCGACAAAGTTGCAGACTTTCTACAGAATAAACGTTTTTTTCCCAATTGCCCCTAGGGATTTGCATTTTTTTGGGCCACTGGGGAGCATTTTTAGCGCACCTGATTACGTGCAACACCTTTTTTAGCCTCTGAAGATGCCCCAAAATATGCTTTTTTCTGGAAGGATTGCACATATCGCGAATTCTTTGTAGTTTTCAACAAAAGGAAGTATTTTCTGATGGTCCCAGGGGGTTTGAAGGCATTTTGGACCTTTGTGCATGCAGCTGAGGGCGCCAATTAGCTTTTTTCTCCTTTTTCGGACTAATTCAAGCCCTGAAAAAGAGCAGCATTTCTTAGTATCGCCAAATTCTATAAAACTAGCGCCAAATGAATTGTTTTTGTGTGCCCCAACGGGATCTGAGGTGCTTTTGTGCTCGGGCTTTTGCACCAAAATCGGCACTATTTGAGGGACCCACCCCATCCCTCTCAAAACTGAAATTTCCACCTTATCGACAAAATCGCAAACTTTCTACAGAATTAACGTTTTTTCTAATACCCCCGAGGGATTTGCATTTTTTTGGGCCTCTGGGGAGTATTTTTAGCGCACCTGAGCACGCGCAACATCTTTTTTCGCTTCTGGTAATGCCCCACATTGAGGTTTTTACCCTAAGGATCGCACATATCGCGCATTCTTTGTAGTTTTCAACAATAGGAATTTTTTTCTGATGGTCCCAAAGGGTTGACTGCATGTTGGACCTTTGTGCATGCAGCTGAGAGCGCCAATTAGCTTTTTTCTGCCTTTCGTGACTAAATTCAAGGCCTGAAAAAGTGCAGCATTTCTTAGTCTCGCCAAATTCTATACACATAGCTCCCACAAACTGTTGTCGTCTTACTTACTCTCATGGGTTGGAACATTAATAGCGCCAAATGGATTGTTTTTTGGTGCCCCAACGGGATCTAAGGTGTTTTTATGCTGGAGCCGTTGCACTAAAATCAGCACTTTTTTGAGGGACCCACCCTACTCCTCTCAAAACTGAAATTTCAACCTTATCGACAAAATAGCAGACTTTCTACAGATTAAACGTTTTTTCTCATATCCCCAAGGGATTTGCATGATTTTTGCGCCTCTGGGGAGTATTTTTAGCGCACCTGAGCACCCGCAACACCTTTTTTTTTGCCTCTGAGAATGCCCCAAAATATGTTTTTTTTTCTCTAAGGATCGCACGTATCGCGCAGTGTTTGTAGTTTTCAACAAAAGCAATTTTTTCCGATAGTCCCAAAGGGTTTGAATGCATTTCAGACCCTTGTGCATGCAGCTGAAGCGCAATTTAGCTTTTTTCTGCTTTTTGGGGCTACTTCAAGCCCTGGAAAAGTGCAGCATTTCTTAGTATCGCCAAATTCTATAAATATAGCGCGAAATGGATTGTTTTTTGGTGTCCCAAAGGGATCTGAGGTGCTTTTATGCTGGAGCCGTTGCACCAAAATCAGCACTTTTTTGAGGGACCCACCCCACCCCTCTCAAAACTGAAATTTCCACCTTACTGACAAAATCGCAGACCTTCTACAGAATAAACGTCTTTTCCTAAAAGCTCCGAAGGAAGTGCAATTTTTTTGGCCTCTGGGGAGTATTTTTAGCGCCCCTGAGCACGTGCTACAACTATCTTAGCCTCTGGGAATGCCCCAAAATATGTTTTCTTCTCTTAGGATCGCAAATATCGCGCATTCTTTGTAGTTTTCAACAACAGCAATTTTTTTCTGATGGTCCCAAAGGGTTTGAATGCAGTTTAGACCTTTGTGCATGCAGCTGAAGCGCAATTTAGCTTTTTTCTGCTTTTTGGGGCTACTTCAAGCCCTGGAAAAGTGCAGTATTTCTTAGTATCGCCAAATTCTATAAAAATAGCGCCAAATGGATTGTGTTTTGGTGCCCCAACGGGATCTGAGGTGCTTTTACGCTGGGGCCGTTGCACCAAAATCAGCACTTTTTTGAGGGACCCACCCCACCCCTCTCAAAACTGAAATTTCCACCTTATCGACAAAGTTGCAGACTTTCTACAGAATAAACGTTTTTTTCCCAATTGCCCCTAGGCATTTGCATTTTTTTGGGCCACTGGGGAGCATTTTTAGCGCACCTGATTACGTGCAACACCTTTTTTAGCCTCTGAGGATGCCCCAAAATATGCTTTTTTCTCGAAGGATTGCACATATCGCGAATTCGTTGTAGTTTTCAACAAAAGGAAGTATTTTCTGATGGTCCCAAGGGGTTTGAAGGCATTTTGAACCTTTGTGCATGCAGCTGAGGACGCCAATTAGCTTTTTTCTCCTTTTTTCGGACTAATTCAAGCCCTGAAAAAGTGCAGCATTTCTTAATATGGCCAAATTCTATAAGACTAGCGCCAAATGAATTGTTTTTGTGTGCCCCAACGGGATCTGAGGTGCTTTTGTGCTGGGGCTTTTGCACCAAAATCGGCACTATTTGAGGGACCCACCCCATCCCTCTCAAAACTGAAATTTCCACCTTGTCGACAAAATCGCAAACTTTCTACAGAATTAACGTTTTTTCTAACACCCCCGAGGGATTTGCATTTTTTTGGGCCTCTGGGGAGTATTTTTAGCGCACCTGAGCACGTGCAACATCTTTTTTCGCTTCTGGTAATGCCCCACATTGGGGTTTTTACCCTAAGGATCGCACATATCGCGCATTCTTTGTAGTTTTCAACGAAAGGAATTTTTTCTGATGTTCCCAAGGGGTTGACTGCATGTTGGACCTTTGTGCATGCAGCTGAGAGCGCCAATTAGCTTTTTTCTGCCTTTCGTGACTAAATTCAAGGCCTGAAAAAGTGCAGCATTTCTTAGTTTCGCCAAATTCTAAACACATAGCGCCAAATGGATTGTTTTTTGGTGCCCTAACGGGATCTAAGGTGTTTTTATGCTGGAGCCGTTGCACTAAAATCAGCACTTTTTTGAGGGACCCACCCTACTCCTCTCAAAACTGAAATTTCAACCTTATCGTCAAAATAGCAGACTTTCTACAGATTAAACGTTTTTTCTCATATCCCCAAGGGATTTGCATGATTTGTGCGCCTCTGGGGAGTATTTTTAGCGCACCTGAGCACCTGCAACACCTTTTTTTGGCCTCTGAGAATGCCCCAAAATATGTTTTTCTTTCTCTAAGGATGGCACGTATCGCGCAGTGTTTGTAGTTTTCAACAAAAGCAATTTTTTCTGATAGTCCCAAAGGGTTTGAATGCATTTTAGACCCTTGTGCATGCAGCTGAAGCGCAATTCAGCTTTTTTCTGCTTTTTGGGGCTAATTCAAGCCCTGAAAAAGTGCAGCATTTCTTAGTATCGCCACATTCTATAAATATAGCGCCAAATGGATCGTTTTTTGGTGCCCCAACGGGATCTGAGGTGCTTTTATGCTGGAGCCGTTGCACCAAAATGAGCACTTTTTTGAGGGACCCACCCCACCCCTCTCAAAACTGAAATTTCCACCTTACTGACAAAATCGCAGACCTTCTACAGAGTAAACGTCTTTTCCTAAAAGCTCCGAGGGAAGTGCAATTTTTTTGGCCTCTGGGGAGTATTTTTAGCGCACCTGAGTACGTGCAACACTTTTTTTTAGCCTCTGGGAATGCCCCAAACTGGGTTTTTTTCCCTAAGGATCGCACATATCGCGCCTTCTTTGTAGCTTACAACAAAAAGAATTTTTTTGTGATGGTTCCAAAGGGTTTGAATGCATTTTGGACCTTTGGTCATGCAGCTGAGAGCGCCAAGTAGCTTTTTTCTGCTTTTTGGGACTAATTCAAGCGCTGAAAAAGTGCAGCATTTCTCAGTATCGCCAAATTCTATAAAAGTAGCGCCAAATGGATTGTTTTTGGGTGCCCCAACGGGATCTGAGGTGCTCTTTTCCGAGGGCCGTTGCACCAAAATTAGCACTTTTTTGAGGGACCCACCCCAACTTTCTCAAAACTGAAATTTCCACCTTACCGACAAAATCTCAAACTTTCTACAGAATAAACTTTTTTTTCTAATAACCCCGACAGATTTGTATTTTTTGGACCTCTAGGGAGTATTTTTAGCGCACCTGATTACGTGCAACACATTCTTTAGCCTCTGGTAATGCCCCCAAATGAGTTTTTTCCCGAAGGATTGCACATATCGCGCATTCCTTGTAGTTTTTAACAAAAGCAACTTTTTTCTGATGGTCCTAAGGAGTTTGAATTCATTTTGGAGCTTTGTGCATGCAGCTGAGAGCGCCAATTACCTTTTTTCTGCTTTTTGGGACTAATTCAAACCCTGAAAAAGTGCAGCATTTCTTAGTATCGCCAAATTCTATAAAAATAGCGCAAAATGGATTGTTTTTTTGGTGCCCCAACGGGATCTGAAGTGCTTTTATGCTGGGGCCGTTACACCAAAATCAGCACTTTTTTGAGGGACCCACCCCACCCCTCTCAAAACTGAAATTTCTACCTTATCGACAAAATCGCAGACTTTCTACACAATGAACATTTTTTCTGATAGCCCCGAGGGATTTGCATTACTTTTGGGGCTCTGGGGAGCATGTTAAGGGCACCTGACCACGTGCAGCACATTGTTTAGCCTCTGTTTATGCCTCCAAAAAGGTTGTTTTTTTCTAAGGATCGCATATATCGCGCATTTATTGTACTTTTCAACAAAACGAGTTGCCTCACCTCAGATTCCGTTGGGATACCAAAAACAAATCATTTTGGCGCTATTCTTATAGAATTTGGCGATACTAAGAAATGCTACACTTTTTCAAGGCTTGAATTAGTCCCAAAAGGCAGAAAAAAGCTAATTGGCGGTCTCAGCTGCATGCACAAAGGCCAAAAATGCATTCAAATCCTTTGGGACTATTAGAAAAAAATTGCTTTTGTTGAAAAGTACAAAGAATGCGCGATATGTTCGATCCTTAGGGAAAAATACCCATTTGGGGGCATAAACAGAGGCTAAAAGATGTGTTTCACGTGGTCAGGTGCGCTAAACATGCTCCCCAGAAGCCCAAAAATAATGCAAATCCCTCGGGGCTAGCAGAAAAATGTTCATTGTGTAGAAAGTCTGCTATTTTGTCGGTAACCGTAAAATTTCACTTTTGAGAAGGGTGGGGGTCTCTTTAAAAGTGTTTATTTTGGTGCAACAGCCCCACTATAAAAGCACCTCAGATTCCGTTGGGACACCAAAAACAAATCATTTTGGCGCTATTCTTATAGAATTTGGCGATACTAAGAAATGCTACACTTTTTCAAGGCTTGAAGTAGTCCCAAAAAGCAAAAAAAAGCTAATTGGCGGTCTCAGCTGCATACACAAAAGCCAAAAATGCATTCAAATCCTTTGGGACCATTAGAAAAAAATTGCTTTTGTTAAAAAGTACAAAGAATGCGCGATATGTGCGATTCTTAGGGAAAAAAACCCATTTTGGGGCATACACAGAGGCTAAAAAATGTGTTGCACCTGGTCAGGTGCGCTTAACATGCTCCACAGAGAACCAAGAATAATGCAAATCCCTCGGGGCTTTAAAAAAATGTTCATTGTGTAGAAAGGCTGCTATTTTGTCGGTAAGGTGGAAAATTTCAGTTTTGAGAGGGCTGGGGTGGGTCCCTCAAAAAAGAGCTCATTTTGGCGCAACGGCCCCAGCATAAAAGCACCTTAGATTCCGTTGGGGTACGAAAAACAAATCATTTTGGCGCTATTCTTATAGAATTTGGCGATATTAAGAAATGGTACACTTTTTCAGGGCTTGAATTAGTCCCAAACAGTAGCAAAAAACTAATTGGCGGTCTCAGCTGCATGCACAAAGGCCAAAAATGCATTCAAATCCTTTGGGACTATTAGAAAAAAATTCCTTTTGTTGAAAAGTACAAAGAATGCGCGATATGTGCGATCCTTAGAAAAACACAACCATTTGGAGGCATACACAAAGGCTAAAAAATGTGCTGCACGTGGTCAGGTGCGCTTAACATGCTCCCCAGAGCCCCAAAAGTAATGCAAATCTCCCGGGGCTATCAGAAAAAGTCTTTATTGTGTAGAAAGTCTGTTATTTTGTCGCTAAGGATGAAATTTAAGTTTTGAGAGGGGTGGGGTGGGTTCCTTTAAAAGTGCTCATTTTGGTGCAACGGCCCCAGCATAAAAGCACGTCTGATTCCGTTGGGACGCCAAAAAATAATGCAAATCCCTCGGGGCTTTAAAAAAATGTTCATTGTGTAGAAAGGCTGTTATTTTGTCGATAAGGTAGAAATTTCAGTTTTGAGAGGGGTGGGGTGGGTCCCTAAAAAAAGTGCTGATTTTGGTGTAACGGCCCCAGCATAAAAGCACCTCAGATCCCGTTGGGGCACCAAAATAACAATCCATTTGGCGCTATTTTTATAGAATTTGGCGATACTAAGAAATGCTGCACTTTTTCAGGGCTTGAATTAATCCCAAAAAGAAGAAAAAAGATAATTTGCGCCCTCAGCTGCATGCACAAAGGTCCAAAATGCATTCAAACCCCTTAGGACCATCAGAAAAAAATTCCTTTTGTTAAAAACTACAAGGAACGCGCGATATGTGCGATCCTTCGGGAAAAAAACTCATTTTGGGGCATTCCCAGAGGCTAAAAAATGTGTTGCACGTAATCAGGTGCGCTAAAACAAAAGCAATTTTTTTGTACTTTTTAACAAAAGCAATTTTTTTCTAATGGTCCCATAGAATTTGAATGCATTTTTGGCCTTTGTGCATACAGCTGAGACCGCCAATTAGCTTTTTGCTGCTTTTTGGGACCAATTCAAGTCCTGAAAAAGTGTAGCATTCCTTAGTATCGCCAAAATCTATAAGAATAGCGCCAAAATGATTTGTTTTTGGTGCCCCAACGGAATCTGAGGTGCTTTTATGCTGGGGCCGTTGCACCAAAATGAGCACTTTTTTGAGGGACCCAGCCCACCCCTGTCAAAACTGAAATTTCCACCTTACCGACAAAATAGCAGACTTTCTACACAATGAACATTTTTTCTGATAGCCCCGAGGGATTTGCATTATTTTTGGGCCTCTGGGGAGCATGTTTAGCGCACCTGACCACGGGCAACACATTTTTTAGCCTCTGTGTATGCCCCCAAATGTGGATTTTTCCCTAAGGATCGCACATATCGCGCATTCTTTGTACTTTTCAACAAAAAAAATTTTTTTAATGCTCCAAAAGGATTTGAATGCATTTTTGCCCCCTAGGCATGCAGCTGAGACCGCCAATTAGCTTTTTGCCTCTTTTTGGGACTAATTCAAGCCCTGAAAAAGTGTACCATTTCTTAGTATCGCCAAATTCTATAAGATTAGCGCAAAATGATTTGTTTTTGGTGCCCCATCGGAATCTGAGGTGCTTTTATGCTGGGGCCGTTGCACCAAAATGACCATTTTTTTAAGGGACCCACAACACCCCTCTCAAAAGTGAAAGTATCACCTTACCGACAAAATAGCACACTTTCTACAAAACGAACATTTTTATCTGATAGCCCCAAGCGATTTGCATTCTTTTTGGGCCTCTGGGGAGCATGTGAACCGCACCTGACAACGTGCAACACATTTTGTAGCCTCTGTGTATGCCTTGAAATGGGGTTTTTTCTCTAAGGATCGCACATATCGCGCATTCTTTGTATGTTTGAACAAAAGCAATTTTCATCTAATGGTCCCAAACGATTTGAATGCATTTTGGACCTTTGTGCATGCAGCTGAAAGCGCCAAATAGCTTTTTTCTGCATTTTTGGACTAATTCAAGCCCTGAAAAAGTGCAGCATCTCTTAGTATCGCCAAATTCTATAAAAATAGCGCCAAATGGATTGTTTTTTGGTGCCCCAAAGTGATCTGAGGTGCTTTCATGCTGGGGCCGTTCACCAAAATCAGCACTTCTTTGAGGGACCCAACCCACCCCTCTCAAAACTGAAATTTCCACCTTATCGAGAAAACTGCAGATTTTCTACTGAATAGACGTTTTTTTCTAATAGAAACAAGGGATTATGATTTTTTTGGGCTTTTTGGGAGTCTTTTTAGCGAACCTGAGCACGTGCAACACCTTTTTTAGCCTCTGGGAGTGCCCCAAAATGGGGTTTTTTCCCTAAAGATTGCACATATCGCGCATTCTTTGTAGTTTTTAACAAAGGCAATTTTTTTCGGATAGTCCTAAAGGGTTTGAATGCATTTTGGACCTTTGTGCATGCAGCTGAGAGCGCCAATTAGCTTTTTTCTGCTTTTTGGGACTAATTCAAGCCCTGAAAAAGTGCAGCATTTCTTAGTATCGCCAAATTCTATAAAAATAGCGCCAAATGGATTTTTTTGGGGTGCCCCAACGGGATCTGAGGTGCTTTTATGCTGGGGTCGTTCCACCAATATCAGCACTTTTTTAAGGGACCCACTCCACCCCTCTCAAAACTGAAATTTCCACCTTATCAACAAAATTGCAGACTTTCTACAGAATAAACGTTTTTTTCTGATAGCCCCAAGGAATTTGCATTTTTGGGGGCCTCTGGGGAGTATTTTTAGCGAACCTGAGCACGCTCAACACCTTTTTCAGCCTCTGAGAATGCCCCAAAATATGGTTTATTCCCTAAGGATCGCACATATCGCACATTCTTTGTAGTTTTTAACAAAAGGAATTTTTTTCTGATGGTCCCAAAGGGTTTGAATGCATTTTGGACCTTTGTGCATGCAGCTGAGAGCGCCAATTAGCTTTTTTCTGCTTTTGGGACTAATTCAAGCCCTGAAAAAGTGCAACATTTCTTAGTATCGCCAAATTCTATAAAAATAGCGCCAAATGGATTGTTTTTTAGTGCCCCAACGGGATCTGAGGTGCTTTTATGCTGGGGCCGTTGCACCAAAATCAGCACTTTTTTGAGGGCTCACCCCACAGCTCTCAAAACTGAAATTTCCACCTTATCGAAGAAATTGCAGACTTTCTACAGAATAAACGTTTTTTTCTGATAGCCCCGAGGGATTCTCATTTTTTTTGGGCCTCTGGGGAGCATGTTTAGTGCACCTGAGGACGCGCAACACCTTTTTTAGCCTCTGGGAATGCCTTAAAATGGGTTTTTTTTTTCTTTAAGGATCGCACATATCGCGCGTTCTTTGTACTTTTCAACAAAAGCAATTTTTTTCTCATGGGCCCAATGGGTTTGAAGGCCTTTTTTGACCTTTGTGCATACAGCTGGGAGCGCCAATTAGCTTTTTTCTGCTTTTTGGGACTAATTCAAGCCTTGAAAAAGTGCAACATTTCTTCGTATCGCCAAATTCTATAAAAATAGCGCCAAATGGATTGTTTTTTAGTGCCCCAACGGGATCTGAGGTGCTTTTATGCTGGGGCCGTTCACCAAAATCAGCACTTCTTTGAGGGACCCACCCCACCCCTATCAAAAGTGAAATTTCCACCTTATCGACAAAATCGCAGACTTTCTACAGAATAAACGTTTTTGTCTAATAGCCCCGACGGATTTGCATTTTTTTGGGCCTCTGGGGAGTATTTTTAGCGCACCTGAGCACGCGCAACACCTTTTTTAGCATCTGGGAATGCCCAAACATGGGTTTTTTCCCTAAGGATCGCACATATCGCGCGTTCTTTGTAGTTTTCAACAAAAGCTATTTTTTCTTATGGTCCCAAATGGTTGAATGCATTTTGGACCTTTGGGCATGCAGCTGAGAGCGCCAATTAGCTTTTTTCTGCTTTTTGGGACTAATTCAAGCCCTGAAAAAGTGTAGCATTTCTTAGTATCGCCAAAATATATAAGAATAGCGCCAAAATGATTTGTTTTTTGTGCCCCAACGGAATTTGAGGTGCTTTTATGCTGGGGCCGTTGCACCAAAATGAGCACTTTTTTTGAGGGACCCAGCCCACCCCTGTCAAAACTGAAATTTCCACCTTACCGAAAAAATCGCAGACTTTTTCACACATTGAACATTTTTTTCTGATAGCCGCGAGGGATTTGCATTATTTTTGGGGCTCTGGGGAGCATGTTAGGGGCACCTGACCACGTGCAACACTTTTTTTAGCCTCTGTGTATGCCTCCAAATGGGGTTTTTTTCTAAGGATCGCACATATCGCGCATTCGTTGTACTTTTTAACAAAAGCAATTTTTTTCTTATGGTCCCAAAGGATTTGAATGCATTTTTGGCCTTTGTGCATGCAGCTGAGGCCACCAATTAGCTTTCTGTTGCTTTTTGGGACTAATTCAAGCCCTGAAAAAGTGTAGCATTTCTTAGTATCCCCAAAATCTATAAGAATAGCGCCAAAATGATTTGGTTTTAGTGCCCCAACCGAATATGAGGTGCTTTTATGCTGGGGCCGTTTCACCAAAATGAGCTCTTTTTTGAGGGACCCACCCCATCCCTCTCAAAAGTGAAATTTCAACCTTACCGACAAAATAGCAGACTTTCTACACAATGAATATTTTTTCTGATAGCCCCGAGGGATTTCCATTAGTTTTGGGGCTCTAGGGAGCATGTTAAGCCCACCTGACCACGTGCAGCACAATTTTTAGCCCTTGTGTATGCCCCCCAATGGGGTTTTTCCCTTACAATCGCACATATCGCGCTTTCTTTGTACTTTTTCAACAAAAGCAATTTTTTTCTTACGGTCCCAAGGGATTTGAATGCATTTTTGGCCATTGTGCATGCAGCTTAGACCGCCAATTAGCCTTTTGCTGCTTTTCAGGACTAATTTAAGCCCTGAAAAAGTGTAGCATTGCTTAGTATCGCCAAATTCCATAAGAATAGCGCCAAAATGGTTTGTTTTTGGTGCCCCAACGGAATCTGAGGTCCTTTCATCTTAGGGCCGTTGCACCAAAATGAGCACTTTTTTGAGGGGCTCACCACACCACTCTCAAAAGTGAACTTTTTACATTACCGACAAAATACCACACTTTCTACACAATGAACATTTTTTTCTAATAGCCCCGAGGGATTTGCATTAGTTTTGGGCCTCTTGGGAGCATGTTTACCGCACCTGACCACGTGCAACACATTTTTTGGCCTCTGTCCATTCCCCAAATGGGTTTTGTCGCTAAGGATCGCACATATCGCGCATTCTTTGTACTTTTCAACAAAAGCAATTTTTTTCTAATGGTCGCAAAGGATTTGAATGCATTTTGGGCTTTGTACATGCAGCTGAGACCGACAATTAGCTTTCTGCTGCTTTTTGGGACTAATTCAAGCCCTGAAAATGTGTAGCACTTCTTAGTATCGCCAAATTCTACAAGAATAGCGCCACAATGATTTGTTTCTGGTGTCCCAACGGAATCTGAGGTCCTTTCATGGTGGGTCCGTTGCACTAAAACGAGCACTTTTTTGAGGGACCCACCCAACCCCTCTCAAATGTGAAATTTCATCCTTACCGACAAAATAGCAAACTTTCTACACAATGAACATTTTTTCTGATAGCCCCAAGGGATTTGCATTAGTTTTGGGCCTCTGGGGAGCATGTTTACCGCACCTGACCACGTGCAACACATTTTTTAGCCTCTGTGTATGCCCCAAATGGGGTTTTTTCCTTAAGGATCGCACATATCGCGCATTCTTTGTACTTTTCAACAAAAGCAATTTTTTTCTACTGATCCCAAAGGATTTGAATGCATTTTTGCCCTTTGTTCATGCAGCTGGGACCGCCAATTAGCTTTTTGCTGCTTTTTGGGACTAATTCAAACCCTGAAAAAGTGTACCATTTCTTAGTA
The DNA here is from genome assembly GCA_964017195.1 of Siderastrea radians. Taxonomy (NCBI): domain Eukaryota; kingdom Metazoa; phylum Cnidaria; class Anthozoa; order Scleractinia; family Rhizangiidae; genus Siderastrea; species Siderastrea radians. The sequence continues at coordinate 37,547,341 of OZ024900.1, forward strand.
TCGCCAAATTCTTTAAGAATAGTGCCAAAATGATTTGTTTTTGGTGCCCCAACAGAATCTGAGGTCCTTTTATGCTGGGGCCGTTGCGCCAAAATCAAAACTTTTTTGAGGGACCCAGCCCACCTTTCTCAAAACTGAAATTTCCACCTTATCGACAAAATCGAAGACTTTCTACACAATGAACATTTTTTCTGATAGCCCCGAGGGATTTGCATTATTTTTGGGCCTCTGGGGAGCACGTTAAACGCACCTGACCACGTGCAACACATTTTTTAGCCTCTGTGTATGCCTTCAAATGGGGTTTTTTCTCTAAAGATCGCACATATCGCGTATTCTTTGTCCTTTTCAACAAGAGCAATTTTTTTCTAATGGTCCCAAAGCATTTGAATGCATTTTTGGCCCTTGTGCATGCAGCTAAGACCGCCAATTAGCTTTTTGCTTCTTGTTGGGACTAATTCAAGCCCCTAAAAAGTGTAGCATTTCTTAGCATCGCCAAATTCTATAGGAATAGCGCGAAAATGATTTGTTTTTGGTGCCCCTACGGAATCTGAGGTGCTTTAATGTTGGAGCCGTTGCACCAAAATGAGCACTTTTTTGAGGATCCCACGCCACCCCTCTCAAAAGTAAAATTTTCACCTTACCGACAACATAGCACACTTTCTACACAATGAACATTTTTTTCTGATAGCCCCGAGGGATTTGCATTAGTTTTGGGCCTCTGGGGAGCATGTTTAGCGCACATGACCACGTGCAACACTTTTTTTAGCCTCTGTGTATGCCCCCAAATGCGGTTTTTTCTCTAAGGATCCCACATTTCGCGCATCCTTTGTACTTTTTAACAAAAACAATTTTTTTCTACTGGTCCCAAAGGAGTTGAATGCATTTTTGGCCCTTGTGCATGCAGCTGAGACCGCCAATTAGCTTTTTGCTGCTTTTTGGGACTAATTCGAGCCCTGAAAAAGTGTAGCATTTCTTAGTATCGCCAAATTCTTTAAGAATAGCGCCAAAATGATTTCTTTTTGGTGCCCCAACAGAATCTTAGGTCCTTTTATGCTGGGGCCGTTGCACCAAAATGAGCAAAAATCCGAGGTACCCACAGCACCCCTCTCAAAAGTGAAATTTCCACCTTACCGATAAAATAGCAGGCTTTCTACACATTGAACATTTTTTCTCTAAGCCCCTAGGGAAGTGCATTTTTTTGGGCCTCTAAGGAGTATTTTTAGCGCACCTGAGCACGCGCAACACCTTTTTTTAGCCTCTGAGTATGCCCCAAAACGGGATTTTTTCCCTAAGGATCGCACATATCGCACATTCTTTGTACTTTTCAACAAAAGCAATTATTTTCTGATAGTCCCAAAGGGTTTGAATGCATTTTAGAAATTTGTGCATGCAGCTGAGAGCGCCAATTAGTTTTTTTCTGCTTTTTGGGACTAATTCAAGCCCTGAAAAAGTGCAGCATTTCTTAGTATCGCCAAATTCTATAAAAATAGCGCCAAATTTATTTTTTTGGTGCCCCAACGGCATCTGGGGTGCTTTTACGCTGGGGCCGTTGCACCAAAATCAGCACTTTTTTGAGGGACCCACCCCACCCCTCTCAAAACTGAAATTTCCACCTTACCGACAAAATCGCAGACTTTCTACAGAATGAAATTTTTTCCTAATAGCCTGAGGGAAGTGCATTTTTTAGTCCTCTGGGGAGTATTTTTAGCGCACCTGAGCACGTGCAACACCTTTTTTAGCTTCTGAGAATGCCCCAAAATGGGGTTTTTTCTCTAAGGATTGCACATGTCGCGAATTCTTTGTACTTTTCAACAAAAGGAATTTTTTTCTGATGGTCGCAAAGGATTTGAATGCATATTGGACCTTTGTGCACGCAGCTGAGAGCGCCAAGTAGCTTTTTTCTGCTTTTTTTGACTAATTCAAGCCCTGAAAAAGTGTAGCATTTCTTAGTATCGCCAAATTCTCTAAAAATAGCGCCAAATTTATTTTTTGGTGCCCCAACGGCATCTGGGGTGCTTTTAGGCTGGGGCCGTTGCACCAAAATCAGCACTTTTTTGAGGGACCCACCCCACCCCTCTCAAAACTGAAATTTCCACCTTACTGACAAAATCGCAGACTTTGTACAGAATAAACGTTTTTTCCTAAAAGCCCCGAGGGAAGTTCATTTTTTGGGCCTCTGTGGAGTATTTTTAGCGCACCTGAGCACGGGCAACACCTCTTTTAGCCTCTGGGAATGCCCCAAAATGGGTTTTTTTCCCCTAAGGATCGCACATATCGCGCATTCTTTGTAGTTTTTAACAAAAGCAATTTTTTCTGATGGTCCCAAAGGATTTGGGACCAAAATCAGCACTTTTTTGAGGGACCCACCCCACCCTTCTCAAAACTGAAATTTCCATCTTATCGACAAAATCGCGGACTTTCTACAGAATAAGCTTTTTTTCTGATAGCCCGAGGGATTTGCATTTTTTGGGGCCTCTGGGGAGTATTTTTAGCGCACCTAAGCACGCGCAACACCTTTTTTTGGCCTCTGAGAATGCCCCAAAATATGACTTTTTTTCTAAGGATGCCACATATGGCGCATTCTTTGTAGTTTTCAACAAAAGGACTTTTTTTCTGATGGTCCCAAAGGGTTTGAATGCATTTTGGACCTTTGTGCATGCAGCTGAGAGCGCCAATTAAGTTTTTTCTGCTTTTTGGGACTGAATTTATGCCCTGAAAAAGTGCAGCATTTCTTAGTATCACCAAATTCTATAACAATAGCGCCAAATCGATTGTTTTTTGGTGCCCCAACGGGATCTGAGGAGCTTTTATGCTGGGGCCGTTGCACCAAAATCAGCACTTTTTTGAGGGACCCACCCCAATCCTCTCAAAACTGAAATTTCCACTTATCGACAAAATCGCACACTTTCTACAGAATAAACGTTTTTTTCTGATAACCCCGAGGGATTTGCATTTTTTTTGAGAATCTGGGGAGTATGTTTAGTGCACCTGAAAACGCGCAACACCTTTTTTAGCCTCTGGAAATGCCCCAAAGTGAGGTTTTTTCCCTAAGGATCGCAAATATCGTGCATTCTTTGTAAATTCAACAAAGGGAATTTTTTTCTGATGGTTTCAAAGGGTTTGAATGCTTTTTAGACCTTTGTGCATGCAGCTGAGAGCGCCAATTAGTTTTTTTCTGCTTTTTAGGACTAATTCATGCCCTGAAAAAGTGCAGCATTTCTTAGTATCGCCAAATTCTATAAAAATAGCACCAAATGGATTGTTTTTTGGTGCCTCAACGGGATCTGAGGTTGTTTTATGCTGGGGCCGTTGCACCAAAATCAGCACTTTTTTGAGGGCCCACTCCACCCGTCTCAAAACTGAAATTCCCACCTTATCGACAAAATCGCAGATTTTCTACAGAATAAAGGATTTTTCTTATGAGCCCCAAGGGATAAGGATTTTTTAGGGCTTCTTAAGAGTATTGTTAGCGTACCTGAGCACTCGCAACACCTTTTTTAGCTTCGGGGAATGCTCCAAAATGGGGTTTTTTTCCGTAAGAATCGCACATATCGCGCATTCTTTGTAGTTTTCAACAAAAGCAATTTTTTTCTGATGGTCCAAAAGGGTTTGAATGCAGTTTGGACCTTTGTGCATGCAGCTGAGACCGCCAGTTAGCTTTTTTCTGCTTTTTGGGACTAATTCAAGCCTTGAAAAATTGTAGCATTTCTTAGTATCGCCAAATTCTTTAAAAATAGCGCCAAAATGATTTGTGTTTGGTGTCCCAACGGAATCTGAGGTGCTTTTATGCTGGGGCCGTTGCATCAAAATGAGCACTTTTTTGAGGGAGCCAGCCCACCCCTGTCAAAACTGAAATTTCCACCTTACCGACAAAATAGCAGACTTTCTACACAATGAACATTTTTTTCTGATAGCCCCAAAGGATTTGCATTATTTTTGGTCCTCTGGGGAGCATGTTTATCGCACCTGACCACGTGCAACACATTTTTTAGCCTCTGTGTATGCCCCAAAATGGGGATTTTTCTCTAAGGATCGCACATATCGCGCATTCTTTGTACTTTTCAACAAAAGCAATTTTTTTCTAATGGTCCCAAAGGATTTGATTGAATATTTGGCACTTTGCATGCAGCTGACACCGCCAATTAGCTTTTTGCTGCTTTTTGGAACTAATTCAAGACCTGAAAAAGTGTAGCATTTCTTAGTATTGCCAAATTCTATAAGCATAGCGCCAAAATGATTTGGGTTTTGGTGC